>RJWH01000084.1:0-671531 GCA_004363575.1 Solenodon paradoxus | reverse complement strand
CCAAGGCTCGGAGCCAGGCCGCAGCCCTGGGTGGCTGCGAGAACGCAGGGCCCGGCACCTGACGGGGCATAGTCCCTGACGTTGCGTTCAGTCGGAGTTCCCGATTTGTTCTCCTTCGGGGTGGGCGGAGGTGGGGTGGAGCTAGCCCCGGAATCCCGCTGGGTAGGGAGTCAGGCTGGTTCTAAGTTGGAACTGAAGAGGCTTCCTCAGCCGGGCATTATTCAATAGTTTTCCTGCCGTCCTGCTGTTAAGCGCGGGCGTCCCTACTAAGTCGGCGGCGCCTGGGAGTCCCGTCACCGCCTCGGGGTCTACACGCCCCGACATCCGGAATGCCTGGAGTCTCTCTGGACAAAGCTGCGCTGATCATCTACTCACCTGATAATTACAGTAGATGGGCTTGATGGGCTCCTCACTTTGGATCTGGAAGAAAGGGAGAAAAAAAAAAGAAAATGGAAGGTTGAAGACTTGAGTTCAGAGGAGAAAACCCTCCCCGAGGTTCCCCCTCATCCCCTAAGGTTTTAAAGATGCGCTGTTTCCTGTGCATCTGTTCTTGTCACTGACAAGGTACTGAAACGGAGTCTTCAGGTGGTGCCTGACAGTGATTGAAACGGGGATCAACTGCTATCCCTCTGCACCAAAGTGGGCGCACCTGTACACAGGCTACACAGGTTAGCAACAGTGCCAGTTTTAGAATATCACATCTGCCCTGTGACCATTCATGCATTTTAGATATGCATGGACTATCTGGAAGTTAGAATAACTAGGAACATGGTTATTATTGTATTCTTCAAACATCTCTATTGAGCTTTTTCCCATAATGGCATCCTAAGGCATCTAGAGCACTAGAAAAGATTTGTATTACCACTTCCCTGGGCTCTCCTCATTGGTTAAGACTTAGCTTGCAAGATTTCTTCTTCTACTTCTCTTGTCTTGAGCCCCTACCTACATCTTCTGACTGTCCCAGGGGGTGCAACAGATAGATGTCCTTGATGGATAATGTGCTACCTCCCTGGTTCTTCAGCAGCATCTGCACGCTTATTGCATGCCAGTTTTAAGAAATCATTTTAAAATTCAAATATTGTCCAATATCACTTGCAAAATGTTTTGATGCAATACTGGGACACACTTTCTCCCCTCAAAATTATTTTTTTCTTGAATGTTATCGTTTGTGTGTGTGTATGCCTACTTTTCCAATGAGCGCACATTTTTTAAAACATATCTTTACTTACCCCATTCACATATCTCTCCAGAGCAACATCAATGACTGCCTTAAACGCCTTGCTAATCTTGTCAAAGTCACAGTCAGTGAAATTGTAGGTTGACACCAGTCCTACCAGTTGCAAGATGAGGATCCTCCTGAAAAAAACTGGCAGAAGAAATAATAAGGCATCAGGCAATATACTTGGAAACCCACATCCACTCCAGTTTCTCACTAAACTCTTTCCACAAAGACCAAATTGCCTCTAGATTTCTCAGGCCTGCTTAAGGGCAAGTGCCCAGGCAGTCTTTTGTCTCCCTTCCCGAATGCTCAGGAAGGCTGTATTCACCCATGGTGTTGCCTTAAGTTGGAGTCTCCCTGATGCTCCAGAGCTTTCTGGCTCCACATATATAACACCTAAACGCCTACGGGCTCTTTTCTCCTAGGCCAATGATTTTCCTTGATGTCATTCTCTTCCTTTATAGAATACTAAGATGATGATATAAAAGAAAAAATTAGGACTAGCCAAATCTATGGAATTTTTTTAAAGTCCAGTGACCTTTAACTAGAAGCCTGCCCCCACTCCACCCAGTTTTATTGAGACAGAATTGACATATATCAGTCTAAGTTTGTGATATGCAGCATGATTGTTTACAAATAGTGTGACATGATTCTCACAATAGTTTTAGCTAACATTCATCTTCTCATATAAATCTGGAATCTTAACATCAATAAAGTCAGCAGGAATTCCCCTTACCTTCCTCCTTTTTGCCTTTGCCCTATGATCTGGATATATGCCTTAAAGGTGCTTTAAAAAAGACAAACATCTGTTTCCTACAGGACTGTCTCCATGACCAAGGTCTTTTTTTGCTGGGAAAAAGATCTGGACCCACTACCACTCTAGGAACTTGGCAGCGTTGCCCCTGCATGCTGTCCACCTGAAATGTCCTTTGCCACTTTCACTGGTACCTTTTCTCTTCCTTATGACTACTGAAAACACATGTGCTTTGTTTGGAATGGGGTGCTTTGTGATGAAGCTGGGTACAGCTTCTGGCTTGGACAGCGCTTCCCTGTAAAGGAATTGCTTGTGTAATAGTGACCAGGACCTCACGGGCAGGGACGACAGTAACTTAAATGAATGTTAAAAGACCAGAGTGCCTCACTCCAAAAACCTTTGAAAGCCCCCTTAGCAGTTTCAGTAAAGAAGTGGCGATATCTACTTAGGGGTTGCGATTTCCTCTACCATGTTCTATAGGTGTCAAGAACTTTTAAAACCACCTTCGCAACTCACAGGAGTGAGGAAGTGAGAAAGAAGTGAGGAAGCCAGGCTGGAGAAACCTGCGGGGATCAAGGGCAAGGAGCGCAGCTAGCTCTCCGGGAAGGTGCTGTCCAGCGCGCAGCTCCGAGAGGCGCGCACCACTGGTGCGCTTCGGTCCCAGCACTTAACCTGGCGCTGCGCTGCCTGGATAATTTCCACGGCCTCACGCCCGCGAGAAGTCGCACAGGTTTTAGGTACTGGAGAAAAAAAAGACGACAGCCTTGGATTTGTACTCGCAAACCCTTGATAATGCAGAAAACGGATTAGTAAATGCAGCTCAATAATCAAGGAGCGCGCCCAAGAGAAAGCCTAGTTACGTTCCGGGCTCTAGAGGCGCCAACAGAGGGTTGAAGGGACAGAAGTTTGACAGAGATCGGATCCGACTTTGGGAAGATGAATCCCGCTCCACCATAGCTTGGCCCACGCTGCCCCGGGCCCTCCAGACACTCGGTCCCCCCTTCCTCCCCTCCCCTCTTGCGTGTCAGAGCGTGCAGAGCTCAGATCTTTGGGAAGTTCCTAGGAGTCATCGCCAGAGCTGCTGAGGCAGGGCGCTCCACGTGAGTCCTAGCAAATGTCACAGGCCAAGCGGGGCCAGGGAACAGCAGCAGGGAGGTGGGGGTGGTGAAGAGGCTAGCAAAAGCACGGACTTCGGGGTGGGACTCAAGCCAGAGGTGAGCTGTTTTTCACAGACGACATTCAACCGTTTTATCAGTACGACTGGACCCAGTTCTTGGGTTAAAACCTGCGGGTGAAAAGATTGTGGCGCTGACAGAAGTGTCAGAAAGCCGCAGATTCACCGCTGACTTCAAAGACGGGCTTTTCTGAAACCCTCCAAGTCTAAGGTTTATGTCTTGGTAGCATCCTTTGGGAAAGAAGTCCCTTGGCGGCTCTCCCGCACAGCGTTTCAGGGCGTTGTGGGATGATGCCAAAGACTGATTCATCTGCTGTGACATCAGAAGTGTTTCTGGTAGGTAGGTGTTTCTGGACGTTGGCTAAGCCTACAGGAGCTAGGGACACAGATTTCTTTACTGGGTTGGGATCTGCTGATATAGGCAGGGATGAAAGAAAGCAGCTCTCTCTCTCTTCTAGGTGTAAAAGATTGACTTTTCCTCCTTTGTTTCTTCCTTTAAAACTTTGTCTCTAAGTAGGTCTTTGAAGAGATGATGGCAGAGTATCTTCTCCTGTGTTCTGGAAGAAAGCTCTGTTGAATACATTGCTAAATATTTATCCCTGGAGACTCCAAGTTCCTTTTCTGTAATTATATGATTTTTTAAGTCACGTTGATTAGATTACCTTTCTGCTCAAAAACGTGGTATACTCCCAGTTGCTGTGACTTTCTTTTTTAGTAATTTTATTATTTTAGTTTACAGTTATATTCATTAAGGATTTGAAATTCCTTCTCAATCTGTGTGTATTTTATACCACACCTACCACCAGAGTTCTAGTGTCCTTTAATACTGCTTTGTTCCCTCTTTCCTTCCCTCCCATCTCTTACTCTAATGGTAATCACAGTCTTGTGTCTGTGAATTTTATTGAAGTTTGTTCATTTGTTTTGTTTATTTATATTCCACTTTAGAGTGAAAATCATCCTCTACTTACCTTTTTCTTTCTAGCTTATTTTGTTTAATAAGATTTCCTCTAGTTGTATCTAGATTGTTGCAAAGGGCACACTTTCAGCCTTTTTAAGAGCAGCATATAATTCCATTGAGCATATGTACCACAGTTTCTTTATCCAGTCATGTGTTGATGGGCATTTCAGTTGTTTTCATGTCTTGGTTGTTGTGAAGTGTGCTGTTATGAACATAGGGCTGAGGATATTTTTTATGATTAGAATTTTTGTATTTTTTAGGAAGAATTAATGTAGCTGAAATGGTCAAAGCAATGTAGAGATTTAATGTAATTCCTATCAAGATTCCAGGGACATTTTTAAGAAAATACGAAAGCAATATTCTAGTTTACATGGAAACACAAAAGGCCCTAAATTGCCAATGTCATTCTCAGAAAAGAGAAGAATGGTAGGTCACACTTCCTGACTTGAAATTGTATGATAGAGCAATTGTCATCAAAATAGTATGATATCAGAACACACAGATCTGTGAAATAAAGTCAAAAGCCCTAAATAAAGCCACATCAATATGGACAATAATCTATAAAAAGAGGCACCAAGGACACATAACAGAGGAAGGAAAATGCATTCATCAAATGGTGTTGGGAAAACTGGAAAGACACCTGCAAAAAATGAAACTAGATGACTGATGAGTGTCTTGACTTTTATAATCTACCTTCCTTCACTTGACACCAAGTTTGTCTTTTCAGTCTTGTCTCTTTCTATTGTTTAGGGTTCTGCCAAATGGGTAATATGCTTAAAATGCACCCTCCACTTTCTTTTTCCCAGCCTCACATCCTCATGTTTTGACATTCTCCTATCATTTAATACTTATGTCACTGGACATCTCCGAAAGTGGTGTCTTTTGCCCAGATGTCATCTCGCTTTCCTTTAAGTTATATTTATTTTGCATTTCTCCTTTATTTCCTTCACTCATTATGCTAACATTTTTAACCTTTTTATTAGTCTGAGAGCTCTTCAGAAACAGGAACTGTTTTATAATTGATTCATTCAATATCTTTTTACTTTTTTCAAAAACATTTGAAATGACTTGCAATAATCGCATTGATGCCTGAAGGTGAAAAAGCAAACCAAAAAATAAAAAAAGTCAAGACAAGGCAACAGAAAGGAATAAAGGAATAAAGGAGATAAGAGTCAGGTACAAGGAAGGCCATACAAAAGTGTTAGGAACTAGAAAATAAGACAAGCTCAAAGGTGAGTTTTGATCTTCCAAACAATCATTGCAAAGAAAAGAATGCAATGAACTCTACAAGTTTATTAGAGGAAGTCAATTTTTCTATGCTCGTTGTCATGACTATAATTGCAGGATTCAGTCTTAGGTGCTACATGTAATAGATGCTCAATAAATTTTTAGTAGGTTAAAGTATGCTAACCTTTTTGAAAGTCATTTCCAGGAACAGTAAGAACTTTTTATAAAGGTTATTATTCCAGCTGTTTGCTGCAGTTCTTCTAGAATTCTTTTATGACTTGCCACTGGACAAACATTTAGTTAAAGACATCTCTGAAAATTTCTGGTGGACTGAAGAGCTTCCTGGTATTCTCTTCCATTTGTTCAAATGCTGAATGTGTGAAAAGTATCTACATGTATAGTTTGGGAAATTCAAGATTAGGTGAAGAATAGTATCTTCCATATGGTAGGAAACAGAAGTGAGATCATTTGTAGTACTTTATTACTCAGAGAACTTAGGTAATAGTCTCACCTATGAGATGGGCCAGGACATGGCCAATACCACAGTACTCTTTTCTCCTACTCTCACTAGAAAGATATGTGATTTATTTATTTCCTTAATATTTTCATTTCTTGTTTTAATAATAGTTCTTTTCATTTTATTCTTCTCCTTCCCTTCTTTTAAATTTATTCATTTTGTCCTCTCCTTTTACTATTCCTAAACATTTAAATTGTTCTAGTCCTCATACAAAACTCAGTTTGTGTTTGAAGAAGTAGCTTGAAATTGCCAGGGGTAAAATGCTCTTTTATTAAATTGTAGTGTTATTAGATTCTTTTTTAAAAAAAGAAGGGATATCAAGTAGGAAATTGGTGAAATGGGAGAGATATCCCTCTATGGAGAAACAAAAGTAGATAACATTAGCTAAAGTTTGGTAACTTTTTAAGAAGTGTGACCATGGGATTTTCCCAGCAGATGCTCATTAGAGCCTGGGAGTAAAGTGAGTTGTTCTAGATCCCCCAAGATGCTGCTCACACAATCACTCTACCTCTTGTTTTTTACATACTTACGCAGAAAAGAAGGGACAATTTTGGAGAGTTAAATATTCTTCTTTTTGATAGACTACCATCATTGTTTGCAGTTGGGTAAGTATTTATGGAATGTAAAGTGGCCAGTGCATGATTTTTGGTGATTGCAGCAATGCCCAATTTACCCATTAATTTTGTGTTATATATTTTATGCTCAAGAAGATTTGCTATTGATCTGAAACATTGATTGGTTTTACTGAACTCCTTACTTCCTCTAAGATACTTTGGGGATATCTGTAGACCATAAAGTGGAGTAAGGGAATTTCCTATGACAAATATGAAAAACATTCCTCTTATTTTATTTTACTTTATTCCCAGGCTGATGATACCTGTATAGTTAGCATGTGGCTAAGAAATATTGCCAGATACTTTAGAATCAGGTAGTGAAGGAGGCTAAATATATGTATAAAAACTAGATACTCAGTAAAGAAACAGAATTTACCCTCAGTCAATTGGAGGAGAAAATATCTTGTTTACTTTACTGTTTTTCAACAATCCAATAGGAAATTAACAGAATACCGTTCAAGAAAACAGGAACATTTCTTAGAATGCCTCAAAGAAGCTGTAGAAGAAGTCAGAAATCAAAGAAGGTTCTAATTTGAGATACCCTTGCAAGGATGCTTAGTATGCTGGCAGCTTCTATTTCCCCTTCCAGATATACTGTCTGTCCTTCCCTATCCTGCTTTGTACTCCAGAAAAGCTGACCCATAAGAACTGCATCAAGAGACTCCCTGACCTTCAGCTTCTGGTTGGATTCAGTCAGTGGGAGTTACAGCAAGAGATCAAAGGGTAGCGGGAAAGTAAAGTTGGGATTTTAATTCCCCCAATCCTTTCCCTTGGACATCTCATAGATTGGATGGTTTCTTCTCCTGAAGTTCCCAGCTCCTACTAGCTGATATTTTTTCCTTGCTACCTTCTAGGGTTTGGTAACCATTCATCTTTCTCTTTCTCGCTCTCTCTTTTTCCCTTTTAGGTCTAGCAGTGAGAGCAACTCCTTATTCGTGCTAGTGTTACTGGATACTGTACTGTTCCAAATGTTACGATTTAACTGGGTCAGATCCATCATCTTGACATAATTTATTAGCAAAGTTTTTGCCCTCAAAAGTGATACAATTTAATCAGCAAATTATATGATGATTGATTTCCCCAACTTTTACCCTTTGTAAATAGTTCTTTTATTGAAGTCTCCTACAAATACCTATTCTGAGTGCCCCATTTATTTTCTATCGCCCCCTGGATAGTCATTGCCAGTACATCATCACTTGAAGCCATCAGCTAAAATTCCTTCCTCTACCTTTTGTGTCTGTGATTTGGCATCATTGTAGTTCTATAACTTTTGCATAAGAAATGGTGGCTCTGGATGTGTAATTAAATTCTAATCTTTAGAGAATTAGTTTCCCTGCTCTTAACTTAATTGTGAAAGATGAGTTGTAAGAAATTCTGCAATTTCCCTTTTTCAAAAATGACATCTCTTCCTAGTAATATTGTCTGCAAAATTTGCCAGAAAGTTATGTACCTTCTCGGCCCTATTGTGAAATTTGGTTGAATCCTCATTGTTTACGTATAAAAGAGGTTTAAGAAAAATGATCATTGTGTGAGTCAGGTGGTAGCCACTACCTATTTCTCATCTAGTATGTTTGAGGCTTTGTAGATATCATTTGATGTGAATGCTGCTGTTATTAAAGTTTTGGGTTAAACAATCACTCTAAGCATTTCCTCTGTTAAACATAATGAATTCCTAACAACTATTTTATGATCATGTCTCATTGAAGTCTATTTTTTCCTCATAGAATCAGTCAGGGTTTCTGAGAAAGGCCTGCATGAGAATTCCAAACTTGTGGTGGGAGAGGGAGAAACAAGAAAAGAAGGAAGAAGCTGTAAAGTTGAGAAGGATAAATGGGGGGAAAAGAAATATGAGAGCAAAGAATCTGACCTGAGGCCTGTCCTCAAGTGGGACTATCTCATCTAGAAGAGATTCTGGAGGATTAGAGTAAACAGTTAGCAAACTATGGCTTACAGACAGGTCCACCTGCTTATTTTGTAAATAAAATTTCTTGGAGCATACTTGGTGCCATTTGCTTACAGTATTGTTTCTCTTTTGTTCTGCAGAGAGAGAGCTAAGTACTTGATACAAATCATCTGGCTTACAAAGCTTAAAATATTTGGTATCTGATGTTTTTGCAGAAAAAACTTTACCAACTTCTGGTTTAGAGAATTATATCACTGAGTTTTACAGTAGGTTTGTTTGACACTTTATAATGCTTGTAATCTTTTTATCAACAAAGAAACAAAAAGACCATCGATACCCAAATCAGTCATTTCTCTATGACCATAGTCTTTTGTTATTGTTTTTTTTAAGGAAAGGTGCAGGCAGTAATGAAGGAGAATAGGCAGGCAGGCAGGAAGAGAGAGGAGAAAGAAACATTTACTTATTTTATTTAGTTGTTCATCTTGGTTGTTTAGCTGAACCTGTGTCTTAATTTGGATATTTTAGGATGTATGTGGACTGTGCCCAGTGGACTGCTAGGCCACCTGAGGGTACCAACTATGATCTTTTAATCAAGGCAATTTTCCTCTTTTTGTTCTGACTTCTTGCCCTTGTCAATATTTGCCATACAGATCTTCTTAGAATTATCATGGGGTTACATCCTGACAAACCTATTGTAAATTGAAAATGGTTTACTTGTTTTAATAAACCTAATCTACCAAACATCGTGACTTAACCCAGTCTGCCATCAACATGTTCAGAAGACTTATATTAGCCTTCAGTTGAGCAAATCATCTAACACAGAGCCTCTTTTATTTAAAAAAATGTTGAATTTTTCATGTGATTTGCTAAATACTATACTGAAAGCGAAAAATAGACCTGATGCCAAAACATAAAAAAGTGCTGGCAATGCACTTCTCTGTCGAGTACGGGTCATTTACTCCGGTGATCATGTGGCTAACTCGGAACTGTGGCTCTGTGGCTTGTCACTGTTCCTGTCTTACCACATGTTGCCAATGCAGAAAAAAAAACTGAAAATTAGAAGTATCGTTTTTAGTAAATATATATTGCTTTTGCACCATCTTACAGTTAAAAAATCCCAAGTTAAGCCATTGTAAATTGAAAATTGTCCATTAAACTCCTCATTTGTGAAGTGCCGTATTATACTCACAAGTTCCCAAGTCCTTCCTCAGGTGTTTACAGTTTTAAAGGTTCCAAGTCTCTTTTAGAGAACAGATATTTAAAAAATGCACTTGAAAAGAGATGACATTTAAAATAAAAAAAATATATAACTACTTTATGCTTGTTATTTTACAAAAATAGCGAAGAGTCTCAATACATGTATTTCAGGGACTATCACTGCTCTCATCAGTGAGAGATTTATGGAATTGTAGTATTGCCTTTACTTCAATGTGAAAAATGTGCCAACTTATAACTTCACTGTAATTTAACTAAATGAGGAATACTTGCTTTTACTCTAAACCCCCAAACTTCCTGATGCAATGAGTTTAATCAGTTTTCCTGAGTATAATTGTATTTTTATAAAGTCAAAACTGTTTTTATTGGTGACTTCCCTTTAAGGGGTCATTTCTAGAGGGTGATAGTTTTTGAATAATATTGATAATTTTAGGTCTTTGTATTTGAATTCGTATTACGATGTTTATATCTGCATTCTGTTTAGGGTCTACCACATTGTCTCATTACAGATTATGTAACTTAATTCAATTTTATAGTGATTAATTTCCTTCATTGTACTGAAGTAAATAAAAAAATTTAGACAATGTTCTATGGTATTTTGTCTTATAAATAAGCGATTAGAGAGCAGAAACATGAGTGCTGATAGTTGAAACAATACAGTGTGGTTCAGTGAGTAGTCTGTACAGGAATCAGGAGATAAGGGCATAGGGTCCTGACTTTGACCCAGAGCAATTTGTTTTCTCATTCTCCTTATGCTTCACTGGCATGATTTAAAGTGGAGTTAATAGATATAAAAATTCTTCAGCATGTGGAGAGAGGTCTATTTGTGCATTTTATAAGTTAACATGCAAAATACTGAGCACATAGGTCTCTTTTCCTTTCACATAGAGAAAACTGCCACTAGGTGTCTTAGTGAGAGTATGCAGCATCATATGTACCTGAGAAGCAAAGTGTGATCCTGAGCATTATGTAATGAGCAGCCTTGGGCATTTTATTTCCTCTTGCAAAGGGCTTGGAGTAATAAATCTTATGAGTCATGATTTTTAGGTTAAAGAGTAAGCTTAAGTATCTGTTTTGTCTGTTCAGGCTGCTCTAACAGAGTATCACAAGATGGCTTAAACAGCAGACATTCATTTCTTGTAGCTTTGACGGCTGGGAAATGCATGATCAAGGTACTGGCTGATTTAGTTTCTGGCAGAACACTCCTCTGGCTTGCTGACTATGTCCTAACATGTCCGGGAGTGAAAGATCATTTCTTTGATGTCTCTCCTTATAAGGACACTAATCTCATCATAAGGGCTCCACATTTTTGACTCAATTACTTCCCAAAGATCCCATCTCCAAAAACATTGGGGATTAGAGCTCCAGCATGGTGATTTTATGTGGGGACACAAACATTCAATCAATAGCATATCTATCTGGTAAATTACAAAAAGGAAGCATATCCTTAAGTGGAATATTTCCATTTAGCTTAGACTTAGGGTCTAGGCTTGGAGGCCAGGAATGTTGTCTTCTCCTTTATGGTCTCCATGATAGGTAGATAAATATGGATTTATTGATGCCTGATGAAAATAATGAGTTAGATGAAGTAATTAAGCACACTCAAATGATTTTTATATTAGGAAAAGGAGCCTGTTTATAGATATAAAAATTGTACAGAATAATAAAACATCCATATCCTCATTAGCCAACTCTAGCTGTTTTAACATTTTGAAATATTTGCTTCAGATTAAAAAAAAAAGAAATATAGCATTATGGATGGAATGGACTGCTGATTGACTAATCATACTAAGTCAATTGACTAAGCAATTTAAATGTTTTCACTTTATTATTGTACCCCGATTGTGTTTTAGGGGTAAATAGACATGATATGTGCAACCTATTTTCAAATAAATCAGGAAAAGTGTGTGTGTGTGTGTGTGTGTGTGTGTGAGAGAGAGAGAGAGAGAGAGAGAGAGAGAGAGAGAGAGAGAGAGAGAGAGAGAGAGAGAGAGAGAGAGAGAAATACAGTTAAAGGACAGGATATATGGAAAATCTTTGTTCTAGTCTTGTAACTATTTTGTATGTTTGAAATCATGTCAAAGTAAAAAACTATAAAAGAATTAGATATGTTTGAAACTTCTTGTTTCATTCTGTAACCTTGTTATTATTACTTTTCTTCTTAAAGGTAATTATCAACCTGAATTTTACATTACTGCCATTCATGTTTTTATAATATTTCAGGGATGTAACATGAGAGAACAATGTATTGTTGAGAACTTCCAGGCTGAATACATGACTGAATCCAGTTACACATCTATATAAACTTTTACAATTCTAACAGGCAGTATTGAAATCTGCCAGTTTTGTGGCAGCCTACGGAATAAATAGTTCACTTGCTTACTATGACTGCCACCTACCAGTCTGGAGTGGTTTGCTTTTTTCTCAGTCTCTTCTTGCCCTCCATGTCTAGAGGCCACTTTGAGACCTAACAATTAACTTTTATGCATTCTTCCAGAGATAGTATATGGCATATATATACATATACACACACACACACATACATGCAAGTGTAGATATTGTGCATATCAACACATTTTATGCACATATATGTATATCCATTTTCATATAAATAACAACATTGTTATTCACTATTCTGAGCTCTCTTTTCTTCATATACTGTATCTTAGGCATTCTTCCATATTATTCATATAGTACTTTTCTATAATTTTTTATTGTCTCAGTATTTTAATTTGAATGAAAACATCAAGATTTATTTAAAACTTGCTGTTGTTATAAAATAATTTCCAATATATTTGAAACAATGCTTCAGTGAATAACTTTGTACACTCGTCATTTAGAACATTTAGAACATTTGCCCATGTACAGATAAATATGTATATATATGTAACTCTCATGTTACATCCCTGAAAATCACTTGTATTTTGGACATCTCTTTATCTTGCTATCCATCTATCTATTATCTATCTATCTCTAGAGTTACCAATAATACAGTCTCACACCAATAACATAGGAGAGTGTGACTACACTGTTGATGTAAGATGTTATCAAAGTTACTGATTTTGTCAATTGATGAGTGATTGATTATTTTCTTGTGGTTCCTTTAGAATTTATAGTCAACATTTTTGTCATTTGCATTTCCTTTTATGTGAACAGCTTACTTAAATGCTTTGCCTATTTTCTAAAGAGTTGTTGGTAATTTATTATTAATTTCAAGGATCTTTTAATAATTTTGGGAATTTCCTCTTTGTTAGTCAAATGAATTGCAAATATTACTTTTAAGGTTGTGGTTTGTCTTTGACGTTACATATAGTGACCTCTACTATGCAGATTTTTTTTTTTTTTAATTATCTTTGAATTCATTAGTATCTTTTCTCATGTCTTCTTTTGTGACTTTTAGAAAGACCTTGCCCATCTGGGTTACAATAAGGAAACTATTTTGTTCAGTCTAGTACTAATCATGGTTTCGATTTTTTCATGTAAATCTTTGATCTCTCTGGAATTTACTCTGGGATAAGGTATTAAATAAACATGTACTTTTTAAAAAAGATTGTTTTCTAGAAGAATTTGTTTTCTCCTATTGTTGACGTAAGAGCTCCCAAAGCGACTGGAGGCCCTCTCTTGCTTCTGGCATCCAACTTGTAAAATTAGCATGCAAGATACAGCAGACAAAAGATTAAACAGGGAATTTATTGAAACAAGCAAGAGAGACAGTACACTCCTCAAGGTGGCAAGAAGCGCGCTGGGTCTGAGAGGACGCTGGCAATTGACCACGCAATGCTTATGGGTGTTGTGAACAGCATCCCCATGTTATCCCTCCCTCTGCTTGCCCCAGAGACACTCCGTGGCTTTCCCGGGGGAGTTTTCAGGAAAGAGGTGATGATTTCTTGGGATAGGCGTTCCCTTTACCACAAGGGCTCCTTACCCATAATTCACTCTGTTATAATGTGCTTAATGTATGCCTCCATATATAATTTTATATTAAGCAGGCTATAATGAGTCAAAGGCTACTCCAAAGTTGCTACAGCAGTCGGTGTGCCTGTGCGATCAGTAGGTTTGCGTTGACTAGTCTTTCTTTTTGGTTCTGTTTTGGCTGTGAGAATACACGTGCTGCTCTCCCATTTGTCAGAATTTTATGTAACCATCTTATGTTTGTAGAGGCGTCCCTTGCTTCTCTCTGTTCCAGCCTTTCCCTAGGCTAGCCTACCTAACACTGTTGATTTGATAAGGGTACCACCTGAATCATTCAAATGCTTATTATTTCTTTTTTTGTATGTGTGGTAAGAACATTTAAGATCTACTCTCTTAGCAACTTTCAAGTGTATAAGACAATATTATTAACTGTAATTCTGTGCCGTAACTTAGATTTCTAGCACTTATTCATCTTATAACTGGAATTTTGTATCTTTGACGAACATCTCCCCTTGTCCACCCCTCTTCCCCACTCCCGGTAGCCACTGACTCTAGTTTCTATGAGTTTGGGTATTTTAGGTTTCACATATAAGTGATAGAGTATTTTCTTTCTCTGATTTATTTCACTTGGCATAATTCCCTCCAGGTTCACCTATGTCGTTGCAAACAGTAGAATGTCCTTTCTCATGGTTGAATAATATTTCTACATATAGATATAAATGTCAGTATAGTTTACAAATTACTTTTTCATTCATCCGTGGATAGTCTCTTAGGTTGTTTCCAGATCTTGATTATTGTGAACAATGCTTCTGTGAACATATGAGCACAGAAATCTCTTTAAGATTGCACTTTCATTTCGTTTTGGATATACACAGAAGTGGGATTGCTAAATCATATGATAGCTCCTTTTTTCAATTTTTTGAGGAAACTCCATATACTTTTCCATAGTGACTGTACCAATTTACATTTTCATCATCAGTGTACAAGAGTTCCTTGTCTTCTAAATCTTCACCAACACTTCTCTCTTTGGTGATAGTCATTCTAACAGAGGTGATGTGATATTATCTCATTGTGATTTTAATTTGCATTTACTTGATGATTAGTTATGTTGAGTGCCTTTTTTGTACCTGTTGACCATTTATATGCCTTCTTTGGAAAATGTATATTCAGTTCCTCTTTCCATTTTTTAATCAGACTGTTTCATTTTTGCTATTGAGTTATATGAATCATATATTTTTAATATTACGATTTATTTTAATTGCAAACATCTTGGTTATGTGATTTGCAAGTATTTTCTTTAATTCCTTCAATTGCCTTTCGTTTGGAGTTTCCTTTGCTATACAAAGCTTTTAGTTTAATGCAGACCCACTTGCTTGTTTTCGCTTTAGTTGCTTTTGTGTAAAATCCAAAAAAATCATCGCTAGGATTGAAGTCAAGGAGCTTACCCTCTATGTTTTCTTCCAGTGCTTTTATTGTTTCAGATCTTATAATCAAGACTTTTAATTAATATATTTTAAGTTGATTTTGTTTATTATGTAGGAGAGTGATCTACTTGCATTCTTCACCATGTAGTTAAATAGTTTTCCAACACCATTTGCTGAAAAGCATATCATTTCTTTGTATATTTTGACTTCTTTGGTATAAGATAATTGTCCACATATGTGTGAATTTACTTCTGGGGTCTCTATTCTGTTCCATTGATTTATATGTCCATTTATTTTTTAAAGGAAATGTATAGGTGGGAATGAAGGCAAGCAGAAACAAGAAGCCAAGAAGAAAGAGGAAGAAGAAGCACTTTATTTTATTTGGTTATTCATCTTCGTTGTCTCTGCCACCGCCCCCCTCAGTCCTCACCCGCACCCCAGGATGCCAACCTGGATCCTTGGGGTGTATGTGGACTGCCAACTGGAGGAGGTGGACCAAACTGCAACTCAACCAGGGTGCACGTATATGTCTATTTCTATGCTAATGTCATACTCCTTTGATTACTATAGTTTCGTAATATAGTTTTTATTTTAATTTTAGAAGCATATTATTCTATTCTTATTTAGTTGTTCATACTGGTTGTTTCCCCTGGGGCCCAGGACTCACACTCAAGGGTATATGGCTTGGGTCCTTTGGAGGCACCTGACTTAACTGCTAGCCAGTGGGGTCCATCTGTAATATAGTTTCAAGATTGCTTAGATTATTCAGAATCTTTTGGGTCTCTAATAATTTTTAGGATTTTTTTTTTCTATTTTTATTTAGTATGTCATTGGAATTTTTAAAGAAATTGCATTGAATTCACAAATAACTGGTTTATACGACATTTTAGTAATGTCTTCTAATCAATGAGTATGGATTATTTCCATTTACTATGTCTTTTTTATTTCTGCCATTAGTGTCTTATAGTTTTAATGTGTAGAGCTTTTACCTTTTTTGTTACATTTATTTTTAGATATTTTATTCCTTTTTATGTTGTTTAGAAGTTCTGGTTCAAGAGGACAACATAGGAGCCTCCTGAACTTCCTTCTTCCCATGGGAACATTTAATGTATAGCCACACATGGAGCAAGCCCACTAGAAGAAATAAAAAACCAGCTGAGCAACTCCTATACATCACCAGGTAGACAAAATTACCCACACACCAAAAAAGTTAGTAAAGGCTGAGAAACACTCAACATAAATCCCATCCTCAACACAAGCCATACAAGCCATACAAGCAGGAGAGAACTCCCAACTCCAAGCTTCACCTTGAGAAGTGAAGACTTTGGACCTCTTATCCAGTACCTTATTTTTAAGACTCCCACCTGCCAACTCCTCTGTCCTGCCATAAAAAATACCCACCTAACTCTGAAAGTCAGTTGACTTTTGTCCAAGACAACAAACTACAAAACCAAGTTCTCAACAGATTCTGAAGAGCTGAATCACTGTAGCTATTCCCCTGGGGTTCAATTTAGAGTGAGCAGGCAAAAAAAACCAAAACAAAACAAAAAACACTTTTGCTACATAGGAAGGAATTCCACCAGGAAATGTAAGATTTTGAACTTGCCTCCTTCCCATAGCACATCAAAATTACATTTATTTATGAACTACAGCCTTTGAAAAAAGAATGGTGAATAGGGAGATACCATGAAAGTTGGGCCCTGGTGTTAGGCTTCTAATTTAGCATTTATCTAGGGAGTGACTGCCATCCTGCTCAGATACCATGGAAGCCAGAAGCTTCCTCCTGCCTCTTCTCCCTCTAACTCACCCTAAAATGCACATATCTCCCCATGAGAAGCATGTATATACTTCTAGGCTGCAACCCCAGTGATGAATCTCGGGATCATCTGTCTCTGATAGCCACTGGGGCTTGTATTCCTGAGTCTTATAGGATGGTCACATTTTGCTTGGTTACCTTTCTTGGTTACCCAGCTATCCTCTTAGGACTCAGAACAGAGAGAGAAAGCAGAAATAAGTATCTTGTGTTTCTAGTTTATCAGACTTCTAGGGACTCATAAACACCCTGGGACCAGGAAAGTTCATGAACACTTTCTCTGTCCACTACCTCTGTCTCACTGCAAATCGTCAGCATCTCGCTTGAAGGAGCTTGTGCACATGTCTGGCACCCCCGAATGGGCAGCTGCCACCTGGAGACAAGTTCCTGAGTGGACTGGTTGGCAGTTAGTGAGGCTTCCATTCATGAGTCCCACAGGATTGTGGCAAACACAAAAGCAGTTACCAATTGGCATAGAAGCACAGCCCCGCACTGTTCCACTCCCAAAGATATACACCATGACCAAGAACAGAGAGAGCAATCAAAAATGCCCATCTCCCTGGAAGAGGCCCAACTACATATTTTCCCTAGTGTTGTACGAGGGTCCTGTTTCAGTTCGATCTGCATCTAGATGCTGGTTGTGCTTGTCCCCTTTGGGATACTGACAGGTCTTGGTACAGGTCTATTGATTTTTTTTCCTACTCATTATTGGTGGCATTTTTCTTCTTTCTTGCCATCCCAGTAATTTTGCTTAGATGAGTTATGTTATATATTTTTACCTTGTTGAGAGTTAGATCTTTTTGCATTAATGTTTTTACACTTTGTTTTGGGACCCAGTCATTAGGAAAGCTTTGTTCTGCTGAGTCCTGCTTTTATGCTTTGTTGGGCAAAACAAATACTAGGGCTAAGAATACTAGGGCTAACACATTCTAGGCTAGTTTTCCCCTAGGACAATGAATGCAACTTTCTGAGTTGTCTCCCTTATGACCCATGAATTAAGAGTTTTTATAGTTTGGTCACATGTTATTTTTGGTTTTGTGTGAACACTGAGGATTATTCTCACTGCTTCTTTAGGAAGATTCTTTTCCTCGTGTCTGATATTCTTACCTGCACGTGCCAGTCAGCACTCCATTGAAAGCTCCAAGTGTCCTTACATAGTTTCATGGAAAGAAAACATGCTTGCGTTTTAATTCCAACTCTGCCAGCTACTTGCTTTGTACTTTTGATCAACTCACAATTTCTTCTAAGTTCTCACTTGTAAAATGGGCTAGTAATAATTTATGTGGGAATACTCAGGGTAGTCATGATGGGATGTCAGAGAATAAGTGTTGCTTAGACTTAGGACAATTTCTGGCACATGGTAAGTTTAAAATTGACACTGTGGCAGTAAATAGAGGAAGTGAATAATGTTAATAGGATGTAATTAAATAAGCAAAGCATACGATTCAAAATTTGGAAGCAAAATTCATCAGGGCTGTGTAAACTGTAGTTGATTACATAAATAGTCTTATCACCTTCCAATTCAGCTTCTTGCTAAAAATGTGCCAAAGAGATAAAAGAAAATAACTCATTCACCCTGAAACCTCAGTGACTATTTGTGCAACTTCTCATTTTAACTTGAGTAAAGGTAATTTCATCTTTTGTATTATGTTTTTTTAAAAATTCAAAATTTTATATATTTGAGGAAGATTAATTACTTATATTGGTCACCAATTTTCAATGGAAGAACTAGATTTCAGGTATCTTTCTGTATCTCCAGGCCACCTAAATGACCAAAGTGGAAATATTTTTTGTTTAAAGTTGTCAGAATAGTATTTTCTTAAATTAAAATATTAAATTTTGGAAAACATTAACTGGATCGCTTCATTTTGCTTGGTTACCTTGCCACGTTTAGAATCAGAAATTTGATGTTAATGCTGGCTTATTGTCTTGCTTTATTTGATCGTACAATTGTTACTTTTTCCTCAATTCAGTTTGTTTTTTATTCCAGCATTGGCTGTTCCGATAGTGAGTCATCATGGTTTATTTTATTCCCATGTTTCTGTCCCCTTGCTGTGTCATTCCATTTCACTTCATTCAAATATTAACTATTGTTTGTTTTCACTACAGTGGAGCCCTGCTTCAGTGTGGTATCAGTAATAATAGGACAGTGTTATGTCTGAAGAGGGTCAGTTGGGTTTGGCTCTTGCTGTGGCTTTCAACAGTTCTAATGCGTGGGACTTACCTCTCCCCTTTTGACTTAACTACCTTACTTCCCTTCATCATATTATTATCAAGAGACCCAAGGTAGTTAATTATAGCTCTCTTCCTCAAAGTTAGCTCTTGCTTTCTCTCATACTTTTCACTAAGCCACATTGTCTATTACATAGTATTTAAGAAGAGGTAATAGTCTGACCGGTGACTGAGGCGATCTCTTGCAATTTCAGTGTAGGTTTCAGTCCAGACTTTTTTTTTTTTTGAGCTGCTGAAGACAACAGCAAATAATTACATTCCTTAAAGCAGTCTGTATCAGTGCTAAGGTTCCAGGGCAGGCACAAAGGACCTCAGAATCATTGTTGTATCTATGAGTATAACTTGTATGGCTAACTGAAATACAGTCAGAGGAGATTTATTTTGAAGGCTGTATCTAGTTATTCTGCTCTTTCCACAGAGGGCGATTAGTGAAAGCTGAGAAAAAAATAAAACTGAGACCAAAACATCTATTACATGATAGCACCAGGTCAGAGATTTGCTGGGAAACAAAGTTGATAGTGATACCATCTACTCTCAAGCCACTTAGGTGCATATTTCAACATTCTCATTTTCCTAAGTATCACATTTCTTAACTGTTAAATGAAGGAGTTTAAATAGATTGTCTCTAATATATCTTCTAGATCTCAGATTCTATGTTTCTATAGTTTCCTTTTTCTCTATGCCAGTATTCAGAGAAATGCAAAAGCATTAAACTTTCACTGGCTTTTTAAATTTCTACTAACCAGTTGTTTAATTGGAACTAGTCAATTATCAACAGGCAATTCTGAGAAGAGTAATCAGAGCATGTATATATATATATATATATATATCTGAAAAATTATGTAACATTTATTTGATTTGTCAGAGATTACTGCATTCACCTTATGTTGTAGCTCATATAGTCTCAACAATCTTATGAAATAGATACTTTTTTCCCCCATTTGATAAATACAAAAACAGAGGCACAGGAAGGTAAAAGAACATTCCGAAAGTCACACTGTGAATCAAGCAGTCAGGGCCCAAAGTCAGTGATTTTCAGTATAATGTTATATTGATAGATAAAAAAGAAAAAGAAAAATATATAAGAAGCTTTCAGATACTAAGAAGCAAAGAGAAAACTTGCTCTAATTTTCATCACTTAAATGCACATAGGCACACAAATATGACTCAGGATAAAATAAAACACGCTAAAATTTACCGTGTTCTCATTCTGTGCCTGGAAATATGTTACGATCATCACCTATGTTACTCATTTAAAATTTTGCAACTGCTCTGGGATGTAGTGCCATTATTCTGAACCCTACAAAATTTGACCATTTCTGACTTACAAAAATGACAATTCTATAAAATTCTACCTGTTATTGTTACTCTTTAACTACTGAAAGAACAGAATCTTAACATGCTCAAGTTATTTTATCAAGGTTACATAGATTGTGAGGGATGATGCTGCTAACTCAAAATAAAGTTTTTCAGACTCCAGACCTCACACTTTTAAACAAACTTTTATTCTGCCTCTGCATATGCTGTTTTGAAGAACTTTTCATTATATGGGTATTGTCTTCACTCTTCTATTTCTTATGTCCACACTCACATTTACACAGACACAGTGTTTATTGACTGGCTTCATCTTGACATTAAGATCACTCTAGGGTTTTCTTGCTCAAAGTGTATGGCTTTGGACAGCAGCATTGGCACTAACTGACAGAAATGCAGAATCTTAGTCCCCACTGAGGGCTACTGAATAAAAGCTTCATTTTAACAGAACTCCGTAGATGTACGTAAAAGTTTGATAAGCACTGCTAGGGTATTCCAAAGACTGTCTACAAGTAGAAAACACTGGTAGTTCTCTCACGATGAGGAAAGACAGTGTAACACTCCTTAAATTGAAAAACGGGAAGAAAAGCATGCTACTAAAAATAGATGGTTCTCACCTATTCAGCTAGGTATGACAGACAAAAAGAAGTTTGCAACATGTTTAGCAAGTTCAGATGTTAGGATCCTTGCTGAAAGAGAGAAATGAAGTCATAAGGTCTTATCCAATTGTCCAACCCTATGAAGGATCCTAGTCCTTTCGTGTTTCTTATCGACTTTCTATTTATTCTATCCCCACCTTACGGAAACTAAGCTCCATTCCTGAAAATATTGGTGAAAATTTCATTTCCTATTTTTTTTGTGGCTTTTAAAAAATAACAAGCTTAAAATATGTGTAAATAAAAAGCTTACTCTAATCCAAGGGAATTTACCCAGCTCTGATTCACATCCTACTAACTCTCAGGAAAGTCTGTACTCAGGCTAACAGAGAACTCATAGGAAGTTTTTTTTTTTAAAATTAGGTAGAACATGAATCAGACCTCTGGAAATCCCAGGAATTAAGATTTCTGAAAGGAACTAGCTAGGATTTTGATCTAAGTAGCAGTACCAAGGATAACAAAAATGAGTAGGGTGATGAGAATATGAGGCAATATGCAGACCCATGTAATGTGTTGATGTAATGCACTCTCTACTCATCCCCCAGTTGAGATGTTTCGATTTCACAGTAATAGGAAGAGAGAGAAGGTAATGAATATCAGTTAATTATCTCCGATTCTTCTTAAATTAAGCAAAGGAAGTTTATAGGTTAGAAAATATGTTTATATAATTTTTGTAATTTTAATCACCTATTTGTATATTTTTGCACATTCATGAAAATAATTTATTTTTTTGTTTTTTTCAAATGGGAATTGCTAGCACCTATTTTAAAATTCCAATGGTGCAAAAAAGATATTTAGAGAAAATTTTTCACCAAGTTTTTGCTGCTCATCTCTTAGAGGACATCCAATTTTTCAGGTGTATATGGGCTATTTTCATTTATTTTTCTGTGAACTGTGAATTTATAAACTTTTCCCATGTTTCTGTTTTGTAATTTGTATTTTCTTATTGAATAAAAAACTAGTGTTTTTGTTTAGCGGTGTGTTGAAAATATTTTTTTGTTTGTCATGTCTTTAATTTGTTGATTGAATTTGATCTCTAAAGATTACTTTTAACGTTTTCTGATTTTTCAAGTTTGTTATTCAGCTGACCTCATTCTTTTTATTCAATAATCCGATGTATTCTCACAAATGTGAAATATCACCTCTTTTATATATTAATCCTATTAATTGCTCTATTTTATTAGTTATAAAATAAAAAATATAGGATAATGGAATATTTTAGATTCTAGATCTGTTTCTACATCATTTACTCTATTTGATTGATCTTGACCAATTCCAAGTTTTATTTGTTGCAATAATCGTAATATATTATAATATCTATATCATTAATCTGTCTTATTTTTATCTTGATTTTTCTCCACTAGTTAATATATTTAATTTCATAGGTACTCAATCATTTTAAACATATTTCAACATATATAAAATTACATTTATAGATTAAAATTATTGGACTATTTAAAACAATATAAAATGTAAGATAACTTTTTATGATGTAAGAATGGGATGACCTTTATAAAGATGATCCAAATTCCAGAAGTCATAAACAAAAATAATTCTAACATGCATATAATATTTTGGCATCAAAACATATCATAAGCAGAATCAAAGAAAAGGACAAACTGAAGCAAAACCTTTGACTTATACATAATGAGCAAGTGAATTAATAAATGAATAAATAAATTCTCATTAATCATTAAGAAAGTTGTTAAAGGATATAAACAGATAACAGGAAAAATATTTAAAATGTCTCTTAAAATGTGAAAAGGTGCAGAATATTATTCATAACAAGAGAAATGTAAATTAAAGGATAATCATGAGTCACTTTTAACAATTTTTTTAAAGGAAAGGTGCTGGCAGGAATGAAGGCAAGCAGGCAAGCAAGGCAGGGAGCAAGACAGAAGGAAAAAGCATTTTATTTATCTTTTTCAGTTGCACATCTTGACTGTTCCTCTACCCACCCCCACAGCCAGGATGTGAATCCATGTCCTGGGATGCATATGATCTGTACTAGGCCAGAGGCAGCAGACTCAACTGCAACCCCCCAAGAGCATGCCAATTTTTAACAAAGATAAAATGTTGACTAAAATTGTACTTAGGAGGGTTTAGGTGACAGTCACTTTCACATAGGGCAGATTAAGTGTGGCAACTTTTTCTACCCTCTATTTGTAGAAGCAATTCAAGGCAAATTGATTAAATATATCAAAATTAAAAATGCAAACACCTTTACCTACCAACTCCATTCCTAAGTACTTACCTACACATGTATTTGTGTTACCTGATTCATGCACAAACAAGTAATTGCAGCATTGTTTGTAAGAATCAAAGATTAGAAGCAACTTAAATAACCATCCAAAGAAGACACATTATGATACACTATACCATAAAAATTAAGAGACAAGTCAATATTCTTTTGTGAAACATTGCTAAAATACCATTCGATGAAAAAAAACAACGCCCTGAATAAGGTGTATAGTACCCACCATTTGTGTTAATTAATCATATTTTTAAGTAAATGTATACAAACAGGACATTTTTTGGAAACAAAGAGGTTGCTATTAAAATTACTCTATGACAAGAAGCATCAGATAGCAAACAAACTAATAAGAGTAGTGATTTTTGTCCAGGGAATAGGAAATAGGTTAACTGGAGGAAATGGGATAGATAGAATTAATTTCCATTGTATATAACTGTGTATGTAAATTACTGTTTTCCTGATTTCTCTTTCTGATATTTCATTATTTGCATATCAAAATGATAGCAAACAGATATTGGTATATTAAATTTGTAGCCTGCAACTTTATACATTTTTTATTATTTCTAACAGCATTTACTGGAGTCATTTCTATATATAGTACCTTGTCACCCGAAAATAGTGATAGTTTTACTATTTCCTTTCCACTTTGGATAACTTTGATGTTCTCTTCTTGTCTAATTTTAC
This sequence comes from Solenodon paradoxus, assembly GCA_004363575.1. Taxonomy (NCBI): domain Eukaryota; kingdom Metazoa; phylum Chordata; class Mammalia; order Eulipotyphla; family Solenodontidae; genus Solenodon; species Solenodon paradoxus. Next base: position 647,661 of record RJWH01000084.1, on the reverse strand, counting down.
TGGATAGGACTTCTAACATTATATTGAATAATAGTGGTGAGAGTGAACATCTTGCCTTGTTTCTGATTTTAGAGGAAAAACTTTCAGTTTTTATTCTGAGTATGTTGGCTGTGGGTTTGTCATATATGGACTTTATTATGTTGAGTTTTATTCACCTTCAAGAATGTAAGACTCAAGAGATCATGCCAAGATGATGGACTGTTAATATCTTCAGCTCACCTACTCAATAGACAAAAGAAAACTAGACCCATTTAACAACTACTGTCTTTGAAAAAGAACAAAAACCAGTATCTCAACAGAGAAAGAACACATGTCTTTGTAAGTGGTAGTAGAAGTGCTTGATCTTGGCATGAATGCTGTTTAGTACCAAGACCCTAGGGTCGATCAGGAGTGACCAGTGAGACAGACCCTCTTCTTGGGGCTAAAGCACTTGCCTTATTAGTGAATGCTCCCACACCTGAGAATTAGCCCTCAAGTGTGTATAACCTTGTGTGGAAAATAGAGGAACTTTCCTCTGGAGAACAGTGAGTCTCTGGGAAAAAGAACACAGGATAGAGAGAGAGAGAGTATAAGGAGCTGATAGATGAAGTACACACAGACTTGACTGCAGGACGTTCATTTACTTAAAGACTTCAGCATGGGGAATAAGAAAGAGGGAGAGCCTCTCTGTGAACCAAAATGATGTTGGGTTTCCTCTCTAGGCACTTTCCTCTGTTTGACAGTAGAGGCCACCATAATGCAGCAAGGCCCTGAAGGTAAAACACCCTGCTTTCACCATTAGTGCACTTGTGGTGCCAGACAGTTTGAGCTCACAGTTAGGAGTCTATTGATCTCGAGGTAGCCAGGGCAGTGATTGCCTTCCCAGGATGGGGACAGTTGACTGAGTCTGTAACCTCAGTACAGATAGAGGAGTGATATCTTGCAAAGAGTTTCAAAACTCTCTCTAAGAGGATCATTAGAGAGGCTCCAGAAAAATAGCAGCTTCCCATTCTTCTGGGGTTACTGCTAAATAGCTTTAACATATGCTGGCTAGTTGCCAGAGCTCCCATCCCCGGACTTCAGAGTTTGCTATATGCTGCTTCCCATTGGAACAACTCGTTAACTAAAAGACTTTCACAGAGGCATGTTCTTTGCTGCAATCAGCTCCCAATTTCTTCTCAGTAGTGGCCTCTGTTAGAACCATGGTCTGACTGTGACCTGGACCTGCAGCAAAATGGGGCTCTCTTGTTGTGCAGAGCTTTTTATGCCTATGGTAGATGAACAGGCAGGATGACTCTGGGGGAAATCTCTGCATTTCCTGCCTCAATACCAACCCTGAAGGCTAGACTATTAGGCCTCAACACAGTGCTGGCTTTCGAGCTTCATCCATTAGACTAGAGAAGAAATGACATAAAAATAGAAAGTGTAGTATTCTGTTTCAGCACCTCAGGCCTACATGCTCCAATCTGATAATCTAACACAAGGTCACTGTTATTACATTATTTAAAATAACCAAATTGTGGAAAAATGTCCATCAACAGATGAGTATACAAAAGATGTAATATATATGTTTATGTACATTTACATATATATATTAAATGCTGCTATTTGTGTCAACATGGATGGAATTAAGAGGATATTCTAAGTGAGACAAATCAAGTGGAGAAAGACAAATATTGAATGAATTCACTCATATAGAATATAAAGAACTAAAGCCAGTGAACAGTGGAAACTAAACTATCCCTTTAATACTGACAGCAAAATTGAGATTACCAGAGAGGAAGGGACTGTGGGGTGGCAGGAATGGGTAGTGGGAGTCCAAAGTGGATGTGTCTGCTTTAACTTCTAATTCAATAATGTTACTGTCATTTCTTCTGGTAGAAGTAGTTCTCTAGAACAAGACCTCTAGGCCAGGAGAGTGTAAAATCACAGGAATAGGAAGCAAAATTTTGCTAGTGGGTATCTGGGGTAATAGTGAGTAGTCTCACTCCCAGTTTCATTCCTTTATTCCTGGACCCATAAATCATGGCTATGGAAGGAATAGCACTATATGCTGGATGACAATTCAGAGCATGTACAATTGTTTTGAGGAACTTTTCCATATTGCCACCTGGTTTGCACTATAATTGGCCATCCCACCATTCTATAAAGCCAGTTGTTTCAGAATGGTAGAGTATGTGGGAAGATCAGGGAATTCCATGAATCTGGGTCAATTGTAATTCTATTTTTATAAGGAAGTGAGTTCCTAAATGATAAACCGTGACTTGTGGAATACTGTGACAGTGGATAAGGAAAAAAAGAATTTTTTTAAGTCCATGGGTGGTAGTTTTTACTGAAGAATTACATGTACAGAAGGCAAATCTGTACCCAGTGTAAATGTCTCTTTCAATAAGAACAAAATGTTGTCATTTTGTTCCATGATGGAAACATTCACATCTGATCAATATGTCACCACCAAGTACCTGGTTAATTATGGTACCCCATAAGGGACTAATGTTAGTCTCTGATCTGGCAGGTGGGGTACCTAGAAGTGACCATAGCACGGTTGGCTTTGGTGAGTGGAAGTTCGTGTCACTGTGTGGCTTCCATTTATTTTACTGTGTCCACTTTGGACAAATGTCCATTGGGCAGTGATAGGGTGACTGGGGAAAGAGGTTGACTGATATCCACAAAATAGGTCATCGTAGCCACTTAATTATTAAAATCGTCCTCTGCCAAGATCTCCATTTGGTGAGTGTTTACATGGGACACAAGTATCTTGACATTTTCTTGCCCAGAGATTTATCTATGTACCTCTTCCCAAATTCATAATTTTTTTTCCAATAATATTCCTTCTAAATCCTTGACTACCTTGCCAAACCACTGAATGTTGGCAGGTAATGTATCATTCAACTCACAAATCAGTATATAGTTGTATGTTTTGTCATTTCCTCTTCCAAGAAAAGTGACTAGCCAGTGCATTTGTCCAATTTCTGCCCACAAGAGGACTTTTCTTGCCCACTGTCCTTCAGGGATGCACAGAGGGGCTGTGGTGCTAAAGGGTTCACTTTTGAAAGGTTCCTGTATGCCATTCAGAGGTATATGTAAACTAGACCTAATTATCTTCCTCTGTCTGGTGATAATAGGGAAGTTGTCATGGAGTCATTAAGTAGTGGCAGAGGAAGAGAGAAAACAGGAGTAGGGACCATGGACATTCAGACAACTTCTTTAAGTAACTTGTATCTGCAGGACTACATGGGTTTGATTGCAGTTGTGTGTACACCACTTCCATTTGATAATTAAGTGTTACTGCATATGCCCAAATATATGGCTTGTTGTATTAGATAGCACTGAATTCGTGATAGATAACTCAATTCTCTTGGTAATTGGCTAAGCATTTTTTTCTCTACTAAGACTCACTAGCAGTTAAAACTTTCTCAAAGAGAGAGTAGATATCCGCAGAGGATGGTGAGTATTTGCTCCAAAATTCTTTTGAAATTTGTTACTCACTTACAAGGTATGACAAAAGCTTCAGATAGCATCCCTATCTGCCACTGCCACTTCAAGTACCATTGGTTCCTCTGGATCACATGGTACAAGTGTCAGAGCTGCTTGAACAGCAGTTTGGACTTTTCACAGTATCTTCTCTTATTCTATATCCCAGTCAAAATTAGGAACTTTTGGATCACTTGGTAAATGGGTCAGAATAACACACACAAATGAGGAATATGTTGCTTCTATAATCCAGAGAGACTCACTGAGAAACTTGACTCTTTTTAGGTTGCAAAAGGAGCCAGACACTGTCTCATTCATTTTACAAAGGATTATTTCCACATGCAGCAAACCACTGGACATGTAGACATTTCAGTGAAATAGAAGACTTCTGAAATTCTGCTGAATTTATTTTCCACCCTTTGACATAAAATGTCTTAACCAATAAATCTAGAATTATTGCTAATTCTTGCTCACTAGGTCTGATTAGCATAATGTCATCAATGTTATGGATCAGTGTGTTATTTTGTGAAAGATATATCAAGATCCTGAAAACTAAATTATGATAAAGGACTGGAGAGTTGGTATACCCTTGAGCTAGGACAGTGAAGGTCCATTGATGACCTTGTCAGCTGAAAGCAACATACTTCTGATGGCTCTTATGAACAGGAAAGGCATTTTCCAGATCAGCAGTTGCGTAGTAGGTACCGACGGGTACTAGTTCACTTATACAATGAAACTGCATGTGATGAGCAGTTGCAGTTGGAGCAACTACTTTGTTAAGGTTATGGTAATATGTATTGTTTGCCAATGCCCACAGTCTTCTGCACAGCCTAAATAGGTGAGTTGAATGGGGATGTGATAGAAATCACCACTCCTGCACTTTTTTCAAGAACTTGATGGTGACACCAATCTCTGCACCCACTCCAGGAATGCAGTATTAATTTTGGTTTACCATTTTCCTATGTGGGGGCAGTTCTAGTGTCTTCTACTTGGTCTTTCCCACTAAAACTGTCCTTACTCTACAGGTTAGGGAAACAACATTAGCTAGAGCCTATTTGTTCTAAATCCACATTCTGGAATTGGGAATATAATTACAGGATAGTTTCAGGGATCCATTGGGCCCACTGAGATGAACCTGAGCTAAAACTCCATTTATAATCTGACCTCCACAAGTCCCTACTCTTACTAGTGGATCATAGTGATGATTTGGGTTTTCTGGAATTAGTGTCATTCAGAGTCAGTGTCCAGTAGTGCTCCAAAGGTCTATTTTCTTTTTCATTATGCAGAGGGTAAAAGCTGAAGTCCTGTTGAAAAGCCTGGAAGATTAATGGTATACATTTTTTTGTAATATAATAGGGTCCTTCCTCAAGAGGACTCAACCTTAGTTTAATTCACACACTTAAACCAGTGTGTGAACTGGTTTAAGACTGAAAACTGATTGAGAGGTCATGATTCTATTTTTTTTTCAATGCATTATTTTTTTTATTTTTACACATTAAAATAAACTCATATGTATAAGTTTCCCATTCCTCATACATATGTCAACACTCCCTGCCCTTTGCTAAATCACCATGTGTTCTTTTCCATTGTACAGTGTGCTCAGCCGCTATTTTTAACACCTCTTCATCTTCTTCCCACGCCCCATCGATTCCATATTGCTAATCTCAGTTTCGTTGAAAATGTCCAAGGGTTGGTTTTGTTTCATCTGTTCTTTTGTTTTGTCTACTCACATTCCACCTGAGTGAGGTCATCTGGTATCTTTCTTTTTTTGACTTATTTCACTTAGCATAATTCCCTCTAGATCCCTCCAGGTTGATTCAAATAACAGAATTTTGTCTCTTTTAAGGGTTCTGTAGCATGCCATTGTGTAGATGTACCATATGTTCTTGATCCATTAATCTGACATTGAGTACTTAGGTGGTTTCCAGTCCTTAGCTATTATGAATAGGACTACAATAAAAATGAGGGTGCACAAATCTCTGTGAATTCGTGTTTTTGTATCTTCTGGGTAAATACCCACAAGTGGGATGGCTGGATCATATGGGACTTGAATCTTCAACCTTTTGAGGAATTTCCAAATGGTTTTCCATAGGATTTGCATCAGTTTGCACTTCTGCCAACAGTGTAAAAGTGTTCCCTGTACTCCACATCCTCACCAACATTGTCCGCAGACTTTTGGATGAAAGTCAGTCTCTCAGTTATAAGGTAATATCTCATTGTTCTTTTATTTTGCATTTCCCTGATAGCCAAGGTGTAGGAACATCTTTTCATGTAACTGTTGGCCATTTGCATATCTTCTTTGGAAAAATATCTCTCCAATTCCTCCTCCCATTTTTTGATTAGATTACTTATTTTTCTGTTGTTGAGTTTTATGAGTTCTTTGTATATTTTAGATGTTAAGACCTTGTCAGAAATATGAAATGCAAATATCTTCTTCCAGTTAGTAGGTTGCCTTTTGATTTTGGTGATGTTTTCTTAAGCTGTGAAGACGCTTTCTAGTTTGATGTAGTCCCAGTTGTTTATTTTTTTTCTCATGATGCTGAAGGTGAGTACGCAAAGACCTCCCTAAGTCTGATGTCCTGGAATGTCTTTCCTGTGTTGTCTTTCAAGAATTTTATAGTTTCTGATCTTATGCCCATGTCTCTAGTTCATTTTTATCTATTTTTTGTGAATAGTATTAGGGCGTGATCTAGCATCATTATTTTGCATGTGGCAGCCCAATTATCCCAACACCATATGTTGAAAGGACTTTGCTTTCTCCATGATGTACTTTTGACTCTTTTCTCATAGAAGAACTGACTGTATGTGAGTGGGTCATTTTCTGGTAATTCAGTTCTATTCTACTGGTCTGTGCCTCTGTTATTATTCTGGTACCATACTGTTTTGATGACTATCACTTTGTAGCATAACTCAATGTCTGGGAGTGTGATCCTTCCAGATTCATACTTTGTTCTTAAAATTGCTCTATTTGAGGTCTTGCATTAAACCTGTATATTGTTTTAGGTAAGATGACCATTTTGATGATGCTGATTCTTCTCAGCCATGAGCAAGGGATGTCTTTCAATCTCTTGGTATCTTCCTATGTTAGGTACATTTCAAGATATTTGATTCTTTTTACATCTATTTTAAATGGTGCAAATTTCTGGATTTTATTTTCTTCTAGCATGCTGTTCATGTATAAGAATATGACAGATTTTTGTGAGTGATTTTGTAGCCCGTCACTTTACTGTATTTGTTGATTAGATCTGGTAATTTTTGACAGTTTTTAGGGTTTTCAATATATATGATCATGTCTTCTGCAAATAATGAGGGTTTTATTTTCTGTTTCCTAATTTGGATTTCTTTTATTTTTTTTCTTGCGTCCTTGTTCAGGCTAAGACCTCTACTATGATGTTAAATAGCAGTGGTGAGAGTAGACAGCCTTGCCTTGTTCCTGACCTTGGGGAAATGCTTTCAATTTTTTGCCATTGACTATAATGTTGGCTATGTGTTTGTTGTACATGACCTTTATTAATTTGAGGTATATACCTTCTATTCCTATTTTATGTAAGGTTTATTTTTTATCATAAGTGGGTGTTGAATCTTGTCAAAAACTTTCTCTTCATCTAATGATATGATCATGTATTTTTTTAATCTTACTTTTTTTGTCTTACTTTTTTTAATATGGCATATTATGTTAATGGACTTACATGTGTTGAACCATCCTTGCACCCCTGGGATAAATCCCACTTGATCATGACGGATGATCTTTTCGATGCATTTTTGGATTTGGTTTGCTAATATTTTGTTGATAATTTTTGCATCCATATTCATTAGAGATGTGGGTCTGTAATTTTCTTTCTTGGTTACATCTCTGTCAGCTTTTGGTATCAGTGTGAGGTTAACCTCATAGAATGTAATTGGGGGTGCTCTCTGTTCTTCAGTATTTTGGAAGAGTTTGAGAAGAATAGGTATTAATTCTTTCCTGAAGGTTAGGTAAACCTCATTAGAAAAACCATCTGGACCAGGGTTTTTATATCTAGGGAGACCTTTGATTACATCTTCAATTTCCTTGCTTGTGATTGTTCTGTTCAGGTTTTCTAATGCTTCTTTGTTCAGTCTTGGTAAACTGTTATTTTCTAGCAATCTTTCCATGTCCTGAAGTTTATCTACTTTGTTGGCATAGAGTTGTTCATAGCAGTCTCTAAGGATGCTTGAATATCTGTGACATCTGTTGTAACTTCTACCTTTTCATTTCTGATTCTAGTAATGAGAGCTTTCTCTATTTTTTTTTCTTTGTGAATCTAGTGAATGGTCAATTTTGCTTATCTTTTCAAAGAACCAACTTTTGGTTTCATTGATCTTCTGGATTGTATTTTTGTTTTCTATTTCATTTATTTCTGTTTAATTTTTTATTATTTCCTTTCTTCTACTGACTTTTATCTTTAATTGCTCTTCTTTCTCTTATTGTTTTAAATGTAGGATTAGATTGTTTATGTGCAGTTTTTCTTATTTCTTGAGTTAGGCCTGGATTTCAATGAACTTTTCCCTTTGTACTGCTTTTGCTGCATCCCATAGATTCTGGTAGCTTGTGTCTTTGTTCTCATTGTCTCTAAGTATTTTTTTAAGTTCCTCTATGATTTCTTCTTTTACTCAAGAGTCATTCAGAAGCATAATGTTTAGTTTCCAATTAATTTGTGAGTCTTCTAGCTTTCTTTTTGTGGTTAATTTCTACTTTTAAGCCACTGTGGTCAGAGAAGATGCTTGGTATGATTTCAATCTTTGTAAATTTGTTTAGAGATGTTTTATATCAGCATATGATATATCCTTGAGAATGCTCCATGTGTAATTGAGAAGCAAGTGAAATCTGTAATCATGTTTCTATTTTTATAATTCAAGTTAGACTTTGTTTCACTTAATCTAGAAATTCTCTGCTTGCTTAGATGAAGTTAAGCATTAATGGGTTTTCTATCAGTTTCATTTCATGAAATACAATGATCAAATGCCAGTACCATGATTCTGTGCAAGTCAGTTCATTCTGATTGCTGCTGTGACTCTGCTGTTCATTATGGTAACCACATACTCCTTGCCTTTGGTGACTGAGTTCTGCCTACTGCTTGGCTCCTGCTACTCCAGGAGCCATGTAGTCCCACTCAGTTACTGTAGTGCCAACCCCACCCTTCTCCCAAATCTGTCACTACCATCCTGTTTGTTCTAGTCTATAGAGAAGAACCATCAGAGGTTTTCTCAAATATAGTGGGATACCCCTCACACAATTTTTTTTATTAATCTATGTGGGTCACATTGATTTTTCACTTCCCATAGGAATGTTTCTTCAATGTTTTCTCCTGGTTCTGTGTCCAAAGGCAGGTAGACTTCAGTTCTATTTACTGCTTTGATATTTGGTCTTGTTTCTGACATTTTACCTTTTTTAAAAATATGATAAGACTTTTTGTTTTATTATATTAAAATATTTCACAATAATTTCTATATGTTTGAAGCAGGAATAGTGTGTGTGTGTGTGTGTGTGTGTGTGAGAGAGAGAGAGAGAGAGAGAGAGAGAGAGAGAGAGAGAGAGAGTCAGAGCTTCCTTTTACTTGGAAGTCAATTACTAATAATTTCATAGATTTTCTTATATATAAGGATAGCAACCTCTTATTGCCTATTTGCTGCAAACATTTTCCTCATCTTCTTTTGTATATTTTATTAATTATTGCAAATGTTTTAATCTTTATGCTAAGGAGAACTTTTGGTATCATACTTGGAAAATATCAATCTGTATTTTGTTCTAGTGGTTTCATGATTCCTAACATACTGAAATGAGTATATATTCTGTTTTCCTAAAATATATTTTGATTCGAAATAGTGATAATACAACTTTTCCTAAATAATTAGAATAATTTCTACTCAGTTTCTTAAAACTTTGTTAAATAATTGGTCCATCTCATATAGATGACTTAAAATATTGAATGATATACATCCTGATTTATACTACATGATTTTTATATTGTATTCTGTTTAAGTGCTGATATATGGAGGAGCTGGTATCCACATGCAACTCATGGATAGGAGCGAGCAAACTGGATCCAGCAGAGCTTCCCTAAGGGTCACCTTATAAAACCTGGCTTGAATGTCATTTTATAATTAATTGATTTTCTAAGAGAATCTATACTGGGCTTGTGAATTCTAAGGTGTGTTTTCTTTGGATTGATACACAGCAAAACAGGGATAATCAAAAGGGGGAAATTATGATCTTAAATCTAAGCTTTTTCTGAGTCTTAATTTTTGAAACATAAAACTCAAAATATGTTTTTAACATATAGGTTGATAAAGGATATTCACATCAAACTAATAAGATACATTGTAAGAGACATTTAATAAATTTAGTCTTCCATAGTTTGAACTATGAGTTTTAAAAATCTGGATTTATTTTTTATGAATGGATTAGAAAAATAAAGATTTTTCCAGAAAAATATGAAAGAGAAAAGCATTAAATATTGGAACACTACAAGGGACTTGGAGTTTTTCTTTTTTTAAATTTAAATTAATTTAGTCAAGGAAAATTGCATCATATTATTATATAGATTTAAGCAGTGCATGATAATAATTCTATATCTGTATATAATACATTGTTGCCACTATTTAAGTTTTTCTTCACTATGCAGTTAATTCCTCTGCTTATAGCAATGTTGCCTGAGTGTTAAATATCTAATTTTAAAGGTAATGTAGTTAATTGCAAGAATGTTTAAGACAGATAAAAATCTAAAGAAGAAAAATCACTCATAACCACAGTATTTATTATACTTTCAGTCATTTTTCTAAAGATAAAATGAGTCCCTATGGAGTCATACTAGTCAAACTTTTTGGTAATAACCTTAATATTTTCAATGTTATTTTATATTTTGCTATAGAAAGATTTTACTGGTTTCATAGTAATCCACATATACCCTATTTTTACTTTTTAGATATTGTAGATCGTTGAGTTGCTTCCAATATTTTACTCTTTTTTGTGAAATGACATTTGAGTCTCTTTTTATGTGGAGTTTGGGTCGAATGTCAGTATGTAAGGTAAAATCTCATAGACACAATGGCATTAGAAATTCTCTTCATCACTTGCCACCTGCAGTATCACACCAAGTGACATTGATATTTGCCTCTTCATGGTCCAACTTGGGTGATTTTTTCCTCTACACTATAAGTATTTTCTGGTTGTAGACAACAAAATCTGCCTCTGGTAATTTTAAGCGAGATCAGTTACTTTAGAAGGTCATGAGGTTCATTCTTTGAGAATCAATGGGTAACTGAATTTTGGAAATGGGGCAAAACCTGAGAGATATTTAGAAGTGAAGCTGCAGGAACAAACTGGTCCATGCTTCAGGACACTGCCATAGTGGAGTAGGCCTTAAAATTTTCTTTCCAGCTCTGCATCCTTTTTTCATGATAAAAAGTTCGAATTGGTCCAGTTTAGGTTATATGCTCACTGCTTAGTTGTACTAAGTGACAAAGAAAGAATCTGATTTTCTTGGCCTTTGTGACAGGACATACCATGAGAGGTAGGAGTAGGAATTGCCCCATCATGAGGACCTTAATCATGGGGAATTCCATGCAAAAGGGAAATCGAACAAGAGGTGGGAGAGCAGTTGGATACCAGAAAACCAAGATACAATAAACATTGCCTGTTGAGCAAAAAAACAATCAATTTTTTTTCCTGTTTAGTGCTAGAAAATTTGGCTAAGATTTAGGGCCATGTTGCACAGACTTAAATAACACTCAGCAAAATGAGAGTTCCGTGTGAGAAACATTCTGGGACCAATAGAGGAAAACAGCTTTATAACTCTCATGCCTTATTCACTCTTAGCTTAGGTTTATGCAGTAACTGGAAAGATAATCAACTATCTTATATAAATTATTGGTATAATTGCTATTTTTACAGATTATGTAATGGTTATTTTTATGTAAGTTCACTGTTTATATGCTGAAACTCCACTGTATGAACAACTAACATCCTATCTGACATAAGCAATTTTAAAATACACAATTTTAATACTTAGTTCCACAAGATCCTGGCTGTAAAGAAAGAGATTCTTTACAGAATTTCAGGATAGAGTTAGGGAGTCCTTTACTTCAATAAAATTGAATTCTTATTTTGTATGCTTTTTTCTTGGGAGATGTTCCTATGTTCTCCTCAAACATTCATGGTGCTCATGTGCCAAATAAGATTAAAAGCTAGCTAGGTTTTCCTCTCTCTCCTAACATAAGAATTCAGTCATTCAAACAAGTGAAGTGATAACAGAGATCTACAACATTCTTGTGAAGTTGGGGAATCATAGAGAAAGAATAGTCTAAGAAAAATTCAGGTTATGATGTCTTTTGGCAGACACCTTTCCCATAGCTGATCCAGAGAGTATCATGATGTCATTTCAGTGCGTAAGCTTGCAGTAAGGTAATGAGTATCTAGGGATATACAAGAATTGCTATGAAAGTAATGAAATTTCATTCTCTTGGAAATGATGGCTTCTGTTGCTGTGACTCATGCATCATGCAGCAGTCCCAGACTTCTGGGAGTTCCTATTAGGTATTCCTGATGTAAAATTTTACTTACCATTACTCGTAAAAATTCAGAGTATCAAATAAATGTATGGGACATTGGAATTTCTCTTTTCTTCTCTTCTATGCTTTTCAGTAATGTACTCCATGGTATCTCTTATTTAATCTGAACCCTCCAGTGATGATATATCTCTTTTCAAATTATGGTTTTAATTTTGAGCATTCAGCCTAACAGACTATTTAAAAGACATTCTTATCTTACTATATCAATTTGTAAGTATAATTTTCCTATAATTTAGCTATTGAAATTTCTAAGATGGTAGAGTCTCAATGAGGTACACTAAGGTTTGTCATTTTCTAGAATTCTATAGCTTTCCATAACCTCATTATCTTCAATTTATTTGGTCTCTTCTACATTTTTGATAAAGTCATGTTCATTGGACCTGAATTTCATTGAAGCTTCAATGCATACTTTCCTCTGTTAATATACTCTTATCTTTTCCCTCTAGAGTCAGAGGAATGATTCACTTCCCTAAGATAAACTGCTCTGTGTCTTTATTTATTTTATTTTATTCTTGTCTTTTGGTTCCCAAGAAAATCTTAAGTTTACATTCATCTCATTCTCACCTTGATGTTTCCTTATTACATGTCCTTCTCCTGGGCCTCAACATATTGTTAACTCTGCCTGTCATTTAAAAATTATTTTCTCTCACTTTCATTCCACTGCCAAATTTTATAATGGAAAGATTACTTCTGTTATCATAATTTATTCTTTTTTTAAACTGTTGTAATCTCATTTCTATCTCAAAAGTGTTTTCTTGATAATCAACTGTGAACTAGTTACATTCAAGCACTAGTTCTTGACTTGAACTTCTTGGAGACTTAAGCTAGAGATCATGCTCTCCTTAAAAATGCATATCTGTATCATTTACTAATTTAGTTCAAATTTTTGAAGGTATTTTACACATAATAACTCAACTTGTCATCATAACACTCTATCAGATGGTATAATGATTACTCCCATTCTACAGATGAGGAATGAGGACCAGAAGAGTTAAGGATTGACTTAAAGTTTGAAAGTTCTAGGTTCTTTACTCTCTTATTTCAATTTACTAAATTTCCTTGCTTGTTTCCCCTTCTATCACCTTCCTGTGAGCATTCTATTTCCCACAACAGCTGTTTGTTTTCACTTTCTCTCTCTACTTAATTGCCTTCAAAATAATATTTTTTAATAGGATCATCTTTTTGGAGATTAATTCTTACTCTATTGTAATATACTTTGTTCATTCTGGATTCAACTTTCTAGCTCATTTGACTGCTTATATCTAAAAGGTAATTTCCCATCTCTTCTATTGCATTGATACCTATCTTTTAAGATCTTTCCTGTTCTCCCTTTTCTTCTCTGATTCTTACAACTCACTGTTTGTACAATGACTGTGGTTAAGAGGTGAGTTATTGTTCTGTGTATTTATTTATTACATGCAGTCTTTTCATCTGTTTATGAAATTCTTGGGCTTTTACCTTTTACTTATTTTATATTCTTTCTGTCATTAGTATTTTAAACCTAACATAGGGTAAACACATGAGAGTCTTTTAGTTCCAACCAAAAGAAAACAATTATACTAATATAAACATATATAATATAAGCATAAGATTACTTCTGTAAACATATAAACATAATATAAACATATATAGTATAAACAAAATCAATTTTGTAATAAGGATTTTGGGAGCTCTTGGAGCTGATGGGAGCTAAAGGACAGATGATCATCGCTCAGTCAGTGATGAGACTCCAACCACTTCCAGTCTCTTAGAATTTCTGTGGAAGATTCAAAGGAGAAGAAAGAACATCTGTATGTCCTATCTGAGAACTCATGCCTGCTATTTCTCTAAGGGAGGAAAGATTACTAACTTATATCTAACCAGTTTTGATTATTTAGGAAAGAAGCAATTCCTAAAAAAAAATCACATTAGGAAAGAAATAAGAATATTGGGAAATAAAAAACATGTTTGTAATGGGTGCTGAATAAACATTTGTTGAATGAATTAGTTAATAACCTGTGATATTAGTCACTGAATTTAGGTTTAGTTTTAGAAAACTATCATGGCACATTTGCCTTTACTTTTTGATTATAGTTGAGTCAATTAAGCCTAGGATGTTTGGGACTGTAGCAATTTAGAGACAGCAATAGTGCAAGTCAAGTATGTTCTCAGCATAAAGTTAGAAACTCTGGAGAAAGCAAGCTCCTTTTTGAATGCTTGGACTGTAGACTGTTTCCTAAAATGTTGAGTCAGAGTGTTTGGTCATATATTATCTATGGTAGACTTCAGCTTGTGTCTAAAACTTGGGAAGAAGTGGCTGAATAATAGAGAAACTGGTTTCAAGTTTAGCACGATAAATCAAAGAGTTTGAATGGTGTTTTTTCACTAAATCTCTTTGCTGTTAGGAAGATCATCTTATTCCTTTGTTTTTGTCCAGTTCCTCATAAATAAAAGGGGATTGTAACAGATGAAATTTAAAATCTGACTAGTTTATAAAATCCCATCTGTTGTATATAAGTACACACATTGTACTGGTATATCATACAGATCTCATTTATCAAGGACAACACATTTTAATGGCTTGGAACTTAAGATCTGGTTTCAGCAGCCCCTTTACAACATTGAAGTAAATTAAAATTAATGCTAACAGGAGCAGTATGTATTAGACTCCAGATCAATAAATTTAAGCACCAAATTAATGCAACGGGACAAAATGAAGGATCTACGAGAAAACATGAACAGAGCAGATTCCTTTAATGATTCTTTCCATAATGGAGAAAATCATATCTAAGAAGTAAAAATGAAAAATCCCCCATAGTCTCAGAAGCCTTTGGTATTGATGATGCTGGTTGTATGTCTTTGTTGACAGATATACAGTACATACAGTGGCAGCATTTCATCTATTCTCTCTCCTCTCATTTCATGAATATCCCATTAGTACTTTTCAATAGAGAGTACCATTTTAAGAGGAGAGTGAGCTAAGACAAATGAAATGACTGGGAACTTGCACTGAAAGGTTTAGGGGAAAATTTGAGGACAGTATTTAAAAACACCCACCTGTTCATTCATATTTGATCTAGTTTTAAAGTGGTCCACGATCATCACTTGTAGGAACCATAATGGAATACCTTTGTTGATTATTTAACAGGAAACACCAAGTGACTCTTCAAATAAATTTTTCATAAACTTATCCAGATTATTCCTGAAGGTGTCTTATTAAATTATTCCCATTTCTACATTTGGCTAGACGATCTCCTGGTCCCCAGTCATGTTGGTCTTTCAATAACACATGTGAAATCCCATTGTTTCTCTACTAGGATCTTGTGAAAGTTTATGAATTTTAAAACAGTGACACAATCCAGAGCTCTGACCACCACTTTAGTCCACTCCAGATTTGTGCTAAAGCCTTCGTGGCCTCATCTACAATAGATGTCTTCCCTTCTTTGGTCTTAATTTTATTAAAATAGTTATTTTCAGTTCATTGGACTCAAGTCTTTAATCTTTGTTTCAAACACCCTCCTCTTCACTTAAATGGATATGGCTAACAGCTGTGTCTATTGGACTTACTGTCATGCAATAATCTTAGAGAGCCTGACTCTGACAAAGCATTCACATAAAGGGTTTTAAAGTTCAAAAACAAGTCCATATTTTATAGTTTAACTCAAATTAGATGGTGATGTACAATTAAAGTCATGTGGTTTTTTATAGGTGAATCCTGACTCATGGCAGAGCAGTGCAATTATCATGCTGCTTGGCACGGTATACATATCATGACAATTTTTGAGAAAATGATTCAAAGAATATGGAATACTTTTTCCATCCTGTTTTCATAAGAAAACACTCTAGTGCAAGTACCAAGTTAGAGAGTACAGTGGGGTAGCTGATATATTAGGTTAGCTGTTTGCTTGGATTTTGTTTTGGGTAGTATTTTGATTTGTCTGTTTTATACTATTTTTTTCCCCTACAATAAAAAAGGACTAAATATACTAATTGTGAAGGTAAAACCAGGATAGAAAATTAAGGTGTACTAAGGACAAATACCACAAAGATGCTACATATATGACAGGAAGTGAGATTGCAGAAGTGGTTCTGAGTTTTTCTCCAATAAAACAAAGAAAGAAGCACAATGGTGAAATTCACAGTGATCATGAGCTAAACACAAACCTCGTGTTGAGAAGACCACTTTTTACTTGATCCTTAAGCAGACTTTTAGATAATGCCTTATTTGAAGACCTTGGATATTCTTCACTAAGATGTCCGGTGATGTGGTAGGTAAATTCTAACTAAACACTCTGATAAATATAATGAATTTTATTGCTTTCCATTATTTCTTAACATAACTTGATATCATGATGAGAACTTAAAGGAAGACTTACTTTTAAGCAGTCACAACAATGTTCTATAGTTATCTCTCTGATGCAAGACAAAATCTGGTATACCTGGAAGCGTGTATAAAGTACTCATTATTTTAGGTCATCATCCAAGAATAGTATGTCTCACAAACAAGTAGATAAAAAATATTTTATATTAAGAGCTGATTTAAAGATTATACTGTAAATGGAAAAGAATGCAAAGTTGATAAAATTTTGTCAAAATTTAGGAGTATATTTAATTAATTTATTCTAAGATGTAGATCTGAGTTGATGGCACTTATGTTTCCACATTGTGTTTAGCTAAGCTTAACTTAGGTTCTGGGTCTATGGTAGCATGTTGTAGAATGGAAGCCAATGGTCTAATGTTTATCTTGGAGACAGTTAAACTATATTCAGCTGTTAAATTTTCAAAGGAGAACTTAGAAAGCTTTATATAGTTCAAAGTAATTGAAAATGAAGCAACTAACTTCAGTTATTTATAATTTCTCTATGATCCCTGAAAGCTGATTTAGACTGAAAATAAACTTTTCCATTCCTAAATAAGTTGACTTACCATGCTAGGCTGTTGAACATAAATATTTTGTTAGATGATATTCATTAATAAATAAAAATGATTTTTGACTTTGCTGTGGCAGGTTTTGTTGTTATAGTAATTACATGGTGGGATCTGCATTGAGGTCACTTTTACCTTGTTCATGCAATGAATCTATGTCATCAGCAAGTAGGCTCCTATTCTATTCCATATAAAATACAGACAAATCATCAGAAAGTAGTTTCAAGTCGATAAGGGACCAATTAAAAATAAAGGAGATTCCAGTGTAATATTACTAAAGGAGCATAAACATTTGTTTCTCCTGTTAAGCTCTTTGCAAGAAATACACACACGAAAAATCAAAGCAGGTGTGCTCTGGTGAGGTATTGGTTAGGTCAATCTCCTCTGAAGCAGCAGAAGGACACATACCCCTAGGTTCAAGTCCTGGGTCTGAGGGGAGACAACCAGTGTGAACAATTAAATAAACATAAAATAAAATATTTTTCCTTCTCTCTTCTAGTATACTTGCTTTCATTCTTGCCTATGCCTTTTCTTTAAAAAAAAAAAAAAACTCCCCAAAACACACAGTAATTGTCCCAACAAAAATTGGAATTATGGTCAGTTTCTTCTTCCCAAACAAAAATGTTGGGAATGAATACTGATCCATATGAAATACATAGGGACTGATGTGGGAATATTACTTTTTAAGTTTTAACTGAAAACTTCCCTAAATGACCTGGAATTTATAAAAGTTGTTAAAAAAAAGTATTTCTGTTTGTTCACAAAAGCTACTCGCAAAAGATCAGCTTTTTCAACTAGACAACTAGATGAGTTTCCTTTGTTTAAATAATGAAGGTGGTCTATATTGCAGGACACTTTTAACTGCACAGGATATGTACATTCATGAAGAATGAAACTCATACTTATCTAATTCTAAAGTAGTACATGACAGAAGAAAGGCTTAAGGTTTAATCTGTAGACTGATGTGCTTCAATAATATGCAGCAACAAAGTCATTGCTTATGAGACTTGACTACTTTCTATTCCAACACGCAATAATACACAAGAGAATAGAGGACATAAGCAAATAAGAAATTTCAAAAAAAACCAGCAAGAAAGTGTTTGGAAACAAGTTGATGGATGAAACTACAGCAAAAAATTCCACAGCACAGAATATATTTTGGAAATTGTGTTGGAGAGGTAAAAGCTGATTGTACTGGTGAAAAACCCACAGTGTCCATACCAGGAGCCAGCAAGTACTAGGGAGTTGGAGGGGGAAGGCAGTAGAGCTGAAACTAGAACCCCAGAACATACAGACAGACAAATCCATACAGTTCACTCATAATAGATGAAAAGAGAAGAATTCATGTAATTAATTAAAGAAAAACAAAAAACCAGGAGGAAGCATTTGATAGCATACCTATTCATTATTGCTGTTTGTAAATTAGAAATAGAAGAGAACTTCTTTAGCCTAATAAACACCAAATATAATGGGATACAATATAGCTTTTAACAACTGAATAATCATAGTAACATTAATCAGGCAAATTGGGTAAGAGGGGTCAATTATATGGCAAAGGATATCATTAGACAATTGGTGGAAATTTAATGTATTATATACAGATGTTGATTTATGATGATGTACACCTGAAACTTATATAATGTGATGCAATGTTTCTTCAATACAATTAGAAAGATAAAAAAGGTTAAATGTTTAATGACATTCTTTTAATAAGGTTAAATAACAACATAGATGCAATAAACTATCTTAAAAATGAAAGTTAGTGAGTGGTTAGCAAATGATTCAGGAGACTGGCACTGTCAAAGAGGGAGGCAGGGAAAAGATGGGTACATATCTGGGGAACCTGCCTTTTGTAGGGGATGGTAGTTTTATAGCAGTTAGTTATATAATTAAAGTAAGGGATCAATTGAATAAATAAAATAGATCAGGCTTGGATCAAGTATCACAAATCAGCACAAACCATGAGCTATGATTAATCTAGTTTCAGGTCAAATGAAAGAAAAAAAAATAAACAATGGAGGGGAAAAGAGTAGGGGTAGTTCTTGGAGGTAATATGCTGGAGAAATTGGTTTTGTTGTTTTTATTTTGCTAAAAATTCCAAGACTTCAGAATGATTCTGTGTTGACGAAAAAGAGGCAATAAGAGTGATGCTGGAGACTTAAAGAAAGAGAATAAACAGAGGAGTAATATGCGATGACCAGGAGAACCCGAGCAAGGGCACTGGGAGAGAGAAGCTTATAGGTGGGGCATCCTCTTCCACCCATGAATAGAGAGAGAGGAAGAGACATGTGTGTGTAGAACTGTGCAAGCATGTTGTCAGGAATTTGAAGGACTTCCCTTTGATTTAGATTTTCTCTTTGAGGTGGGAATCAAAGAGAAATTTGATAATACTGCAATGTAGAGATGAAGATACAGGTGGATAATGTAACTAAAGATGTATATGAAAGGAGTTAAAGAGAAGAAGAAGGACCTAGAGAAAACAGGATCAAAAACCATTTACTGGGAAAACATATAATGGGGCTGAAATGGTCAGAAGTTTTGGTCATGGATTTGGTAGTATCAGTATTTCAAGAATGGATCACTATTCGGGAGAGTAAGTTTTAGGTATCTGGCCCTGGGAGTAGTTTTAAGTAGAACAAATACAATGAAAATGAGAAGTCAGAGAAGCAGATGATAAACTTTAGTTGACTCATTCATGCAGACACTGATATCTGCCAGATTGTTGGCAAATACGGAGTTAGAGAAGCATATTAAACCAGATGCTTACAACATGGGTGCATACTTCTTTACACTTGATAAATTTATTACAGTGATGATTAAGAACTATTTGATCCCTAGGACTTAGACACTGGGAATGTGGTTTCTTGCTATATACTTATCATTTTGTATGACAACACTTTGTATATGGAGTTTTAAAAAATCAATTCTACAAGAGGGAAGAATGGGTTAATGAATCAGGAATGTACTAATTATAATGTTTATGTAGCTAGCATTAAATACTGTGAGATTTATGAAAGTTACATTCTCTGATGTTAAAGAGTTTGCAATTTGTAGTGAAAAGTAGATTTACATATATAAAACAATGAAATAATAACAGATTTATATAAGGTACAAGTTGAAAAGGAGAGTAAATATTTAAAACAGGTGTTTGGGAAGATAGGCCAATTTGATAAAGTGCTTATATGAACACTGGAGAAAAGGAATGATGTAGACTTCTTTAGGAATAACTCTATTTTCATGGTTTAGAAATATTATAAACATATATTATCTAAAATTAAAATATGCTGTCCCCAAACCAAGATACTCTTTTATTCATTATCCTGTATTGAGGTGCTTAGTCTATAATGTTTCAAGTTTTCAACTCGGGAAATTCCTCATATCATTATTTGCTCCCTATCTTTATCCAAGGTATATATACTCTAACTTGGAAATTTCAAAAAGGCATTACTCATTTAAAAAATAGCTCATAAAAAAGTAAAACTTAGTGAAATGATTTTTCCTTTGGTTTATTCCAAAAGTTTTCATAGTTTTCATTTATGTATTATTGAAGGAATAGTTTTTTCATACTCTCAGGAAAAGAGTATAGTTGTTGATAATGAAGAAAATACATTATTTTTCAGTTAAGTAAAAATAAAGCTATGTAAATTATCACAATTATGCTCTGTAACTATTTGTGAGTATCCATGGTACGCCTCTGTCAAATGCCTTTTTAGGGAGTCACTCTATTATTATTAAGGCTCCATTGCTAGAAGACAAATATGATTCTTGACAGTGCATACTAAACAGTGTCACAGCCAGTAATACTTTTTCCAGCTAGTAAATCCTTTTCAAATCATGAAGAAAGAAAAAAAGAAAATCTTTCTTATTGCAGTAAGGCCACAGTAGTACAGAGGATACCGTTATCACCATTACTTCACCATCAGCAAGTTTCATAGGGGGAAAATTTAAGAAAATTTGTAAATTAATAGTTTTCTTAAATATTCCAACTAAGAAAACCAAAGGGAAAATGATAGTTTTCTCATTCATGCGGCCCCAAATCCTTGACCTGAAATTGAGGGTGGATGAAATATTAGAGAAAAATTATGTGAAATATATCAAAAGTGAAGCAAGTTATCTGATATGAGAAAATATTATGATAGCTATACCTTTTGAATAGCTCTTACCTTTGAATATACATTTGTTTTATATCTAGATTCTGAGAAAATTCCTGTAATTTAGACTTGTGTTCCAATTTTTTTTTTCTGTTGTCCCTTTATCACTGATTGAAAAACATTGAAAAGACAACTTGTTCGACAGCATCTATGTATTCTAACACTTCCATAGAAAGACTAGCCATTAATTAGGTGCTGTTTCCAAATGAAATATTATCTGCAGAGAGGAAATCTCCTCCCTTGGGGTAAAGAAGCAGGTGACATGAACAAGTGTGTCCCTCCCAGTTATCTTCTCCATATTCACAGAAAAGAGCAGAGATAAGATTTGGAGGAACTTCTAAGGCAACATCTGAGGATGTTTTCATTATTTTACAGCTAGAAAGACCCAAACAACCACCATTTATACCTGCTGGATCTTCCTTGAGTGTACTTGAGAGTCCTGTGAGTGGGAATGAATATACTGCTGTCAATGATGGATTTTGTTGCTTTCAGGCAGCAGGTGTTTTCATAAGGTTCACAGAGAGTTGAAGATAGTGAGCCTGTTACTCCTTCAAGGAGTGAGGTGAAGGGTGAGAAATTGGTTTAGGTGTGGTAGAAGGCCATTTCCCTGACCCCACTGCAAAAGTTAATGTGCCAGGAATTTTCTATGGTACTACAGAGACTGCAGCTACATCTTATTCTACAGAGACTGCAGCTACATCCTGTTATCATGACCAAGGTCTAGCAAGCACAGCCTCCCTACTCTACAGCTGTATGTAACTGATAAGAATTGCCAGTAGTTACCACGCATAGCCAAGGGGATGAATCTTTACCTCAGAGCATGAAAGGAGCTCCCCTAAATCCTCTATTGCTCAGCTTTGGGTAATGACACCCCTGTGCCACTAGTTCTTGCAAAATGTACCATTTTTTTCTGCCTTTGAGTGCCTGGCTATGAGTCTTCTTCTGTCTGGAGACTGCTATAACACAGGCATTCTCATAAGAGAATTATTTTCATGCTTCTCAGGCTAAGAGCTCTAAATGAGCTGGCTTCAGGTACATGGTTCCTGTCACTTGAACAGAAATCTAGATACAGAACTCTTATGTAGGGGCAGATAATCAATGCTTTGCGTTCGGTTTTAGGAAGTCACTCTGTCCATCAAAAACTCATTTCCATACAAGCCATGCATCCTGTGATGAACTGTGGTCTTTGATGGAAGCTGAACTTAGCTGGAACATATGAGCTTCTGGGTCAGCAGATATTATGTGAAAAATATATAAATTACAATTAAATTGATTGAACTCTTGAATTCTTAGAATCTCCAGTTTTCCAACTCATTTCTACTATATGACAATGTCATTTTCACCTTATGTAAACATCTGTCTGCCACGATGATTAACTTCAGTAAACTCCAACACTCTATTTCTTCCCATGCCAGTGTTCTGCCGTACCCAATGTCAGTCTTTAAGAGCTATTTACTTTTCTGCTCTTGCCCCAAAGCAAGAATTCTGTAAAGAAAAGAAAAACCGAAATCTTTGGATGAGTGACGTCATATTAATAAATTTCACCTCCACTGCAGTTTGGAAATTCTGTACCTGCTACTAGTAGTCACTCCTTTTTATTTCCTTTTAATGGGTATTCCAAAATACCTCAGAACTCTAACTCTTTTGCATATCTCATTCTTAGCAGCTAACTTTTTTCTTTACTTACTGAGAAAATAGAGACAGCAGGGATCCTATCTTTTGTGTTGTTTTTCTTGCTTTTCATTTCCTGATTTATTATTTCTTTACTTCTTCCCCCATCACCTCACTTTCTACCAACCTCTTGAACGTATCCTCCTCAAATTCCCCCATGGTCTTAGTCCATAAATTATATCTCCTTTCTTTGGTTTCAATATCTTCCCTCCATTATGTTTTATCCCTTAGGACAACTTGAATCTAAATATTATAAAGTTTTCCTTTGGTCCTTCCTCCACTAAGTATACTCAACTAGTAACCCATGTTTTCTTTTTTTTAACTTCTTCACTTCTCAATACGATTTTCTGGCTTCCATTAATATCTCTTAAAATGATCCTCACTAAAGTTTTAAAATTTCAGGTTGCCAAATCCTTGGCTTTGTTCATACTTGATTTGCCTTTGCACATTATGGCCTGCTGGTTATTCCCTTCCTGACATTCTCTTCTCCCTGACACACGCCCTTTTATAATACCTCCTGTTTCTCTTGTTTATACTAAAAATGTTTCATTAATTCACCTTTTTCCTTTCCTTTTTATATATTGTTGTTTCTTAAAATTCTTTCTTAGACTTCTCAATTTGTTTCCTTCTTTGATACCACCCAGTTTCATGGTTTCAGTTGCTGCCTAATTATCTACTCCCAAAGGAATACTTCCTTGTTTTAACTTTTCTCCTGAGTTGCAGAAACAGATTTCCAACACTATGCCAGATACATCATTATGAATATTTACTAAGTATTTCAAAGCCAGCATGGTACAACCCAAACTCTTTGTCTCATTCCTTTTTAAACTGCCTTTTTAAATGAATTCTTCACACAGTAAATAATAAATTCATTCAATAGCTTATGATAGAGTCTGAAGATATTCTATGCCTATATACACTCACCCAGTATATGTGATTAGTTTTCTTAACTTCTAAACATTTGAATAGTTATTTCTATATGCTTACTTTACTGCTCTTATTTCAGGCTTCCTTCATCTCTTACTCAGAGTATATCAGCCTGTTATGTTTTCTGCCCCTTTGACCATTGCCACTTTCACTTCATCCTCTACAATGCATCATATCTAAATTTCTTCACTTACCAAGCTAATTAAAAATATGATCTTTAATATCATTCTTCTGCTAATACCTCTTATGCAGACACGTGCTCTCAACTATTTTAACATACATCTCTCTTAGGATTACCATTCATATCTTCGGATCACATAGGAACATTTGTGGTAAGCTTATTATGCCATGTTATTTTATGCATCTGCAGAAGTTTCTCTTCCTTAAATATTCTTGCCTATTTTATTCTCCCTCAGAATGAGAAAAAAATACTAAAGTATAATAAAAGTAACATTTAAAAAATCACCCTTTCAATCTCAATTCAATTATTTCCTATGTGAAAACATATAATTCCTGGCTCTCCATACATTCTGGAGAGCCAGGTTGAGACATGAGGCCAGGGGGAACAACCAAGATGTACAACTAAATACAATGAAATGAATTTAAAAAAAATGCCTGCTAAAAAGGCATAGTTTTTTCCTTTTTTTAATGGATCTTTACCAACAATTATCTCTTTAAATGACTTTAATTGCATCACATTATGTTTGTCTGCCAGGCTCATTCAACACTGTACCTTCATTCTTAAAAATGAGAAATAGTCGGGATTTAAATGCTCGCAGCATATATGAGAACCTAAGTGAGGAATTTAAGAATTCCCCCTCACTCATCAAAGATGTGAGTTCATTTTTCACATCTGCATGTCTATGAATAAAGAAAAAGATCCTGCGGGAACTGACTCACATGACAACTAATGCTTGTTGGAGATGATGAATAGGAGGAATTGGTCTGGAAGATCCCAAATCAGGGAATCTTTCTGAGAAGACAGATTAAGAAAATTCAGTGAAAAATATAATACTGTTCTCTGAGTGTTCAACATGTGTTTACTGGGCTGTGAGTTGTAGAAGGAAGGAATATAATGAAAAAGTATATCCTAAAGAACATGGTTTACATTTGACACTGGAAAATCCACAATGTGTAATAATTACTAGAAGCTTGCCTAATCATTTGTCTCGTCTCTTTACCAGAAATGTTGGTGGTCTTCAGAAAGGTAAATTTGGGAGAAATTAGTGCAATGGCTCTAACTGATTGTATTAGAACACCTGTTATTTCTCTTTTTCTTATTTTCTTCGTGTGTGTGTGTGTGTAGCTCTTATCTCTTTAGTACTCATTGCCTCTTTTATTTCTACTGAGGTATATTAAAGATATGTCACCACTGAAGGTTTTCTATGTACCTCAAAACCTTAGGACACTACTTTATTCCTTATGGGGATTAAATGCATATTTATTTTCCAGGGCAATAATTGAATAAGGGCCAGCATGTTTTTAAGGGGTTAATGGTTAAGTAGAAACTCCATTTAAAAATGAAGAAGCAAATCTGACTTACCACTCAGACTTATTAAGCAATCTAGTAGCCATCAAAAACTTCTATTACTTTCTTCAAGAATAAACTTACTTTCTCTGGGAAAGAATATCTCTCATGTGCTCCACAAATAAAATTATTTGTCTATTGATTCTAAATTGTATAGTGGCATATATTTGTTAGAATTACAGAAAAAACTGAGAACAACCAATATAAATGACTTTGTCATTTAAGCCCTACACCTCCATGTAAAGGTTACTAACACTTTGGTGTATAATTTTGAGATTTATTTAGCTTATTAGATATTGACACATCCAAATATTTTTAGCAAGCAATTAGCATGTATATATTTTTTGTTTTTTGTTTTCTTTAAAGAAAGGTTCAGATAGAAATGAAAGCAAGTAGGCAGAAAGGTAGAAAAAAAGAGGAAGAAATACTCCATTTTATTTTCAATTTAATTGTTCACACTGGCTGTTGTTTCCCCCTGGATCTGGGACTTGAATCCAGAGGTTTGTGGTCTGCCTCCTTTAAAAGTGATTGACCTAACTGCTGCTCCACTAGGGTGTGTTGTGTATCTGTTCTATCACAGTTTTTACTCAATATTTATATAGAGACTTCATAAAATTATTACATATACTTCAGGTGGATGCTTTTAAATAAATTTGTAAATTTGTTGATACCCCCATTCCATCCCATCAAAGTTGGAGTTCGGTTCTCCTCCCCTTTGAATATAACTGCTTTAGTGACTTAGTGACTAAGGAATAAAATGTGATAGAGTGCTAGAGTGTTTATTCTGAGCATAGGCTATAAGAGTTGACACAACTTCTACTTGACTCTCTTTTTCAAAATGCACCTCATATACCCCTGAATTTAAGTGGGGAGGGGATGAGGGATACAACCAATGTGAACAACTGAAAAAAAAAAAAATAAAGATGCTTCCTTCTCCTCACTCTTTCTGCCTACCTACCTACTTGCCTTCATTTCTGCCTGTGTTTTTCCTTTTTAAAAATGCACCTAACTTGGAAGCCCTGAGCTGACATGTAAGAAGTCTGGTTATCCATGTAACTGTGTTGGATAGACCATGTGGGGACAGAAAAGAGAGGAATTGGGCAGAAAGGGGAGAGAGAGAAGGGAGAAAGTTGTCCCAACATTAATCAACAGATGCAAGTTAATTTCAGCCACCTGACAACAGATTCTGAACAAAGCAAGAGACAGGTATTCCTTTCCAAACTGTACAAGTTGCAGATTGGTGAGGAAAAGAAAAGTTATTGACAAGTTATGATGTATTAGGCCATTAGGTTTGGGGATATTTGCTATGTCTGTCTCACTATTCTTTTCCTAGTCAACTTCGTATTGTCCTTTGCTTGCAAATAAATATATAAGTTACTTTAATAATTTGAAACCTTTAATTTAATAATTTATTTGCCCTGGTGGAGTGGCAGTTAGATCAGTTGACTCTAAAGGAATGCAGTCTACATATCCCTGGGTTCTATTCCCAGGTCTGGGGCAAATGACTGGTGTGAACACCAAATAAAAATAAAACATAAAATGCTTCTTTCTCCTCGCTGCCTGCCTATTCGTTTTCATTCCTGCCTCCATCTTTTCTTAAAAATAATTTATTAATATTATGATCTTATTTAGTGTGAATAGTTTAGTTCTTCTTGATTAAACAGGCACAAATGCTTTCATTGTAAACAATTGTATTTTCTGGTTATATGTAAAGTGATACTTAAGACAGTTAAGTTACATATATATAGATATATATGTATATAGACATACATGTCCTTCATATTATTTGAAATTAAAAATCAGTAAATATACTTGTAAGAGTATTATTTAAATTAATGAAGGTAATAAAAATATGAACAAAAAATAAACCATTAAATAAAGGCCAAGTGTAAGGAAGGATGAGGTAAAGTATAGAGAGGGGTAATTTTAATATAAATTTATTTCAATTCTATTCAAAGTTCTTATTCATTCTATTCTATTGAAATGTTAATTCCATGTACATGTATTATTTTATAATTAATAATAAATAATCATTGTTCAATGTTTGATTATTATTGTCTTTATTTCTTCCATAAATTTACTTGTCAAGTTAATATTTCCTCAGCAAATACTATGGTCAAATGTTATAATTTTGAGTCAAGAGATCATTACCTCATGGATATCACATTCTACTAGCAGAGACTGAAGATAAAGAGGGGAATTAAAAAAATAATGAAATTGCTTCAAATAGTAGCAATGCTTTAAAGAGAATACAACAGAATAATGAAACCTGTGTTTTTTTGTTGAGAAGGAAGAACGAGCTCAGAATAGAAGTCCTTACACTGGATGAAAACAGTTCCAGGTAGAGGAAACAGTTGTCACAAAGGTTCTAAGATCCATGGTAAGCTCAATGACAGAAAAAGAAACATGTGTCTGTAGTACCAAGAAAGTGAAGGGAGAGTTCAATGTCCAGATGAAGACAGTATCGTGAACCACGGCAAAATTGAGATTTTATTGTAATTGTGATAGAAAATGCTAAAATGACAGCCAGAATTTGACCTTGTTTATCTCATGAAAAGTAGAATTTTCTGAAATATGATCAATCATCTCCTTGGAAGAATCTTGTCTGTAAAGTTCTATATTCATCTTGATTTTAGAGAATTAATGAACTTTTAAAGGATCTTTCAGCACTGATTTGTAATTGAATAACTTCTACTTGATACTTCACTGCATTATGAAACACACTGATATCTTGTATTACTAATTTTAGTACATAAATTCTACTTACTCTTTGCAACAAAGAATTTGGAGATAATCTCATTTTCTATATTGTCTTTTGAGTAAGATATAACTTTGATTTCACAAAATGGTAAAGCTTAATTTTAATTAACAATACACTCATAAAATTCAACAACAGAAAAAAAACAAGCAAAACATTCAAAATGGGCAGAAGAGCTGAAAGGAAACTTTTTCAAAGAAGACATACAGATGGGTAACAGGCGCATGAAAAAAGTGCCTCTCTTGTTACTAGTGAAATGCAAATCAAAACAGCATGAGATAGTGTTTCACACCATGTAGAACTACTATTGCCCCCAAACTGTAAACAAACAGTGTTAATGAGAATGTGAAGGAAAAGGAACTCTTATACACTGCAGGTGGGCATGTAAAATAGTGAAATCATTATGGAAAGCAGTATGGAGTTCCTTCAGAAAAACTGAGAATGGAAATTCCATATGATCCAATTATCCCTTTCCTGGATATTTACCCATAATAAATCACAACAACACTAATTTTCAGAGATATATGAACCTCTCCAATGTTCAATGAAGCATTATTTACAATAACCAAGTGCCCAGCAACCGATGAGTTGATAAAGAAGATGTGATTTATACACAATAGAATACTACTCAGCTACTAAAAATGTGAGATCCTGCCATTTGAAGCAGATGAAATACAGACATCACATGATTTCACTATGTGGTATATAGAGAAACCAAGCAAGCAAATGAACTAAATTAAACAAAAGTAGGCTTTTAGTCAATAAAATGAAATTAGCGTTTGCAGGAAGAAAGGCAGAAGTAGGGTGAGCAAATTGAGTAGAGGGTATAAATTGTATTGGTGGAAGAAGAACTGGAATAGTGTTGAACTAAATGTATTATATTCAGGTATTGGTTTATGATGCACACCTTAAACCTATGTAATGTTATGTTCCTTCAATAAAATTAATTAGAAAGTAAATTTTATTAACAAGTGGTAGATGTGAATGATTAACAATCCAACTGCTTTTGTCATGGAAGTATTTTAAAATAAGGACACAAAGAAATTAAAGCAAAGACTATTGCTCCATTATCACAACCAATTCTCCCAAAGAATGGTCTGATGCTAAAAACATAGGAAGGGCAGATTTTGGAAGCTATTAGATGTAAGTCAATTGTCAAGCATTTAACTTAATAAAAACTGTTGCCTATTTATCTTTGCTCTCCTTTTACTGCAGACCAGTGGATTTCATTGGACTGCAGTCTGAGTTTTGAGAGTATGCCAAATAATGTTATAAAGACTACCTTTCCATTTTGGAATTCATGATCACTGAGGAAAGCAATCTTTTTCATAGTACTTAGATCAGAGTGGTTACCTAAAAATGTGCTATAGTTTTGTCTCTTCATACTGATGATTAGTGTTATAATCCAAAATATACATATTAGAGTCTGAGTTCCAAGAATAAAGCTGTAGTAAACACAACTTTATTAGCTCATATTTCCCAGTGCCCTTGGTCCTACAGATAACAAATAGAATTCAATCACTTCACTCTTGCCACAGTTTGGTACTGAAGACCAATGAGGTGCCTTCCACTTCTCAATCTCCCTTTCTTTTTCTCAGTATCTTCTCACTAATCTTCCTAGTCTTTCACTCTTTCCTTTATTCTCTACATTTCTTCTCCCCATCTTTGCATTAATTTCCATATTTTCTCCCTTTCTCTCCCTCCGTTTTCCACTTCCATGTATTTCTATTGCCTCCTTTTTCCTCTACTCTAAAAGATACCCCAACTTTAGTAGCATGAATTGTTATATTTTTTTTTATCATTTGTGAAAAAATAACTATGAAAATAATTACTTTATATTCACTTTTAAATTTCCAGTGGTTTTTAATAGCACACTAACTTGGCACATTTGGTGCCAAGTATATATTTGACACCAATAATTTATTATTGTGAAGAATATGACAGGTTTTTAAAGCTTCCTTAGTTTCAGGGAGAATAGAAAAGTTGGACTCACATCAAATATGATATTGTTTGTTAATTTGTTATAGTCTCAAAACCAAGAAATATTATCTCAATAACATGGCCTTACATATGCAGGTTATTCAGAGTAGATATAGTGTCATGAGGAGGAGTCGAAGATCAATTATGTTAAAAGAGAGTAGGGGGCAAAAAAGAGAGTAGGCCCCATTCTGTCTTCTTCTTATCTTCAAGAGTGAGGAAGTATCATGCTAGTTTCTCTGCTAATCCATGTTTTAATATTTCTCTGTAGGGGGCTATTATTTTAATCTTCTTAGTCCTCTCACAAAATAGCAGTCAATTAACTGTACACATAGGCCTCCAACCTTATCAGAGTCCATTTTATCTAGAACTTAGTCTTAGAGTATTGCAGAACAAACTAAATCTTGGCTTGTGTTACAAATTCACATATGTGTTCATATGATGGAATACCTATATAACAGATAAATCTATTTTATTTTTCTGGTCACAGTAGTGTTTACAATTTCCTCAGTGTTCTTTGACCAAATAAACCATTTGTTATGGTTTATTCTATAATATGGAAATTGCTGGCACTTCAGCTAGTTTTTCAAAGCTTATTTCAAATATTTTATATATTTCCCTGGGGAAATCTCAAGTATTCTCACTAAAAAGTCTCTGCTTCACATCTGGGTACTTAGGATAATGCTGACTGCTGTTTCAAGGTCCTGCTGCCATTCATTAGCAATGTGGATGTAAGAGTTTAGGGAACTGTCATCTACAATCTCTAAAATTAGTGCTCCCTAGAAACCTAATTTAAAAGCTTTACTTCTTTCCTACCCAGGATGAAACCACAGAACCATGTGAACTCAGTCAGAGCTAATGACAAAGTGAAAAGATAGAAGAAAGAAGTCTGGGAGAAGTGGCACTAATTTATCCATTTTACCAATGCTTCTTGATGGGTGTTACTAGTAGACAAGCAAAAAAAACTAGATTCCTTTCTTCATAGATTGGTAAAAACAAACAAACATCCTGGATTTAGCACTAATGAAGTTCAATTTAGCTATTGGTTAGATGAAATGGTCCAGTAAAGGGGATTGTTTGGAGTTGTCACTGATGGTAGAAAAGCACCATCAATGGTGTGTTGTCACAGAATTGGAAGAAGGGTTTGATTAAGTGAACTGTTACTAAGTACTTGAGTAAACAAGAATGAAATATAAAATACCATCCTTTAGGTTTGATAATATGGAGGTTGTTGATGACTTTGATGAGCAGTTTCAAAGAGCAGTGGGAATGGAAGCTTTATCACAATGGCAAAAGTGAGAAATTCAGTGAAAAGTACACAGAGAATATAGAAAGATATTTGAGAAGTGGGTCATTAACTGGAAATATGATATCATTAGTGTATATAAATACATGTATGCACTTAAGACAAAAGGGAATTTGCTCTCTGATGATAAATATTTAGTAAAGTGGGTGAAGTTAGATATTTGGTAAAGAGCGAATAACTTCAGAGAAAAGATAGGACTGGGCAGAGATCCAGATGAAAAGTATAAGGTTTGGGTTTCATAATAGCAAAAACTAATTTTCCTTTGAATTTGGAAGCTGGTAAGAGAGGAAGGTGCAGATTGAGGTTTATTTGTAGACTGGTGATAACAAAGAAAGATTTTGCTTGATACTTTTCTTTATATCTTTTTTAGTTCTCATTTGGCTAAGTTCCAATTCCACTTTCCAAAATGTAAAACAGTATCTGTGGGAAGTGCTGCAGAAGAGTGAGCAATGATGCCATACCAGTCTGCCCAAACCAAGAGTGATCCCACAAATTTCCGTGAGTTCCTACAGGAAGCACTTTCAGAGGGGTGAGCTCTGTATGAGCTGACTTAGCAACCCAAGAGTAGCTCCGTGTCCCTTGCATACAGGAGGAAACCTGAAGAGGAAAACAGGCAATTCTCTTGCAAGAGGAGAAGAGAAATAAGACTGAGGAAAAACGAAGAAAACCTGTGAGGAATATAAGATGCCATGAGAACAAATATAAAAACAATCAGCATTCCTGAAGGTGAGGCAAGGTAGAAAGGTGCAGGATATTTGCTTAAAGAAGCAGTAGCAGAATGCTTCCCATATCTGACAAAAAAAAACTAATCATGGAAGACCAAGAATCTGATAGAATACTGGGGTCCAAAATGCAGAAAGATCTATAGCAAGATACATCACAGTAAAACTAGCAATAGTCAATGATAAAGAAAATGTAGTAAGGGCTGAAAGAGAAAAAGAAACAACCTGCAAAGGTACATCCACCAGGCTATCATCAGATTCATCAGACTTCTAAGCAGAAATCCTACATGTCAGGAAAGAGTTTGGAATAATATATTATGAGTATTAAAATGCAAAAACTCCCAGTCAAGGATACTCTATGCTGCAAATTAATTATACAAGTATAACAGAGAAATAAAGGTCTTCAATGATGAAGAAAAGATAATGAATTTTCCCATCATGAAAGCTGCCTTTCAAGAAATGTTAAAAGGATTGAGATAAGAGGAAGAACAAAATTTTGACAAATAACAAAATAGAAGCAAATTCAGTACCATGAAGAGAGAACAAATTACACTAAACAGGAAGAAAAAACACCACAAAAGATACCTCAGCTAAGAAAAGACTGTAGTAGACGGATTAAACTAGAGACAGCCATAAAACCAAATCTTTTAGAGAACATAGATAGAAAGTTAAAGAATCATAGAGAATCAACATCTAAACACATCCAAAGGCAAAAGCAAGCAGAAACAATGGAAAATAAGCAATAGAGGTATGAAACTAACAGAAAACAAAGGATCAAATGATAGCAACAAAGCCCTATGTATCAATAATTGTCATATTTGTGATGACATATATGTCACAAATCAAAAGACACAGAGTGGCCATATAGATCAAAAAGCAGGGCTCATAGATGTTAATCTTACAAGAAACCCACATCATATGCAAAAACAAACATAAGAACGTAAATGTTTATAGAAAACATATCAAATCAATGGGGCTGAAAGGAAATCAGAAATTGCAATACTAACATCAGACAAGATAGGCTTCCACCTAAAAGGGGTAATACAAAGTAAAAATGGACACTACATCATGGTCAAGAAGAAAATTCATCAAGAAGAAATCATATATCATCTATATCTATGTGCCCTATGCTGGACCAATGCTGGATCACCTAAATATGTAAAACAACACTGACAGACCTAAAGGAAGACACTAACAGCAATACAATAACATTAAGGGATTTAATACCTCCTTTACATCAATAAATAGATCAATTGGGCAGAAAATCAATAAAGAAATAAAGACATTAAATAAAGTTACGAATCATATGGGCCTAACAGACTTATATAGATCTTTCCACCTAACTAAAAAAGATTATACATTCTTCTCAAGAACACAGGGAGCATTTTCTAGGATAGACCATAACCTGGAAAATAAAACAAGGATTAATAAACTTAGTAAAATTAAAATTATAGATAGGATCTTCCCCGACCACAAGGTTTGAAACCTGATGTCCCAGAAAAACAAAACTGGAAGAACCACAAAGATGTGAAGATTAACAACACATTTCTGAGCAATTCCTGAGTGAATAAATAAATTAAAGATGAAATTAAAAATTACCTGGAATGAAAATGAAGAGATGAGTTGCAAGAACATGATAGATGTGGCAAATGTTATTCTCAGAAAAATGTTTATAGTAATCGCATATCAAATGCCTATTTCTCAAATTAAATATTAAAACACCTAAAGGAAAAAGAAAAAATGAAAACAAATTCAGCAGAAGGAATGAAATAATAAAATTAGAACAGAACTAAATGAAATAGAAAAGAAGAGCATACAAAAATCAATGAACTAAAAGTCATTTCTTTGAAAAATAAACAAAATTAACAGAACTTTAGCTAGACTCATGAGGAAAAAAAAAAACCTTATTCTAAGAATCAGCAATGAAAGACAGGAAATCACTATAGACGTTCAAAAATAGAAAGGCTTTTAAAAGATTATTATAAATACCTCAATGCCAACAAATTTGCCAATCTTGAAGAAATGGACAGGGTTCTAGATTCCTATAAACTTCCAAAACTGATGCCAGAAGACACAAATAACTTGAGCAGACTGAGAGTACAGAAATTGAAGCAGTAACCAACACAATAAAAAAAAACCCAAAAAACACCAAACCTCTGCCCCTCCGCCCTCCAACCAAAACTCAAGAGCTCAGGACCAGGTGCATCAACTGTAAATTCTACCAAATATTCAGAGACAACCTAATATCTATCCTTCTTAAACTCTTCCACAAAATAGAAGAGGAGGAAACACTCCCATACGCATTCTACAAGGCTAACATTGCAGTGATTCTCAGGCAAGAACAGCACCTTTATCACTGATGAATATAGATGCAAAAATCCTCAACAAAATTTTGGTAAACCAAATTCAATAACATATTAAAAAATTATCATGACCAAGTGGTATTTATTCCAGGGATGTAAGGATGTCTTGACATATGAAAATCAATGTAATATACCAAATTAACAAAGGGGAAAGCAAAAATTTTAGGATTATATCAATACATGCAAAGAAATCACTTGACAAGAGTCAATAATGATTAAAAAAAACGAGTTAAAATTGAAATAGAGTGAGTCTGCTGTGTTAATTTCATTCTTGTGCAAATTTTGTATTTTAGAGACAATAGAGGTGTGCTCTGATGGCTTAGCAGTTAAAATTTGTGGCTCCTGATGACACAGTCCATGTTAAGCCTAAGGACCCAGGTTTGCAGGCCAGGACCAGGGTGAAAAACCTACTTGAACAACTAAATGGATGGATGACTGCTTCCACCTTTCTCTTCCTGCCTGCCTACTTTTCTTCATTCCTACCTGTTTTCTTTTGCTAAATAAATAAATATAATTATTATTTAAAAAAATGAAAATAGGAGGTACATACACAATGTAATAAAAGTCATTATATGACAAAAACACTGCTAAGGTCATATTAAATAGTGAAAAATCTAAAAGCTTTTCCCCTAATAATTGCATCAAGACAAGGGTAGACCCTACCACCACCACTATTCAGTATAGTTCTAGAAGTCCTGGACAGAGTAATAAGGCAAGAAAAATACATCAAAAGAATCCAAATTGGAAATGAAGAGATAACAATTTTATTTGCAGATGATATGATATTATACCCAGAAAATCCAAAAGACTCTACTAAAAATTTAGAACAATAGGCAAATACAGTAAAGTGGCAGGATATAAATATAAATATAAATAGCATTTTAATATGCAAAGAATGAGCTACAGGAAAGAGAAATCAAGACAGAAATCCCATTCACAATTTCGCCAAAAAGGAAAAAAATATCTGGCAATAACCTTAATGAAGGATGTGAAAGACTTATGCACTGAAAACTTCAGCACATTAATAAAAGAAATAGAAGATGATACAATGAGATGATAGTTGTATATCTTTCCATTGACTTTTCCCATGCTTTGGACATGTCTCTAACTTTATCTTCAGGGAGTTTGTGACAAGTTTGAACACAAGTGGTTGCTGTCAGAAAATAACAGTATCTTTCAACTGTGTGTGTTTTAATTTATTTCCCCAGTCAGAAAGGGAAAAACTTTCTCTCCCTAAAAGGAAATGTATTTTTAAAAATAATTTTAAATGAAAACTTTGCTTATTGGTTAATTAGCATATAATTTAATTGTTCCCCTTTCATGTTTCTGCAAATTTTCTGATTCACCTAGAACACCAGCCTACTTGGGAAGGCACTCTGTTTTCTTTTTATGAATGAAGCATCTGAAAACATTAAAAGTGTTAAAAAGTGCTTTCTGCCTGAGTTACT
Source organism: Solenodon paradoxus (assembly GCA_004363575.1). NCBI lineage: Eukaryota > Metazoa > Chordata > Mammalia > Eulipotyphla > Solenodontidae > Solenodon > Solenodon paradoxus. Next base: position 611,863 of record RJWH01000084.1, on the reverse strand, counting down.
GCTGGTATGTAGATTATCCTAAAACAGAAGACAGAATCTTTTATCAAAAGCAAAATATAGAGTCTTTGTAGTATTAACATGTCAATAAACATAGATCCAGGAGTAAAACTTAAAGATAAAAAACTCATACTAAACTGTTTGATATTCAACTCTCTCTAGTTAACTTTCCCTAATATAATTATTGAGGGAGATATGTAGATACCTCTTACTTCATAATTCATGGTAATTTTGCCTCTCCGTTCTGCACTCCAGATGGTACCATTTGCATCCATGTTATCCTTTATTTCCTAACTTTTTGTCAGGAATGAGAAATGTTAGGTAGTTTAGTAAGGAACCCAAACTGAAGTAAAAGTATTGTTGCCTTTGTTAAGGGACTTGACAACAAAAACAACAGCAACAACAAAAACCAGGACCAAAAATTGTGTGTTAAACTGCATGTATGCTTTCTTACATCTAAACTAAACCCATTTAATTCCCTTTTCAAAATGAAGATGTGTGTGTATGCGTGTGTGTGTGTGTGTGTGTGTGTGTGTGTGTGTGTGTGTGAAAAGTGAAATGGGGGTTCATTTTCATCTTAGGTTAAATATTATAGACAGCGGAAACATTAGATTAGGCTTCTCTTAAATGAAAACAGCATGGCTCCACAACATAAAAGAGAACCATATGTTGAATTATGAATAATATTGAGGTAAATCTAATGCATTAAGTAATAGAATTCTTCAGTCAGTAAGCAAACACTTTCTTCAATAAGGAAAACAAACAAATTTTATTTTATGAAAGAGTGGTTCATTAAAGACAAGGGTAACCAACTCATATACATATATCTATACACACACTATATATATCTCTGTATATATATAGTACATATACTCATATGTGTGTGTGTATATATATGGACTGGAATTGACGATAAGTTATTGAAATTCAAACAAAACAACCACAACAAAATAAACTATTCTGCAGTTGCAAAAAAACTTCAACCCCCAAAGACATCACTCACATGACCTCTGCTCAGACTTTGCAATGGCCACACATTTACAATCTTTTTTTGAAGCCGCTAGGCATGTTGCCAAAATCCAAAGCAAGAGCCTCTGCTGTTCTTGTTTTCCTCATGGGTTGCTCCTCAAACTACTTGCTATTCCACTTACTTAATGCCTTGGCTCTGACCCTGCTTAGTTCTTTTAATAGAGAAAGTTTTTAGTTTCATGCATTTCATATGTCCATAGATGGGAAAAAATTTCTACGTCACTGTCCAACAGGAGTCAGTATTATTGCAATGCTTATGATCCCCCTATCCAATCTCTTTATTGGATATTTGTCTCATAAGGAAAACATTGCTAAGAAAAACTATAAAATAAGAAGTCAGCAAAGAGGATCTTTACACTGCTAGTCATGTCAATGGAACAGCTTTCCTCATCATCGAAATAATCTGATTATTGCTGAAACAGAAAGAAATCGACTTCTTTCAAAAGATTTCAGTCATCCTCACAAATGTTTGATTGAGCTAGGGCCATTATAGAGAAGAAAAATGAGAAAGACTTCAAGCAGTCAAGTCTTCATTCTGTTTACATGTCAGTCATCTAGTCTGACTGGAGATAATGTGGCTGGGTATGGCCAATTTTTGAATTGACAAGATTACACAGGATGTTAAGGAAGCACTGGAATAATACTCTTGGGAACAATTGTAGGTTGCTGAAGTGCTGAAACCAGAAACAATGTCTTGGTAGACTGTTTGCCTGAACAGTCCAAAGTTCTGGGACTGAGAAAAGAGAGACAACACTGGGATAAAGAGATTAAAGGTCTTAAGTATGATGTTCTTTCTGTGGTGAAACATTAAATAGTAATATAAATAAATAAATATATAAATAGAAATAAATTATATAAATAAATATATTAATTTAAAAATAATATATCACTGCTTAATGTTCAAATATTATTTAAATTTTTAAAAGAAATTAAAAAATATTCCCATCAATAAATTTAAAGAGCCATAATTCCCCTATCCTTTCCCTTCAGATGTGTCAAAAGATCACAGTTTAATTCCCAATAATTTGCCTTCAATATTGCCTGGCGATATTAGAAATCTGATTTCTGCTATGTTACTATAGGGATATTTAAATTCCCCTACATCAAGTCATAATCTGATAGGTACAATTTAAACAGTGTCTTAGCCTAACTTAAATATTGATTTAACATCTCCACCAACATTTGGATTAAGGGTGAATCAGAAAGTATGATGTAGACTCTTTGACCTCTTATTTATTTTGACTGTACGGGGATAGACCATTAAATAAAAAACAAGTTTCAGATGGTCACCCTAGCATAACCTTTTTGGGAACACTGAAATCCGAGGGTAACTTAGAGACCTTTACTTGCCATTTCCATTTCCAGTTTGGTTCTCCTAATTCTGTTAGGGATGACGCCTACTTATTCAGACTGGCAATACAATTCCAAGTCATCTGATTTTTTTCAAACTTCTGTACTTAATGAGACAAGAAATGTGAGTATATTTACTGGGAAGCAGTACAATTTTCAGTAAATCTGATAACTCTTTTCTTTATGTTTACTACTCATGCCAAAACAGATAAGTTCTCATGGGCATTTGATGGAAAATTGCCATGGACTCTAACCATTAATACTCAGGCACACCCTAGCAAATATTTATTAACAGAGGTCAGATTGTGTGTGTTACACTTCTCTAAGGATAGAAAATTTTATATTTAAAAAATGTATTTAAGTATATGACAATAATGACTGATATGAACTAATCTCAAAGTCAGACTCCAGAGAACTGGTTAATCCAGAGAAGGTTGAGTTGCATGTTTCAACTCTGCCTACAAAACTTTACCCTAGGGCAGAATCTTTGCAGATTCTTTGTAGCTTATCATAGAAAACCAGGTTGACTGAATGGGTGAGAACTTTGTGTTTGTAAAAATGAAAGTGTCTTATATTTAGTGATGGTGAAGAATTCCATATTGATTAGGATTAGATTTAGTTGTGTATAACAGGATTTGTATCTCTGAAAGTCTGCATGTAGAGATCACTGAACTGGTAGAGTAACACCATGGTCATTGTAAACCCTGATTCCTTCTGTCTTGCTACCGTGACCTTCTTTTGCATGTTACTGCATGACCCAAGATGACGGTTAGAGCACTAGTCATTATACCCATAATCTTTAAAGGAGACTTTTGTGTAATGTCCCACAACATTTATAATTTTGTTTATTGGACAAATGTTCATTATGTGGTTAAATATAACTGCAAAGGAGGATTGGAAATACATCTTTTGTCAAGTGTTCAGCTGAGATACACTCTTCAACTTTTAAGAAATAAAGGATGAATGGATGCTCAGTCAATTAGAAACATCTATCTCTGATGATATTAAAGATATCTGTCATATCTAAGAGTTTGAATATTTTATTTAAAAAATCATTATAGTACAAAATTAATGAATCCAGAATTTACTCCAGATATTTTAAAAAGGGCCACACAAAAAGTAAGAACTCATATTTTATAAGCTCTTGCTCTTACATGCTTTGGTAATCTTTCATAATGCTCTCAGTATTTCCAAGGGCATTCAGAAAGAGTATCTTTTGTGTTTTCTTATAAGTTTCCATGGGGAAAGCCAGGGAAGTTTGGAAATATGTATTTTTTTAATCGTGTTCAACTGAAAGCTGTATTTCAATTACTAAGAAATAAAAGGAAAATTAATACTTTGTTGACTGGAAGTATGTTATCTCAGATGACATGAAAAAATCTGTGTCTCCCTCTGCTCACCAGACACATTGCAAGTGCCAGCCATTCTGTTCTTTGTTCTGATTCCTGCTGAAGCACATGGGCATCGCATCTTCCTGATTCTGTGCCCAATTGAACTGGTTAAAGCTGTGGACACAAACGCAAGACTTAGCTCATACACAATGTTGGAGAATAAGTTGCAGACATCATGGCCTTTTGTCCCTAAATACTTAAATGGGCATTTCCAATGATTAGAAATATACTATGTAACCCCAGCACATGTAGCAACTTCAGTATATTTATCATTGATATTATAATTTTATCTAATCTACTTTCTATATTCCAATGTTGACAATTCATCCAAAGCTTTTCTTTTAGCCAAATTATTTACCTTTGGATTCCCCTTCGCTTCTTCCAGAACTTTAAGTTTTTCAGATATTTTCTCAGTCCCTTGGGTCTTAGGTTTGTAAATAAAATCATTTTCCTTCCTAATGTTTAGAAAATATTTTAAAGAAAGGAAATATGCTTAAAGAAGAAAAATGGATTCAATTATTAGACACATAAACTTATGATTAAAACCAAGAAAACATTTTAAAGACGACCCAATGAAATCTCAGAAATTCAATAACAAATAAGAATATCAAGCCTGTTTCTTTCTTTTTTTTCCCTTGATATTTGCTGAGAGTCAGTCTTATTACCAGTGGAATGACAGTCCTGAAATAAAGTGATAAGATCAAAAGTCAAGCTACGGATGCTGGAGGCAACTTGGCACCAGCTCTACAAGGGTGATGCACATCAACCCGTCTCTCCCTTTTCCTATATCTCCTGGGGCTCTCCCCTTTCCAATAAGCTGTTGCTACATCCCCCTTTTTTGCTTGCTGTTTAAAAACCCTCACTCCACTTGGGGGATGGGATGGTTATTTCTGGATACAAGTTCACCAAACCCTAATTTATCAATAACTTGTTAACCTCTCAGTATCGATCTCATCCTTTGTGACTGACTTTCGGGGTTGACAGGGGTGAGAACCTCATGGTTACACTGTTAAAAATTGTATTCTGTACATTTTTACTTTGTATGATGGTACTCAAGTATTCCTAAATTTTATTCCCTTAACAGCATAAGCAGTATGTCTTACTCCAAATTTCTTTACACTAAACAAATATTTTCCCCCACAGATCACTGGTTCTCACATTTGTGTCAGAGAATCTCCTGGGATACCCATAAAAAAGATTTATTCAATAATTTTTTTGAGTGCTTAATGTGTGCCAGACATAGTTTTGTGAAAAAGAAAAACTATGGAAGAGCTTTGAGCCAAGAAATAACATCGTCTTTATTAAGGAGTATTGATCTGGCTGCTTTGTTGGAAATTAACAATATGGAGGTGGAGGTGGAAGCAGGAAGATCATTCCCCCAAGTCACTGACTGCACATGAGCCAAGAGATGACATGGATGGAGGCAGAAATGATTGATGGGATAAGCAGTGGACAGATTCTGTGTGTATTTTGATGATAGAATCAATAGGATTTGCTTATTTGGGGATGGATTCAAGATTAAAGAGCAGAATAAAGAGTGCTTCCAAGATTTCAGCCTGAATAACTTTTTTCAATTTCTCAGCAATTCATGTGGACAGAAGCAGGTAAATAGGATGCCTTGATTGTCTGAAATTTAAATTTTTCATGATGTGATCAAATGCACAAAAATATTTTCTACTAAAATATACATTTGGAAAGAATAAAATAAGAAAGAAATAAACTTCTTATAAATAAAGCCACACTTCTTAACATATACCTCATCAATGAAGATGTACAGATAGCAATTAAATATATGAAAAGATACCACAAATCATCTGTCTTCAGGAAAACTCAAATTAATGGAATGATGAGATATATATAACCATTGGCCAAAATCTAACACTAACAGCATTAATTGCTGGCAAGATTGTGGTATGACAGAAAGTCTCATTCATTGTTAGTGGGAATATAAAATGATAAAGTACCTTGGAAGACAGTTTGGTGGTTTCTTAAAAATCCAAATATACTCTTATCATATGATCCAGCAGTCTCTTTCCTTGGTATTTAGCCAAAGACACTGAAAATTTATGACCACACAGAAATCTACCTCTAGATGTTTATAGCTGCTTTATTTATAATTATCAAAATGAGGAAGCAATAGAGATGCCCTTTACTAGATGAGTGGATCAAAGCACTGTTGCAATACAGACAATGGAATATTATTCAACACCAAAAAGAAAGAAACTATCTAGACAAGAAAAGAATCTTAAATGCATAAGTTAAGTGAAAGAAGTCAATTTAAAAAGACTATTTTCTGTGTGATTTCAACTATACGATGTTCTGGAAAAGGCAAAATTATGGAGACAGTAAAAAGATCACTGGTTCTCAGAAGCTGGGAAGTGGGGAAAGGGTGGATAGGCAGAGCACAAAGGACTTTTAGAGTAGTGAAGATATTCTGCACAATATGTGATCACAGACACATGCCACTATAAGTCTATGCAAAACCATGGAATGTGCAACCTGTATGTCAGCTATAGAATTTGGATGATTGCAATGTGTATTTTAGTTTCTTTTCTTGTGCTTTCTGGGGAGAAATTTTCCCCAAAAGATGGATGACACATCAGAGGAAAAGAGAAGAGCTGAAGTGTGAAGCAAAAAGGAGGAAAATGAGGACAGAGGTCACTCTCAGTGTGAGCATAGGTCATCCAGAAAGGAAGTGACAGGAGAGGTTCTGGGACCTGAGTTCTTAAAAGGTCTATCTTTGGGTGTTCTGAGGTGGGGCATGGTTTCTTCCAGCTTGTTAGTGGTTTATTTTCAAATTGATTGGAGAATGTCACAATGGCATCCTTTTTAAGATTACTTTTGTTCTTTTTAACAGTCTGTAGCTGAGCATCAGCAGATCCACTTGGAACTTCTTGGCTGATGATTAACTGAATTGCACTGATTTCCTGGCTTTGGGTAGCTATATTTTAAACTGAATTCCGTTGATGTATGGTTTTCTGGCTTTGTTTCCCCTATCCTTCTCCTTCTTCCCTGTACCCCATTCTTAGCTAACTTCCCTACCTGACAGCAATGTTCAGAGCAGGTGCATCAGTGTAATGAATGTACCACTCTGTTAGGGGGTATTGGTAATAGGGGGAGCAATGAATGTGGGGAGTAGGATAAATACCCATAATTTTGCTGCGAACCTAAAACTTCTCTAAAAAAACCAAAGTCTAAGTTACACACATGCAACGTCTCAAACCAGCACATACATATAGATGATTCTTGAAGACTCTCATAGTTTTTGTATAGAAAAGGAGGGAGATTTGAATTTAATTTTTCATAGGCTTCCATTTAATATAGGACTATTTGCTTCCCAATTCTTTTTATCAAGATTTTCATACTTCTAGTGATGGAGAGCTCAGTAAGATGTGAACTACATTTTGAACAGTTTTAAAATTTAAGAAATTTTGCCTTGTGTTCCAGCAAAATTTACTTGCTCATTATTCTTCCTGTATAGCTGTGTAAAATAAGTCTATGTTTCTTGTCATGTAACAAAATTTGTATGTTTTAAGAGAGTTATTTCTCCTTTAAAGTTTATCTTCTCCATTGTCTTTAGAACAATCCTTCTTTTATATTTAATGACAAACCAGAAATTATGCCAAGGTTTTGATGAGCAGATATATATTTAGATTTTTTATTTCTTTGTTCTCTGAAAAATTTTCAGATTTCACTTTTAGATATCTATACTGACTTGAGTGCACAGTAGCTGAACTAAATAGAAACTGCAGTGACCATATCTAAAAAGGCTTTGTTCGATTCCTCTGTGAATCTCTCTGAGTCAGGATAGATATGAAATGGGCATTATATTGTGTTGCATGTTTCTTTCCTTTTAGTGTCTTTCTTTTTTCTTTTCTTCTTGTTGCATATCTGTCTTCTTTTTCATCTTGTGAAAAATATAACAGATATATAAATCCTAGTGCTTATTCAGCAAATACACATTTCTACAGAATGAAGAACTACTCCAAGAGCAGTTTGTGTAGAACTTTGAGGATTCTAATGGGGTGAGGAAAAGTCAATATAAATTTACAGTTTAACAAAAAGTTAGTGAAATCTGAAGTCACATGAACAAGGGCAGAGACTTGAAATAAAGAAGTAACTGTAATATTTTAGCTACTGGTCAGCGAAATCTGAAGTATATTCAGTTTATATAGAAGGAGCTTTGTGCTGGGCAGAGTCTGACAAGAGGCATCTCAACTGTATTATCCCCATCACCAGGGTCACCTCACAGGTTAACAATGAATGGGGAAAATCTGGCAAACTCCACTTTTTCCATAGCTGATTCTTAGGGAACATTCCCTGACATGGAGATAATATGGAGATTCAAAACAACTCCCTTTGAATTACTTATTTCAGTCTTATTCTCTGGGCTTGCTGTCTCAATCTTCTTTGTTCTAGAAGTTTTGGCAACGTCTTGGTCTAGTCGTTGGAACCTATTGATTACATATCAGCTTTATGTAGGGTAGAGTGTATATGCTTTCCAGAGACAATGTTTTTCAAAATTTAACATGGAAAATTTTTACCAAACTTATCAAAAGCTTTGTTAACAAAATTTAGTAAATGAAAGATTTCAGATGTCACAAATAGGAATCATCTATAGTGAATTTTTTGCAATTGAGGTGTTAGAGCAAGAAATGTACATGGGACTAAGATGCATGACTTGGGAGGTTAGTTGTGGGAGCAGAGAATGAGAGAGGATGTTCCTTGGGCCTCTGTCCAGTTCAGACAGCTCTCTTAAGCATGCTCATAAGTATATTGACCATTCCTAGATTAAAGATATGATCTGATACTGGCGTAGGAACTCCCAATACTAAATCTGGTTGAAGATTGTGACTTGTATAATTCCTCCTAGGACACTGATAATCACTTCTACCTTCTATGGATAAAAGAGTATTATTGCCCATGGCATAGACACACAGACTTAAGTAGATGACTGTGTTAGCCTTTAACAAAATGACTTAGTGTTAGCAGAATAGATATTTTCCATGCCATTACATGTCAGAAAACTCTAACTTGATTTGGGAAATGCTGTCTGAGTGAAATAAGATGATAAAGATAGTCATGCAAATGAAAAATTAGCTGATTTTCAATTTATTGCATACTTATGCAAGCTAACTTCTCTTGGGATTATTTACCTGAGCTTCCTACTTTATCAATTAGGTTTGTTCCAGAATCCTACTCTACTTTTCTGCAGAGTCCCTTTATATTACAATTATTATGACTTTAGTAAATGTTTTTAACTTGGTGTAGAAAGCATATTTATGTAAAAAGAACCTTACAAAAGGAATAGGTGGGAGGAAGGTCTGTATTTCACAGGTTTATGGGGAGATTTTTAGTACTACTAGATTTATATGTTGCCTACATATTCTGAGAAGTAGAAACATCTTTCTCTTTGAAAATAAATCCCTTTTCACATTATTCTTTATTTTTCCTTAGAGGGACAACTGCCTCTTAAAGAGGAATGAGTGATGAAAGTGAGCGAAAGAGATGCCCTTCACCATTTACTCTAATATACATTTTCTTAGAGAGATACATTGGTAGCAGAAAACACTGGCAGCTTAGACATTCTCAACCTGAGAAGATAAAGTGTTAACTTTATTATTTTATCAAAATATCCTTTGTTTTATCTGTTATGCCATAGGTTAATAAAATAAGAACTTTCCTTCCTCTGAAAACAGGTGAGTTTTAGGCATTCTGTACTTGTGCCCCTGGAGTCCCCAGCACTGCCATCCCTAGATCCAGCTGGGTCCTTTTCTTCTCTGTACCCTGAAAGCCTGACCCTGTGGATGCCGTCCCTCAGACGCCCTGATTTTATGATTCTTGCCCAGGTTTGAATGATGGGAGATGAGGTAATTCTGGTCTTAATGTGTTTTCCCTGCTCTCTGTGCCCTTCTCTGGTCTTGGTTGCTGTGCTCAACACCGCTCTATATGGGCAAGTTCCGTTGTGTGGTTTGCTTTCCAGGTGCTGATTCTCACTGTGCACTTGCAATGTTCTCCTTTTGCTCTAAAGCCTAAGAATGATAATAGCTTTCTGCTGTTGAAAGACCCTGGGTGTTTAATTCTAGTAATAAATCTCTTCAGCCAAACTCTTGGAGTTGGTCATCTGTTTATTAGAATTCTGAAGTAAGAGTACTGAGAACATTTAAAGTCAGTCTTTCATTTCCCCTACCAATATATTGCCATCTTCTATTTGTACTCTCTTAGGTGCTAGAGTGATAGATAGGAAGGGCATTTGTCAATGAAAGCAATAATTATGGTAATCACAGCATAATCCTTCAACTGCTATTGGAGCCAGATTTCTGACCTTGAAGGGCCATTGGTTTGAGGAACAAATCAATTATTATGCCATGACAAAGAGAGTAGTAACTACCATTGAGCTATTCCACGTGTCTCTCTCACCAAAATTTGCTTTGCCACTTGAAGTGCAATGGCTATGACCACACATTTCTATATATTTATAAATTTATATGATGAGATGAAGGGATAAAAAGCAAAGATTAAATAAATACCTCCCCAATTGTTTTTTTTAAACCCATTTCCTTTCTAATTTTGAAGAAAATTCTCTATAGACATAGTAAAACAGATTTATGCTCATTTAGAAAACATGAGTGATTCCAATTAAGTGTGATGAGTAGAAAGCATCTGGTCTCTGAATTAGCTGGATCTGAGATGGGGCATTAGAACCAAGGAGGGTAGGAAAAGGGAGTGTAACAGTCTGCTCTAAGGGTAAGAAAAAACAGTAATTAAAAAATTGGTATATTGGACATATACCTGGATTGAATTCCAGCTCTGTCACTTACTAATTACATGGCCTCTGGCAAATCACTTAACCTAGCAACTTTCAGTTTCCTCCTCTGTTTATGGGGACATTTCCATATATATGTAACAAAGTTGCTGTAACTGTAACACTGGCCATAGAGTTATTGCTCAATAATTTGATAACTGCTATGCTATAATATGCAGCATATTCTCTTGTTGCAAACAGTCTCCAACCTCTTGTTTCCTGTCAATCTACTTTTACACTTTCATTTTCGGGTAGCTGACATATTCTTGTCACTATTTATACTTAAGTGTTATGAGAATGGTGCTATCTTTTAAAGTGGTTTCTGGAAACTCTCAGCAAGTTTACAAACTTATGAAAGGGCTGAAAACAGATAACCCCTACTCTCTCAGAACTGGTCTCTTGTAGATGCTCCATGCTGACATGAAGATTATTTTGAGCTGAGAACAATAACAACATAAGAGGTGGAGAGGAGGCTACTGCTTTTCTTCTAAGCTTTTTGGCCTTCTCTTAATGAATGAAGCATCACCACTGCCTAAATTTCTAACTTTCCCCTAATAAATAAGTGATCATTGTTCCTTTATACCCTAGAAGAATATACTTCAAGAAGGTCTTAATCTGGTTGTAAGTTTTTCTGTGAACATGACCTTTCTATCTAAAAAAAATTATAGTTTCAGAGTAAAATGAGTCATCCTTACTTGTCATGTGAAGACATCCTTCTGTGTCCTTTATGCTTCAGGACCCCTGTGCCATGCCTTAGCACAGAATATAAGTCTTTGATCTATTCTATTTACCTCAGTTACTACCTTGCAAATTCTTAAAACTTCTGTCATTAAGTTTGGGCTTTTCTTTTACTAATCATTTCTGATGTTAATTTGTTTCAATTTGTGAAGGACCTCAGAGAAACTCAGAGAGACAGGAGAAATTTTCCCCATTTCCAGCACTTGGAATGTCTAACTCTTAGCTCTCTGCATTATGCAAGTTTTATGTGTTTGCTTGGCTACTAATATTTATCTTTTGGAAAAGTCAGCATGCCTTTGGCAATGAAGCAAAAAGTCAAGTGCTGGATATAGGCCTTTGAAATTAGAAAAGAAAAAAGGTCAGATGCTAAGGATGTTGATATCCTTGTCACTGACCTCTTCAGGATTTGACCGTGTGAGAGGAATCCCTAGTCATTAGCTCGTCAGACTGTACATTCCTAGTTAAAGAAGTAATGCAAACAGCCGTATTTATTTACCACAGATTCCAACCTTTTAAATAAGTTCTAAATGTCTGTATTTAAATTTGTAATGACATCTTGAAATCAACCAGTTTTAGTCAGAATTATATTGATAACTCTCTGAAAAGTTATACCAATACAATACACTTTGGGAGCTTTACAATTTTAAGACTTTTTAATTTTGAGACAGTAAATAGTGTTTAGTGAGGTGGCGTTATACAACTAAAGACAGGACTGTGCCTAAAAATTTGTCTGTGCAGAATGAATTGATGACATTAGCTTTCTCATGATCAAAATGATCTCTTCTCCCTCCAAGTCTACACAAATCTACCTTGTGACCTCAAATGATTTGTCACTTTTTTCAGTGAAAAGTAAAATATATTTTCAAAAAGCAATTGCTATGTGATTTGTATTACATTGAATGAAAAAATAATAAAAAATATTTCAAAAGTTTTAATTTATGTCTTCAAGGAATTCACAATTATGATTTAAAGCATTTTTGCTGCTAGTTTCCATTCTATTGGTTGTATGTGAATAAACCCATGTAAAACTATTTTAGACCAAAAAGAAACAAACAAAAGAAAAAGGCAATTTTCTGGTTGAATTACATTGAGCACAGGAAGGACAGACAGATTTTTAGGTTTTGAGGCAGGCTTGCTAGTGACAGTAATTACTGGAAGCAGGAGGAAGATATCTTATCACAAGCTTCTGAAAAGTAAACTTTCCCTCCAAGCCAGTCTGTACCAGATGGAACCAATGTGACCCCTGAAGTGCCAGCAGTCTGACCCTAAATTCATTATATTCCCATCTCCATCCTATTACCATCTTCACAAGCTACAGATTCCTTTGGAAGTCATGTCACTTCCAAGACTATACAGGTTTTAAATGTTATGTCTGCTTTAGAGAAAAAGACCTCTCCCTTGCTAAAGAAGTTGCAACATTTTGCAGGAGTTTCATGAAAAGTACAAAATTCCTTCCCAAAGCACTCAATAGCCACCTCCTCTAAATTCCCTTTAATGGAACTTTTAGAGCCAGCACACACACCCTTAGATAGTGTGAATAAGCCTTGCAAATAAACGGTGCTTTAAATCCAACTCTTCCTTGGAAGAGCTTTTTCTCATGGTGGAGTCAAAATCATGGGTCCCAGGTTGAGGTCTCCCACTCTCTCTCTCCCCACCCCAGATTTCCCCAAGTTTAATCCCCCATTAGTCTGTTTCCTTTTTAGACACAAAGTGCTGCACCTGATCACAGTAATGTGCACAGTATCCTAGCATGCCTTCCCACTTACAGCCTCTGCTAATTAAAAAATTTTGTGAACTTGTATCATAATTTATTTGAATAATGTATTTCTATTTTTTAAATTGATTTTATTATTATAAAATTAACTAGGTTTAAGTTATACATGATCGTATATTTATATCTGTATATAATACAGTAAGTTTATCACTATTTCCTTTTCCCTTCATTACACAATTAATTCCCTTACTAGTCCCCTTTATGCCATTTGCCCCCCCACCCATCTCCCATCTCTTCCTACACCCACTGATTTGCTTTTTTTTAGGCTGAATGTCTACTGTTGTTTGATTTAGTTCATGTTTAAGTTTGTTTTTGTTTAATTTAGTTTACTCATTTGCTTTCTATCTCTACATACTGTATCGTTATAATTTTCCCTCTTATTACTGCTCTTGTTGCACCTCACGTATCCTGATACATCACATTTTCATCTTAATTTGACTGCAGGTGCTTTTCAATTTCTTTTTTGAGTTCCCAGTTTTACAAATAGTTGTTCAATAAAATACTGCTTATTCTTTACTTCTTTGCAGTTTTCATTTTCCTCTTTTGAGACTTGAATTGTGTCCCAGCATATGGTCTATCCTTGAGAATGTTCCATGAGTATTTGAAGAGATTGTATAATCTATCATTTTAATGTGAAATATTCTCTCTTTCATATATATATATATAATATCATTTCTAATTTGCATTTGAAGCTCTTTTTCTTTATTGATTTTCCTATCTGAATTATCTGTCTTTTACCAGTAGTAGAGTGTTAATGTCTCATACTATCATTGTATTATTATGAATGTCTCTATTTAAATCTGTCAATATTTGCTTGGTATATTTGGGGTTCCCTTATTGGGTGTTTATTAATAAGAGTTCTACCATTCTGCTGTGTCGATTCTTTTAGTATTACATAATGACCATACAGAAAATTACTCAGATGAATTTCAAAAATATTTTACAGACTATTCATATACTTTTCTAGAGAAATCTTGACTATTGTACAGTAATATGAAGCAGATAAACTGATTAGGGCTAAGAATTTTAGGATGACTTCAGTAGTCAATGAAGGACTTTTCCATCTTGATAGAAAAGTCTTGTCTTGCTGACAGCGGTAATTACTTTTGTAATACATTTGTCACAACTCTCCAACTCCCTTACGATCTATGTGTTTTATTGGATGTAAATTAAACTTCAATAAAGTTGATTTAAAAATAAAGGAGATGCGTTTGTAATTTCAGTTGTGAAATTGCTGCTTTTGAAAACAAGGTTGAGATACAGCAATGGAAATGAGTGCCAAAAGAGAGCTGAAGAGAGGTCCTTGGGGATAAGGAGATCATGAAATCGAAAAAGCAGAAAGATTTGTGATGAATATGCTATTTGTACCTAAGAGTGATGGCAGGATTTAAGCATGAGATACAGAAAAAAGACTTCAATAATAAAAAGAGGTGAAAGTAATTTTCATAAGTAACAGTGAAGATAAAGGGAAGATGATAGAGTTTAACAGGAATTGCCCAGAACTGACAGTAGAAAGAAGGAGTATCCTGATGTCATCTTCAGATCTTGATGCACTGGAAACATTAAAAAAAAGAGCAAACTCAGGAATCCATTCCTTTGGGGAGAATACAATTTCAGTAAATGATAATAGGCTTTGTAAAAAAAAAAAAAAAAAAGCAAAAAAATAGGAAGATATGAAGACATTAATTTGGAATGGAAATTTTCAAAGAAGGATTGAGGAGTGAGATTAACTATGAGAGTTTGGATTATGGACAAGGAATCACATAAAAAGAAAAATAAAGAAAATATAGCCATCTAAGAGTTTACTTGGCCAGGTATCTTCATGGAGTATCAGCTAGATGTAATTCATGTACATACCAAGGTTCCAAGTTTGCATTTGGGGACTGACAGAAACAAGCAAGATGAATAAATGAAATAAATAAATAAAATAAATAAAATGTGCCTTCCTCTTCTCTCTTTCTGTCTGCCTTCCTCTCTGCTCCTCATCTTCATTCCTGCTTCCACTTTTCCTTAAACAACAAAAAAAAGAACTTACTTGGCAGTGACTAAAGAAAAGATTGAAGGAAATTTCTGATTCTTGATGAGTAGGATAAGAGATTATATTACCCTGGTGAACACAGGCTCAAACATTCAGTTTAATTGCAACAGATAAACGTGAGTAGTGCCTTTTATCTAATGTTCCACTTACAGTTACTGTTCAGATGATTGCATTCAGAATAATTTTACTAAAATGTCAGTTTGATCATAGTGTTAATTTTGCTTAAAAATTTATAATGCCTCTCCACTAATGTTGAAGTCCAATCTCATGAACTGCATTAAAAAGAAAGGAATACTTTTTTGAGAAATATGAAAAATAAATATGTAAATGCAAGTAAATATTAAGAAGATAGAGACTAGAGGAGGAAAACAAGAAAGATTGAATAGGCATATGTATGCATATTTTAAAGAAGAAAGTCATTGTATGACATATCTATTTTTAGGATTTCAACAAGGAATCAAAAGAATTAAGATAGCTAACTGGCTTAACTTAGCTTTTAATTTAAATTTGTTTTTATTATTTCTGACCCTTCTTCTGTCTTTAAAGTATGATGCAGGTGAATAGAAGAAACTTACAGTGAAAACCAGAGGCTTTAAATTAGACAAACTAATCTTAATTTAAACAATGTCTCTACCATATGTTGTT
This sequence comes from Solenodon paradoxus, assembly GCA_004363575.1. Classification (NCBI taxonomy): domain Eukaryota; kingdom Metazoa; phylum Chordata; class Mammalia; order Eulipotyphla; family Solenodontidae; genus Solenodon; species Solenodon paradoxus. The sequence continues at coordinate 596,096 of RJWH01000084.1, read as the reverse complement.
CTTGATCTTAGGCAAATCACTTTACCTCTCATATCATAGTTTTTGAAGATCTGACAAATTCAATGATTAGCAAAAATAACAAACCTCTTTTTCTCTTTTTGTCTTTCTTTTAAAATGCTTAGAAGCAATTTTAATGCTAGTTGGTGTACCCCAGTGGAGTAACGGTAATGTCTATCTGCCATTTCTGGCTGAGTGAAGTCCACATACATCTCCAAGGACTCAGGTTCACATCCCAGGGTCAAGAGAAACCACTAAGGTTAACAATTAAATAAAAATAAATACAAATCATTCTTCCTCCTCTCTCTTCCTGTCAACCTGTGCTAACTTTCATTCCTGCCTGTACCCTTCCTAAAAAATAATTACTGGTGAAAAACCAACCCTGAAGCAAAGTGTTGTGATCAAAAGTCAAGCCCTTAATGTGGGATGCAGCAAGGAGCAACCATCAATGACAAGAAAGCAACTGTCCAGGTGCACATCAGCCGCCAGCCTTTTTCCTTCCAAATTACCTTCCTGAATCCCCTTCAAGCCTCCTGACCTGTGACTCTACGCCATCTATCCCCAAAACACCGTTTCCTGCATTCCTTTGTGCCACTCCTTTTTTCCTTGCTCCTTTAAAAAGTCCTACCCTACTTGGGGGATGGGATGGTCATTTTTGGTTACGAGTTCACCAAAACTCCAAGACTTGGATAATTTGAATAAAAAGCTTCTTTCTCTCAATACCAAAACTCATGTTCCATGTTTGGTAGTTGATGAAGGAGCAAAAACAACTCTGGTGTTTTCGGTTTCTCATTTATAAAATGAGATTAAGAATATGTACTGTTAGGTCAACTTTGAACGTTGAGTGCTGAGTACAGTAACTGACACTTGGTAAATGCTCAGTAAATGTAGATCCCACCTTTCTCTTTGGATCTTTGAACTTCTGATCCAGTTTTTCCACTGCTTCTGTTACTACCACTTCTACTTATTTCAATAATTTCTGCTCTGTATCACCTTGGACATGTTCTTGATCTCCTTTTGTCTTTAATGATTCATTTTCCCATTTTATTCTAACTTCAAACTGTGATACTTGCATTGTAGTTCAGTTATCTCAAGGACACTTAGAACCTAGAAATTTTCACTTCTGTCAGAAGATCTTATCTGAATGTTAATATTTTAGCTAACAGTAAACATAAAGAAATCAGTTCCTTGTGTCTATCACCATTTGCAGAGATATAGTCATCCTGTTTTATATGGGAGGATTGACCTTCCAATCTAACATCTGGAAGTAGATTATTGCCAGAAGGTCAGTAATTTTTTTTTTTTTTTTTAACAAATGAGTCGTTCTCTCAATCCTCTAAGTCTTTAAGTGTTTCTGAACAAGTTAATTTCCCTTTGTCTTGTGCTTTGACTTCAGGTAAGTCATGTTAGACCTCTGGGTCTCAATTACAAAATGAGTAATTGGTGGTTATTCTATCTCTCTGTTTGAGTTAACTATTTTCAACATGATAAATGGACAAGAAGAACCCTTGGGAATCCCAGGAAAGGCAATGTGAGGGAAAGAAATAGCATATGACTGTTACTTCTTTAAAACTGATATCATAGTCAATTCTTACAGAATGATAGTGAAGACAACTGGAAAAGTAAGAAATGAAGAGCAGAAAGAAACCTTCACAGCTTTCTATTTTGAAATCAGTTACTAAGTGGTTCTGTCTTTTCTCCTGGGAAGGTGTAAACTTTCAGAGGTAAACCCTAAGGTTTCTCTTGTGTAAGACCCTAGTTCATAGAGAAGTGGTTGAAATCTTAGGTTCATTCTTTTGGACTGGGGCTGGATTTCCTCTGTAGTAGGGATTATACATTTATGGATGTTCAACATAAATACATACCCAGTTGGCTTTATTTTGTTCTTCATTGGTCAGGTACAAGAAAATCCCCTTATGTTTCTAACCTTACACAATGTATCCAAATGCTCCCCTTCCTGTTAAGGGGATACAAAGCATCCAGGACAGTTCAATAGTGGGATTGTCCTCCTGGTGCATGGTATGGGGTGGAGCTTTGGTCATTACTTTTCCCTCTATTCTGTTTCCCTATATTTGAGACAAAGGTGTTTCTACTCCTTCCTTCCTCAAAGACCACTGACTTTTCTTTTTCATCTATCTTTGTTCTGTCTTGCATCTACTTTTTGCCTTATGCCTTACCAGGGCCTAAATTCTCTAGTCTAAACCAGAAATCTGATTCTGCAAACTTAGATTTCAGAATCTCTCTCTTACATTTAATTTTGCTTCTGTTTTGCTTTATCCTAGAAGAGGAAAACTAACTCTTGAGTAAAGTGAGTGAGAAGGGAAAATGAAATGTATAGAAAACAGTTATTACATGATTTTAAGCTAGCACTACAATGCTTAGACAAGTGATAAAATTGGAGAAAATATTCTATTTTCTTATACAGAATAAGGTGTTTGAGGCAAGAAATTTTTTTTTCCTTTAGTTTGGTTTCTTAGATTCCTTTTGCTAGTTAGTGACATAAAGCAAATTTGAACTAGGATTTGTTAGTAAGGAAATTGGTGGAATGAAAGAACAGAACAATCCAGTTATAAAAGGAGCAGGAATCTAGTTGGATATTGAGGACCTCCAGCCCCAGGCTTTACAATGCCCCCAGTTCTCTTCCTGTGTCAACTGACTTCTTCATTTGTAGACTTTCTCTATTTGGTAGAATGCATAATCACTGGCTAACACCTAAATGATATTTTGTAATTAGAGGAGCAAAACTGTATCTTTTTTCCCTCTAAGGAAAGGAAGAATTAAAAAAAAAATAGTCTGAATCAGATAACTTTTGGCTAAAAATTTATTTTCGACTTTATAAGAACGAATTTTAAGCTTCTTTTGGAACTTGGTACAGCTAGAGAACCAGCTATTAAGAGGCATATTTTGACACAAAGCTTATTTTTCAATCCTGACAGATTCAGGAGTACAATTGAAAGTGTGAATTAAGGATGAAGGAAAAGAATCAATATTGATTTTCACAATAAGAATATTAAGTATGTCATTGTGAGTCTGTTGGCCTTGCAAAGTCTGTGGCAGGTAAGAAAAATGTTCATCTCTGTCTTAGGGGTTGAAATTATGCTATTGTAATAATCTATATTTATACTTTGGAGATGTTTGTGTTTCCACTGCTACCTTCTAGAAATAGAAAGAATGGTGAGGTAGGTTCTGTAACAATTATAGACTAATTTAGTATCCTTGGATGTTACTTCAGAATGAATAATTTAGACCCGTAAAAATATAATTCAGGGAGGATTCAGAGTTAGTATAAAGCAAAATAATATCTTATTATCAGGGAGTTAGTTTCCCCAAAGTTATTTGCAGCATCACAGGGAGACATATATGAATAGAGAGGATAAGAGACATCTCTGAAAGATTACTTATACATTCATCCACGAGAGGCTATTCTACAAATCTTTGTTTTCGCTGTTCTTTTAGGTAGTATATAAAACAGATGACACACAACCAAGATAGATGATAGATAGATAATAGATAGATAGATAGATAGTCGATGGATAGATAGCAGATAGGTGATAGATGATAGCTAGTTAGCTAGTTGATAGAGAGATGGATGATAGATACAATCATAGAAAGCCCTTCAACTGCAAGATTCTCTTTCTCAAGAAGAAACTTGACAATGTAGCACCAGCATGGGCAGAGAAAATTCTTCAGATATTTCTTGGTCTCACAGAGAATCACAGATTAGTAGACCCATGCTGCATCATATGTGCGGAGTGAGTTGCCCAGAGAGGGTTTCAGCAAATCTGTGGAGCTATTTATATCTCTTCTTAGTCAATATTTACATCCCTCCCTTGTGTGTGAGTCAGAAGGATTTGATACTTGCAATCTGTGATTAGACAAGGAATATTTAAGTACACTTAACAGAATACATATTTGATGAAAAAAGACAACATCTATAACACAATCAGGTTATTCATACTTTTGGAAAGTTGCTTTTGTACAGTTAATGGTCTGGACATTTCCACATGAACTTACAAAATGCTATGGTATATATTAGATTTAGTACTTAGCTTAATTTTCTTCCTTTTTATGTTGTAATTTCTTTTAGTTGCCCCAATCTTTCTGTAATGACTGGTACAGCTGTTCAAGGTGAAGTCACTAAACTTTATGGGATTAAAAAATGGGCAGTACAAAAATGTACTCTAAAATAGAGTTACATTTTTTGTGGGTGCCAGTGCATGCTGCTAAGATAAACTAAGTCTTAGCAGACAAGAGGGAGCAATAGTATGTGAAGTTTTCTTATTGAGTTGCTGGGAATATTAGGATTGATCATTGAGAGGAGTGTGATGTTAAGTTTGCATGGAATATACAGGAGAGACTTGAGAAAATCTCTTTATACATAGACTTGAGGCAGATAACAATAAATTAGGAAGGAAACTGACAGTTGGAGTATAGGCTATGATCAATTTCTACAGCCCTGTTGCCAACTCCTTAGATGGGGAGGTAGGAAAGTAGGGATTCAGATTCAGTTTGAGTAAGGTTCCATGACCAGAACAACACCACTCAATGCCCAGTTAATGCAATGGTTGAGTACTCATTTGCTCTGTCGACATATGGATAGAGAAGAGAGAGTAGTTTTCAAAATGAGAGAGGAGTTGGATGGTCAATCCCACAGATGAACTGAAGTTTACTTCTTCCCCATATTAAAGCGTTAAGACTACGAGGAAGATAATATTATTTTTGGCAAAGTTGATTTTTCTAAATGGTGCTCCTATTTATTGCATATATAAATTATGGAAGCCATAGATAAAAGGTGCTTCATTTATCTGATGATTTAATACCTGTGTTTCATGTCTTTTAGTTTTAAGTGAAAAGTCAAACTTGAAATACCTTTTTAACATGATAACAATGAAAGTTCTCTGACAATCCTAGAAAAATCAGAAAGAAGACAGAAATGCCTTTTAATTTTGAAATAATTGAATTTTTTTTATAAGTTATATCTTTTGATAGAAGACAATTGGGAAAAAAAATTTTAAACAGAAATTCAACTATTGGAAACTGTCCATTGAAAGTTAATAAACAACAAACACCATAAATTCTTTGTTTTATAATAAAGGTTAGCTGACAAATATATGTATATATACACATACATATATATATATGGCTTATGTGTAGTAGTAGTTTGATACATGTACACATTTTTGAACAATCTAATTAACACACATAATTACCTTTTGAGGGGAGAGAAGTGGGGAGAGCATTTAAGATCTATTCTCTTAGCAAGTTTCAAATATATAGTCCAGTATTACTTACTATAGTCACAATGCTGTATCTTAGTCATCTTATAATGAAAGTTTATACTCTTTGCCCATTATCTCTTCATTATCCCTGATAACTTCTATTTTACAGTTCTACGACTCTGGTTCTATGACTTCAATATTTAAATATTCCACATGTAGGTAAGATCAATAGTGTTTGTCTTTCTCTGTTTTACTTCACTTAACACATTCCAAATTTATCTGTGTTTTTGCAAATGGCAAGATTCCTTCTTATTTATAGTGGACTAATATTCAAATTTATATATGTGTGTGTATATGTGTGTCACATTTTTTCTATCCATTTATCTGGTAAAAGATACTTTGACAGTTTTCCCGTTTTGTTATTGTGAATAATTCTGCAATAACATAAGAGTGCAGATATTTACTGTGGTTATCCACAATACTTACCAGTGAGATGACTGGATCATATGATCATTCTATTTTTAATTTTTTGAGGAAACTTCATTCTTTGGCCAGTGGGTCTCAGTCATTGGTACATGAGAATCTCCAGAAGAAGTGATTAAATGTATACATTCTCAAGAAAATATGATTTAGTAGATCTTCAGTATAGTCAGCAATAGTATAAGTACCATAAAAATAAGTAAAACATAAAAATAAATTGTACCATTCTTCAAAGATGACAACTTTAAGGATTCCTCAGGCTCTTTGGTGGAAAATCCAATAATGAAAAACTTCTAGGCTCTCCAACCTCTTTCTTCATTAAAAAATGTTTTCAATGATTATATTAATTCTCAAATCAAGCTCTTCAATGTTGATCTTAAGACATTTCCAAGAGGTCAGTTTCACTTTACCATAATACTCTTTGTCAAAATGCTATTTATTTGAATAAGCAAGAAATATATGCTCAATGCGCTATCAAAAATACGTTGCTATTTAGTAAACTAAAATGAACATAAGCATGTATCTAGAGCAACCTAATACAAATCCCACCTTCTAGTTTTTTTCCTACATAAATTACTCAACCACTCAGCCTCATTTTAGTGGGGGAAAAAAAAACACATCTTTTAAAGAGTACGTAGATATATAACAAAGTAAGGAAACTATTATTTAAAAAGAGATTGGAATTAGTTATTCACTGCTCAATTTGGTCCTTATAAAAATTTCAAATGGGGGAAAGCAGACAGATCAAGATAATGCAGTAACATCCATGGAAGTTGCTAGCAGGAAACCACAAAGCATGCCAGAGTGGTGTCACATTACCATGGAGAGACTTCTCCTTTCTCATACCCCTTCATCTTTTAGGTACAGATGAGGAGCTTTATATGAGCATCAGCTAAAGATCAAGCTAAGCCAACTCACAGGAGACTGATGATGATTTCCCCATTTCTTTTTGTTTTCATTTATAGTTTGGCAATGCATATTCTTTCCAGGGTCTGGAATGCTCACATTAACTAACAAGATATTTCTCTTAAAAAACTCACAGTTTTCATCTTGGCATCAGTTTCTTAATGGCAAGTTCAGTATTACTGATTTTTTTTTTTTAAGGCAATTTGTTCAATGCCTCCAGAGACTGCAAGGGGAAAGATATAGCACACAGAGTAGCATGTGCCTAGTTTCCCACCCAGGCCCATTTTAAGCTGGTTGCTCTTTTTCTTGCATCCGCATTTGGCTCAGATAAGTTTTCGTAGCCTCTCCTGACTTTGTCCAAACTGAGATAACTATGAACACTGACAAAGTCCAAAAGAGCATGTCTTCCACAGGCTTCAGGGCATTTCAACTATTAATGGCATAGAGTGAAGAGTAGAATTAGCTTTTAAGAGGAGGGGGTGGTTTCATTATACTTTGATTTACTTAGGGGAACATATGAATGCCCTCAAAGTTCAGTACAGAATGAAAAGTCAATTTCAGATTATTCACAGTTCATTAAGTGGGAGATTTCATCATTGTTAAACATTTTTCAAAGAGATTAATCCTTGGTTCAATGTGAATGCAGGCATTATTGAGTATTTGTACTTCATGATTTAGATTTTCTGATTTAGATCCATACACTACCCAATTATCATAACTCTTTCTGATGCACAATTTGTCATTTATGGGAAATCTAACCTTTTTAGATACTAGATGCCACAGTTTAATATGTTTTTTTTTCTTGCATGTCTTAACTTTATTTTAAAATAATAACAGATGACTAAGCTCTCCAAGAAAAGGTCTTTTTCAGATATTGTAAAGACAACTGTTCAAAAGTTTGGAACTCTTTCTTGATTCAAGTGGAGTCATGGACACTAATAAACTTCATCGTTGACAGTAATTTTAAGTAGCTAAACATTTAGTGGGCTGTCAGGGAAGTAGAAAAGCAATAATCATCCATCTCCTTTCTAGTTAGTTAGTTTGAAGCTTTTGTTCTTTGGTCAAAGTTAGAGTTTCAAGGACCAATATTTATCTGAGATGTAAATTCTTCAGGATAAATTAGGGTACAAGTACTATCACCTGGAGGTCCATTCAGAGCTCCCTTAAGAAAAATTTTAATTCTCTGCTCAACCTGAGTATAGTGATCCCATAAGAGCCAATGACGTAGAGTGTGTGTATTAGAAAAGAGAAGGCAAGGCGAGGATAAAGGTGTGGCTTCTATCTTATTTGTCTCAGTTCACACTCCAATTAAAAAACACTATAATTTCACAAAATTGTCAAGGTAATTAAAAATGAGTGTAAGAAACTCTCACAGTCTAAGGAGATATGGTGTCTAAATGTAATTTTGTATCTTAGATGGGATCTTAGAGCAGAAAAAGACCTTCAGGTAAAAACTAAAGACATATGAATACATCATGGACTTCAGGAATAATATATGAAGCTTAGTCTATTAGTTGCAACAAATGTGCCATACTAATGTTAGATGTTAATAGGGAAAACTGTGTGCAGGGTATCTGGGATCTATACATTCTTTGAAATTTTTCTATAAAACTGAAAGATAAAGACTATTATAATATGTGTGTATGTCACTTGCAAATACAGATACTAAACAAATAGTAAAGAACATTCACATGGTTAGTCTGACTCTCAATTACCTGCACACGTCCTATGGCAGTGTCTTTTTCCCCTTCCCTTCTTTCTACCTTACACAGGCCCAGTGTGTTTTTCTTGAACTCTTGCCATCTCCTTTTGATTAGTCTTTGTGCATCAGTTTCTTCTCCCTCCAGACCCTTTATCCAATAGTTACTTCATTATTCAGCATTTTTTTTTTCTGATGGTCTATTTTATTATTCAAAATTCTCCAAAGACCTCAGCATATCTCTGTTTAAATGTAATTCTCCTGGACACTTAACGTCTTCCAGGATCTGGTCTCAAAGTTCTTCTGAGTACATTTTTATCATTTCTTATGGTAACCAGTCAATGCACCAGCTCAGTGGTTTTCAGATTTTAAATTTTTTTTGTCAACAGAACCATGTTTTTCCCAAATAAAATCTCATATGGAAATTCAAGTTTCAATCAGATAAAAACAGTGCCATGGGGCAATGTGGGTCAAGTGAGAATCGACTCAGAGTCTCCACTGCAAGATCTGTTGAGGGACATATGAAAGCCTTTTCTCTGCTGCAGTGAATAACTCACTGTTTCAGGGCACTGAATGCTTCCCCACTCGACAGATTTTTATGTCCTTTCTGCCAGCGGCACACACCCAAATGCCCTTCCTCTGCTTCCATCACAGTTGGTCCTGTTACAATCATTTTCTTTCTTCAAATGCCACCTTTTCCAATGGAACTTCTCAGACAGTACATCCAGAAGTGCTCTCCCATACCCATGAGATTCTTGGTCTTTAACTGGAACCTCTGTTATGACATGTAAAGCACACTGATCTGTCAGAATTGCTTGATAATACTGATCTTCCTCAGTAGGGCATGTGGCTTTCCTATCTTTGCATTTGCATGATACTTACATGATACTTGCACTTAGCAGACTTCTGGTTAGAGGTAGTCCATGAACTGAGCAGAGAGGCAGAGGGAAGAATGAATGTTTGGATTTCCTTTGGTGCTTGTACTGATTACTGCTTTTTATCTTTACCCGCTAATTGTTCTTATTCCATTTGCTACTTTCACACACTTGAATGCAATGCCTTTCCGAGAACTAAATTTGTCAGTTCCTCATGATCTAGAAAGACCTGTGGAAAATTGTATCTTGAGAATCATTAGACTAGGTCTCCCTTCTCCTTGTGCTATATTTTTGGCCCAAAGGCTATTTTAGTGCCTAAGACATTATTTCTAGAAAACATATGTTTGTGGAATAATTGAATACTTTAGAATGATTTAGAAATAGAACAATTTTGTAGAATTTCAAGTCAGAGCTGGGGATGCCTGTTTAGCTCTGCAACTCAGGCCTCTGTCTGCACAGATCTTTTATTTACACTGTGTTATTTAGCTTGGTTCTCCCCTTGAATGGTATGCTTAATAATGATTTATAAATATTTATTCTCAGTAAAAATGTTAGAGAGGAGTACAGAGTGTGAGTTACCCCAGAACCTTCAATCTTCTACAGATGGCCCCAAAGTAACTACTATGAGGGGACAGTGTAGAACACAGCAGAGCTGAGTGAAAATGTTTGGCGGAATTATTAATGATGATGGCTTGAGAGTAAGAAAGATTAAGATGCTATTTTGGGCTTTAATAGCTTCCTTTCAAATCATATAAAGGTCATAGCTCAAATATCCAAACCTGTTCACTTGCTCTTCTGCCACAACTTGTAAAAGGAAAATTTACCATCATATGCACACACATATAAAAATGTTAATTTCTTGGTTTATAAAAACATAAATATATTCATTACAAAAATCTCAAGTGCAAAGTGTTTGAACAGTATATAAATTATACTGAACAAAATGAGTCTCTGCTCTCTCCTGACTAATTTCCTTCTTACCTAAGTGGTAACCACAGTTTGAGGTCTGCTGATCATCCTTGCAGTTCATTTTATAGACATCTATGTTCTTCCATATAATTTCATTCAGATATGCACATATACATATATATGTACACACATATAAATATGATGCATGTATCTGTAAGGATATCATTTTGACTGGAAATATATAAAATAATGCTTAACCAAATAAATATTTATTTTTATCAATTAATGAAGAGCATTAGATTAGTAGGAAGATCCACAATCCCAATGCCTTGAGGGAACAAGGCTCTTTTTATGACTCCAATTCAATCTCTGCTTGAAGCTTTACCTCTACATTTGTAACTTATACTCCCCAAATAGCTGCTATGTCTCCATCATTGTCCACATTCCGCACAGGGGTTAGAGAATTAAAGACAGCAACAATTTTTTCTCATAACCAGCCTGATGCTGCCACTTCATACCAAGCTGCAAAGACATCTGGGGCACAGAGGTTTTTTTTTTTCCTGTTTTGTTTTAAAACTGGGTATATTGCTTCCATGAAAAATATGAAGATACTTTCAGTAAAGAAAATTGTGGTATCAGATAATAAATAGGCAACTAGCATTCTACCATTGAATTTTGCTTTTCTCATTTAATAAAAGACTTTACTGTATTCCCATATTAGTATATTTCTTATTATTTTAAATGACCACTTGGCATTCTGTTGTATGGATTTACTGCTAATTTTATTTGTAATGTACAGCATGGTGACTTTAGTTAATAACATGGTATATAATTCTTTTAAACCATTCATCTACTAGCTAGCACTTAGCTATATTTTGGTTTTGGTTTACTTAAACAGTGCTAATATGAGCATCCTTTATTCTTAATTTAATTTGAAATTTTGTATTAATTTTATTATAAAGGGCTGACTAAATTATTTAAGCTTCAGGCCTTATGGCCTCTAGATCTACTAAATTTGATGAGATCCTGTTTTTATTGTTTACTTTCTAAAGCTGAGTTTATTTAATATTTCATTTTTTTCTATTCTGCACTACTTAATAAGGATGTCAATATTAATAGCAAAAGCATCAATGTTAATAAAGTTAATACATATAACTTAGTGATATTCATTAGTTTACTTGTCTTACTTCATAATTAATTCACTCCTCACAATGAATCTATAGGATACTAGAATTATCTGTATTTTACAAATAATGAAATCAAAATATAAAAAGACTAAAGCATAAGGCTACAAAATTAATAACAAACCATTGCCTTCAGTTTTCATTTTTCTAAAAATCAAAATTATTATTTTTTTGTCCAATGTAATGGAATATAAAAATTTGTTGAAAAAAATAGGTGAATCTTGCTCTAGACAACTTTAATTTTAGTAAAATATACTATAAGATCAGAAAAAACATCATTATATTTTCTTAAACTGTTCAGTGTATATTCAATAATATAAACATTTCATTTAAAATTAGTAATAAATGAAATAGTCATGTAAATAAAATTTTCAGACAATGAATGCTTTCTGCTTTGAGAATTAAAACAACACTGGTGCTTAATTTTTCCTATTGCCTTCAGAGAACATTTAATATTATAATACTATTTTTTAAATGTAGAATTTGGGGATCATTTGTGTCATGGAGTTCTGATATCAGGATGCCTATCTCTGCTCTTCTGTGCCCCCCAGAACCAAGCAAGAAACCAAAATATTTAGAATATTTAGAATTGTGACTATCATAGACTGAATCCCTAAATTTTTTTTTTTTTTAAGCTTTAGAGTATAGAAATTTGGGGCTAACTCTTGCAAACTTTCAGAGGTTATTTCAGTCAGGTGTGCTGCCATAGTAAAATGCTGCAGAATGGAGGATTATACAACATAACTTTATTTCTTCACACTTCTGGAGACTGGAAGTCTGATATTAGGATTCCAGCATGGTTAGGTTCTAGCAAGAACTTTCTGCTAAGTACTCTGCTTTTAATTTACAAATGGCTGCCTTCTTGCTGTGTCTTCACCTGATGTGGGGGAAGAGGAAGGGGGAAGAAAGGAGAAAGACAGATATATACTAGATATACAGGTTGGTGGGGGAGCTGCGGGAAAGAAAGAGAGAGAGAGAGACAGAGACAGAGACAGAGAGACAGAGATATGAATGATGAGAGTGCTCTCTAGTCTCTTATAAGGGATAGAATCCCTCTTGGAGGAGGTTGTTGAGAGGATGTGACTGCTGGTTGACCGAAGAGTTGGACCTAGGAAATTGGAGGTTCTGCTCTTTCCCATATCCTTGGAATGTTCACTTTGCCCACTATTCGCATACTAGGAGCTGATTCAAGAACACAACCTTGGGAGAGTAGTATGTTATTGAGACCATCATTGAGACTGTATATGTGAGTGAGTCCTATTAGGCCTCTATAAAAACTCTTAAGATTCTGGCAGGTAGTGCAAAGATCTACTAACCTTGAGGCTAAGACCAGACCCATGTAAGTTTCTTTGCTGATGAAAAACTTCTGCCAGAAAACTCAAGTGATCTATCTCCTTCAGTTTCTCCTTGCCCTGTGATATGGCATCCGGTTTCAAATTTTACCCTCAAGGACTCTGGAGGTTTTGAATTAACAATCACCTCAGGAGGGTCTCAGCCTCATAATCTCATCTATTCATATTGACCTTCCAAAGGTCTCATTTCAGTATTGGGAGCTAAGTTTCAATATATGATTTTTCAGTCTATAACAGAGGTCTTAATTATTTCTTAGTCTTCAGCTATATTCTGAATTTTTCACCCACTGATCAAAAGTTGCATGGAACATTTGGAAGGGAGAAGGTAGTTTATTTAAATTCCACCTTAATTTTTAATAAGATTGCTTATATTCAGATGAAAATACATTTAGTAAATTCTCTTATTTTGGGTAGAACAACCCTATCACATCACTGAATGTCTTCTTCCCCATTCTACCCATTATGTTTTGCTCTCTAAACTACAGGTTTACATTTTTAAATAAAAGAAAAATAATTATAAAAATGAAATGAGAAAGTTTATGGAAAGGCATTTTGTTAACTGCAAAGCATTCTACAATAAAGTAGCTGAAACAAAGAAAAATAACTTTATTATGCTGTGTATTTATTGACTATATAGCATTTAAAATTCCTGAAGACTTATCAAATGTCTACTTTTGAGATTTTCTAAGCAACCCACTCTTCTTAAATGCACTGTGTGTGTTTTAACTCTCGCCAAAGTTTGCATAGAAAGGATTCCTGATGTAAGAGATGTGTTTATTTTGGAAAGTTTGTGCCCACAGAAATATTAGCCCAGAATACACTTGGCATTGCTATGACTTCTGCACACTGTCAACTCACTTCAGGATTAATCACTATACATTTTCTGAGTCTTACAAAAAGCATTTAAAGAAAAACAATTAAGGAAATACCAAATTTCTGGTTTTGATATTATAATACAATGATTAAATATGGAACCATTGGGGAGAACTAGGTAAAAGGTATATTGCAACTACTATGAATTTATAGCTACTTCTGTAATTCTCAAAAAGGAAAGGCTGGAGAAGAAATAATTGGGAAACAAATTATTGTTATCGACTAAGGTAAAAATAAAGATTGGGAGTAACTATTCCAATTTGAGGGTACTTGCATTGCAATCAGGGAAAACTGACAACACTGGAGAGGTGCTAAGAGGTGAACTGTAATTCATAATCTTCAAGGGGTAGTCACACACACAGTGGTGCTCAAGACATTACCAAAGAAGTTCTCCAGTAAAGATTAAGCAAATAGCATAGAGGCTAAGACAAATCGCTCCACAAATAGTGGCAATTTGGGTGCTGGATTGATGTAATTACTTTCCTCTCTGTAAAGTTGATTCTGCATTGTGCTTTTTTATTACTTTCCATCTGACCATTTCCTCTCTTTCTCTAATCATGTTAAGCTGATGAGGAGGACAAGAAGGGGTAGTTAAACCAGATGGAAGAAAAAATATCTACATAGGTTATTAGTATTGATTTAGGAAGGGCAAGTTCATATTAATGAAATTCTCAATTTCACAGAGGGGAAATAAGATGTCTTTATACAGTCATGCATCATTTAACAACAGGGATATGTTCTCTGAGAAATGTGTCATTAGGTGAATGTGATAGAGTATACTCACACAAATCTACACAGTATGGCCTACTGCATTCCTAGGAAATATGGTATAACCTACTGGGGTCATCATTTGTGCACATGGTTTGTCCTTGACTAAAACTTTGTTATACAACTAACTGTACTCAATTGCATCAACTTTCTTACTAGTACAACCTGAAGACTTTCATATGATTTCCTCTTATTATAATCTCTGTTCTCTTCTCAAATAAACAGTAAGCTCCTTAAAGGTTTTTTATAAAAAGCACTTAAAATGTTTTATCTTTCTAGTTAGTACCATTTATAACTGTGACATTGTAAATTTTAGCATTTCCTTTACTTAATCAGACAGGACTTATGTTTGTAAGCATAGAGGCAGAAATAGGGAAATACGAGGCAAGAATATTAGGTTTCCGCTGCATCATTCTGAAATGTCTCTGCACAGTAAAGGAAACTATCATTAGAATGAAAAGACAGACAATTGAATGGAAGACTATAATTCCACATCATATATCTGACAAGGGGTTAGTATGCAAGATATATAAAGAGCTAACATAGCTCAACAACAAAACATTCCAATCAAAAAATGGCAGATCTAAATAGACTTCTCAAAGAAGACATAAAGATGACCCATAAGCACATGAAAAAATGCTCATCACTTCCTTATTATTAAGGAAGTGCAAATCAAATCCACAATGAGCTATCACCTTATATTTGTGAGAATGTTTATACTGAAAAGGGAAGATACAGCAGGTGTTAGAAAGGGTATTGAGAAAAGGGAACCCTTGGACACTGGTGTGAATAAAAATTGGTGTAACAACTTTGGAAACCAGCATGGAATTTCCTCAAAAGTTAAAAATAGATCCAGTAATTTCACTTCAAGGTATCAAAACATTAATAAAAAAATATGCCTCCCATCTTCATTGTATATTCACAATAGCCAAGGAATGAAAAAAAAAAACAACCCCAGTATCCTTCAAAAGATGATTGGATAAAGATGTGGTATGTGTGTATAATGGAATATTGCTCGGCTGTAAAAAAAAAAAAGGATGAAGAATAGAAAAGAAAAATACCAAATGAAGTCACTCATAATTGGAATACAAAGAAACAAAGCAATGTACAGATAAAACAAAACAAAAACTATTCCTGTTCTCTGAGACTAGAACTGAGGGCAAAAGGATACAAGGTGGGAATAAAAAGGAAATGGGGGTCCAATGGGCAATATTGGAGAGTTATTAGAAATTTAGTGAAATGTGTGATATATAGTTGATGAAAAATGAACTGGCACACCTAAAATTTATACAGTGTTATAAAGCAGTGTTATCTCAATAATATGTTTTTAGGAGTATTAGTTTCACAGGTGCTAAAAAGTAAAAAAATCAAAACAGTTTTCTTCTCTGCAGCAAAAATATACCACAAACTGAATGCTCTAGCTTTAATTTTATCATTTTACCAGATTCAGAGTCCATGAAGGAGAATCTTGCTATGTTAAAAGTGCTCTTACTCAGGTAATTTTTTTGTACATATCTTTCCTTATACATTGCCATGGAAGGCAGGGATATTTGTTCCAATGGAAATTTTTACCAGCTGGACAAAAGCATCCAACAGAACTTTAACAAGATTTTATGCTAAAGACTGTCAGATTCAGCATCAGAAAAGGATATACCATTGGCTACATCCCACAATTGTCTGTATGGCAAATTCAATGAGCATATTTATCAATAACATATCAAAATTAAAAACATGCTCATAATTTTCAATATCCAGCCCTCTAGCAGCTACTGATATAGATATAAGAACTGTGCACTTTTCAAAATGAAAATTCCCAGCAGCATGTTCTTTCTCTCTGTTCCAGATTACCATGAAACTTGTAGTTTTTAATTTTTTTCTTGATAAAGAAAAGTTGCAATAAAATCTGTCTTTTTCATAGTTTCAACAAAGACTGTAGTTCTTTCATTAAATACATTTGCAGACTTTCTACATTTTTTTCTTATTTTAAGTACAAGTCAACTGAAAGATTGGTCTGTTGAAACTTCCTTTGTCCACTTATTCAACAGTAACAAACAATTCACCTTTAACACTCTCCCGACAAGTTTTGAATTTCCCTTGGAAAAATTGCAGTGAACATAGACATAATTTTATTTTTATAGTATTACTGGGCAATTAGCTCAGAAATTATCATCTTCATTTCCATTTCAAAGCCCCCTGTACAACATGTAATACAGATTCATCTAAATTTCCTAAATCTATAGAATCATACAGATTCATCTAAAACTAGGTATTTGATTTATCTGATTTATCTTTTCTTTATTGATCTTCCAGGAGTAGCACAACATTAATGCATCATAGTCTTGTAATGTCTGGATGAGAAAGAAAGAGACTATCATTTCTGGTTTAGACAGTTTATTAGGCAAAGACATACTTATTTACTTTTATCCTTATACATTATTAGAGACAGGGATTATTATTTGAACTTCACATAGAATAAAACAGCAGCTCAGAGAAGTTAGATAATTTATCTTACAAGTGGCAGAAGCAGGAATCCAACTAAGCTCTGTCTGATTTCAAAGTTTACATTCCTTCCATTACATGGAATCTTCTTATTTCCTAAAATTATCTGGCATTTCATTGGCTCACTACAAATATTTCTGACTGGATGGAGATATGAATGAGAAAATTATTGAAAGGAATCATATGCAGTTTTACAGACCATGTTAATTGAGAAATGGAAACTCTAACAGGATCCTTAAAAAAGTTTTCATTACCCTGTGTCTTCTACCAAATAAAGATGGTTCCAACCTTTCTATGAAATGAAGAAACACTAATCTCCATTATATTTATAATTGATGAACTTTGGCCAAATTAGCTGAAGTGAGACTTAGGGGGCGCTTCCATCCCTGCACTTCGTGGGTACTTGATGAGTATTATCCATGTAGTCATTTCCTAACATAAGTCTGGATCAACTTCCAGAACTAATTCCACTTCACTTACTCCTATAGTCTGCACTGGTAGTCATGGAGGAAAAGTGTTCTCAGAAGAAAATTCTCAAGAAGAAATTTAGCTTTTACTCACCCTCTCAGCTCAAGCATTAAATCTGGGACCTAGTCCATGTAAAGTCCAAGGACCTGGGTTCACGACCCAGGACTGGGAGAGCAACCAAAATGACCAAAAAACAAATAAATAAAAATGCTTCTACCTCCTCACCTGAGGAAGAGGAGGAGGAGAAGGAATAGAAGAGAAAAGGGAAAGGGAGAAGGAGAAATCAAATAGATTAGGTTCAGTATATCCTTCACTAATTAATTCTGCCACTTGGAGTAAGCCATTTAACCACACTGTTAAAATTTAGAATGTACTCAAACAGTTTATATGAAGATTAAAGATGATATAAAGAATAAGGCTTACAGCAGATACCCATTTTTTTGTATCCTTGAAGGCTGTATTTTTTCAACCAAAAGTAAATAAATTTTTGAGGTGTTTGTGAGTTTATTTATGTCACAAATCTTAAAAATGTCTAAAAATATATTATTAAATAATTTAAAATCATCTTTGTTAAAGAGACAAATTTGTACATTTGGACCTATTCTATAACTTGGGTTTCCCTTACTTTGAATTTTTTCCTCAATTTGCTGCTCTTTGGAGATTTTATATCTTGAAATATACAGCAGATTCTTGTTTTGTAGCCACCTTACTTCCCCTCAGTTTGGAAACAGAAGATAAGATTTCCATCAAAGTGCTGGGAGACATTTCCCCATGGATCGCTTGTGTTACGGCACAATTTGCAGGCTGAACTAATTGCCCTTTGTTCTAGATCTGTTTTTCACAGATATTTGTAGAATGAAAGTCTTGGAAGATAAGTTTTCATTTCCTTACAGAGGAAAATGCTGGTTTTTAAAATTATTTGTATAATAGCACTTCCCTCTGGGGCTGCATTGTTCTCAGCCCATTAAGAGATCAGTTTATCTAAGCTTAGGACCCCATTACCTGCTCTATACCTATTTGGACCATCCCCTTCTCTTTCAATACATGTTATTTGGGAGCAAGAAGGACCAACTTAAACATAAAGCTCATGTTGCCCTCTGTGCTGTCTTGTCTTCTGCCAACACAAACTGGTAGCAGACTAGCTTTTAAAGATCGTGAAGTGTGCAATCAGCAACCCAAAGAACTCAGAAATCTCTCCTGGTTGGGGAATACAAGTGACTTGATTAATTGTCCCAAGAGAGTTAAACCTGAATTTGGTCTTGAAGGATGAATAGAATTATTTGACTGAATGAGGAAGACTAAAAGATGAAGTTACACAAAAGAAATGAGATGCAGAATGTGCATATATTTGCACTGAAATGTTGGAGCTCAGATACCAAGGAGAGGGACATGGTAGATCATTTTAAATTGGTTTGGGAATATATTGAGAAAATAAATGAATTTCTGGATTTTCTGCTCTACTAAGCAGTCTTCTGAATAGTTTTATTTTACTAGCACAGTGACTTTGGTAGGTATTACTAGTCTTCTTGAAGAAATGAAAGGTTTGAGAATTTAGATTTTTCTAAGATTAAACAGACAACATATAGTAAAACAATAATGCAAAACCAATATTTTTTTACACCATCTTCAGTCATGTAGTAAGGAGTTTTTGATCCTTATTCTGTAGGTAACATTGGGCACCATTCTTTTCCTCTTTAGATCAAGATGTCCTAATTAGGTATTGGATAGGGGCAATCTGACAAGAGTGGAAAAGTTATGACATAATTGTACTTATATACCTGAGCATTTTAAAGAGAACTAAAATTGGGTAATGGCAATTATGATGGAGGAAAAAAGAAAAATGAATAGAGTTTGGAATTGCAGTATATTGCAGAGGTGAAGTAATTATATGCAAAAGCTTGGATGAACAGGTGAGTTCACTAACTGAAATAGATGATTCTTAAGGAAGAACTATGAGTGACAGCATTATTAATAAAGTTTATGAAGTAAACAAGATGGCAAAGTGTGAATTTTTGATGGGTAAATTTTTGACATTTTTCGCATGCTCTGGTGGAGTAGCGCCAATTGCCTCCAAAGGAGCACAGGCCACATACCCTTGGATTCAAATCGTTGAGTCCAGGGGAAAACAAGCAGTGTAAACAACTAAATAAGAAAATAAAATGCTCTTTCCTCCTCTTTATTGCCTTCCTACTCACCTTCATTCTTGCCTGCGTTTTTCCTTTCAGAAAGTTTTTTTGGCGGGTTTTACTTTTTGGAAGCTAAATTTTATAGTAAGAAATGCTATTTTTTTATTGAGTTAATAAACTATTTTTATTGATAATGAGAGACTAATAATTCAAATTATGAATCTTATAAATATGAAACAGCATTTGTCAAAAGTGTTGATTTTTATGTAGAAGGAAAATAATCTTTCCTTTGCCTTTCCAATTTCTTGAAAGAGACCCACCTGCAATGAGACAGATTAACAGGAAAAAAAACAAGCAAGTGCAATAACATATGTACATCCTTTATACACTGGAGAGACCCAGAATAACTGTGCAACTGTCCAAAATGGCCTCAGTCACTGCCTTAAATACCATCTCCAGCTAAAGAATTCAAAATATACTAGGTGGGAGCCATTATGGATATTATAGGTTAAAGCATGGTAAATTCACATAGTAAATTCCCTTCCTTCTGAGGCTCTTTGAAGATTGGACAAACAAACAAATTAACATCAGACCAGTTAGTAAGAGAAATGCCCCAAATTCATGACATAAGTATGGAGATTTTTACGTGGCTGTAAGCTCTGGTAAATGGAAGAGACCAAAGGCATATTCTGCTTTGATGCATGGTCAAGGGGGGCTGGAGCATAAAGTAGAGACAGAGGTCTTTACGTGAAAAGGATGGTTCATCTTCACTCTTAAAGATAGATTTCTTTGAGAGGAAATGTTCACAGATCAATTTGCATTAGGATCAAGACCTTTCCAAACTACATTATTCTAAGAGATAAAAGAACAATGATTATTTATTGATTAGAAGAAAAGAGTCTTAGGGAGTGGTGATGTTTCTTCCATTAAGAGAAAGGGAAAAAGAGAGGAGATGGTGAGGTTGCCATTGTTCTCAACTCAAAATAATCTTCATGTTTTAGCATGGGGCATCTATCGAGACCAATTTGTGGAGATTGGGAGTGATCTGTTTTTAGTCCCTTCAGCTTGATTGTTATGCAGATTTATGTCACTGTCTTTCACCTTTTGTTGGAGCTTTTAGAGATTTGATCACAATACTTAAGTCAAAAGGGCATATTCTGGGGTGGCAAGTTTCACTGTTGTTTACCTTCCAGGGAGAAACAAGAGTGTACACAGAAGAATTTATAAGGATTATACATGCTAATTTATTCAGTCTACATATTCCTATATTTCATCAAAAGTTTTATTAATCTTTATAAATAAGGCAGTATTTATACTGAAATGACATTCATTCTACTAATTGAACACTTTAGCTCAAAACAATTGACATTTTTTTCTTTTCTATGCCTTCTCTTATCAAATGTTTCTGAAACTGCTTCCAAAAACTGAGCTGAGGGAAAGATTTTTAGCCGTTGTTTACTCACGAGCAGAAAAAAAAAACCCCAAAGATTTCTGTGACTGTGGTGATTGAGTTTACGTATTCTTGACACTAGTTTGTAAAAAGGAAATGAAGAATCATAACAGCTGTGGATTTAAATGTGTTTCTTCTATCACTTTTTAAAAATATAGCTTGCCTTTGAAAATTCAGAAATGTTTCCTTTACAAAGTTTTTATCAAATCATGAGTGAAATAACTTTGCATGTGCAAACAGTTTCATGTCACTCTTTAGTCAGAGCTCCAGTTAACTGACTGATTCACCAGCACCTATGCCAGGATCTTTCCCGCTTAGTGAGGGACGACTGACAAAATGTAAACCCAAATTCATTCATCCAGTTATCTTTCCTAATAGCTGATTCATTCTTAAGTTCTTCAAAGGAAATACATGCACAAGCACAAAGAAGAGAAAAAAGAGTAATAATAGCAAGAGTTGTTTCATGATAGAGATAAACACTTCAAAGGGTGATATTTTTGTCACCCTACAAATGCAATTTAGTCTTCAAATCCTTGTACAGAAATGTTCATAATAACAAGCATGTTTGAATACAAAAGTCGGATCTCAATTTTTGCAAGTTTAAAATTAGCAATGACAGTAATTCCATTGGAATTTGAAAAATTATTTTTTTAAATTTTGTTTTCAAACATTGGGAGATACAGCTGAAACCAATATCTATTTCAATCATGGCTTTTACTTCTGGAAAATAAGTTATCTAACATTTCTTATAATAGAGAAAAGTCTAAACAAATGTGGTCAATAATTGTTTCTATGTTCTGTTACTGTTTTATTTATGCCTATGGACTAAACTCCTTTTGATTCCATGAAACAATTTCTTGGAATATTGTAGCTATATGTAATACTAATGCAACGGAATCATGGTTAAATGATTTTAGCAAATAATTACTCTGCGAATCATTACAATTTACTGCTAGCACTCATTCACTTTTAATAATTCAGGGCAGTGTTTAAAAAGGCGTTTGACTATGTACTCATTCAGAGTACAGTCAATAACAAAGTATGTGACTTCATTTTGATGTATTTAAATTGGATTTCATAGTAATTCCAAGATATTTATTTGCTAAAATATTATCACAACAATCAGGGTCATCAAAAGTTTGATATGCAAAGAAAATGGCTTTAAAATTTGAGGTGAATCATTCTCTCTGGGGCCGGATCATTAAGATCTGATCACTAAATATTTTCTATGATGGACCAAATAATATATATTTCCTGCTTTGAGGGTCACGTGGTCTTTGTCACAATTACTCAACTATATTATTGTAGTGTGAAAGGAGTCATAGTCAATACATAAAAGCTTGGTATAGTGATGTCCCCAGCAAAAAAAAATTATTTGTGAAATCAGACTTTGGCCAGTAAGTTGTAGATTGCCAAGCCCTTATTTACAATATTCTCATATTTGTATTGAAGAACATTTTCCACAAACTAGTACAATGTTTAAAAGTGACACAATTAGAGTTTTTGAATGACCAAGTGAACTCTTAAAATAGAGTACTGATTAATTATATGAAAATATTCACAAAGTTAGTAAACAAATATTTAGTTTAAAGATATAGGACACAAATACAGTTTCTAGTGGTTCAGGCTGAAAAATAATCTCTCTCTTTACAGAGTGAAAACATGACATTTTTAGTTTATATATTTAAATTGTCTAGTGATTGCCCTTGAAATATGCTTAATCCATGATATCTTGATATTTTTCAGACAATTGTATTGTTATATATACTTTAGAATTTCCTCAAAGTAGTAGCCACTAACCGTGTGTGACCAATGAGCAACTGAAGTATGTCTAGCAATGTGCGCTAAGGGCAAAATTCACATTAGATTCCATAGACTTAAAAAGAGAAAAAATGTGAAATAACTCATTCATAATTCTATATTGATAATGTGGTAAAATGACACTATTTGAGGCTAATAAAGCTAAATAAAATATATCACTAAAATAATTTAATCATCTTTTAATATGAATACTAGAAAATTTAAAATTACACATGGGGCTCACATTGTATATCTGTTGGCAGTGTTACTTCAGATATAATCAGTGACTTTCCCTCCTGCTAACTCCTCAGTAGCATCCATGTTTTACACTTTCATGATTCAAAAACATTTCACATCTTTCCTTTTTTTTCTTCCCTTTCTTCTTGCATTTGAGTTTTGAAATCTCTCAGTTGACTTTTTATCCCTCTTCACTACCTTATTATTCATTTCCTAAGTCCTTGTACCTTTCCTTTCATAGAGCAAAGAGAACAATACATTTTATTTAAGTTCTTTAATTTCAAAGCATCCTGTTGGTCAAGATTTTTACTGTTTTGATAGAGCACGATTTTTCTAGTTCTTAATTATTTTAAAGTGTAAATATATAACAAAATGTGTAAATACACATCAGAATGAGGTGAGAAATTCTCTCTTCCTTGTAAGGTTCTTCATGGGATGGAAGAACAAACAAATTAATATCAGACAGAATCAGTAGGAGAAAGAAACTAATGTAATGACATGATGGAGAATCTACATGGCTGTAAATTTTGATGGAAATGGACAGACTATGATTTTATGTCCTGTGCTATGGATTGGGAAAGAAGGTGTGGGGTGTTGAGGAAAGAGAAGAGGTACTCACATAAGGTAATGATTTTATACGTCAAAACCTCTTGACTTTTTCCTGCCTTAAGATCTGTTTCTCTAATAAAAAAGGCTATCACTGGAAATAGTTCCATATCTAAGCACTTAAGGAAAAGGTAATGGCTGGGGAAATCAATTAACTTTTACTTCCACATAACAAAGTGACCTTTGGAATAAACCTGATTTAGATATTTTGGAAAATTCCTATCATGACAATTTTGGAAGGGTGTTCCTACATACAGAAACATGTATATTAGAATAAATGTACATAAATAAATATGTATATATAACATATAATATTTAGCTTAATATTATGACATATCTGTTTCAGTTTTTTTTCTTTTGGAAATTAAATGTTAACAACACATACACTTTTCCCTGTGTCTCACAAGTTTATTACTACCCTGATAATATCACCTTTCATGTCCTTACATGGTTTGAACTATGACTACAAATGTTTGTCTTCATTAACATGATAAAGTAATTTTTTTGAATCAAGAAGTAAAAAATGGTATCATACTTATTCCTTCTGTGTTACTCCAAATTATACTGAATTGCTGGATCATAGGGGATGCAAAATTTTAATAAGTAAAACCAAATACTCTTCCAAAGGCTTATACCAACTTAATTTTCATCATTCACATATAGGACTCTGTTTCTTGATATTTTAGAGCTATTTATTATCCAATGTATTAATTTTTGTCAATTCTAATTAATGTTGAATAAAATTCAGTGTGACTATAATTTTTGTAACTAAGTTTGAGCTTTTTAAAAATCTTCATTTACCATTTCTTTATTAAAAGCTATCATTTTACATATTGTCTACGTTTTAGCATAGCCTATATACTAAAGAGTGCCTGCTGTGATTACATACTCTATCATTTCAGTGATGATTTTTAGTTATGATTAAAAGATTCTGTCATAGATCATGTGAATCATTCACACAGCATTGAAAAGTAAAAGTTCAAGTATTTAGTTAATACATACCTAATCTTGCACTTCGAAAAGTTTCTGTGTCACTTCTGCATATTTTAACCTTTCATTTTATCTGAGCCTCCTTCCAAATTGTGCTCAGCTAGTTGGAATATACTGGATATAAAGGTTCCTCAGTTTGATTTATGATTCTTGTGATTTGGAGAGTATTAAAATAGAAATAAGGATGTGATTTCAAACAATAAATTGTCTTCTGCTTCTGTCAGCCTGATCTTTCTTTTTATTTTTATCTTCAGTGTGGACATGACATTTTTAATGTTGTTATTAATGATATTATATAATTACAGTTTGTTTTATAGAAATAAAGTCTATTGCATAATGGAGTAAAAATTAATATGGGTTATTGATATCTTTCAGAAGTTTCAGAACCTAAACCAATTTAAATGTTTCCATCGCTTTTGGTAATTATTTCACAAAACTTACATGAATGTATTGCTATTATAAAGATTTATCCATTGAGAGGTAATGCTGAGGTAAAGATCATTTGACTTACAAAGGTCAATTGTGCTGGTTTGACATTGAAAAACTTATTTTACCTGTACCTTAGTCACTTGAATTCCCTGTATCTCATTAAACTATTTTTATAGATTTGCTCACCACAAAAGTCTTTTCTGCAAATATAAGCAGTGCAACTATGTTCTCTTAAATATAAACCTTCTTCAAAACCAGGATCAGGGGCCTTGAATTTCATTGCTCATATTTTCATTTTATATTCCAAGGCTAGTGTTCTATGATTTGATTGAAATAGTCTACAATTCCAAATTCTGTGTGGAATAGCTATATAAAGACCAGAGGCACCTAACAAAATGAAATAATTTTATTTTTTGTATTCTAATTTTTCCCTGATAAGTAAAAGATGAAGGACTTCATTTCAGCAAATATTTTTTTTACAAAAGATGCTGAAAGAGGGCTTTTAATTTAAATTTAAAAAGAAAGCCTAAAATAAGTTTAAAAAGGCAAAGAAAAGGAAACAAAAAAACCCAGAAAACAAAAATAAAAATGAAAGTGGTAATAATCACTCTGAACTTTCCAGTCAGAATGCATAGTATCTGCATGGATTAAAACATGAAACCTAATAAAATGACATTTGCAAGAGACCCACTGCACTATATAGAGACAAATGGACTTAAAGTAGAGGAATCAAGAATGTTACTCCAAGTCAATGGAAAATTTTGAAAGGTAGCAACATCTAAACAAGTCAGATAAAATGAACTTCCAGTCAAAAAAAGTTAACAAAGCACAAAGATGAACACTATTTGCTGATGAAGAGATTAATACAGAGATATAATTGTTATTAATATATATGTACTCTATATAGGAGCACTCAAGTATATATAACAAAAATTAATAGGCCTAAAGGAAAAAATTGACAACACTACAGATATACTGGGGAAATTATACAGTATTGAAGCAATGACAGGTCATCCAGACAGAAGATTAAAAAGGAAACAATGAACTTACATGACAAATATGATGCAATAGACTTAGCAAATATCTACAGAGTATTTATTTTTTAAAGAGAAGGTACAGGCAGGATCAAAGGCAAGCAGAGACAGGCAAACAGCAAGAGAGAACAGGGAAAAACAGTCCATTTATTTTATTTAGTTACTCATTAGCTTGGTTGTTTCCCCTGGCCTCAGACTATGAACATAAGTGTCAGGATGAATGTAGACTGTGTTCAGTAGATTTAACTGTTAAGCCAGCAAGGCATGCTATCTACAGAGTATTCCACCCCAAAGCAACTGGCTACACATTCCTTCCACACATGAAACATATCATGAAACAATCTCAATGATAGACAATATTCTGGCACATGAAATAATTTGCAACAAATTTATAAAGATCAAGATCATATTAAATATCCTTTCAGATAACAATGGAATAGTAAGAAATCAACCAAAAGAGGAAAAGGGGGAAAGCTGAAAGTCTATGAATGAACAACATGCTACCAAATGCTCCTGGGTTGATGAGAAAACCAAAGGTGAAAAGAAATAATAAATAGCAGAAGTCAAATGAAAATGAAGAAATTACTTAGTATAACCTAGGGGATGCAGCAGCAAAAACAGTATGAAGAGGAAAATGTACAGCAAAACATGAAAACAAGGAAGACTCACAAATTAAAAACTTAAGACTACACCTAAGGTAATCAGAAAAAGAAGAAAAAGTAAGATAAAAAGTTAGTAGAATGAAGGAAATAATAAATATTAGAGAAGAGAGCAGTAGAAAGAGTTGGATGTGATAAAAGTAAGGACAAGTTAGAAGTCATTAGATGGATGAGTATTCTAAAATTCTTTAACCTCCAAGTCATCCATGCTCTAGACTTTTTGAAGGGTAAATCCTTGTGTTTTACTGAAACGGCATTTCAGTGACTCAATGAGATTCAAGGGAAAGTACCACACAGGTAAGAGAGTGGATCCATTTCCATTGCCAGTAGGTAGTAGCATCTACTTCCTTGGCCCCAGCAACTGGGGAAAGCACTCCTATGAACAAGATGACCCACCCATACCACCAGCAACCAAGAGTGGACCAAAGCCTCTGTCACTATAGAAGGGGATGTTGACTCAGTGTTCATGATTGTAATATAGCCTAGAACTGTCCACAAAAGCCCCATCTAGGGAGTAAATAAGAGAAGGAAAAAATAAAGAAAACCAAAGCAGAGAAGCAAGTAATTCCAAAATCAAAATTTCCCAAAACAAAACATGAGTGCCTCAAAGAGTGGAAATTACCAGGATCTCAACAAGAAATTTCTAATGATGCTGAATGGGACAACCTAACAGATAAAGAATTCAAATCATTAGTTATTAAAAAACAAACAAACAAACAATCTGTGGACAGCACAATAACTAGCCAAAGACAAATCTAAAACATCAGAAAAGAAGTGAGAGATCAAAAGGCCTGCTTCACCAAAGACTGGTCATAAAGAAAATCCAAAGAGAACTACCTGATATAAAAAATACAGTGAATGAAATGAAAAGAAACACAAAAAGATCCATAAAAAGGCTCACAGAGAGGAATGAGTCTCAGAAACTGAAGACAAGAACACAGAAGTGAAGCTCATGTAAGAGGAGAGAGACAAAATATTAAGGAAAAACAGAGAAACCTTGGAAAATATCAGCTACCATTAGAAAAACACATATAGGATAACTGGTATCCCAGAGGAGAGGAGGGGGAGAAAGGAGCAGAAAATTTATTTAAAGAAATAATAGCAGTGGACTTTCCATACAGATTAACAAAAATAATGATAGAAGCCCCAGAAACCAATAGAACATTGAGATTCCAAAATTAAAAAAGATCTACACCAATGCATCATAGTAAAACTAGCAAAAGCCAGTAGAAAAAAAATTACTCAAGACTGCTAAAGAAGAAAAAAATTTACCCATTAGACTTCTCAGCAAAACCCTTATAGTCCAGGAGAAAGGTAATGACATATTCAGAATATAAAAACACAAAAACTGTCAGTCAAAAACAACAACAAAAATAAAAACATCAAAAAAGAAAAAAAAGACAACAACAGCAAGCCCCAAAATAGTGATCAACAGTAAAATGTAATCAGAAGCAGAGACAGGATCAACAAAAAGAGAACAAAAAATAAAACAGCAAAATGGTAACAAAAACATGGAATCTATATGGACATATAAGTATGATACAGTATTAGCTATAAAAGACACTATCATTAAGTGCTAAAGTGAGAGACAATTCACAAGAACACATGAAACTCAGTCCTAAAGAGATATATGCTGGGAAGAAGAAGAAACAACTAACAAAAAATTTTCTGAAGGGAAAAACAAACAAAAAAAATGGGAAAAAAGAAACAGACATAAACAAAAAACAAGGCTCAAATGATAGAAAAAAAGTCCTCTGTATTAAATAATTCTCCTACATGTGACTGAACTAAAATCACCAATCAAAAGACACAGAGTGGTTTGATGGATTTAAAAAAAAAATCCACAAAACTTACGGATCCTATAACTACAAGAAAATCATATCTGATCCAAAGATGAATGCAGGTTGAAAGGAGGAAAAAAATCAAAACAATCAGG
The DNA here is from genome assembly GCA_004363575.1 of Solenodon paradoxus. Taxonomy (NCBI): domain Eukaryota; kingdom Metazoa; phylum Chordata; class Mammalia; order Eulipotyphla; family Solenodontidae; genus Solenodon; species Solenodon paradoxus. The sequence goes on along the minus strand of RJWH01000084.1, from coordinate 567,600 downwards.
ATGAAAAAAATTAGGAACTGCAATATGAGTATCAGAGAAGATAATTTTCTACCTAAAAAGGATTACATTATGGTCAAGGGGGTAATCCATAAGAAGAAATGACTGCTATTAATATATATGCAACAAATACAAGACCACCTAAATATATAAAACAAATACTGACAGAGCTAAAGGGAGACATTGACATAGTAGATATAAGGAAGTTCAATACCCATTTATATAAATAGATCATTCAACACAGAAATAAATGCCATAAGTGAAGCAATAGACCATATGGACCTAATAGACATATATAGAACTTTCTATCCCAATAAAAAAGATGATGCATTCTTCTCAGGTGCATCTGGATCATTCTCAAGGATAGACCACATCCTGCGACACAGAAAAAGCCTTGGTAAATCTAACAAGACTGAAATTATGGAAAATATCTTCTCTGATCACAGGATGTGAAACCAGAAATGAACCAGAGAACAAAAACAAAAGAAAACAAAATGCCAAAAAAGCTCTACAAAGATGTTGAGATTAAACTACATGCTTCTGAATAATTCCTGCACCAATGAGGAAGTTAGAGACAAATGAAGAGCTTATCTGGAAACAAACAAAAATGAATGAATTAATCACCAAAACGTGAGGTATGAACAATAACAGTTTTAAGAAGGTTTATAGAGACACAGCGTAGGTGAAAAAATAGGAGATGCATGGCACATCCTGGTGGCCTGGCAATTAGGTCAGCCAGACATAGTCCATACGCATCTCAGCAACGTAAGTTCATCAACTAGAGCTGGGGGAAATAACCTAGTGGTGAATAACCAAGTAAAAATAAGTAAAATGCTTCTTTATCTTTTCTCTTCCTTCCCTCCTGCTCTCACCTTCATTCCTGCCTGTACATTGCCTTTAAAAAAGTTAAGAGACATCTCAGATTAGATATGTATCCATACACCTGAAGGAAACAGAAAGAGGACTTTCAAATCCAGAAATAGTAGAAAGAAGGATAATAAAAATTAGAGCAGAAATAACTATGCTCACCCCTACCAAAGCAGGCAGGTTGTCTACTGCAATAGGACCCAGCCCCAGGCCTCAGAGATCAGACAGATTGTCTCAGACATGCCAGGACTTAGACACAACAACCAGGCCTCAGCAACTAGGCATCTCTGTAGGGCAGACTGCCCCAGCCAGCTGCAACTCAGCTTCAGCAACCAGGCCCCAGTTACCCAACACACAGCCCCAGTTGAGCCGCAACCAGTCCCAGTGACCAGGTGAATGAGAGAGTGCAGAGACTCAATATAGGTCGTACCACCTACCCTGACAAACTCCAACAGCCCGCAGTACTGGTAAGGACGCTGAGAGAGCAGTGCTACAGCTACCACCTGGAAAGAAATCAAAAGAAAAAGAAAGCCACAGTATTAAACACAAAGCATCGAAGAAAGTCACGCCAAAATCTAAATCCTCCAGAAATTAAACCTGAATGGCACCAAGCGAGGAAGAAACCAGGGTATCTTCCCAAAAGAAATCAATTGACGTTGGTTGGGACAATCTAACAGACAAACAACTCAAAATAATAGTTAAAGGAAAGCTGACTGAGATGCAGGAGGCAAATGCAAACACACAAAGGCAATTGGAAAATTTAGAAAAGTGACAGATCCAAAGGAATACTTCACCAGAGACTAAGGCTAGAAATAAGTCCTAGCAGATATACTGGAGAGAAAAATGCAATAAATGAATTGAAGATAAACAGATATCCATAAATTGGTTCAGTCTCACAGATAAACAAATCTCAGAATTAAAGACAAAGCCAGAGAGATGACCCTCACAGAAGAAGAGAAGAAAGAAGTTTGAGGAAAATGAAGAAACCCTGTGAGAAATATCAGACACCAAGAGAGTAACAAGCATGATGATAATAGGTTCCCCAGAAGGGAAGGAGAGTGCGTAAAGGAGCAGAAAACTTAGCACTGGTGGCCTAGAGGATAAGACCACCAGGAATAGTGCACGTATTCCACAAGGACCCCAGTTCAAGACCCAGGACCAGGGGAAACAATCAAGATAGCAACTAAATAAAATAAATAATTGTTTCTTCCTCTTCTCTCTTCCTGCCTGCTTACCTGCTCACTTTAATTTCATTCTTGCCTGTACCTTTCCTTAAAAAAAAACAAAAAACAAAACACACACATACACACATATATATAGCAGAGAACATCCCACATCTGTCGCAAAAAGTATTCATGGAGGTAAAAGAAACCAACAGAACACCAAAATCCCTATGTGTGAAAAGATCTATATCAAGAAACATCATAGTAAAATTAGCAAAAGTCAATGATAAAGAAAAATTACTCAAGGGTGCTAGAGAAAAGAGAAACATTACCTACAAAGACACACTTATCACGCTATGATCAGAGTCCTCAGCAGGAATACTACAGGCCAGGTAATTGCACTCTCTAAAATACAAACAAGACAAAAAAATTTTTTAAAAAAAGGGAGAGACCAGTCATGAATTTTCTACCCTGCCAAATTATTATTCAAATGTGATGGAGAAATAAAGGTCTTCAATGACAAGAACAAGCTTATGGATTTTTTCATGATCAAGGATGCCTTTCAAGAAATGTTAAAAGGGGTCCTACAATAGAGAAAACAAAAACAAAGACTCACTAAACCTGAGAATGGTCATGAAAAGTAAAACAAAAATCAGAAACAAAGACAGAACCAATAGGTGAGAACAAAAGAGTTAAAGGTAAAAAGAAACAAATGAAGTCTACATGAATATAAAAATATGATAGTGTGTAAGCTCATAAAAAGACTATCACAGAGTAATAAAATTAGAGACAATTCATGTGGCAGCCACAAAACCCAAAGCTAAAGAGATACAAAGCTGGGAAAATAAAACTGAAAGAATCAACACCAAAAACCATCCAGAGGAATAACAAACAAACACAAATGGGAAAGAAGCAACAGACACAGAAAATAAAGGATCAAATAACAGTAATAAAGCCTTGCACATCAATTATCACCTTAAAAGTGAATGAACAGAACTCATCAATCAAAAGACACAGAGCACAACAAAGATGAACTAAATAAAATAAATGTTTCTTCCTTCTCTCCCTTCCCGCATGCTTGCCTACTCATTTTCATTCCTGCTTGCATGTTTTAAGAAAAAAAGAAAGACAACCAGAAATTAAACCTTCATCTAAAAAGGACAACAGGAATCAAGAACGGACAGTGCATTATGATAAAATGAATAAACCATCAGGAAGATATGACTGTCATTTATATATGCATTCAATTTAAATATATAAAATAACTACTGACAGAGCTAAAGGGAAACACTGACAGTAGCATAATAGTGATAGGGTACTTCAAAACAGCACTTAGGTCAATCCAGGCAGAAAATCAATAAAGAATTAAGTGAAGCACACATCATACCACCTAACTGACAAATGCAGTGTTCTACCTCAACAAAAAAGTATACGTTCTTCTCAAGTGTTCATGAAACTTTTTCAAGGATAGCCCATATCTTGGAACACAAAATAAATCTCAGCAAATTTAGCAAAATTGAAATTACAGAAAACATCTACTCTGATGAGTGAAACTAGAATTAGGCCAGAAGAACAAAACTGGAAGAAACCAAAGATTACAGATTAAAGAACAGGCTTCTGAATAACTTGTAGGTCATTGATAAAATTAAACATGAAATTAAATACTAACTCAAATGAAAATGAAGAGACAAGCTATCAGAACCTGTGGGATGTGGCAAAGGCAATTATGAACAGAAAGATTATAGCCATACAAGTGCTCATCAAAAAACAAGAGACAGTCCAAATTAAGCATGTAGCAACATACCTGAAGGAATTAGAAAGGAAGAATAATTGAAAGAAAAATTAGTAGAAGGAGATAATTAAAATTAGAGCAGACATAAAATAAAATTGAAAACAAAAGGACCATCCAAAAAATCCATGAAACCAAAAACGGGTTTTTTGAAAAAATAAAATTGGTAGATGCCTAGCCAGACTCATGAAGAAAAAAAGAGACCTAATAAACACATAAATTGAAGTGGTAATCAAAAGTCTTCCAAAATAAGCCATGTTCAGATGACTTCACCAGCAAATTCTAACAAACACTCAAGGAAGAGCTAATCCTTATTCTCCTTAAACTCTAAAATTACTGAGGCTTGTTTTATAGCTACAAAATCAAAAAGGGAAATTTTCCAAATGCGTTCTATGACATTAACATTACCCTGATCCAAAAACTAGACAAAAACATCACCAAAAATAAAATTATAAACCAATATCACTGATGAATAGAGATTTAAAAATCCTCAGCAAAATCCAAGTAACTATAATTTATTTAAAAATTATACACCATGATCAAGTGTGATTTATTCCAGGGATACAATGATGACTTAACATACACAAATCAATAGAAGTTATATACCACATCAACAAAAGGAAAATGAAAATATCATATAATTGCATCAGTGGAAACAGAACAGGCATTTGACAGGATTCAACACTCATTAATGATAAAAACATCCTTGCCGAAATAAGAGTGGGTGGTTTATAGATTAACATAATGAAAGCAATATATAACAAACCCACAGCCAACGACACATTAAATGAACCAAGAGCACACAGTGGAGGAAGGAAAGACTCTTCAACAAATATTGTTGGGAAAACTGATAGACAAATGTAAAAAAATAAAACTAGTTGTACATCAAAATCAGTAGCTGTATACATAAAACTTAACTCAAAGTGAATCAAAGACATGGACATAAGACTCAAAAACATAAAATACATACAAAAATACAGGAAAAATGCTCCATAACATCAGCCTCAAAAATGCCTTTGGGGAGGAAACACCTACAATAAAAGAAACCAAAGCCAAGCTTAACACTTGGGACTATACCAAATTAAAAAGTTTTTGTACAGTGAAAGAAACCACCACCAAAGCAAAAAGGCAATCCATGGAAAGGGAAAAGATAAGTCACACACCATACATCAGACAAAAGTTTAATGTTCAACATATATGAAGACCTCACATACCTCAATAACAAAAAAGCAAATAACCCATATGAAAAAACATAAGCAGGAAAAACTAATGGCTACCTATGTAAAAAAAATCCAAAAACTTACAATGGCCTACAGACACTTAAAAAACTGAGGAATGTCAATATTATCAAGTAATTCTGACAAATCAGTATGCTTTACATGTCAAAACAGAAGTTCAAATCAAAGGCCAAGAATTCTATGGCTTTGGGAGAGCACTCTGGATGAACTATCTGAGAAGTTATCAAGGAAAAAGTGGTATTTGAAGAAAAAGTGGTATTTTACAGGACCAACAAGGTCTCTGATTCAAGAACTTGGGTCTGGGAAACAACCAAGATGAACAAATGAATGAAATAAATAAAATTTTTCTTCTTCCTCTCTCTTGCTGCTTACCTGCTTACTTGTCTACATTTCTTCCTGTACCTTTCCTTTAAAAAAATGTGGTGCATAAACACAAAGGAATTCTATTCAGCTATTAAAAAGGTGAAATCTTACCATTTACAACAACATAGATGGACCTAGAGAAGATTTTGCTTAGTGGGTAAATCAGAAGAAGACAAATATTGTATTATTATACTCTTACGTGGTTTATAAATAAACCAAACAGAAAATGAACCAAATCAAACAAAAATAGACTTATATAGTCTATGGAATCAAGTTAATTTTTGCTATAAGGGAAGAGGAGTGGATGGACAAATCAAAGAGATCAATAATATGGCAAAGTATAGGATTGGATAGTAAATGATGAACTAGTGTAATGTATACAGATGTTGATTTATGATGATGCACACCTTAAGCAGAAAAGTAAAAATAATATAATCAACTCAATAGATGTAGAAAAAGCACTTGACAAGATGCAACACACTTTCATGATACAATCCCTCAACAAATGGTTATAAAAATGTACCTCAACACAATTAACCCATATATGACAATCCTACAGTTAACTTTGTACTCAACAGAAAAGTTTGAAAGCTTTTCCTCTGAGAAATAAAACTGTTTCTACCATCACCATTTTTATTCAACATAATACTAGAAGTTCTAGCTAGAGCAACTGGGTAGGATAAATAAATTAAAAAAATACATATTGGAATAGAAGAGGAAAATTATCTTTTTTGAAGATGATATGATATTATATACAGAAATCCTAAAGAATCAATGAAAACTATTGAATTTAGCAAATTCAGTAAATTTTGAATCTTATTTTTAAGATATCTACAACTTTTGGTCTTAAAAATAAACTCATGTTTTTTATGTTTGTTAAATTTATTTTTTATGAATAGGATAAAGTAAAATCTAATTCTTTTACATAGAATATTCTCACATTTCATAGAATAATAAGCCATTTTTAAAAGAAAGGTACAGCAGGAATGAAGGCAAATAGGCAAGCTGGCAGGAAGGCAGGGAGAGAAAGGAGGAAGATACATCTTTATTTTTCATTTTTCATTTAGTTGCTCACACTGGTTGTTTTTCCCGGGACTGGGACTTGTACCAAGCAGTATTTCACTTGCTCTCTCAGAGGCAATTGACCTAATCATTGCTCCAGCAGGGCATGTCTGCAATGTATTTTCATCTAACAAGTGCTCAGGTATTCAGGTCAGTGGTTAGCTATTGATTCTAATCTCACTACTAAAAATCAATACTTATTATTGAAATTAATGTAACTTTGACATTGTGAAATTCCACAGGATGTGTGGTTTCCTTATACATGTCATCCTTAGCATACTATCTTAACTATCATGATGCATACAATTTCCCATATCAAATTTAGGATCATCTTATGTTCCACAAAAATAACAACTGATCAAAATTATAGACGACTTTGTTAAACATGTATATCTTGATTTGATATTTAAGAACATCATTCAATATTTCTTTTAATTGTAATATTTTGGCTTATATTCTTTTCAGAATTTATATATTTATAATCTATTTTAATAATATTATGTCTTCACTGAGTACCTTAACATTCACTTCAGTAGTATTGAGAGCAAATATTGACTTTGTAGACAAATATTTGTATTTTTTATCTGCTTCATATGTATATTTTTATGGTTTGTTTGGAAAACTATTCTCCCCTTTTTCCTTCTGGGTCTTTTCTTTTTAGTAACCATATAAAATGTTTTCCATTCTCAATAGACCAGTCATCTATTGAAAAATGTGTGAGGAGGCACTGAAGTCTTAGGAAAACCAACATGCTTGAATTTTATATAAATACTCTTATGGACAATATTATCCTATGTTTATATTTACACTTTCAAAGTTTGGATATTATCTGACTTGTAGTGAATGTAAAGTGTTCTTCATAAGAAAGTTCTGCATTTATTTCCAAATTATTAACCGAAGTATTGTATTAGCACACTAGGTTTAGTTATACCCACCATCTCATATAGCTACATAAAAGAAAGAAAAATATGCAAATCAAATATCAAAATATGAAATTTTCATAACTAATCAAGTCTATTTTGATCATGAACAATTGTCTATTCTAATATCTACTGCATACTTATCTTCATCAGTCATCTATTTTCATTTATCTACTTTCAGTTACTTATATTCTTCATATTCAAATGAACTCAACAATACATTTACAGACTTCCTACCCTCCCAGATACTGATTTTTTGAACAAGAGGTTAATTCATCCACTCAGAATATATAACTTAATTTCAGAGGACTCTATATTCCACCCAAAGAAAAATAGAAATCCAGGATGATTTCACTCATACACAGAGTACAGTGAAGAAAAAACTCAAATTCTAATAACAATAACAGTGATGTCTTTTCTATTGGCATGTAAAAGGGGCACCGGGACATGACAATAATTTATGTAACCAATATATTTATCACGATATTTTATACTAGTTACTCAAATTACAATAAACTCTAACAGTAGTTAGATTTTCCCTGTTTCTTCCTTTCCAATTTTCATTGCTGTCAGCAGACCTTGTGCATGACTTTGATTTTAGAGTGTATGTTGGTTTATCTTAGTTTTCTTTCTAATTTTTGTTCTAATTTCTTTTATTAGTATTTAGTGAGGATGCTAGGGTGCTAATTGATTAAAATATAATCTTTCACTGGATGTCAAAATTGTTTCCTCTAAGGGATTATGAAGTAATTATGGAGTTAATATTTTATATATATATATATACACACACATACACATATACATGTATATATAATTTATCAAAGTTGTTATTTTAAGAGGGATAACTTTTCTTAGAGAATTAATTAAGGACTAAAATTTGTTTCAATTTTCACAAGTAATGAGTCCCCATTTTGATGGTGAGCTATATTTTGATTAAATGTAATCAAATGGTCGTTTCTCCTAGGTGCAAATAAATGATACTTTCGTCCCTACACAACATATATAACTTACTTTTTGTAACTCTGAAATACATGACTTCTAACAAGTTTGGAAATAAAGTGTTAATTTAGTAAAGAGAAAAAAGTACATGGTTACAAATTATTTTCATAAATTTGTTTGCTGGAACTTTCTAATTGGAGATATTTGCACTTATGAGAACTTGAAAAGTCTTTAAAAGATTAAAGTTTTTATAAACTGAGCAATATTTCAGTAGAATTAGAGAGTCCAGAAATATGGACAGTTAGTCTATGATAAAGGTGTCAAGAGCATATAATGGAGAAAGGGAATTCTATTCAATTAATGGTGTTGGGATAATTGGATAGACATCTGAAAAAAGATACTAGACTACTCATAAATGCCAAGTACAAAACTTAATTCCAAATTGGTCAAAGACATGGACATAAGACCTGAAGCATAAAATACCTAGAACAAAATTTGGTAAAAACACTGCATGACCTCTACCTCAAAGAGATCTTTAGGGAAGGAACAGTGAGAACAAAGAAACCAGAGCAAACCACCTGGACCACATCAAACTGAAAAGATTCTGCGTAGTGAAAGAAACCACCACTAAAACAAAATGACAACCCATGGAACTGGAGTAGATAGTCACAACATATATCAGATATAAACTTAATTCCTGAAATATACAAAGAACTTACACATCTCAAAAATAAAAAAGCAAATGTTCCACTAAAAAAATGGGCAAAAAATCTCAATAGATCCCTTTCTAAAGAAGACACACAGATGACTCAGAGACACCTGAAAAAATGCTCTACATCACTCATGATCAGGGAAATGCAAATAAAAACTACCATGAGATACCATCTCACATCAGTGAGAATGGCCTGTATCAAAAATAATGGAAATAGTGGGTGCTGGAAGGGTTGTGGAGAAAAGGGAGCCATTCTACACTGTTGTTAGGAACATATATTAGTGCAACCTCTTTGTAAAACAGTATGAAGATTTCTTAAACAAATACAGACGGACTTCCTATTTAATTTGATCCAAAAATCTCATTCCTAGGCATATACCCAGAGGGTACAAAATCTCTAATCAGGAAAAACATCTGCACCCCTGTGTTCATAGTAACACAATTCACCATAGCTAAGACATGGAAACAAAAGAAGTGCCTGTCAACCAATGACTAGATAAAGAAACTATGGTACATATATTCAATTGAATTCTATGCCACTTAAAAAAAAATGAAATTGTACCTTTTGCTATAATCTGAATGGAACTGGGTGAGATAAAGTTGACCGAAATGTCAGAAAGAAAAATAGAAATCCAGGATGATTTCACTCATACATAGAGTATAATGAAGAAAAAAGATGAATATACAAATCCTAACAAAAATAACAGTGATGTCTTTTTTATTGGCATGTAAAAGGGGCCCTGGGACATGACAATAATTCATGTAACCTAATATATTTATTATATTTTATACTAGTTACTCAAATTACAAGAAAATTAGGCACTCATTAACCAACCTAGAATTGACTATATATCCTTGTTTCACTCTCTTATATTCCCTCTCTCATGGATGCATACAGTCTAATTCCACACCGCCCCTCTTCTATTGCCCAATTTTGATACTTAGTTTATTTTATAGTAGCATTGTAGACTTAAATGATGTATTAAAAATATCTAGACCTATACATCAAATTTTCACTTATGATGAAACTTGGTAATAGTAGGAATTTGTAAACTGTGCAAACCAAAATTTGTTAATTGAATATTGCTAGCAAACTGCTTTGTTATCGGGATCAGATTGCAGGAAATTATTGGAAGTTTTAGGAATAAATAATATCAAACAGATAAATTTGCTTCATAGATGAATTCAAAGGTTTGGGATTTTAGGCATGATATTTAGAGATGATATTTCTTTGTAGATCAGTACTGGAGCTAGTGGTAAGGAGCAGCTGGAATTATAATTATTAAAATAAAACTTGATTACCGTTTTCTTACCACTGTCTACTTGGTTTATTTTGAAGAATTAAGATACATTATTAGGGTAAAATTCAAAGCAGTGCTATATAGTTGACTTGTAAAAAGCATTCCTTACAAAACAATTGCTGATTACACAAAATTAGTACCTTTAATGTTGCTTGCAGATCATGACACCTTTTAAAAATCTTTACTTGTGCTTCAGGGGTATTTTTAATTACTGAAGGCATCATCGCCTAAACAAAAAAGCTCTTTTTTTGTTGTTGCTGGATAATAGAATAGTTGAGACTATTTTGTCTTTGAGTTTCTGCTCTGATGTTTCCAAAGGTGCTCTTGTAATTCTGTTCATATTGACTCAGAGGTGTCACAGAAAGGTCTCTGCCTGCCTGTGTGGTACTTATTTTAGTAGTATGTCTTAGACCACGTCCTCTGGAGAATGAGCTTTATCAGAGTGAAAAAAGACATACTAAGTGTCCTTCTGTTCTTTTCATTGCTGCTCAGGTCTTCTGTAGTCAATTGAACTTGAAATTCTACTTAAACCCTTGACCACTGTATTTCCCTAATACTTAAAATCTCTGTGTCACCTGTTTGATGCTAGTATGAAATGTGAACGGTTTGTGCAGCTTCTTTCCTTAGCAAAATAGATTAATATATAGAAATTCCTTTAGTATATAGTCTCTGGTACACGTGCACACACATACACACACACACAGTGCACTCGGAGATGTTAGCTGCTGAAGAAGATTCATAGGGGGAGGTGAAATGTGCTTCATTATGTGTAAATGCTCAGGTAGTATAGTGAAAATTCTTCAAAGTGCTTATTTTCAGAGCACCATGTTTATTTTGTTATTGTTTGAAATTTTGGTCCCACTTCACCATAGTGATTCATACTTTTGGATGAGTATTATTCTTACAGCTTCTGACTGAGAGACAAAATATTTACAGGTTAATCCTCAGTGGAAAACACTAGTGGGCACCATTTTGGTACCTCTTCATAGCCTACTAGTGTCTCCTAATACTCAGTCTTTATTCATTGTCATCATTTTCCTCTGCTATGGCAAGTCTTGAAATGGTTTTTTTTGTATGTTTTCCCTCTCTCTTGTATGAGGGTTCTAGATTTCATTCAGTTTTTCCCTTTTTCAGAATCTCTGCTCCCATCTATTCCGTTTTAAATAGAAAATCAAGTATATGAAGTCTTGAATGAAATTAATAGGTTGGGGAAAAGATTTGTGTGGCAATATGAGATGGCTCTGGGTCCTATTCTAGCAATGAACATATGGTGTCTTGAATATTCAGGAACCTCATAACATTTTCACTTTGTTGGTCCTTGTGCTTCCTTTCTACTTTATTAAACTTAAGTATAATTCACCTTTCCTTTTATATAGGAGCAACCTTACATGGAAGCCAGTCTCAGAAAGAGATCATAATCATAGTTTACATATACCGAGGCACTTACCAGGTGGAAAAAAAACTCTTGCTAATCACTTTGTGGGCATTCTCTCTTTAGGATAATACAGTAATGCAACCTACAGCATGTGAACATTTTGCTTTACTAGAAAAGAAACTAGGACTTAAAAAATGAAAAAAGCAGAGGATATAAACAAAAGATTTTCAGCACCTATCAATTTCAGTAAGCCAAAAAAAGTATAACATTGAACTACTATACTAATTTGCTTCAATATGGAAGGAAACTGCTGATGACAATGGAAGTATTCTCAGGAAAACATAGCTCAAGGATGTTGATCATTAAAGACAAATAACTAGTAGAAAGATTTAAAAGAACATATTTTTTCTTATAGTACTATATATTTTCTTACCGTTACTATATATTGAATGTGTTTATATCATTGTGTGCTATCCTCAACATAATATAACCCACTTACTCATATTGTTTAAATGAAGCAGCAGACTGTCAACGATTTAAACAAGTGCTTAGCAGGAAATGAAGGAATGTACAACACAAACCATGACAGATATTGCAATCATGATTAAAAATTTATAAGCAAAACATCCATCTTAATATTTCCTTCTGACTTCATTACTGTTAAACACTAAAAAAAAAAATTCTGTATCACTGTATAATGAGTAAGATAAAATTTCTATTTCCGTTATCATTTTCCTTTTTAATACTTTCTGGTTTTCATATTTCACTTTCCTGCCTTAATCATATTATTGAGTAAGACACCATAGTCATAATGCAACTTGCGGCTTCCTTTTTGTCATTTCTGAAATGTCTTGCTTGTTTTCTCATACTTAAGTACATAAATAAACTGACACTGTCATTTTCTCAACTATTGCTTTTTGACATTTTTCTGATTTACTTTTCAATTGCCATTCATGGAAATTCAGAGAAAAGTAGTAATAGTTTGGAAGATACTGTGAAATATTGAAATATGAAGAATTTGTATTTCATCACATTTCATTCCAAAATAGATTTAAGATGACTTCAGAAATACATAGAACAATAACTAACAAGTCAAGAGACACTATTGAAATGAAATAATGAGAGAAAAAGATGTCATATAAGAAAGGAAGAGCAAAACATTCTAGAAGATAAAATATAGAGGTTGAGTATATATTTAATTAAAGACCAAGAGATATGAAAGAAAGTGCATAGGGAAAGAGAAAATATTTAAAGAGATAGTAATGCCTAATAATACCTGCATCGGTACCAACACATCAGACTTCAGCACTGGACTCAGTGTTCACTAGGCCTCTAGTGTCACAGGCCATCAACTCCACCTTGCTCAGACAACTTTAGGAATAAGTGCCCACTAGGTCTCAGGGCCTTGAGACACTCACAGTGCCTCAACCCAGACCTGGACGGATAAATCCTAAAATAAATAATTAGACTACATGAGAACTGTATTCCCTGGACTATACTTGGACTGTATATGAAACTCCCTGTACTGGAAGTATCAGTAGCCCACCAATAAGGGCATCCTAGAGAGTAGAATTAGCCACACAATAACAGAAATCGAGGGACTGGCATCTTCCATACCATCATACAGATAGAAAGTCTAAAGTAAAAGAAAAAGAAAGTCATAGTAGTAAATTGGAGGCAGAAAAGAAATCCATGCCAAAATCTAAGTCACAAAAACCCCTCAGTGTTCCAAAAAGGAGAAGATGCCAAAGGAGCTCATAAGAGAAGAACTCCATTTACATGGATTGGGACAACATAACAGATAAAGAGTTCAAAATTATAATTATTAAAAGCTGAAAGAGATGCAGGAGCCTCACACAGTTACCCAAAGGCAATTGGAAGACCTCAGATAAGAAGTGACAGATCAAAGGAATTACTTAACCAAGGAGATTGAGGTTATAAAGACAGTCCTAGAAGAAATGCTAGAGATGTAAGATAGAGTCAAGGAATTGCAGGTGAACACAGAAAGCTCCAGAAGGAGACTCAGTCGTGCAGAGGAACAAATATTAGATATTAAAGAAAAGTTAACAGAGGCAACTGACATGGAGGAAGTGAGGGAAACAAGAATGAGCAAAAATGAAGAAATCCTATGAGAACTATCAGACACTATGAGAAGAATAAACATAAAGGTAATAGGTGCCCCAGAAGGTGAGGAGGAGAAAGGAAGAGAAAATCGAAAGATGTAATAGCAGAGAATTTTCAATATCTGTTACAAATAGTACCCACAGATATTCAAGAATGAGTGAGAACATCAAAATTTCTAAATGTAAATGGACCTACCTTAGACACAGCATAGTAAAACTGGTAAAAGTCAATGACCCAGAAAAATTACTCCAAGCTTCTAGAGAAAAGAAAAACATTACCTACAAAGGCACACCCATCAGGTTATCATCAGCTTTCTCAACAGAAATACTAAAGACTAGGAGAGAGTGGAACGATATATTTAAAATACTAAAAGACAAGTACTACCAGCCTAGAATACTCTACCCTGAAAAATTATTTCTCATATATGATGGAGAAATAAAGGTCTTTAATGACAAACAAAAGTTCATGGATTTTTCTATCACCAAGCCTGTCCTTCCAGGACTCTTGAAAGGGGCCCTACAACAGTGACAAAAATAAATAAATAAATGAATAAATAAAAACACACCAAGTCTTGAGAATGGCGATAAACAGGAAAACAAAAGAAGAAACAAAGATGAGATCAATGGGAGAGAATACAAAAATACTAAAAGGGAAAAGAAAAACAGGCAAACCACAAAAATATAAGTATGATATTAGATAAGCTCACAAAATCTGTAATAAAGAAGTGCAGTTGGAGACAATCCAAGTGAAAGACACAAAACTCAGTTTAAAAGAGGTACATAGCCAGGAAGTAAGCAGAAATTGAAAAATCAAACTATGTAAATCATTTAAAGAAAAAAAAATTAAAAGAAGCAGGCAATTAAGCAGCAGGCAGAGAAAAACAGCAGAGAACAAAGGCTCAAATGACAGTATTAAAGCCCCCCATTTCAACCATTACCCTAAATATGAATGGAATGAAAAAAAAACAGTCAAAAGACATAGAGTTGCTGGATGGATTAAAAAACAGGACCCACTAATACTATGTTTACAAGAAATACATATCAGATCCAAAGACAAACATAGCTTGAAAATCAAGGACTACAGAAAAAATATATTAACAACAGTGATGAAAGAAAATAGAAACTGCAATGCTAATATCAGACAAAACAAATTTCCATTTAAAAAGTGTATCATGAGGCAAGGATGGACACTACAAAGCAGTAATCTATCAAGAAATAACTATCATCAACAGATATGCAACCATTTCAGGACCATTCAAATACATAAAACAAATACTGAGAGAACTAAGTGCAGACATCGACAGTGACATAATAAGATTTTATGGAATCAAAAAAGGCATTAAAGAGCCAAAGCTATCTTAAGAGTAAAAAAGAACAGTAGGAGAATCATACTCCCTGACCTCAAACTATATTACAGAAGGATCATCATCAAAACAGTTTGGTACTGGAAGAAAAACAAAAATAACTGATCAGTGGAATCATATTGAAGACCCAGAAATAACTATATGGACAGTTAATCTATGACAAAGGGGCCAAGAGCATACATACAATGGGTAAAGAAAGTCTATTTAACCAATGATTCTGGGAAAACCTGAAAGACATCTGCAAACAAAAAACTAGTTTACTCATTATCACAGTACACAAACGGTAACTCAAGGTAGATTGAAGACCTGGACATAAGAACTGAAACCATAATATATTTAGAAGACAATGTGGGAAAAACACTCCATGATCTCAGCCCCAAATGATCTCTGGGGAAGGAATGGCTATGGAAAAAGAGGCCAAAGTAAAACTAAGCAATTGACTGCATAAAATTGAAGAGCTTCTGCATGGCAAAAGAAACCACCACTAAAACAAAAATACCACATGGAATTGGAGGAGATATTAACACAGCATACATCAGATATAAATTTAATCTCCAAAACAGACGAAGAACTCACATGGGTCAACAATAAAAAAGCAAATGACCCAGTCAAAAAATGGGCAAAGTAATTGAATAGACACCTATATAAAGAAGACACACAAATGGGCTATAGGCACCGGCAAAAAATTTCCACACCACTCATCATTACAGAAATGCAAATGAAAACTACAATGAGATACCACCTCACACCAGTGAGACTAGCCTGTATCAAAAAGACTGGAAATAGTAGGCGTTGGAGGTGGTGGGAAGAAAAGGGAGTCCTTCTACACTGTTGATGG
This sequence comes from Solenodon paradoxus, assembly GCA_004363575.1. Classification (NCBI taxonomy): domain Eukaryota; kingdom Metazoa; phylum Chordata; class Mammalia; order Eulipotyphla; family Solenodontidae; genus Solenodon; species Solenodon paradoxus. The sequence continues at coordinate 551,549 of RJWH01000084.1, read as the reverse complement.
TAATGTAAATTGGTCCAACCTATGTGTAACATAGTATGGAGATTCTTCAAACAGATAAAGATGGATCTACCTGTTGATTCAGAAATCTTACTCTTAGGCATATACTCAGAGAATGCAAAATCTCTAATCAGAAGAAATAATTTATATCTACATTTGTCTATCTAACTATCTATCTATTGCACATTCAAATGGACATAAATATTCAAAACTTTTTGAGTCTTCATTGCTGTATTTTGATTGGTAACAGCTCATTCCCTCATGGGAGTGGCCCAATCTTTTAACTCTAAAGTGTTGCTCCTTTAGCATTCATGCTTATAATGGGTGTTTTGTCTTATTTTTTAACACAAAGTAAGGGAAAATAAAAGGTGAGTTAGAGAATGTGTGTATTCTAGACATTTTAAGCTTTTGTTGAATAATAACAAACTATCATCATCTGCAATCAGGATCAATTATCCTAGTCAGTTAAAAAAAATCCCTTTTAGACCCCTAAGTTTATTACCATGAGTTGTCCAAATCAGTCAGGTAGCACTACCATAACTTTGTTTATTGGAATCAATATCACATTTCTTGTTAGAAACATTTCTGGAGTTTTGTTTATGTCTATCATTTGAGGTAAATTTCTGTTGTCAATTTTTTGTATTCCATTTATTTTTTGAATTAAGTTAAAAGATTTTCTTTTTCTGTCTTGATGTAACAGTCTTGTGTTAGGATTTTAGGTTGCAGAGTATAAACCTGAAACAGGAGGTTGAAAGAGCTACAACAGCACACCTGGAAGTTCCATAAACAGGTTTTCAGGAAAACAACTGCCTTTGCCCCTGTGACAGGGCCTGGTTTCTTGCTACCACCTAGGTGACTGCTGACCTGGAGGAAACAAGAACAACAGCAAGGAGAACAAATTACTCCATGGCCTGTTGGTCAGTGAGGGGTGGATTCTGACCTCTGACCCTGTTCCAATATTACACTCCTCACTGTTGATCCTAAGTCTAGTATAATGTCTGTCAGTTCTGCACCAGATAGATAAAAGAGAGTCTGGGGAGACACCCATCATTATGTTTGCTGACTGAAAGGTCATCCCTCTTCCCTATTCCTCCCTCTGAAGTTCATGTTTCAAGAAATGAAAATCCTTCAGTTAGATCTATTAACACATCATCTGTCACTTTTCCTATCCATTCTGCATTCTCTACTCCGCCAGAGCTCCACTGTTCTCTAAAGGAAAGCCCCTTGCTTTTCATCAGAATATAAATGTTTCCTACAGGGTGCATTTCCTAAAAGCCAATGTGGCTCTGGAAAGAGACCCTGTATAGTTGATGTTCCTCCCAGCCTTAGGGTTAGTCCTGGCTATAGATCTTTGGGTCTGAATGTCCATGAATCTAAATCATCCTATAATCTTAAGTGCTTATATAAGAGCAGAATAAATTGTTAATCAAACAATATTTAAAGCAGTAGCTTAATGATGTTTTGCTTAAATCTTTAATTTCAAATGTGTTTCCATCATTTATCAATTCCTTAATATCAATAATTGGAAAGACTTGTCTATTTTTCTCTCATGTGGCATTCTGTTCCTTGCACCATTGTGAAATCTATGTCCACTAAGCAAGTCATGATTTCTTAATAGTCTAGACACAAAACTGTTGGAAAGTTTTCCTCACATGCAGAGACATGTTTTAGATTATTTTGCATGTAAATAACTTTTCTTTTTATTGATACTATCAAGATACGTTCCCATGAGAACACCAAGGGACTCATGTCCTACAAGAAGACTAGACTGCTAGTAATATATGACATCATCAAGTGAGAAAGATAATAGAATTCTGCCTCAAGAAACTTTCTTCTGAAGAAAAGTTTAAATACAATTATGATGCTATATACTGCCCGAAAGTCTAACATAGTTGGAATCTTTTCACCATTCAATTTCTATTTCATTTGAAGTTTACTATGAGATAGAACTATTAAAAACATGTCCTGATAAGTATTATCGGAAAATAAACTAGAATACAAAAAATAATCAGTGCATGTCACTGCAGCAATTCTGTGTCCAGACAGTTAGGTCAGGTCGTAATTTGTTTTGTGAATAATTTTGTAAAAGTTAGTTATTTAAGTGAGATGGTAAGTCTAGCACCAGATACTATTTTATAATCAAAAGTGAAATGGTTGCCAGGAAATCTTAGACTTTTGAATGTAGGTAAAAGGATGATGTCTCTGGAAACACTATTATATGAAGAATGTGGAAAAAGCTCAATCTGATAAATTATGGAATTAAATGATTTTTAGTGTCATATTAATTTACATGTGAACCAATTTTTATACAAAGTGAACTCTTTGGATGAAACAAATTATGCTAATAACTTTATTACAGAATATCATTATTCAAATAAAACTCAAATTATTAATAAATAGAATCTAATCGTAGTAACACTATGCTGGTAACTATGCTTGTAATATTAAGTTATATGCTGAGGGGAATAAAAATAATCCCATTCACTTCAACACTTCTGTATTTCAACAGGCCCATGTCACTTAAAATTTGCCAAATTAAAAAAGAATTTACAATCTAGACCAAAACATTCACCATCTCTCTAACCTGGCCCATTCTGTCAAAAACAGCCATGTGCAAAAATCAGATTCCTTTTTTCTTCCTACACTTTGAAATTTATACTTCATGAACATTTTTCCAGTGCTTCCTACAAACTCAACATCTAGCTTCCTATTGGAATTTATCAAATAATCTAACAAAGCCACCTAATCTTACATTTCACTTTTCATTTCCACATTTTAGTTCTTTTTCTCATTCAATCCAAAATAGAATGGCAGTCAAATAAAATATCTTGGAGAGATCAAAAAACAATAACAAAAATAAAGAAACCTTATAAATTCCAGCCTGGATTGTGATTTATGTAATGAGTTGTGGTTGCTACATAGTATCCATAGTTCATACAGGAATTCATGAGCACTTCTATCATGATCACCAACTTTTTCAAGAACGTCACTTAAATCCCAAAGAGTTATTCAAATCTCTAAAACTCTTATTGTACTTAACATTTAGAACTGTAGCATTTAGTGGGTCAAAATGTAATATCATCATCACCATCAACAAATATTTACTGTGCACTCATTATATACCCATATTTTTTAAATAAATTTTTGAATTACATGAATTTCAGGTGTATATCATAAGTTGATTTATACAAAAAATATATCATGATTACCGCTAGAAGTCATTTCCTCTCACCACCATACCCTTTACCTGTTTCACAGACATCGTGAACCTCCTTCACTTCTGGTAACCACCAAAATGTTTTCTATTTCTAAGTTTGCCTTCATTCTGTTTTATTTGTCTTTCTGATTTGTTTCTTTGTATTCTACATACGAATAAAATTAAACGTATTTGTCTGATTATCTGACTAATTTCACCTGAAATGATACCATTAAGTTCTATCCATGCTGTTGCAAGTGACAAGATTTCATCTTTGTTTTATAACTGAGTTGTATTCCTTTGTGTATACACAGACAGACATAGATGCATAGGTAGAGAGGTAAAAAGATATATGATTGATAGATGACAAATATAGAGATAATTGATAGGTTTCACATCTTCTTCATTAATTCATCCATCAGTGGGTACTTAAGTTGCTTCTCTATCTTGGGTATTGCAAATAATGATATAAGATACATAGGAGGATGCATATATGTCTTTTCAAATTAGTGCTTTCCCACTCCAGTTAAATTAGAAGTGAATACTTGGATCATATCATATTTCTATTCCTGATTTTTTTGTGCAGTCTCCATATCATTTCCATAATGGTTACATTTGTTTACACTTCCACCAATAGTGTATAAAGTGTTCCTCCACATCCTTTCCAACACTTGTCTCTTGTCATATTGATAATAGCTGTTCTCATGTATGAGATGTTAGATCATTGTGTTTTTGATTTATATTTACCTAATAAAAAGAGATGATAAACATCTTCTTGTGTGCCTGTTCCAGTCATTAGGTTTTGGTTTTTGTTTGTAACTTTTAATCTTTTATAATTTTTATTTATATTTTTTAATTGAAGTAGCATTGCATTTTAAGTGTACAATACTGAATCATTAAAATGGGGTAGTATGTAGTATGTCTTATTTGAAACACAATAGAATTTGACATGTATTTTATACAGAATTTGGAGATTGGCATACACCATGATCAAAGTAGCTAACATTTCCATCATCTCCAAAGTCTCCTCTTGCTTTCTTTTGTTTTGGTGGTAAATTCACTTAATATGATCTCTACCCTCTTAACCAATTTAAGTGGTATAAAGCAGTTTCAGCTATGCAAGATGAACGAGTTCTAAAAATCTAATTTACTGCATACTGCCTGACTGTTAATGATTCAGTATTGTACACTTAAAATTTTGTTAACAGGGTAAATAACATGTTAAGTGTTCTTAACACACACATGCATGCACACAGATATCTTATTCAATATGTTTAGTAACTTCAGGAATATAATTTTCATCCTTATTTGAAAGAATCCAAAGACTACTAATAACCACTATTTTGAATAAATTATAGTCAGACTTATTTAACTAATATTTGAAAAATAATTTCAATATCATAACAAATAAAGAAATGCATTTTATGCTGTATCCTGTTAAGCAATAATTCATTCACTTTTGGCTTCATTCTACTTTCCTCCAAGAAATTGAATGGAATGTGAGCTATTTTATGTGGGTCACTTGATAGTTTGGTTTTCTGATTTGGACTTGCACAAATTGCACTGGAATCCAGTAAAAAATTTTGAAAGCAATAAAATATTTACATGCCCTCCAAATAAAAATACACAAATTGATAAACAGAACTACATAATTATGCTGCTCTTTATGTATAAGGTAAAAGAAAAAGCAAAAATTAATGAACTGGGCCTGGGGTCTTTTATGATTTGCTTCTCCTTATTATCATAACACATAATTTTAGTTGATAATGATTTTGAAGACCTAAATGCCAATCCAAAATTATTCTAATAAATGAGTTTAAATTATAAAATAAGCAGCCACAAGCAATATTTTCATGAAACAGTTTAGTCTTTAAGTCCTTGAATAGACACTGGTTTGAATTCCAATTCTCTAAGAATATATTCTGACACAAGAGACCTCTTAAGTAATTATAACTGGTGCCCTCTAAAAGCTATAGAAAACAGCTATAACTATATTTTAAAAAAAAAGACGCAGTGAAAGGAAAAATGTAAGAAAATAGAAGGTTCCTAAAGATAAAAACTGCAATAAATATAATTTTTAGAGCAATCAATATTTATGGGTATATTTATCTAAATTTAGAACCTCACAGAATTTCAGAAATCTGAAAAATAAAGAAAGTACCTTCCTAAAACTTCCCAGAGTTGAAAATAAATCAGCTAAAATTAGAGTTTTTGACTTTAGGTCACTATTATTAGTGCTAGATGAAAATAGGAAATGTTTAAAAAATGGAAGGAAAAACATGAACACAGAATTTTCTACTCAATTTTCTATCAAACTGTCAATAGACTATCAAAGTGAAAATAAAGCTTTTTTCAGATCTGTAGAAGGTCAGAAAGTTTTGCACATTATATTCCCCTTAAAAAGACATTTAAGGATTGTTGAGGTAAAATGAAAAAAAAGGAGTTTAAGAAAAAGAAGAGTGCTGTTGTGTTTTTAGGGTAAATACCCAATAGAGAAACAACTGGATCATATGGAATTTACATTCTCAATTCTTTGAGGAATCTCCATGCTGCTTTCCAAAACGGTTGAACATTTTATACTTCCACAACAGTGAAATAGAATTCCATTTTGCCCACCTCCTCTCTAGCACTTATTGGTTCCTTTTTTTTTTAGAAGACAGCCATTTTCACAGGTATGAGGTGAAATCTTGTTGATTTAATTTGAATTTCCCTAATGATAATACCTTAACATCTTTTCATGAAACTGTTGACCGTTTGTATGCCATCCTTGGAAAGCTGTGTCTATTAAGGCAATCAGTCCATTTTTTTTATTACATTGCTTATTTTACAGTAGTCCAGTTTTATGAGTTATTTGCATCTTTTGGATATTAGTCACTTGTCAGAGGTGTGATAAGCAAATATCTTTTCCCAACCACTTGGATTAGTGGATAGAGAAGATGTGGTATATATAGATAAAGGAATAATACACAGTCATCAAAAGGGAAATATTCTGCAATTTGCAGCAACATGGTTGGATTTGGAGAGAATTATGCTTAGTGAGATAAGCCAGAAGGAGAAAGACAGACATTGTATGGTATTACTCATATGATGTGCATATAGATAAAAAATAAATGAATGATATAAATTAAGCAGTAATAGACTTTAACAAAAGAGATACATAATTCAAACAACAGTAGATGTTTAGTGGGGAGAAAAAGGCAAATCAAAGGTTACAGGAAGAGATAGGGGAGGGATGGGGGCAACAGATTAAAGGTGATTAATTGTAAAGTAAACGAAACAGCGCTAAACCTAATGTACTAATACAGATGCAAATTTGTTATCATGTATACTCAAACCCAATTAATGTTAAAATGCAATATTGCTTCGATAAAATCTATTAAAAAAGAAAAAGAAGAAATTATATCTAATAATAGACCTAAATTAAGAGTAAAAACAAAAGAAAACTTAGAAGATTTATTATATAGAATTTCAAAAGAGCCATTCAAGACTTGCAAGGAGTTCACATAGTTTCCAGAATATTTATGAGAATAAAACATCTCATTACATCTCATCATTTGTGAATAAAAGCAGAATGATCTTAGCAAAAAGATGAAGTTATGTTTATCAGAGTTCAAAGAAGTTCAAAGAAACACAAAATACATTAAAAACTATACAAGAAGTGATTTCAATATTAATCATATTTAAGGGTGGACTTTTTTTTAGCATTTGGTGACATCTAAGAAGAAATAACCAACTGAATGCAAGACTTACAAGATTAACACTTTCTCCCCAATGTGTGCAAGTTTATTTAGTACTATGCACATTTTCAGAAATTTATTATAGTACATTTGCTTCTTAAGTTATTGGTCTGTAAATCTGAGAATTAAACCAGCACAAGCACAAAGGTGTTAAATTTAATCATAGAATATAATACAAATTTTGTACATTCAGAAAATATAGAAGTAATAATAGTTTTGTGGCATTTGCAAGGTGTAGGTGAAGAGACAAGCATAGGGGAGAATTACGTAATTTCACTCATTTTGACATTGCAAATTTAAGAGCTATTTTATTTTAATTTCATTTTAAGGAAAGGTGCAGGCAGGAATGAAGGAAGTAGGCAGGCGAGCAGGAAGAGCGAGGAGGAGGAAACATGTCAATTTTAATTTTTATTTAGTTGCTCATACTGGTTGTTTCCCCCCGCCGGATCTGGGACTTGAGCAGAGGGGTATGTGGCTTGGACCTAACTACTGCTCCAACAGGGCATGACTTAAGAGCTACTTTACCTCTGAAGATGAAGAAATACTAGTCTTAGTATAACAATGAAAATTATATTAGATAACAATAGGAGAGATTTATTATTATTATATAAATTGAGCACAGACAGCAGTTCACCTTTGGGAAGCAACTGTCTGCTTAGGACTATTTCTCCCTCCATCTTCTGTCCCTCAGTATGTGGGCCACTGGTACTTACCAATAGCACAGGATAATGAGTGATGTGTATGTTACTTCCAGAACAAGGATTTTAAGAAGTGGGTGTGGCCTTTTCACTTTTTTTTTTCTACTGGCCACATGCAGTGGACAGTGAAAATGTCTTGGACAAGTCATAAGATATGAAGTCTCCCTGATAAGTAGAGAAAAAATGCCTCCTACTTGAATGTGATAAACAAAAAAGTTAGCTTCCAATTTGCCATGCCATTGAATAAAAATCATTATAAAATAAGAATCGAAAAATAAGTGAAAACTATAAATGTTAAATCTAAAATATTCAGTCATTCTAAATAGAAAGTCAATACATTTTTTTGCCAAAAATTTATCAAATAATGGAGGCCTAAATACAGAAGGTGAAAATTTGATAGTAATTTCTAGAAAAAAAATCTAGAAACAAATGATTAAAGCAAATATTTCTGAAGAGCAGGAATAAGGACTGATAATCAGAGAAAAAAGAGGGTTTTTTTTTTTTTTTTTAAGTTTTGCATCCAACCATACCTTGCCTTTCATGACATGTATGATTCAGACAAACTAATTTCTTTGAACTATAGTTTCCTTTTGTATACTGTGGATGTTATAGTAACTACCTCATCACTCTCCAAAATGTAATATGTTCTAAGCACATAGAGAATAAAATGAATCCAATAAAGCTAAACGAATATGTAATATCCATATGACGAACTATATTTTTAGTCGTATATTATGCATTTGTTTATGTTTATATATAATCATAACAATCCTATATATTTATATAGCCCTATTTCTCACTGTGCTTTAATAATCTTACTCTATTTTTTCAAACCACTTTGTCTATAGAGAAGATCTTTTAATTCTTATTTTGCAAAAAAAATAAATTGAATCTTAAAGAGGAGTCTTGTCACTTGTGTAGAATTTTGTTTCAGTTAATAATAGTAGAAACAACATTTGTAGCCATAGTTTCTAGACTGTTAATTCAACGACTTTTCATACAATTTGTATTGTATTACTAGTACTTATGATTTCAACTTGGTTTTTGCCTGAAAGATAAATATCATTACAACCCCATAAGTGCAACCATGATAATGAATAAGACTATACAGGAATAATATATAAAATGAAGAATTAGGACATGATGGTCACAAAGACCAATATATAAAGAAAAGGCAAAGTCCCCTGAGAATGGAGGAAAATGTCAAAGAAGTAGGAAAGCAAAGCAGAATGACTGTAATTTTTCAGGAGTCCAAATATAGAAATATTTCATTTGAAAGATAACTGCTTTAAGCAGTTAAATTATGTTAAAAGAAAATTATGCATTGGATTTAGGAACAAGAAATCATCAGTTTTGGGGGCAAAGGGAATTCCAGTGGAATGAAGGAGTGGAAGGTAGACTGAAGTGACTTCGAGAGTGACTTAAAGGGAAGGTGGTTTGAAGAATCATTGTTGTTAAGAATTTTATCTGCGAAGAAGGGAAAATGAGGGGGAACTAGCTAGAGGAGCTAGGGTCATGAAGAAATGTACTTTTGTGTTTTATTTTAAGATGGTAAAAACTTTAACATGCCTAAAAGTTGATGAGAAAAAAACAGTAAAGAGGAAAAGTTTGAAGATGCAAGAAGGAAAGTAAAAATCGATAGACTGTGGTCCTAAGCTGTGAGCATCCATAGTATATAAGGAATATATAAGGAATGCACCTTATATAGAAGAGTGATATCAGCAACATAAATAGGAAGGAACGATTGTAAGTACGCAGATTTGATGGGGAAAGGAGTTTATATAAAATGGTTTACTAATTTTGAGAAGTAACACGGGAAATGTAAAGGATTGAAGATTTGAAGCAAATGGAGACCACAAAAACAGAAACAATAACTTCACTGGGATACTAAGAAGGATTCTCAAGTAGCAGCAAGAATCCAATTATAGTTTCAGAATCTAAATTTAAAAGGCCAATAAGCTACAAACTTTTGTGGTTTTCTCCAATAGCAATAATCAAACGAGTATATTTGATACAGGATCAAATGCTTTAAAAATGTTAAAAAGCACACAAGAAAAGCTGACTGCCTGTGGACATGTGTAAACACATATAAAATTCAAATAAATTGGAAGACTGTCAAAAATATCTTTATAGCTTCTGATACTGAAAGCTCACTCAATTACCTAAGAAACAGGTTTGTTCATGTCATACATGCTCCAAGCTATCAGAATTTCATTTATATAACCATTCTGAACAACTGGCCTGGGAATTTAAATCTAGTTATCAGACAGGTTCTACAATGACATGAATACCTCTGAGAAGAAAATGTGTCTCATTCGTAAAATGTTGTTTTTCAAATGTCCTGATTTAATTCTGATAATACTGTTTTACTTTGCAATAGGGAAATTATTAAATCTATGGTTCAAACAGATTAACATTAGCTCTTTGATGCTATTAGAATTTTTGAATTCTTTACGTAGGCCTAAGCACGTGCTAGACTTGTTTTCATTATGGCCTAAAACAAAGAAAAAAGCTATTTTCAAAATGTAACACAATTTAACTGTTTTAAGATTTAACACAGTCCATGCCTCCTTCCTTGCAACACATTCTTCACTTGCTTCCCAGTTGTTATAACTGCTGAATTTCCACATTAACTGCTTGCTCTTTTTCCTTCCTGTTTCATTCTGCTTATCTTCCTATTCTATAAATTCTGGAATTCTTCTCTAAATTTAATCCCTAAATTTAATCCTGAGAATGCAACCAATCTCATATCTATAAATATAATCTATGTTTTCATTACTTTCAATTTATGCCATTAACCTAGAATTTTTTTTGGAACTCCAGATTCATCTATCTAATTTTCTTCTTGACATCTCTATGCATATGTCTTATAGGCACCTCAAATTTGACTTGTCCAAAAACAGTTATTTCCTCCCTTCCACCATCACTACACTACTATCAAATCAGTTTTAAGCACACTTTTTCCCATGTCAGTAAATAGCAATTTCATTCTACAAAGTCACTTAGGCTAGATGCTCGAGACACCCAGGACTCTGCACATTATGTGCCACTGTTATCTTATCAGTCAGCACATCTAGTTAACTGCACCAACGCAAACAGATTTCAAATTCATCTATTGTGGCATACCCTGGTGGAGTAGCAGTTTGGTCAGCCACCTCTAGAACAGCACAGCTGACATATATCCCAAGGATCTGGATTCACATTCTAGACTGGGAGCGGGTAACCAAGATGAACAACTGAATGAAAAATAAGTAAACACTTATTTCTCCTCTCTCTTCCTGCCTGCCTGACTACTTGCTTTCATTCCTGCCTGCACCTTTCCTTAAAAAAAAAAAATCCTTCACTTCTCACTACGTCTACCGATACCACTCAAGCTAGGAGTTATTTTTCTGATTTTTTCTCTCACCAAAAAAAGTTACAATCATTCTTGTACAAGTCTTTTTGTCTATATAGGTTCATGTTTCTGTAGGGTAGATAACTAATAAGGTATTTATTTAATAAGGTATTTCGTGTTTAGTCATAGGCATGCGTGTTTTATTTTAATATGGCGTGATTGTCCTTCTAAAGGTTTGCTCCAATATGCACGTCCTCCAAGAGTACGTGAGAAGATAATAACGTTGAAATGACTTCCTGTGTCTTTTGGGAAGGGTGAAAGCAGAAAGAGGACAGGCTTATAGAATATCACTAAGTCATTTATTAGTTAAGATGAAAAGGTGTTAGAAGAGTCTTAATGGAGTATAAATGATATAATCAATAGTCAACCTGCTGACCATGGATATGTAGCTTATTTATTTCAATGGATTCTTACAGAGACACTATTGCCAACCCCTTACTCCTGAACATTTAGTATTATTAGGGACTTAAAATAGAAGGGATGTATACATGGATGTACATTCCATGGAATGGAAAATTCCACGAAATGGAAATTTCTAAGGAATGGAAAACATGGACTATACTCTGCAAAATTCTGGTTCGTAAGAATGTTAACACTTACCCATATATTCGTGTTGATGATGGGAAGTATTTAGGATGAATTACATATGTTAATGCTCAGATATAAATGTTCATACACACTAGAAATTTCTCTCTGAAAATTGTTAATCAAAGACTAAGCTCTGAAGAACAGACTTTAAGTTTCTAAATTAGAAGAAATCAACTATCACAGTGACCTCTGCACTGGCTTAGCACTGAGCTATTTTAAAACACCATACAACCTACTGCAAGTATGAGCCAGACTGAAAGCAAATAGCAAAAATGGAGACATATACCCTTGCATACCACTGTCTTCTGGAACGTAAGCTCCAAACCAGTTATGGACCATATCATAAAGTATAATGTACCAGATAAATCAGTACACAACTTATTTGAATTGAAATAAAGTGACTCTGTAAGTCACTCTATAAAAGTTCTGTTGCCCTGAGGTCAAGGAGTCCTCTTTTTTTATAAGCCTGTCCTTAGAACAACATAGAATCCTAGCCAGGATTCAATGGATAAGCCAAGAGAAATTAAAAATCAGATAATGCTAGAGAATTTCCAGAAGAGAAAAAAGAAATGCACAAGCTTCTAAAGTCCTAAATTGTTTCTGGTAGTAAGAATGACACCATTTTAAGCACTGCCTTACAAAGTACCTGGAATACCACACCAAATGAACAGCTCCATTTGCCAGTTCATATCACTACCAGTTCTATATACAACCTTCCCTTTATAGAACACACCTGAGAGATTATTTTTCATTCTTGGTAATAGCAGGGACCACTAAGTCTTTGAGGGAACCCTAGAAGACAGGATTTAATCTGTCTAAAGGATTTAGACAGGATTTAGTCTGAAGAGAGTTGACTTGCCCAAGTTCAAAGTACTAAGTTAAAAAACTCACTGGTTAAAGAATTAATAATAGTTGAGTTTTCTGAATGAGTGAACTTCATTGAGAAACATCATATTCTAGACCTGTGACCAGATGATAAATCTCACCCCATAGTGTGCCATTTTTAAAATTTTACTTTATGACTCCTTTTTTGTCTTGTTCTTGTTCTTCTTTTGTCTGATTTTCACCTTCCCCAAATTAGGGAGGGACTTTTTCTTCTTTGGAATCAGAAAGAAGCATGACTTGGAAGGAGAATGAACCTGGGTGTGCAGCTACAAGTTACAACCTGATATGCTCTCGGCCCTTTGGAACTCTGTCTTGAGAAAACTCTTCAATACAGCACGGGGAGTGTCCTGGACAGGGTTCCTCACATTGCTTTCCACTCCACTCCCCACTTGCTGAATACTTTTGCCATAAGTTCTCATCAGGGTGTAAAGCACCTGGAGGAAAGTGGTAGAGGGGCTGCTGTGTTCTCCCTTGGGGACATAATGATGGCACCAGGCTCTAATGCTTTTGTTCCAAGTGGATTGGGATGACATATTGAGTTACATGAAGTTACAAAGCAAATTCTTTGTTCAGTTTCCAAACAAGGACTATCAGCTTTCACTGGGTGTCAGATAAATCTCTAAGCATTTTACATTTACTTTTTCTTTTAGTCACCAAAAATTTTATCACTATGGTGCTTATCCCATGGTAGTGGGAAAGAGAAAAAAAACAAAAAACAAATGAACAACTATGCCTCTCCATTGTAAGAGAAATGTCTAAATGATATGAGGCAGACACATTCCATGGGATGATACAAACTTAGCACACATATAGCACCATAGAGAAATCTTGAAAATAGTTTGAGCAAAAACTAATTGGAATAGGGAGCAGAATTGACCTTATATAGAATGACAATAGTTTGCAATATACTGAGGGATAAATTTAACTCATCTCTGCAAGTTCAAAAAATCATTTTTAGAACACTTGGTGATTTGGTGAAGGGCATGGTGTGTTGAAATATATCTAAGAAATGGGGAGAATTTACATAGGAAATTATTTTAATGTGTAGAATAATTACTGCAATAAAAATAAAAATATCATTTTTAAATGCCATATATCATAATTTAAAAATACATGTGGAATTCAGAGATTATACATAGAAAAACATTTATAACTTAAAATTTTTGGACAGTAAAAATGCAAAAATATTCAACTTAATGCATTAAAAATGAATAACAAAGTAAAGCAAAGGAATAAAAATAAGCAGCATGAATCAATAAAATTACGACAGGTATACTAGAGAGTGTAAACAAAATAAAAAATTTATTGATAACTATTAAAACAGACAGATTTTCTACTTTATGAACCATGAACATTTTTAAAGAAAAAAGGCAGAGATAGACATAAATAGATATGAAAATGGAATATGACTACAGAACCAGCAGGTTTTTAAACTGATTAAAGGAGCAGCTGAATGCACTCTGCATTTGCGTTTCTTCCATATGGATCCTGTCCTTTGCTCTTGCTGTATAGTTTGACCAGTTTGAAAAAATATACCAGCATAGAGGATTTCATGCTCATCCTGCTTTTCAGAGAAATTAGGTTAAATCAATGAGTTACCTGGATCTTAGAGAAATACAAAATTTAATTTAACTTTTATGTTATTTGTGTATTTAGTTTAAATCCTTATGAACTATAAAGAACAAAATTACTTAGAATTAACATGGCTAGGTGATAAATTAGGTGTTAATTCTTTTCTTTATTCTAGTATACATAAAAGTGACTAAGTGTATTTTTTTACTGAGTATCCTCTACCAGGAAAGATTTTTTAAAGGGTATATGCATTAACTTGTTTCCTTGTGCTTATGTCCTCTGATATTTCCTTTCTATAAAGATGACTAAATTAAATCAAATTATCTTATATCTCAATACCTATTCTGAAAAATCTTTTTTATTTTGCAGAGTCAGATTTCCTTTCAGTGACTCTACATCTGGAAAAAAGTGGTGTTTTATCTTGAGGAAGAATCATGTAGTACTGCTGAGCTTTGCCACTTAGGGTCTCCCGTTAGATCTGCAGGACTCCTTCCCTCAAGATGCCAGGAATGCTGTTAAATGACAATTCTCAGCCTTCTGCATTCTTTAGAAATTGCTTCTGCTGAAGAGAATTGACTTGTCCAAGTTCAAATTTCCTTTGCAGATAATCCGCTTTCAGTGGCTTACTTACACGTGTGCATGAAGACTCAGTCTCCTTACCACAACTTCAAGACAAATGGGCATTCGAGCTTCACAGTTCCCTCAAGATCATCTGAGACATTATTGTGACCACATTTTTTTCCCTATCCTGCTCTATTCTTCACACCTCACACATGGTGACCACAAGGGCATTCCTTCATAAAATTCATCCTTGTTAATCTACATCATGCAGTCTTCTTCCCATAGAAGCTACTGTAACAAGACAACAGTGTCACATGCTGGAAAGGAACAATGAAATAAGACATATACTTGTTTTAATCCTGATTCTGCCTCAGTTGTGAAGTTGGTCTGTTTGAGTCTTAATGTCCTTATGTGCAGTATGAAGTTTGTACTTTCCTGATAGAATTTTAATAATACATTTAAATTTTCAATAGCTTTAGCAGTGAAGATGTTAATAACAATCATCATCATTATTAAAATCAAGTAATATCACAGAATTTATAAAGAGCAATAAATCAAAATTTATTATACTTTTTTATGAACTAAAATCATATATAGGGCCCTAATACTTCAACCTAAATCAGGCATTCTAAAGGACTGGATCTGGTAATTCCAAAAGAACAAATTGATCATGACATGATGGCATGTAACAAGCTATACATTAGTTAGGTTCCTGATAGATTTTTCTGCAAGAAAAACAAATACCTCAACAGATAAATGTGTTGAAACTTCTATATGCATTTAAATGCATTCCTAAGCTCACCACAGTTAAACTTCCTTTTTGAGAAGAAAAAAATGAATCACTTCTTTGACGTGAGTCATGAATTTAGAAATACTGAAAATATTAAAAGGTTGTAGTTCTTTGTTTTCTTTAAAAGATTTAAGGTTTATTTTATTGAGTACCTACATTGCATCAGCTTTTTGATCTATGAAACTCAGCCTTAAATTATCAGCCCATTTCAGAAATGTGGAAAGTATGACTCAATGAGTCAGAACTGCTGTGTTTTGACACCAAGTTTTAATCACCCTCAAGATCCCTCTCTCCTTTACAAATTAAATATTTACTATTTTTCACATAAATTAAGAAAAAAGGAATTAAATTAAAAAAACTTTAATAGTGCTGGAGTATAATGTCTGAATTATAACTAGAGATTTAAATTAAGTTGAAACAATCATTTCTTTATTATTAGTTTCCAATTTCAGGACTGTAATAGTTATTTAAAACAGAAAGAAATTGAGTTGTATTATATCACTTAAAATGTTTGTTTTTTTTTTAACATGTGGTTCTATATAAGCTAGTGGATGGGAAGTCTGAATGTCTTTTCCTTATGCATGTGTGAGTCCTGCCACAGAATCCTGAAGTGTTGTTCAACTTTCCAGGTGTGATGATAAGTTATCAAGCATGGCAAGAGCACATCCCATCTCTTATATTTTATATGTGACCTTTAAGTAGGAGAATTATTATGAAGTAATTGTTTTTAGGTATGCTGACATAACTGGCATTAAACTTAACCTTCTCACCATAAGTATAATGGGGCAAAATATTATTCAGGATACATATTTGATAAAGGCTTTATATCAAAGCTATGTAAACATATCTTGCAAGTTAAAAATAGTAAGACAAACAAAAAAATGAGCAAAAGTCCTGATACTTCATAAAATATGATATTTTAAAAAATCTCCAAGTGCTTGAAAAGGTTTTCAATAGTTATTAAAGGTATGAACATTTTAAACCAGAATGAGATGACATTGCAACCCACTAGAATAGCTATAATAATAAAGATAATAAAAATTTGACCAAATAAAATGTTAGTGAAGACATGGAGCCCTAGAATCCTTATAATATGGGAATTAGGAGAATTTTTTAGGTATTTATACAAAACAAATTAAAAATGTATATGTCAAAAAGGAGTTGTATGAAAATATCCATAGGAATTTTATTCAAATATCTGGAAGTATTCTGAATATCTCTCACATAAGAATGAATAAGCTAGTTATAATATATTCATTGGGATGGGATATTCTTTAGCAAAGAAATGAACTCTTCTGGAGATGTAAAACAACAGCATGGTGACCAGAGTTAATCATACTGAAACATGCATTTATAAGTTGCTAAGAGAGTAGACCTTAAAAGTTTCCATCACAAGAAAACAAGTTTCATAACTATATAAGGTAATGGATGTTAACTAGGCTTATTTTAGTGATCATTTTGTAATTATGCAAAACTGCATCATCTTGTTTCTCATTCTGAAACTAATACAGCAATGCTATATGTCAACTACACCTCAATTAAAAAAGAGAAAAAGAAAAGATAGAAGTTATAATCAAAAAGAAGGAAAAAAGAATAAACTACTCATATGTGCAACACAAAAAAAATGACAAAATGTTACATGGAGGAAACAAGTAGATAGAAATTGAATAGTTTATGTGATATTTATGAATAAGTAAAACTAGCCAATGTGCTAAAAGAGTACATTTGTTGTTGCTGGAATTTGTTGAATTGGGGGAGAAAGGGCTATGGGGGAACTGAAGAGTTGGTTAAAACGATGTACGTAACTTGTTAAAGTTCATTTAATTGTTTAGCTATGATTTGTGTCTTTGACTATGAATTTTTTTTCTCTGAATTCATGGAGACTATTTCCTACCACAGAGTTTTGAAAATATGGAGATAAACCTCTTATTTAATGTTACTTTAGCATCATCAGTTTTGGAGGAAATATATCATAGAAACATTGTCTTACCCAGTAAAGCTTTTCTGGTCACCTGACCATTTAATTCATGGCTTCTGCTCAATTCAAATCATGAGTGACTCCCTTTCTTTTTATTATTGCTTGATTTTTCATGATATAAAGCTTAAGACAAGAAAAACATTATTATATGTTTGCATATGACCTCAACATGTTTTATTGTTTGATAGTATACATGCTAAAATTACTTTTTCAAGTTCGAGCATATAAGTGAATCTCATTGTTTTATTGGATGAAGAGTATGTCACAATTTGAATATATCAAATTTATTTAACATTCCTTATTAATTGTCATTTAATGGTCACTTAATTTATTGAATTTGTTGACATGCTTTTGTTTTGTTTTTTTTAATACAGTGACATTCTGAGGTATTAGAAACTATAGTATATTAATTGGGGAGAGCACAATACAGCCCTTAACAACCAGTAGTCCACACTACCACCAGCTCATAATGCAGGTCTTTTCTATGGCAACGATGGGTTCACTGTGGACCATGTCAGTGATCTTCAAGGCATTTTATTTTCCTTTTTCTTTTCATTGTGGTTTGAGGTAGCCAGGAGCAAGAGTTGATGCCAAAGTTGTAATCAGCTAATGGTGATCCCAGCTCATGTATTTGTTCTTCATGATAAAACTTCCTCTCATCTTTGACCTTGATTACTTTGGATAGTATTTCAACAGATGCCTGTTGTTTGCTGCTCACTGGAAAGAAATCAAGATTCATTTTTTCTTTAAAAAATATTTATCTGGTAGTCATCTTTCTATATTTTTTCCTCCCTCATAACTGCCTTAATAAACGTAGGATCACAGATGTGTCTTGAGTAACTTTGTTGACCAGAGCAATTATAAAGTCAAATTTTGAGATAGACTTCAAAAGGTAAAGTATGTCTGCTTATCATTAAGGAAAAAAGAAATTTGAGTTATTTATAAACTTCCTTCATTTAAATTTCCCTCCTCTTCTTGTAACCACCAAAGGAGCAATGCAAAATATTTGTCCGAATGGAATTCATTCTTGTCTAAAGATATTTTCATTAGTTAGCCATCAAACTCTGCCACAAAATCTCTAAAGATAATGTTCATTCTTACTACAAATGCAAACAAAAGTTTTTTTTGTACTAAAAGTAAAGTATTAGATTATGCAAGAGCTATTATACAATGTCCATACAACTACGGAAACATTTTGAAGGGACAAGATTAACAGGGACTATCAATATTAGGCATGGTTTGGGAAAAGATATTTGACTTAAATATTTTAGAGGATTTGGATAAGAACTTGGATACATTGAGAGATTAGATGGGGAACCCCCAAAACACTGGTTGCAAGAAAGAATGATATATGCATTAATTACTTCTCTTTACTTAATTATTCTATATTCAATTAATATTTGAATTGAGGCTTCTCATCCTATATTTTGGATACTCTGTCCTTTTCAGACATGGTCTCTATAGCCAACTTGCTAATTTAACTCTTATCTCTGGCACTAAAGTGGAACTGTTAATACATACCTGGTATACTAGTGAGAGGTAGATGAGATAACACACATTAAGTGCTTAAACTATTGCATGGCAAAATAATATTTATAATATAATAATTATTATATTTTTCACAAAACTAAAAAATTGTTATTTTTCATTCATTTATTTGAATTGAAGATAGTTATCCACTTTTTTAAATCTAAAACCTATATGACAAAAGCCGTATGATTAGGTTGCTTTCTTTCTTTGTTTTACTAAAGAGAAGTTGTCTTATTTGTATTTTGTTCACCTTATTCTCAAAGCTAGTATCTCCTATGTGCCAACTCTGATATATACCTGGAGTATAACTGGTTGAGAGATATTTATTCTCAGAATTGGTCTGCCAGATTTAGTAATATGCCAGCCTTGCTAGAGATGAGCTCTAATAATTACATTATTGTGAACGTGTTTGTGTGCCTATTACATATATGAATATGACAACACCAATATTTGTTCATTAATAGTAATTTCCTATCTGACATTATACAAAAGATGCTTGAAAGAGTGTAACTGTCTTTTCAGGACCTCTGTTTCAAATCATCTGCTCAATTATTTTTAATAATAATTTTACATGCCTAATTGGTCCAATATGTAGATACTGAAAACTCATTTTAAGTAAATATAATTTGCAATGCTTTTAGTAACTGGATTCTCTTGTCACTATTAGCACACTAGCACATCATTTCCCAAATTCAATGAAACACGTGTAAATTTTATTTATGTAGAAAATTCCGTATGCTATTTTTGACTTAAGAAATAATTTAGAATGAATATGTTCAAGACATCTATTATAAAATTCACAAAGAAAATTATGACCGAAATTCAAGAAAAACTGAATAAATGGAGAACTCTTTCTTGGATTAATAATATTCAGATGCAAATTTTCCCTAAACCAATTTATGCAATCCCAGTACAAATCTTTGGAGCTTAGTTATTGGTGGAAATTGATAAACTGATTCTAAATTCAATATGGACATGCAAAGGATTTAGAATCTAAAAATAACTGAAAGAGCTGGGGCAAAATTGAGGACTTACACTAACAGATGTCAAATGTCAAATATTGTGAATTGACAATAATACATATTAGTGCAAGAATAAACATATATATCAAAGAAAATAAAAGGCCACAAATCACATCCACACATATCCAGTGACCTAATATATAACAAAGATGATGCTCCAATTTGTGGGGGAAAAAGCATTTTGTCAATAATGGAGCTGGATCAATTGGCTAGTGCAAAGAAAAAAATTTAACCTGACTTTCATTTCACATCATACATGAAAATTAGTGATTGTGTCAGTCAGCTGCCATAAAATAAATCAGTGTGGGTGGCTTAAACAGAAATTTATATTCTCACAGATCTGGTGGCTGAGAAATTCAAGAACAATGTGCTAGCAAATTTAGTTCATGGTGACAGCCCTCTTCCTGGTTTGCAGAGAGCTATCTTCTAGATATGTACTACATGATGTGGAAAGAATAAACTCTGTTATGTCCCTTCCATGTGCCTGAACAGTCGGCCATGAACCAGCATATAATCACACATCTAGCCATTTTATCCATAAAAACACACATATGCACATATAAAGATAGATTAAAAAGTAAAGCTATAGAGAAAAAATATATAATGCTAATAAAAACAAAACAAAACCTTGGAATAGCTATATTAATTTCAGACAAAGCAGACATAAGAGCAAAGAAAGTTGTCAGTTATCAGAAAGGCATTGCATATAAGTGATATAAGAGGAAGTTCTCCAAGAAAACATAACAATCTTCGATATGTATGAGTCTGACAATAAGCATCAAAATACGTAAAGCAACAACTGGTAAAACTGCATGAATAGACAGATCTACTAGCACAGCTGTAGGTTTCAACAACCCTTTATTTTTTTGTGGATCAAGTAGGCAGAAAGTCAGTAAGGACATATCGTTGAACATAAACACCACCACAACCAGTTTGATAAAATTGATGTTTATTGAATATTTCATTATGATAACAGCAGTATACATGTCTTTCTCAAACTTACATTAAACATTCACTGAGAGAGATGACATTCTGGGTTATAAAATACGTCTTCACAAATTTAAAGAGTAGGGTTCGTACAAAAAAATGCATTTATTTAAGACCCAAAGACAATTGCCTGGAATTTAAAAATCATGTGGAAATGACTTCTGCCCTTTGAAATCTTTAAAATTTAGAAGAAAAGACAGGCTTATTATTCATTATCTACTTATTGAAAAATACCTTTAATATCTATTTTGTGTTAGGTATTCTTCTAGGCCCTCTTCATATCATGGTGACCAAAAAGAAATGATCTTTTCTCACAGAAATAGTGTAATAATATCTATGTGATAAAAGAGAGTTATTTAACTCAATTTTGGGATTTAGAGAAAGCTTCCTTCAGACAGTTACATCTAACTTAATATCAGAAACATGGATAGAAGTTTATCCAGGCAAAAATCAGAAGATATAACTAACAATAATTGTAGCAAATCATTCATACAAGGTAGGTGTTACATGTTCAGTTCAAGGAACTAAATAACTAGTTGAAACAAAATTATAAGCTTATCAGTGATTAAAATGAAAGTAAATTGGCAATGAATCATGAAAACAAATGTGTAAATTCTGATGAGGGTAACTTTTTTCAGTAGACAATGAGAAATGATTGAAAAATTTAAAGCAAGAGGAAATGTGATCATATTTCTAGACTGGGCAAGACTTGCTGGCTAAAGTATGAAGGAAGAACAAGGAGGAATATAAGACCACATTTAGGGAGGAGATCTGTTTATAGATTTTGGAAAATATGTAATCTACAGAGAAATGGTGATGATATAACCAAAGCAAGAAAGATTCAAAGAAGGGGACAGACTGGATAGAAGTGTGACTATATTATGCCATAGTGAAGTATTTTTTTTATTTCTAACTTGATAAAGTGACTAAAACTGTGTTATCAGTTACTGATTTTCAGGACAAGGATTTTTTTTTTTCTATGTCAAGTTTCATGTTGTATGAATTCCAGAGGTACTGAATGAAACTACTTATTCATGAATACAAACTCAGGAAAGGTGTATGGAAGTAAGATAAAGCAATTTTGATTGTTCATTCTATATTGTGGAGTTGCAATCATAGTAGTGGATGAAATTACTGAATTTAAGTATGTAGAGGAAGAAGAGAAGAAGCCTGAGACAGGATCTTAAAAAATACCCAAAATTTTGTTGAAAGTTAAAAAAAAGAAAACTTACATAAAAGCTATTAAGAAAAGTTATAAAGGTTTCTAAAAACCAAAAGAGAATGTGTCTTCATAGTCGGGGGAAGAAAGTCTTCCATGATGGAATGTGGAAGATGAAATTAACAGGACCAAGTGCAATAACAATTAACATTGAAAAGTCACTTGGATTTAATATCAATTTGCTTTTTCTGATGATGGCAAATGTAGCTTGTTTTTTTTGTTGTTGTTTTGTTTTTGTTTTTGGACTCAGGACTGAAGTCAGATTATCATAGAGTTTGAAATGAACTATTAGGTGAAAAACAAGTACATACAGAATTGTAGGAAGTTTGTTAATACAGAGGCAAATAGTTGGAGAGACATGGGCTGGTAGCTGAAGGAAGGAATTGCATTTATGAGAGTTTTCTCTTTTATAATGTTAAGATGGTGACAGAGAGTAAATTTAAATTCGGGTCAAGAGGTCCTGTAGAGAAAAACAGTGAATTTTAGTAATCTCTTGAGTAAATGGAAGAGGGTGACATCTAAAATATAGATAAGGAAATTAGATTTAAACAAGAATAAATGTATCTCTTTCACTTTAAATGTTTTAAATGAAGATGAAAGTATTTTTTTAGGTTAAGTAAAGGCAATTGTTATATTTCTATTTTATAAGTTAAATAGAAAGGTCATTGGTTTAAGGATATGAAAAAAATCAAAGACTGAGGAAAGCAGAGATTTTAAATAGTTACTGATGAGGGAAAACTTGAAAGGGATGTAGCATGTCTATAAGTTTTTCAAAATCTGCATGAAGATTGAGATTGTTGGACAGATAAGGCCTCCCAGGAAACAATAAGTCACAAATTCTTTAGAAACAAACAGAGTCATGGACCATAACAGAAATCTCTGGGACACTTCACAAAATTCCTTCCTTACCTGTCTCTTATCTTATTTAAGATTCCTCATGACTATTATTCTTTTTCATAAGCACTCTTTTCTAGGAACATAACTTGCCTAAAAGTCCCCTTCCCATGCCCATCAGGGTATATATCTGGCCACCTCTCAGCCTGGCGGGGCAGTAGTTATCTGCTTACCCATGGAGCTCCGTCCCCATGTAGTTTCTATCTGTCTAATATACTTAGTGAGTTGCACTGCTTTATTATGCCTAAGAATTCTTTCTTGAGCATTCACTGCCAAATTCCCACATGAGTTATTAGAATGGGAGAAAAAATGAATAGGTGAAAGTTGAGAATTATTAATATGAAATGTGTGAGCAAATTCTAAGTATATCACATGATTTTATAATTTTCCTATCTATATGGCCGAGTAATATGTACTGAATCTCAAGAATATTTTCCTCACCAAATTCCCATATTGAAGGCCTAAACCTAATTTCTTTTTCTGACTCAAGCAGTTTCTCCTCAGTGGCCATAAATCTCCTCTCCAAGGGATTTACTAATTAGAAAGAAGATTAATCAGTAGCATTAAAACAAGAGAACTCGTAAAACAAACATGACCACAAATTGCCAGGCCTCTATTTATTCCCCTAAAAGCTCATTTGTTCTTCCACAGTAGCTATCTCTTCCTCTTCTTTTCTTTTACTAAATTGATATGTAAACCTCTATCACTTGCTGTTCAGAAAACCACTACTTTTGTGCATATGAATATAAACTTGTTCTTTTTTTTCCATTTTTACTCCTGTTACCTGCCTCTTATCAGTGAATTTGTAGATCCTCCAATTATTTCAATCTAATATAATAAAAGAAAGGTTTTCTTACCAACAGAAACTATGCTGAAAGGGAAATGAGAGAAACACAAATGAGAGATTTGTTAGACGTTAAGAAAGTCAGTCGGTACATAACATCTAACTCACAATATTGCTTAGAAAATTGAATTGCTTCATATTTTCATATTTGCAAAACATGAAAAATAGTGCTTGACACATACTATATATTCAATAAATTTTATTATTATATCTATCAGAAATCTCCAGTTTTCTGAGTTAGATACCAATTTTTTTCTTCTTTATATAGATAGAGGAAATCGAGACCACCAAATATCAAGACTCTCGCACAAAGTTACATATATTGTAAGTGGTTGGGATAGCATTTAAACCTAGAAAATATGGCTCCAGAGACTATACTATTAATCAATAAGGTATGTTATTACCCAATATATGCCCTATACAGAAATAACAAGGTAAAAGAGCTGGAGGCATAGAGATTTGTAGTCAGAGTGGTATTTCTGAAGGAAAAATTAACATTAGGATTATATTGTTATAAGATACTATGAAGCAGTAAAGTGTTATTTGAATGTGGACTTGGATTAGCTGTAAATGTATGTTGCAAACTCTAGAGTAAGCACTAAAAAGTGTATAAAAACAAAACAAAAAACCAGTAAAACTGATATGATAAGAAGGAGAGAAAATGCCATCACATAAAAGTTCAATTAAAATCACAATGCAGAAAAAGAATGGACAACAATAGGAACCAAAATCAAGGGAAACAAATGAAAAAACAGCACATATGAAGCAAACTTTATCAGTAGTTACTTCGAATATCAATTGTCTAAATACACAAACTGAAAGACAGCTTGTTAGGATGAATAAAAATAATAGACACAACTATATATATTTCTTTCTACAAACAACTCTCTTTAAATACAAAGAGATTAAACAATAGAGAAATATATACCATGATAACATTAATGAAGCATGAGTAGCTACATTAATTTTAGGCAGAGAAAGGAAGGTAATCAGGTATAAATAGAGCATTGCATAATGATAAAGGGGTCAATTTCCATGAAGAGATGGCAGTCTTCAGTGCATGTGTGTCCAATAGCAGAGTGTCAAAACACATGAGGTGAGATCTGACAAGCTATATGAAGAAATAATTGAATTCATTATAATTGGAGACATTACCATTCTTCTGTCAGAAATTGATTGATCCAGCAGGCAGATACTCATTTAGGACATAGCTGAACACCATTAAGCAACCAAATATAGTTGACATCTATTAACAACTTCATCCTACGTATGTTATTGACAACCTCGTCCAACATACATTATTCTCAAGCTCACATGGAATATTCACATAATATACCACATTATGGGTCTCAGAACAAATATTAACTTAAAATGGAGTAGAAATTATTCATTACCTACTTTCAATGACAATGGCAATAAGTTGGAAATAAATAATATGCATCTTCTTTATATGCACTTAAGGTGTTTCTACTTGGGCTATTGTAACTAAGATAGAAATGAATATAGTACATTAGTATTTTTCTGTTTTTCTGGTAAATACCTATAAGTGTAATAACTGAATCATATAACATTTCTATTTCTAATTTTTAAGGCACTGTCATATTGCTTTTCATAATAGGTGCATCAATTTACACTCAACAAATAATGCACAAGTATTCTCTCCTGTTGCAAATCATCTGTCCATATACATGTGAATTTATTTCTGGGCTTTTAATCATGTTCCATTGATCTGTGTGTCTGTTTTTATTCCAGTACTATGCTGTTTTGATTATTATTAATTGGTAGTATATTTGAAGCTAAAAAGTGTAATATTTCCATTTTTATTATTTTTCCTCAGGATTATTTCTACTCTTTATGATCTTTGTAGTTCCAAATAAATCATAGTTTCTTTTTCTATTCATGTCAGGAATGTCATTGGGATTTTGATGGAGACTGCACTGAATATGTATATTTCTTCAGGTAATATGGCCATTTAAAATAAATTCATTCTTCCATACCAAAAGCACAGAATATCTTTCTTTGTGTCTTCTATTTATTTTCATCATCTTATAGTTTTTAATTTACAGGTCTTTCACCTCTTTGGTTAATTAATCCAAGGTATTTATTTCTTTTTGATGGGATTATTTTCCTTAATTATCTTTTGCTAGTTTATTATTTGCACATATGAGCACAACAGGTTTTTATATTAGCTTAAAGTCTCTCAGTTTACTGTACTTATTATTTTTAGTGTTTTATTGGTGTCTTTATAATTTCTTATGCACATTTTATATATGCAAATAATGACACTTTTATTTCTTCCATTCTAAATTGATGTCATTAATTTCATTTTATTGTCTCAATGTCCTAAGACTTCAAACACTATATTGAATAATAGTGATGAGTGTGACTATCTTGATCTTATTCATGGTCTTGAAAGAGAAGTCTGTTTTTCACCAATGAAAATGATCTTGACTGTGGCTTTCTCATATATGGTCTATATTCTTTTTATACCCTTTTCAGAAGGTTTTTTTTTTTTCCATTAATTGATCTTGAATCTTTTCAAATGCTTTCTTTGCATATATCAAAACGATTGGCTTTTAGTTCTCCCTTTTGTTGTGTGGTGCATCATATATGTAGACTTGTTTATATTGAACCATCTTTGCATCCTTGGAATAAATATTGTTTGATTATGGTGTGTGATTCCTTTAATGTATTGTTAAATTTACTATGCTAGTATCTTGCTTAGGATTTTGTTTCTGTTTATCAGAGATTGGGCTATATTTTCCTTCTTGTGATGGTCTTGACTGGTCTTGAAATCAGGATAATATTGGTTTCATAAAATATGTCTGGAAATTTTAGTTCATTTTCAATTTTTTGGGAGAGTTTGAGATGATAAGCATAAGCATTAATTCTTCTTTGGAAGTTCAGTAGATTTTCCAAGTAAAATCAGGTCGTTTTGTGCTTTTGTTTATATATATATATATATATATATACATATATATGTAATTATTCTACACATTAAAATAATTTTCTATGTATAAGTTCCCTGTTTCTTAGATATATTTCAATACAACATGCCCTCCACTGAATCACCAACTGTTCTTTGCCATTGTCCAGTGGGTTCTGCCACCATTTGCCCCTACCCACCCCATTCCCTTTTGGTAATCTCAGTTCTGTTGTAAATGCTCCAAGTTGCTTTTGTTTCATCTGTTCCTTTATTTTGTCTATTTACATTCCACCTAGGAGTGGGGTCATATGGTATCTATCTTTCTTCTTTTGATTTGTTTCACTTAGCACAATCCCCTCTAATTCCATCCATGTTGATTCAAATGACAGGGTTTCATCTTTTCTGAGTGCTGTGTAGTATTCCATTGTGTACACGTACCACATCTTCTTTGTCCATTTATCTGTGTTGGGAACTTAGGTAATTTCCAGTTCTTAGCTATTGTGAACAGGGCTGCAATAAGCATGGGGATGCATGCAACTCTGCAGATGTGTGCTTTTGTGTCTTTTGGGTAGATGCCAACAAGTGGAATGATGGGATCACATGGGACTTGCATCTTCAGTTTTTTTTGAGGAAACTCCACACTGTTTTCCACAGAGGTTGCACCAATTTGCACTCCAGACAATAGAGAAAAAGTATTCCCTTTTCTCCACATCCTTGCCAGCATTTGCTGTTTCCAGACTTTTGGATAATAGCCAAACTTTCAGGTGTAAGATGATAATATCATCGTTATGTTAATTTGTATTTCTCTGATAACTAGTTAGTAGGAACATATTTTCATGTGCCCATGGGCCATCTTTATATCCTCTTCAGAAAACTGTCTCTACAATTCCTCCTCCCATTTTTTGATTGGATTGCCTTTTCCTCTGCTGTTGAGTTTTATGTGTTATTTGTATATTTATATATTAAGCCTTTGCCAGAAATATAGAATGCAAATATCTTCTCTCAGTTAGTATGTTTCCTTTTAGTTTTTGTGATGCTTTCCTTTGTTGTGAAGAAGCTCCTTAGGTTGAGGTAGTCACAGTTTTTTATTTCTGCTTTAGTTTCCCTTGATAGTAGAGTCTTCTCTATGACCGATGTCATGTAAAGTTTTTCCTGTGTTGTCTTCTAAGAGTTTTATGGTTTCTGGTCTTAGGTCCAAGTCTCTAGTCCATTTTGAGTTAATTTTTTGTGAATGGTGTTAAAGTGGTCTAGCTTCATTCTTCTGTATGTGGTTGTCACATTTTCCCAACATCATTTGTCGAAGAGATTTTCCTTTTTCCATCACATGCTTTCGGCTCTTTTGTCGTAGATTAACTGATTGTACGTGAGTGGGTCAGTTTCTGATAATTCGTTTCTATTCCACTGACCTGTGCCTCTGGTATTATTTCAGCACTATACCATTTTGATCACTATTGTTTTGTAATGTAGTTCAAAATCTGGAAGCGCAATCCCTCAAGAGTCATTCATTTTTTTTAATACTTGTTTTGTCTATTTGGGGTCTTTTTTTGTTCCATACAAATTTTAAGATTTTTGGTTCTATTTCCTGGAAATAAGCCTGTGGGATTTTAATGGGGATTGCATTAAAATTGCATATAACTTTGGGTAAGATGGTAATTTTCATGCTATTGATTCTTCCCGGTCACAGGCAAGGGATGTCTTTCCATTTCTTTGTGTTCTCTTCTATTTCTTTTAAGAAGGACTTGTTTTCATTGTATAAATCTTTTACTTTCTTTGTTAGGTATATGCCCAGGTGTTTCATTAGTTTACCTTCTATTTTAAATGCTTTTATTTTCATGATTTTATTTTCTTCTATTGTGCTGTTTGCATATAAAAACACAACAGATTTTTGTGCCTTGATTTTGTAGTCTGCCACTTTACTGCATTTGTTGATGAGTTGTAGAATTTTTTTGATAGAGCTTTTGGGATTTTCAATATATATAATCATTGGCTGCAAATAAGGAGAGTTTTACTTCCTACTTTCCAATTTGGGTTCCTTTTTTTTTTCTTTTCCTGCCTTATTGCTCTGCCTAAGACCTCCAGTGCCATGGTAAATAGAATTGCTGAGAGTGGAAAATCTTGCCTTGTTCCTAAGAGGAAATGTTTTGAATTTTTCTCCATTGATTATGATGCTGTTTGTGGATTTTTCATATATAGCCTATATTATGTTGAGGCATGTACCTTACATTCCCATTTTATGGAGGGTTTTTAACATAAATGGGTGCTGGATCTTATCAAAAGCTTTCTCTGCACCTGTTGATATGTTCATGTGGTTTTACTCTTTGCTCTTGTTGATATGGTGTCTGACCCATCCTTGCACCCTTGGTATGAATCCCACTTGGTCATGATGGATGATCTTTTTGATGCATTGTTGGATTCTGTTTGCTAATATTTTGTTGAGAATTTTTGCATCTATGCTCATTCGAGATTTGGTCTGTAATGATCTTTCTTGGTGACACATCTGACAGCTTTTGTTATCAGTGTAATGTTAGCCTCCTAAAAAGCATTTGGGAGAGTTTCCTGTTCTTTAATATTTTGGAGGCACTTGAAAAGAATAGGTGTTAATTCTTCTCTGAAGATGTGGTAGAACTCATTGGAGAAGCCATCTGGTCTTGGGCCTTTATTTTTGGGAAGGCCCTTGATTACTTCCTTACTTTCTCTGATTGTGGTTGTTCAGTTCAAGTTTTCCCATTCTTCTGGGTTCAGTCTTGGTAGACTATACTTTTCTAGAAATCTGTCCGTATCCTTGTTTGTCCATTTGGGTGGTCTAGAGCTGTTCATTGCAGTCCCTTATGATGTTTTGGATTTCCGTGTTATCTGTTGTAACTTCTTCGTTTTCATTTATGATTCTAGTTATGAGAGTTTCCTCCCTTTTTTCTTTGTGAGTCTAGCAAATGGCTTGTTAATTTTATTTTTTCAAAGAACCAACTTTTGCTTTCATTAATCTCCTGGATTTTCTTTTTGTTTTCTATTTCATTTATATCTACTTAAATTTTGATTATTTCCTTTCTCCTGCTAATTTTTGGCCTTAATTGTTCTTCTTTCTTCAGTTGTATTTAACATAGTTAAGCTATTTATTTTAAATGTTTCTTGTTTCTTGTGATAGAACTGCATTGCGATGAACTTCCTTTTAGTACTAATTTTGATGCATCTCATAGATTCTGGTAGCTCATGTCTTTGTTCTCATTTGTCTCTAATTTTTTTAAGTTCCTCTTTGGTTTCCTCTCTTACCCCAGGGTATTTCAGGAGCATATTGCTAAGTTTCCAATCAGTTTGGGATCTTTCAGCTTTCTTTTTGTGATTTATTTCTAGTTTTAGGCCACTGTGTTCAGAGAAGATGCTTGGTATGACTTCAGACTTTGTAAATTTATTGAGACATGTTTTGTGTCCCACCATACAATCTATCTTTGAAAATGTTCCATGTGTGTTTGAGAAGAAAATGAAATCTGTAGTCGTCGGGTGAAGTACTCAGTATTTTTTTATTAGACCTATTTGTTCCAGATGGTCATTTAAAGCAGCAGTTTCCCTGTTAATTTTCTGCTGGGTTGATCTGCCCATTGCTGTAAATAGGGTGTTGTAGTCCCCCATTATGTTGCTGTCAGTATCTCTCATCAGGTCTAATAATACTTGCTTCATATATTTTGATACCCCTCATTTGGTGCATATATGTTAATAAGCAATATGTCTTCCTGCTGGATTGATCCTTTAATCATTATATAGTGTCCATCTCTGTCTTTTGTTACACTTTTTAGATGGAAGTCTGTCTTATCTGATATGAGTATAGCTGTTTCTGCTCTTTTGTGGTTGCCATTTGACTGTAGGATTGTCTTCTAGCCATTGACTGAGTCTTTATCTTTTTGAAGAAGGTGGGTTTCCTGGATGCAGCAGAAGATTGGGTTATGCTTTTTAATCCATTCAGTCACTGTGTCCTTTGACTGGTGATTCAGTCCATTAACACTTAGGGTGATTATTGATATATAGCTGCTTAGTGTTATTTTTATAATTTGTCTTTTGTATATTGCTTCAGAGGATGTCTTTGTTCTCTTTCTCTTATGCCAGATGGGTACAGTTATGTTTTGACTGATTTCACCTTTTGTTTTCTTCTTTGCTTTTTCCCTGTGGATGTATTTTGAGATTACTGTGAAGTTATTATTTATAGTTCTAAGTTTACTTTCCAATTTTATTTGAAAGCTTTTTAGTCTTCTACTCATTCTAACCACATTTTTGATCTCTTCTCTTCCTTCCCACTTTTAATATTTGCTGTCAGTGTTTTTCTGGGGGGTTTCTGTATACTTTATAGGGCATCTTTTAACATTTTTTGCAAAGCCTCTTTTTAGTGATGAATTTCTTTAACTTTCGCTTGTCAGAAAAACTTTATCATTCCTTGAATTCTGAATGTAATCTTGCTGGATATAGTACCCTAGGTTGAAAATCTTTTTCTTTTAGCACTATGAATATATTATGTCCTTCCCTTCTGGCCCATAGAGTTTCACTTGAGAAGTCCACTGGCAATCTTATTGGGGCTTCTCTGTGTGTGACACATTTTTCTCTGGTTGCTTTTAAGAGTCTTTATCTTGTATTTTGGACATTTTGATGATGATGTGTCTAGGTATATTTGTTTGGGTTTCTTTTATAAGGAACTCTTTGAGCTTCCTGGATCTGGAGGTTGCTTCATTCTTCAGGTTGGGGAAGTTCTCACTTACTATCTCTTCAAATATATATATAAGACAAAGAAGGGAAGGGTAAACACTTTAGGATCAGAGTGAATAGATGCATGATGATTTGGACCACAGTGCATATCAGTCATCTTGTACCTGGTCACCAACATGCTTGGTCTCCAGGGTCCTGAGAACTGAAAATTTGAGTTATCTAACTCCCAAACCAGAAATTCTTTTCTCCAAGGACGGGAACAAACACATGGAGACCAGCCTGAACTGTCTGAACAGACCCACTGGGCTTTTGTTTTTTGGGAGTGAAATTAAGTACTGTTTTAATTTCCTTACTTGTGATTGGTCTGTTTAGATTTTCTATTTTTCTCACTTTAAGTCTATTTTTATCTTAAGTGAGTCTTTTTTAGGCATCATCCAGTTGGGCTTTGTTTTTTAATCTGTTCACTCATTCTGCACCCTTTTATTGATAAGTTTGACCAGTTACATTTAAGGTAATTATTGACATGTGAGATCTCATGTCTTTTCATCATTTGCTTTCTGGTCTGTCATCTATTACCATGTTCAATTATTTTGTTGTATTTTCTCTTTTTCAATTTTGATAGTAGAGCTTCTTTCAACATTTCTCATAAGAGAAGTCTGGTGGTGCCAAACTACTTTAGCTTTTGTTTCTCTGGAAATACCTTTATTTCTCCCTCATATCTGAAAAAAATCAAGCACACTGTATGCTTGGCTTGCAATTTTTATCTTTGAGTATTTTGAAAATATCATTCCACTCTCCTAGCCTGGAGATTTTCTACTGAAACATCTAATGCTAGCCTAATGGAAGTATATCGGTAGTCTAATTGCTTCTTTACCTACTGCCTTTGACATTTTTTCTTGTCTTGGACTCTTGATAGTTTCACAAATATGTTTATAGGTGTACAGCTCTAGGCTTTTAAATAACCAGGTGTTCTGTTAGCTTAATGAATTGTATATTCATTTCCTTGTCTGACTTGGGAAGTTTTCAGCTATTATTTCTTTGTGTAAACTTTCTGTTGCTGTCTTCTCTCTGCATCATCTGGGTATTCATAACTTTATAAATCCTTATGAACCCTTTCTTAATGAGTTGGTTAGCTCTCAAAAATTTTCCTTTTTTTAAACATCATTAATCTTATTGATTTATTCCTCATGAGGTCTATTCTATTTCCATAGATTTCACGAACCCTCTGGATCTCATTTAGTATGCTCTTCATATATCAAAACTGTTAGTTTATTTTTCAAAGCTTCAATTTCTAACTTCCATTCACAATTTTGCTCCTGAGCCCATTAAGTCACTTTTCAGAGTTTTCTTGCATCTTTTTGCTATTTTTATTTCTCCCTCATATAGAACAATAGTCTTACATTTCTTTGCATATGGTTTCTGCATGCTACTTAGCATTCTCTCCTGTGGTCTCATATTTCCTTGAAGTCTCAAGTTGTTGCTTTTGTCTTTTTCTGTCTATATATTTTAGTTTTACTGACTTTAAAGTGATCCCTGACTTAAGGGAAAAAATGCAGGTTAATAGCTTAGAATTTAGCTTCTTATCCTTTAACTTTCCTGCAGGTTTTACTTATGTATTTGCTTGTTTATTTATTTATTATACTGATTGCCACAGGTGCCTCTGGCATGTAATTATCAGCTATCTCTGACAATTTTTTGGCAAGTTGAATAATCATCTATGTAAAAAATGCAAAGAATCAGCTTACAAAACCTCTTGTAACTAATAAATGATATATCAAGTTTGCAGAATGTAAAGTTAACAAAAAATTCAGTTGCTTTCCTATTTACTAGCAGTAGCAGTGAACAAGCAAATTTTAAATTAAAACATAATACCATGTACATTAGTATTTATAATTGAAATACCTAGGTATAAATAAAACAAACTGTGACAATGAAGGAGTCTATGCATGACCAGTGGCAGGAAGCATAAGGAAATCCTCATACTTCTCAGTTTTACTGTGGACCTAAAACTTACCTAAAATAAATATATATTTAAAAATTATCATGATAAAGATAATTTATGAATGACATGAAGAAAAGTTGCTTTAAAATGATATTAGAATGTTAATTGATGCTGTTGCTGAAGTTGCTAAGTGATGATGACAGAACAAGTCAGATAATGAAGTATAATTGAAGCAAACATTTCTTGTGATAAAATAATTAAAAGTTAAAATAAGCATAATGGTGAAATAAAGAGACCTCAAAAGCCAAAAAGTTATACACACACACACACATATGCATATGTACATTTGTAATATGGGTAACAAGATAAACGTTGAAAGAACTGACTTTCTCTTGAAAGAATTACAGAAGTGATATCAGTGGAATACAGATATCAGTTGAGAAAGAAAAAGAATTGGTCAGTAAATAGGAGGACATTTGTTTATAATAAAATGGGAATTTCGGAGAACATTGAAGTATGGTATTATGAAACAGCAAAGGAGAGAATTCATATATTTAGAAATGAGAGATGAGCAGACTAGGTGTACAAATTTAAAGTGATAGGTAATAGAATGAGAGATGTTCAAACTAATTTGTGTGTGCGTTTAAGTGGAGGGGGAGCAGGTGAAGAAAACTGGAACACCTAATATGGGAATGACTGCTTGCTGTTGACTATATTCTTGAACAATTATTGTAAAAATATACCTTGCAACGCAAAGTGATGTTTAAGATATTTTTACAGAAACCAAAACCTTTCGCTATTTTAAAAAAACAACTCTAGAGTGAAAAGCAAATCACAGGAGACAGTTATCATTTCAATAACTTAAATGATAACTTAAAAAAATAAACTACATGCTTTTGAACAAAGGTTTTTATTGTGTTTTGTATAGATACATAAATTCCGAATATTTGATTCATTTTCTAGTGTGCTTTATAAAAAATATATGTAGCACAGTACTTTTAAAATAAGCATATAGGATTCAGGTATTCACACTGTTTCATTTTAGTCCAGACTAAACTGAATCCCATTAAGAGCCTTAGTGTTACCTCGTGTTAACTTTGAAAATAAAAAGAATTCTGTATGAAAGTCATCACAGTGTATCTTCTCACAATCAGATGGGAATGAGATATTCTACTGCTAGGTCTGTACAATGTTGACTGTATTATAGGTTAGATATTTGAAATTGCTGTGATTTTCCATTGCTTTTGTGTACTTTGGCTTATTTTCCTCAGATTAGCTGTCACTGTAAGTATTTAACTTACTAAAATTTCCTTCTAATTTTGAAGATTTTTAAGGTCAAATTGTATAATTAAACACACTCTAAGTAGAACGTCTCCTGACTTGATTTTCTTCTATCTTTTGATTCAATAATGTTTTAGTTACTCATTTTCAACAAAAAAATTTATAGGCATCCCATGGTAAAATATGGGTTGCATCTGTGTTTCATCAGGATGACTCACATACATATTGATGACGTGGGTTCACATCTCCGGGTTGTTTGTGGTGAGGGGCTGGGTTGAAACTAAATATAATAAATTAAAAAAATACTTCCTCCTTTCTCTTCCTGCCTGCTTGCCTACTTGCCTTCATTCCTACATGCACATTTTTTCAATCTAACTATACATAAAGAACCATAATCCAAGTGCAAATAATTAGGAATTTTATCACAAATATAAAATTTTATTTTATTTTATTTAACTAGAAATCTAATATACATCTAAATAAAATATATCAAAGAAAGAAATGAACTCCCCACATTTTATGAATCCACTGCATCATTTTAGACAATCAAGTAAAGATCTGTTCCAGAGAGGAATTTTCCACCCCAAAACAAAGAAGTAAATTTTCTTACCAATCTCTTCCAAAAGTAATAAAAAATCTGGGACTTGGTTCCAAGATGGCAGACGGCTAAGATCTTGACCACTTCTCCTTCCCACGAGTATAAACGAAATATACTTAGTTAGCAACTATATAGTTAGCAACTATAACTTTCGGAAAAGAATGGGCACCAGCATCTCCACAAAGAAAAAGGACACGTATTTTCATAAACAGAAGTCAACTGTGATAATGTCACACCACCCTGTTTGGAGACTCCAGGGTTCACAGGGAGAGATCAGTGATACAGACACTCTCCTAAAGCAGATGGACTTTTTCCCTCAGCAGGTGTCACCTTACCTGGGAATGGTCTTTCAGTCACTGAAACAAAAACCTCAGCACAGGGTAGAAAGAAGAATAACCTCCTTGTGAACTAAGATGCTACTTCTGAACAATGCAGGCACTGCATATAGATATTAGAAGCATAAAGATTGTATTAGTTCAATTCCATCTTTTAATAGCAGGAAATGACACAGGAGAAGATATTCAAGGCTCAGAGCAGGAAGGGATGCCACCCTTCACACTTCATCTGGAGCTGAAGGAGAGGAACACAGGGAGAAGCTCCTGGTGAAAAGGACATTCCTTGAGCACTTCTGATCTTACACAGAGCTGCACTTAACAAGTGGGAAGTTAAAGCCATTCAAAAGGCTTTTTTTCCCATTATAACTGCATATTTAGTTTATTTTATTAATCAACATTGCTTTTTCAAATGCATTCACACTTTTCAAAATGACTGCTTTTAATAAAGTTAAACCTATATTGCTTTATATTTCAGCATGAGGTATCACTTTAGCATAAGAATGTATAAGATCATTATATTCTCTGCATTCATTCACTGACCTATGAACTATAATGCAAAGGTCCAACTTTTGTTAACGTCTCTCACATTTATATGTCTAATTTAATAAGATGATTATTTAAATAAGCACTTTCTTGATTACTAGAAAATTTACAAATTGTAATCAGGGAAACTGAATTTCAAATAATTAACCATGTAATAACCATTTACTGAAGACTTACAACACATGTGATGCCATGGCATATGAGTCATCAGAACAAATTGAAGACATCTTCCCAAACCACATGAGATATACCACTAGAAAAGATATAAACTTGAAAATGACTGAACAATAAAGTAATCCAGTTGATGGAATGTCGAGAAGTGCTGCAGAAAGAATAGGACCCCTCACCGTCATATACACCATATACTTAATCTTGGCCTCTATGAATAATTTTCTCCATTAATAATGGCCATAATCTCTAAATGTCACCCTTATCTGTTTATTCATGAGATTTTTATTTCTTAAAGAGCTTTCTTTAGTTTTGTCATCTGCCTCATATTCATCTCTCAAAACCCAGATGTCACTTCTTCCTTCTTTAGGTGATAGAAAGGTTAAGTGTCTCCAGGTTTACTCTACAGATAGTAATTAACGCATGTTAATTATATTTTATTTTGTAGAGGTAGTAAGGTTAACTTTTTCTCTGAAGTAGTGGAAAAGGAAGAAAATATTTGTGAAGTCTATAAGATAAAATAATGGAGTTGACAATGAGTAGCTTTGCTTCTTCTGGGTATAAGGGAGCAAGTGCATTCACCATTTTTTTTAAGGGGGAGATAGTCTTTTTATGCCCTAGGAAATCATCTGAAAGTTTTATGTATACATTTGACTATAGTAACATGGAGGTTAGGGTACTGACCCCAAGGCAGTCAAAAATCTACATGTAACTATTAACTCCAGCAAAACATAACTGCTGCTATTGATAGAAACCTTCCCAATATAAAAAACAGTCAATTAATTCTTATTTTACATATGCATTATATACTATGTTCTTAAAAAAGCATAAACTAAAAAAAAAGAATGTTATTAATCAAATTATAAGAAAGAAAATATATTTAAAATATCGTATTATGTTTTTTGAAAAAAAAAACATGAAAGTGGACTCATGAAGTTCATATTAGTGTTGTAAAGAGGGGACAATTACATGGTGGTGTGTGGAATTGAAAGGTTGGTGATGGAACAGCATTTAGGTCAGTCATCTCTGAAGGAACAAGTTATATACCCCTGTATTCAAGTAACGGGTCTCACTGAGCACAGTCCACATGCATCCAAGGGCTCAGGTTCATGTAATTTTTTAAAAAATATTTCAAGTCCTAATGGCAGGGCAAGGACTTGCAAAATTTTGAAGTAATATAGATTTTTTTTATTTAGCTGTTTTGATTAATAAACTATCTGCTCTGTGGAACAAAAATGGGGAAGGAACTTTCTTAACACATTTCATCATTACAATAACCCTGTGATTAATATTATTTTCCTGCAGCTATGTTATTAATAGCTATTATTGAAACTGATTTTATAGATGAAGGAATTTAGATAGAGTTCATGCAACAGGCTCAAATTCACTGAATTAGTAGGTTCTAGAACCAGTATGCAAACCCAGGCAGTACACAACCAGATATTTGTGCTTAATGACCTGATCAACAGGGTAAAGTCTTAAATTTGTTGTGGGAGTAGAAGAGTAAAATAATTAAAGCCTCATAAACTGGTGGAATGACTTTAAAGGCGTCATTGAGAATTATAAGCAAAAAGTGATACACTTCTTAGGTGAGAGAGACATTCAATACAAAATGGATGATCTCATGCATGTACTCTTAGAAAAGTATAATTTAAGAATTGATAAGATTGAATACTGATTTATAGATTATTAACATTAATCGCTTTACTAGTGAATAGTCACTAAGAAACCTCTCCAACCTTGAGTCATGAAACTTGCTGCTTGGACTTGTCAAAAGTTCAGACACAGACAAAATAAAATCGATAAAATACCAAAGAGGTAGCAGCTGAAAGCTTATTGTGCTTACACTCAGAAACTGGGCACACACAAAGAAAATTGTAGGAGGCTCAGGTGTATATTGTTACAAAGTAGCTTATGAGTCATAAAACAGTAACTATTTATTTTTCTGTGACTGGTTATCTTGCTGGAATGTTCTTAGATGATAGTGGGTTGGACAGAGGCTGCTTCATATCAAACTTGGGATGTTTTGCTTTTGGTTTCCAGAGGCATGGACAAGAAATGACCCAGGTCATGTTAGTGTTAGTCTCACAAAATAAGCAAAATTAAGCTTTTTTTGTGTGACTGACTGGTTTTGTCTGCTCAGGGAATTTTCAGGGTTAGTCTCCATTTGTTTTTTACTTTAAAAGACTCTAACTGAACTCTCCTCTTTTTACAAGCCCTGCTGATAAACACAGCCTGCTCCAAATCCTCAGTGGATTTGCAGATAACTCACTAAGGTTTGCATATCCCAAGATGTAATTCTTTGTCATTCATGAATAAAAGTCATCTTTTTGACAGTGTTGAATTTGCCTCAGTTTACCCCTTTATTTAGACAGACATATGGCTTTTTGAAGTTCTTGATTACCTAAGTGTAATGTAAGAGGCTGCGTATATCTAGAGATTAATTAATAGGGAATAGTATGTGAGGTGTGGAAAATAGAGAGAAGAAGTGGTCATAGGGCACTTAAGTAGAGATATACAGGGAAAAAGATTTTGGGAATTTTAGGAATGAGAAATAATTAAAAGATGGGATTGAGTTAAGAGCCAGACAAAGCCAAATAAATCTCTAGGAGTTAGTGGAAACCAACAAGAGGTAAATTTAGTCTATACCAGATTCCCTAACTAAAAAGAGAGAGGAAGCACCAACTGAATTCCAGTATAGTTTTAGATGACAGGATTATGAAGATCTTTTTTCCAAAATTTCTATCGTGATCAATTATTACTTTCTGTAAGGGAAAAGGAAAACTTCCAGAAAATATTTCAAATATGAGGCAGTTCTAGATGATAGCAAAATCCAGGTATTCATAAAGGGAGCAGTCAATGGAATATAAAGTCTCTTAAACTTGAATATATCTGAGAATTTTGATCCCAGGCTATAAAGCAGGTTACCAGCATATACACTGAAACTGACCAAGTTGAGTGTGGAACTGCAAGCATTTGACAAAATATGGCTGTGAGATGGAAGATGGGAAGAAAACTGAGATATTATGAGGGAGGGCTGTGGGAAGCACAAACCTGTGATCACTTGCATTATTTCTAAAGCTCTGAGCATTTTGGATAATGAAAAAAAATCACTATTTAGCACTAAGCCTTGGAGAAACCCAGGGCACAAAGATGTCTCCTTCACATTTTCTACTTACTTTTGGAGCAGACAAAGTCAAAACAAGAAACTCTAATTTTTTCTTTGTTTTTCTCTTTTTTTAGCATATACATGAGCACAGAACCTGAGGTGCATTATGAGACTCCCTGTGTCAGCCTCACACTTGCTCCTGCACTTACCTTTCCCAGGGAGGAAATTCTGATATCATGATTTCATTTTTGTAGTCACTGATTGGTATCTCCTCATTGAGAAAAGTGAAAGTGCACAGGAAGAAAAAACAATAAATTGTAAGGTATGCCAAGTGAATCATGCACCTTTATACAAATTGCTGCAAGACTCTAAAGGAAAAATGTTTCGCTTGATAATGGATCCCTGAGCTTTCATCATGTCTGAGTAATTCAGAAGAAACACAAACCTTCTGAACTTGATTCAAGGATTTCACATGACCTTGCTCTACCCGTATTTACTAATTTTTTCATACTCTCATTTTTTCACAATTTCACTGGGAGCACCTGTGTAATTAAATTTACTGTGACTTATTGCAATTTTCACTTAAGAATTTTCTGTATAAGCCATCTTTTATGCTGATGTTTTATTCAAATTCAGTTAATAATGCAATATGCTGTGCACCATGATAACACTGAAGGGACTATCAGGATTTTAATAATTTAGAAAATGACAAACAAAGGGATGTAGCAGCAATGGGAAATAGAATTTGTTTTTATGAGGTAACATTGATATACAAACAGTGTATAAGCTTTAGATGTGCAGGTTCACTTTGCATCAAATATATGGTAACACCATGGCCACCACTGAATTTCTAATAGTCTTTCATCACTGTCTATTAGACCCCAGTATTCTTTGCTGCTATACCTACCCCTCCCCATTCTTTGTAATAATCTCAGTTCTGATGTCAGAATCCAAGGTTAGTTTTGTGTTGTCTGTTAATTTTCTTTGTTTATATTACACATAAGTGGAATCATTCAGTATTTCTGATTTATTTCTGATTTATCTTCCTAATTACAAAAGGAATCTTAATGATATTAACAGGTGATTTCTCAACAGAAACAGCAGAACTAAAGACAGTGGCATAACATATTCAAATTGCCTAAAGAAAAAAAGTATCAGGTGATAAATCTAGTACCCAAATGAGCTTTCTTTCAAAATTAAATTGAAGAGTTTTCCAGATTAAAAAAAACAAGAAAAGTAGTTCTAGCAGATCAAATTTGCAAATAGAATTACTAAAGGAAGTTCTTATAACTGAAACTATGTGACTCCAGAAGATAATTCAAATTCCATGAAAAAACAAAGAACATTGGTAAAGGTAATTATGCAATTCTGACAAAGAGCATACATGGATGTTTTCCTTCTTTCTTCTCTTAACTGATTTAGAACCAATTACATAAAATAATATGTATATACTATATTGTTGAACCTATAACATATAGAAATATGATATGTATGTTTTCCAATAATAGCAAAAATTCTATTAGATTAAGACAATGACTACAGATGTAAGACAATATTTATTAAATAAAATGTTATCATTGAACTTGCAACATTAATAGACTTAGTGCATATAGAAATAATCTCCAGATCCAGTTTATCTATCACTGCTGGCACAACTGGAATCATGATGGAGTTGTACATGGGAAACCTTGCTCCCTGGCTAATTGTGGATGACTGTGGTGGGGTCCTTACTATTGGATGAGCACTATGGGTTTTGGTGTCTTTTAAGCAATCAGAACTGTTAATAATTCTTCCGTGGTTAGACTCCAGGTGAGTTTGAGAGGTATTAAAAGCAGGACTTCTCATGTGGGAGGTAGTTTTGCAGTTTGGGGAAGAATATTTTCTATGATTGATTGCAGTATGGTTCAAGTCAGAGGGAGGGAAGATCCCTGAAACTCCATCACAAGTGGTGCCTTGACGGGAGCCTTATTGGAAGCAAGAAATGGACAAGTGGCCATGGTTGGGTCACTAGCCATGATTGGGTTAGCTCTGATGGATGACATTCTCCTAGCTCTATCTTAAGCATCTGGTAGTTTGTCGACAAAAGTTGCCTCAGTAAAATGTCCCAATGATTCTGTTTACCTGAAGACCACTTCCCATTGTCTCCAACCCAATTACCTTTCAGAGACTATAAACAATATCAATTAGACTCCTTTACCAGTATTTCTTTAACAGAATGAGGTGTAGTTATAGAAAGGATTTCAGGGTAGTCTATTTTTAAAATCATAAATAGGACAATGACCAACTCAGTTGTGAAGAGATAGCTTTTTTTTTTTTCTATTTAAAGAAATATGGAGGGGGGAATGTAAAAGATTTTTTATTTATTCACACTTGGATTGAAATTATATAGATCTACTTAGTCAAATGTTATTCTTGTAATTCTCTTAAAAGAAAATAAAAACAAGAAGGAAGGGATTCATTCTACAGATCTATCAAATTATGAGAATAGTATGTCTTTTTCTTTTAAAATTATATTTTTTAAAGTGCTCCCTTCAAAAAAGATTATATATGCTCATATGCTATGTTTTGGGGACATAGAGGATTTAATTGCTTTCTTCATAAATTATGTCTTCTATCATGTATAATAGCAACTTTTGTGTTGTCCAGTTCTATTAATTTTAAGTTGTTATTGATAATTTCACTCTGAATGTTTTTGTTTTGCTTGCAATTAACTGTCATTCCTTTATATACCCCCCTTTACATCTAATCTATCTATATCACTGTGTTAAGTGTGTTTTTTCTTTCCATAAAATGCATATTATTTTTATTTTAGCAGCAAACTTAACTTTCACTTTTTCCAATTTGGAGAAAACAGTCTGTTTACTGTCAGTATGAGCCACTCTTATCATTCCATCTTATTTGAT
This sequence comes from Solenodon paradoxus, assembly GCA_004363575.1. Lineage (NCBI taxonomy): Eukaryota > Metazoa > Chordata > Mammalia > Eulipotyphla > Solenodontidae > Solenodon > Solenodon paradoxus. The sequence continues at coordinate 509,166 of RJWH01000084.1, read as the reverse complement.
GTTGTGCTAAATTGACTTACTTTGCAGTACTCCATTCTCTATTTCTAGTTCCATTTTTCTCCAGTTTGATCATCTTATGTATTTCTCATGCTTGTTCAAAGTCTTTACTCTTCAGCTAATGTCTAGCTTACCATTTTCCTCTCACATAATAATCACTGTCCTTTCTACAATACTGTCTGAAAATAAAATACAAATGCGTTATTCCATAATATAAAATATTTTTCCTACTTCTTTCCAACCCAAATATGATGAGACCTGAAAAATATTTTTACTCTCCTTTATTCCCCTTCCTCCCACTTTCATCCTCTTTCCACTTGATGTGTAACTTCTCTCTTCAATCTAACCCCCAACTTCTAGGTTTTCCAGAGGTAATTCAGAACTTTTTATTCAGATTTGGACTACATCAGAATTTTCTTTTCATCATTTTCCATACAACTTCAGATTCCAAAAGCACTTACATTCAATAGAGTGTTTTTATTAGAATGCTCTTTTAACCTGAAATATATGCAATCCTCAATAATATTTTAGCTCAGACTTGAAGGTAGAAGGAAAATGAGTTTCAATCAGGCCACATGTTCCTAATACTTTAGTTGTGAAACAATCAGAAATGTAAAGTGTTGCTTCATAATATATATCCATTCTATTTATATTTGACTCATCATCATATAACATACTGTATAATTCAGTTTCCTATCTTGCTTATTGATCCTCTCATCATACTCGAAGGGTCCCATAAAGAGTTGGGTTTATGAAATGATTGACAATTATTTTTACTTCAGCCCAGAATGTTCTTTTCCAAGATAGTCATAAGGCTCATTCTCTTATATCATTGTGGCATTAGTTCATATGTCACCTCTTCAGAGAGGATTTTCGTAGCACTTTGCTCTGCTTTTTATTTGATAATACTACTTACAAGTTTTTAACATAGAATATAAGCATTCTTTGTTGTTTAATTTACTTTCCCCAAAATCAATAATGACTTTTACTGCATCTTTAAGATATCATAAATTACGCTCAAGAAATTATGCAGTATTATATTATTTCTGTAGCAGGACAGCAGAGATCTCACTCATCAGCCTGCTGATTTGTTCCTTTTTCATAAGCATATATGCCATCCAAAAAATTCCTCAGCTCCTTATTAACTGCTGCAGTTTGCCAAATTGAAGCAACTGAATTTGATACAAGTTAATGTCGTTTTCGTCAAGAGTTAACTTATCTTTCTAGGCTTGAGATACTGAGCAAGTAACACCTGGATATAGTTTTCACCCAAGAAACCTCAGATTTCAGCAAGAGACCCATTGTTCTGAATAATGACACTGAGGGAAGGAAGTATACACAGACCACATCTTGTAATGGAAACCTATTATGCAGCACCCTAACCATGTCTTTACATTACTTCAGATGTTGTGAGCAGTAGCCAGTTCCTTTCTATTTCCCCATCATTTATCAACCGGAGTCTATTCTTTTTCTTTCCAAGGAGCTTGAGTTCTACACTGTTTGAAGTCCCTCAGCAGGATGCCTCTGGGACACTTCACAATCACTGTGCATCCCCTCAGAGAGATGTCGACATTTCTAGTGCTGACCATCTGACTGATGAGAGCTGTTTGTGTTCTCCCATTAGAGGCAGCAAACTCTTCATCCCACTTAACATAGGTTATATAACAGCAAATAGTTTTACTTTTTTACTAATTGTTAAATCACTTTTTTGGGCCTAGAATAGTGTCTAATATGAGGACCCTCAATTATGACTTATCAGATTAACGAATTAATAGAGTAGTGAGGGCTACTCATTAGGGAGGACTAATAAATTAGTTCAGTTTCTCTTAATTATACAAATAACTTATGTTTGTCAAGATGTGATTGAAAAAGACAGAGCTAATAATTTTTAGGAATATTGAACTACTGAAAACTGGAGCTTCGCTAATAGAACAATTAAATTAATCATGATTCAATCAGCTTCAATTTTCTATTTTCAATCATGTTTATCATTTTCAACTAAATCAGTGGTTCAAGATATAGCATTATTTATGTTGACACCCTTACATAATATATACATAACATATATACATATGTATTTTAACATGTCATGTGTCATAAGAATTGTTTTTCAGATTTTAACAATTTTCAGATCACACGGTTTTTAGACATAACCGCACAGAGCTGTCACATGCAATGTTTTACTTTTGTTTAGTACTGCTCCTACTTTAAATCAATTCTCTGCTATTTTTAAGTTTTCCTTATCCTAAGTTCCAATACTTGTGAAATCAAATTTTGATCGTTAGTCATGTGTTTTAAATATATGATAAGTTTAATATGTGATTATTAAAAAGTTTATCTACATCTGCCCAAATCTTGCCTAGTACCTCCAGTGCAACAGAACTTGGGACAGAGTGATGGAGATAGGTCAAAGCAATCTAGCAGCAAATGAGCATTTGTGCATGAGCGAAGCTCTGAGGCTTGATTTTGTCACTGAAAAATGAAAGATGAAAAGAATGGCCTCTAAGTTTGTATTGTCCTATTCATATTTTTCTTCTAAGAATGATGACTGACTCTAGGAAGACTTCCCAGGAAAGACTGAAATTCGTTTCCTGGCACCCCAGCTCATAGATGAGTAAGTAAATGACTCCATGGAACTTTTCTGAACTTCTACATCCTGGACAACGAGAAAATAGGGGCTTTATAATGGAATTTTCCCTGAACCACATAAACATTAATGTATCTGTACATATAAAATCAAACAAAAATACCAAAAAAATTAACTGTTATTCCTGAAATATACCTAATTTCCCTGGAAAATTTCTTATACTTGAGGGCAAGGTGTTGAATGATCTGAATGAACATCCTCCATTTTTTTTTCCATGTAGGAGTCACCTGATTTTAGTAAAGTATTCTCAACTAGAAATTTCCTGAGGACCTCATCTGGATCAAGCAACCAACAAGTGATGTTTCACATGCAACGAAAACTGTGCTAAATGCCGTGAGGACGCAGGCTTTGTTTCCAAGACTTATGCAGTGCTAGGGAAGACATGGTCATCCACATTGCCTCACAATTATTGCCAAATTGTTCCTAGGAAAATAGTGTTCTTTTTTAGGAGGAAAGAAAGTAGGCAAGAATGAAGGCTGGCAGGCAAGCAAAGTACAGGCAGGACAAGAGAAGAGGAAGCATTTTATGTATTTATTTGTTCATTGTAGTTGTTTATTTTCCCAGGAGGTCACAAATTTAGGTTCTTGGGCTTTATGTGGACTATGCCCCAGATGCAGGCTTAATGCCTAAGCCACCAGGGCATGCCAGAAAAACAGTATTTAGACCATACATTGCAACATCCTTTCTATATTATATAGTATGTAAACTGACAGACTCATTTAATGTTAACTTTCTCTTTTTATAAATGTCACTTAATTTTCACAATTTGGTGTGGGAGGGCTGTTATCATCAACCCCTTTGTAATGTATGATTTATAAAAGAACACCAAAAGGCCCAAGATAATAGGGAAACTTAGCTTCATAAGTGTCCTTGTGCCCTAATAACATAATTATCACTTAGTTCTAGAAAAGATACTAAAGCAAGAAATGTTCAAAAATTAAAAATACCTTGATAGGGAAAACAGTAGGAAACATCTGAAATGAAAACTCTTAGAAATTCTGGTTACTAGGTTTTATGGTTGCTATTCAGTGAAAGATGGGTAAGTAGGAGTTGAGGTTTCCATCAAGCCTTTGAGTATTCTGAGCTAGTTTGATCACAAGTTTTCTAAATCTAAATCAAGCTAACAAATGATCATGATGGTAATAATAATAATAATAATAATAATTATAAACAAATAATGTATTGAATGACTTAACAGAAAAGTCATCAATCACTCCATAGTTAGTGCCAGCAGCAAAAGTTACATAATCCTTTATCCATAAGGAATCTGAGAGTTTATCTTTTTAAATAGCTAGATGGATAGATAAAATTCCTGGAATTCTGTTGTTTGTGTCAGCATAGAATCTGTATAGTACAGAATATAGTAGAACCCTTTGAAGAAGGAGTTGGTTGGTATAATCTCTATCCACCTCTATCACATGCACTGAAACCAGGTGAGGGAAACATTTTTACAATGTATCAGTGCTTTTTACCAGAAGAAAGGAGAGATGAGATGAGGCAATAACTCTGCTAGCTTGTGTTCCTTTCATCAAGCAGTTAGAATCTCAAAAAGAAGAGCAAAACTTCCAGAAACAGTGAGTAAGCTGAGGAAAGTAACTGACGACATACCACCGCATTCTATAGCTAAGGATTTTTGTCTTCAGGTCATTCAACTCATCTTTCAAAAGGAGCAATTTCACACTGTCATTGACCAAAGGGCTCTATGTAACCTGATTAGAGCGACTTCTAGAGTCGTGCGAGAAAGCAGGAATCAGGCACCCAGAGAAGAGCAAAGGCAGCAAATGCCTTTCAGACCAGGATGAACAGCTGAGGCCTGAGCTTTGTGATAAGACTCACTGCCAGTGGAAATTCATTTCAGAGGAGAGCCCTTGCAGATGGGAGCAGCTGTTGTCAGCAGCCTGCACCAGGAGCTACTGCCAAGAGCAATTGCCAAAAGAAGCAGCTGGGAATCCAATTTGGGAGCAGAAAGAATTGCTAGTAGTCTCAACCCTCTTCGTCACACCATCTTAAGAAACCACAGGGGTCTGGCAGGAGATTAGGATAGCTTTTTCCTAAAAACCATTTTTTTTAATCAAAAGCTATTTTGACATTAAGATTTAAGTATACGATATATTTCCTGTATCATATTCTAAGGGATTAAATGCGTTTTTTTTCCATTATTCATTCAGTTACTATTGATGTAACATCTCCCACCCCTTCTCTGCAAATAAGAAAAAAAACTTCATACTTCTAATACGATTGCCATCTAGTGGAGGAAAGATGTATGTAAATAAATGTTTAAAATACAGTGTAAATGCAAAACAAGTGTTATCTGGGAAACCCAAGGGGAAAAGTTGCCTTTGCCTGAAGGACTTGAATAAGGCTTTACTGAAGATGATGCATTTTGTCAGGATCTTAATGAATAGAAGGCCCCACATTCCAACAGGAGTACAAGTCTGTTACGAAACTGAAATCAAGTGTCACCTTGGAAAACATGGTTGTGTACATTACAACTTAAACGAAGAAATGAAATAACTTGTTCTCAAAAGGATATAGATTTAATGCCAGGAAAATGTATCTAGTGGACTAAAAGAATATTTTGAATATTTTTAATGCTTGATGTACTATATGATACATATTGTTTCCTCCCAAAGTTTGATATGATCTCTTCCTAGTAATGTAATATAGCTGATTTCATTTTACTTTCTTGATCCAAATTTCTTGTCATTCACTTATCATCATTTTTCTAGATTTCTTCCTCAGATATTTATGGCAAACAGAAACATGGTCCCATTACTTGATTTTTATAAGTTAAGAAATTATTATTTAAAAAATAATATATTTTTAACATCTGCTGAAAGTTATTGGTCTCCCAAACATCTAAAAACAAGATTAAGATTAAGGTCTTTAATGACTCACAAATCAACATATGTTCCAGAGAACCAAAAAATAACTCCTCCAGCAGGTGCATTCCTGAATGCGGAAGCCAGGCCATAGTAGTGGTTCATTTTGGAGACAGACTTCCATTTTGTTCCTAAGTATTTTAATTAACATGCAACAAAATTAAATGCAGTAATATTTCATTTTTATGTAGAATCTAAAAAACAAAAACTCAAACTCATAGAAAAAAGATCAGATGGGTTGGAGGGAAGGAAGAAGAATGGGAGAGGGAGAGAGAGAAAGGGAGACTGAGAGGCACACCCATGATGGAAATTGTCTTTTGTGACCTCGTCTCAGAAGCTAATTGTCTAATTATCATTGTGGCACAGGCCACTATGGCATAATATGGGTGGGAACTACATCAGAGTTTGAATTCTATTTTCAGAATGATGAAAACTTCTATTTCTTTCCAATTGCCATTACAAATACATTTTACTCTAAAAAAATCATGCATATAGTTGACTCTTTGATATATATTGTCAGATTGTTCTCCATATACCGACTATACCAATTGGTACCATCTCTAGTGGTATATGAGAATCTCTTTCCTCTGTAAAATTGCCACCCCTTTTTATAATAAAATTATCTTTTCATAATACATTGAAGAAAAGATGATACTCTGTATTGTTTGAAATTTCAGAACATTTATTTGCTGCCAGCTCAGCTGCCTCAGGAATTCTGGAACACATGACATCAAAGTCATATAGATTATGAACTGTAATAAAGCAGGAGGATGTCAAGGCAAGGTGAAAGAGTGCAGAGCAGGCATAAAAATAATCAGCGCCTGGGAGATAGTCTTAAAACCTTGAGTTTAAGGAAGATAGCAGGAATGTGAGACAGATACAATTGTTCATATAAAAAAAGAGTGAATGAAACCAATCAGACCAACAGAAACAATGGAGATACTGACAGGTCGGCAAGGAGTCAAATGGCAGGTCAATTGATTCAGAATCATCAAATATAGCGGGAGTCAAAGAGCAGACCAATGAACATCAGACCAACATTTAGTCTGAAATTATATCTATAAATCACATCTAATAACAGGTCATGCCCACCCAAACTAACTGGAGACCTTGAAACCCCTGCAAAAAGCTTCTTGAGAGAGAAGGGAGCAATGACCACCACAAACAAACCATCTCTAGGTCATGTCATAGAATAGCTGACAAGTAAATGAATCTGTCCTCAGTAAGGAATGTGAGAACAAGCTAGACATTGATTTCTCCCTTGAACAGAAACCCTTAATTTCCAGCTCAAAACTTGTTGTGTGGAGGATCATGGAAGTTTTTTATACATCTTTCCTGTTTTCTCTAAAAGATTATCTTCATACCTGTGCCTTCTAGTCAATTTTACAAACCTCTATGGTTTTCCACTTCTATATGCTGGCTTCCATGGTAAATAGGTTATCATTCTTTCTCCAATTTTCTCAATAGTAAAGGCCTTATGTACTGTTTCCCTCAGTCCAAATAATACACACAGAGGTTATAATAAACTAATGTCAAAGGCATCACAAGTGATTGAGTGGACTATTACAAATTTCAAAACCCCAAATCAACGTCATATCCCCCTTTGCCAACCCCTGATTTAGCAAGTTGGTACACTACTCAACCATTAATCAAGTGTAGCATAAACTCTGTTCCTTGGCACCATTTCCAACCTTCAGCACTTATGCTAATGGGCTTGATGATGTACAATGTGAAGAGAGAGAAAGACAAAAACTTGCAAAACAAAATAACCTGAAGAATATCAAAAGATGACATGTTCTTAAAAAGTTATGTTCCCAAATTATACAAAATTTATCAGTCCAAATCTGAACTTACAGCTGAAATAACTTCTTACTTTCTACTGCTCCTAGGGTTGGGTCTCAGAGAAATCAATTATAGAAGTAAGGACTTGTGGAATTACATGAGTTGCTTCTTGTGTCTATAAAACCTAACAGACATATCTATTAGACCCTCTGAGAATATTATGTAGGAGTCTTTCCTGGCAAGTTAAACCATTTGTTAGAATGCAAACTCCATCAACAGACGATAAAGATTTCTTCCTTGACTCAGTTATAAAAATAGGATTGAATAGACAATGGAAGTAAAAAGATAGTATCATTATCTACTTTGGATATTCAGAGTTGTTTATTCTTTATGGGTAAGTATCTGAGAGCAATAAACAGTAAGGTGTCTTAATATTTAGTAAGTAGAAAATCCTCCAAGTTTCTTGCAACAGGTGAATGACAGTCCTGGTTTTCATTGCTTTGAATTTTCTTTTTCTTTTATTATCTAGAAGGTATTTCAACAGGAAGTTAAGAGGGGCTGCATTGTAGGTGTTTTTTTTCAATCAGCAAAGAATATTTAAAACAAGTACCCTTCAATTAACCTCTCTAACTACAGAAGCAAAAATAATTTTTAAAAATTCCCCTGCTGGAAGAGAAAGGTCAAAGAAACAAAATCAAATAGACATTTGGAAAATCTAAAAGTTAGAAAATAATTGCTTGATTCTTTACCTAGGCTAAGAACAATCATGAGATCATGAATCAGATTTTGCTACAGCAAGAAATGACTATAATTGGAAAGAGAAAATAAAAAAGAAAACGAGAGAGAAGGAAAAGAGAAGTCATGAGTTGTAAATGTGGTAGCAGCCTCAGGAGGAAAGAAGTTGTAATAAAAACAAAAGAAAACAGATTGACAATGGAAGGAATTCAGCTTCTCCAACATTCATCAGGCACCTGATGTATAAAAGAAATACACTGAATGCCAAGAGTTTCAAGATAACTAAGATCTACATTTTTACAATTCTCTTAGAGTCACAGAGTCTATTAAAGAAAAAAAAGAATGTGGCATTAATAGATTATGAAGTTGTATTATAGAATACAAAATTATTTTCTCTTGCGTAATAATTATATCCATGGGTTGTGAAATCATATTCACGACAACATCGTCAAAGAAAGACTCATATTTCTCTCTGAGTATCCCACTCAGATAAGTATCTTTATATAGAGTATTTATAACTATTGAACTTTCCACGAATGTTCTTTTCAAATATTTATTAAGTATAACAACTCAGAAGAACAGAGTGAGAACCTGAATGCTACAGGCACCCATGAAGGCAACAAACTTACTTTAAATCTGCTTTTCTGCCTGAAATTGTATACGCTAAAATAACCCTTCTCACTCACTTCTGCAAGAGCAGCCAGAAGAGAGTGACATTTCTTGGTCAGCACAAGACTCAGGTCAAATCTCTATTCTTTAAAGTTCTGACAAAACCTCTGGAACTTCAGCAATGCCTTTGTCAAATTCATTCTTGATGGCAGCGAGAGAGCTGCAGTACAGGTGAGAGTGACCAACAGTTCCATTATAAGTGGAGAAAGCACTACTGATACTTCTAGAAAAAACACAGTGATGACAGATTTGGAGCAACTGCCTTTTATTTGATCCCTGCAGGTGTGAGGCTTGTGGTGAGCTCTTTAGACAGAGAGGATGCTCTTTACACAGCACAACTGTAGTCTGGAAAATGTGTCTACTCTTTCCTATGGTTATCACTTCCCGCTTCCTGCCACCAAGATCAGAGCAATTGTTTTGTGAAATAGTTCAGTTGAACAAGTAGTCAATTCTGCTAGGCTCCAGATTATAAATACATGAATATCCTCTACTGAAATGTTATGGATTTGCTCGTTTTTTTTTTCTGTTTCTGACTTTTTTTGCCTTCTTCCTTTTCTTCTAATGGCTTAACCAGAGATGTCCTGATCTGTTTGTAAAGTGTATTTCTTGCCCTGACCAGTTCATCTGATTGGAAGGAGACATGCAAATAAGGAAACCGTTTTGTTAATTCCGGTAGTCTTCAAACTCTTTTTCCTTTTATTCCTCTACCTCACAGAACTCTGAAAGGGAAAATACTTCTAAGTTGTCCCAGTTCAAATTTTAGAGTCTAATTTTCTACTTAGAAAATTAGGAACAGATTTCACCTTCGTTTAACTTTCTTCAGATGGCATCTCAAGAGCTTCTAAATGTGAAAAGTCTGGATATTTATCAACAGAAGAGCTCATAATGAGTTTCCTTGTCCATTTCCAGGATATCTTCATTGGAGGTCCATAGTTTTTCTTTCTCATTCCCTCTCTAAATCCTGAGACACTGTAGAATTCCACTATATCAGACCCTTCTTTCTTTTAAACCAAGGATCTCCTTCTGTTATTACACCTATTTTCTTTTTACCTGTGAATTCTAAGGAATCTAAAACCCCACTGATATTGACGTTTCCTATGCTCTGAACAGCATAGAGATTGTAGAACAAATGCCAAAGGACAAATCCCTGGGGAGGAGTTTTCAGTCTCTTTGACATTTGTCTCTTATTATTTATTGAACTTCTGTTGAAATTTCACTGAGACAAGAAATCCTGCATTTAAATGACATTTGAAATACCTTACCTTTATGTGGCTATAGTGACTGAAGCTGAAAAGATGAGAATTTGCCCCAGCTCCTCCAAACAGCCCCACGTGGTCTGAAACACATCTTTGGAAGCAGTTTCCTTAATATGGAGGCTGTGTAAAGTCTCACAGACACTGGCAGGTTGGACTCTGATCTTTTCCGAGTGGAAACTACAGGCTCTGAGTCACTCTGGCTTGCACTTTGCCCAAAAGACTCCGACTATTCTGGCTCACAGTCCATCTTCAAGGGTGGGGATTTCTTCAGTTGTCATCCTTACCTAATAATATTACATCTTCTCCCCTGAGCTGCCTGCCAAGGAGCCGCCCCTGTCACCTAGGAAGTCAAGATCTTTCTTATCAACTACATTTTCAAAGTTTTTGCTTGTTTGGTATGATGATTTCCATTTTATTAAAGAAGAAACTGATGCTCAGTGTTTAAGTAACTTTCTGAAGGACAAAATAACAGCAAAGAATATAGTTAGCATTCGAAATAGATGTGTCTAATTCCAAAATTCACGTCTGTCTTTCCATTTCTTTAGTGTAGGTCCTGATGACTGGGTCTTCTTTTTGCATGCAGTTGCTTGACTTCAAAGAGGATGAACTCAATAACAGGCTGCCAGTCACACAACTAGATAAGAGCCAGGAGCTTCTCTAATCTCAGTCTTTGTGTTAAAGATCTTGGTTACTTTTGGTAACTGACCATTTGGGTTATTTGCTTCTGCTTTTGCTTTTCTCTTCTCTTTCCTATGTCTTAAATTACCAATAAAAAGTGAAAACTCTAGACCTCACCTTCAGCCCAGAGAAGAGCAGGACCCCACAACTTCTCTCTCTCCTCTTCATACCTCCCTCTCTATTCTATTTTAGTTCTATTCTCTCTCTCCCTATCTCCCCACTCCTTTTCCGAATGACCCCAGATGTACCATGTAATTTCCAGACAAAGTTTACCATTTCAATGTTTCTTGATGGTTCTTGCTGAAGGGCACAAATTGTGCAAACTGCTTGGGCCAGCCAATCATAACACTAATTGACAATGTGCTGAGATTTGCACAAAACAAGTCATAATTGACAGATCTAACAATCTGTCATAGATCTAATGATCTAAATCATAGAAAGGCTTAGTTTTGTTTTATATCCTCTAATTCTGAATGAATAAGTTATAAGACATATTTTAGAATTTCTGTATAATTTCTTCAACTTTCCCACCTACAAACAAAGCTAGGTTTTTGTCCTTTCTTATTTCTTCCCTTTTGTATCAAAGGAAAAGTTTTCTTCCTCATTAATTACCTCACTCAGTAACTATTTATTGGCTCCATGGTAGGCTCTCTATTGGACTCTAGGGAGAAAACGAGAATAGGAGAGACAAGATTTCTGCTCATATGGACTCCCATTCTAGATGTGGAAGTAGCTAACAAAACAAATATATATACATATATATATGTATACATATATATACATACATATATATACATATATGTATCTTTGATGAAAATAACATCACAGAAATGATATGTCATATATGCAAATATCATATTTGAGATTTATATATATATTATTTACATTATACAATATTTAAGATCCTTGAGTACTTTAACTAGTTAAAGTAGAAAAAGAATGCCTTAAATTGCATTAAGTACTTCATAGCCCATCTGAGTGATCATAGGAACCAGGCTTTAAAGCCATGCGGCAAGGACTAGCACATAAGCCGCATCTTACCATGGCTTCAGAAGGGCCTAATATACCACCACGGGGATAAACATCAGAGCTTACAACAATGTTACTGATCCATCATTACTGTTCCTGGAAAGCAAAACAATATACCCTCACAAAAGATGAATTTTGTTTTATTTTGTTTTCTGATCTGAAATCTCATGTAGGTACATCCAGTATAAATTCTAGATCATGCATCTCGTGCCTTAGATAAAAGAGACCCTGGAAAAGTGAGTTCTGGCTTCTGTCTTGGAGCTATGGGATTCAAAACGTGGGACATTCCCACATGAAGGCTGTGGCAAAGGATAATATTGAACTGTTGGCGAACTTACATATAGATGTTGATCTACATGATGCACAACTTAAAACTAGGTAATGTTAGGATGCAGTGTTCCTTCAATAAATATTTTCTAAATTAAAAAAAAACCCATATATATCTATATCCATATCTATCTATCTATATATATAACTGGGAACAAAACAAACAAGAAGGCTAGTAAAAAGATCACAAGCATCTTCTGACAAATACCCATGGTGGTAGCAGACATGACAAGCTTCCTCCACAATTCCCAGTCTTCCTACTGCCTTAGTAACAGACTCTTGCTAACCAGACACTTGCTCACCAGAGTGTCAGTGTGCACAGCTCACAAAACTTCCTTACTTTTGCCAAAATTCTTGCCATAAAGTGTCACTATTTGACACAACTGGAACCAGTGAGTAATAGGGAAATTCTTCTGAGAAACACTTCTTTGTTTATATTAGTGATACCCCTGTACATTTTCCTTTCTCCTTGCAGTCACCTTACAACGAGGAGTCAGCATGATTGTAAAGGACACATGACAAAGATGGTGATGGAGAAAGCTGGAATGAGTAGCTTCACTGGCTTTCCATGAGCTGTCTCTGGACTACATGTCATACAAAAAATGTCATTTTTATATAAGATAGTCTTCACCAAAATAATCTGCTACTTCAGTCAAATGCTTTCTAACTGATGTAACTAAAAAACACTTAAAACTGATTTTTGGGGGGAACAGCCCAAAAGTCATTCATAACCATATCAGCAGGAGTGACTAACTTAGATATTATTAAATGAAAATAATAATGGGCATATAAAGAAGATATTGTTCTCATGGATTATGAAAGACAAAGTTTTTAAATGTACTAAACAACTGTATTATTATTATATGCACATAGAAACTAAGTGCAGTGTGTTTAATAACTGCACTCAGTTTAATTATAATCTACCCTGAGTTATGTGAGATGGTGAATTGTATCCTACAATACAGATGTTGAAGTCCTAACTCCAGGGCCTTAGAATATGACTGTATCTGGAGGTAATTAAATTAAAATGAGTCCATTCGGATGGGACCTTATCCCATCTGATTGGCATCCTTATGGTAAGAGGAGAGAGATTAGGATATTCAGAGACATATCAGGGCTGTATATACAGAGAAAAGGTCAAGTGAGCTTACAATATGAAGGCAGCCAGCCCACAGGTAAGCCCAGGAGAAAGGTCTCAGAAGTACCCAGTCCTGTCAACATCTTTTAGTGCCCAGAACTCTGTAAAAGTAAATTGCTCTTGTATAAGTCACCCAGTCTACGATATTTTGTTATGTCCATCCTAGAAAAAAAATACATAGATAGAAATAGACAGACAGACAGATTCTATCTGAAAGTAGAGCAATCCTGTAAAATCTTCTGCAAACAGAAATGACATAAGGCAAAGAAGTAGTTGTCAATAATTTATATGGAAAAATGTGTATGTTCAGACTCAAAAACAAACTACCGAATCATAACAAATATCACAAAAATCTTAAAATAACACCAACACATAGTAAAAGCAGGAAGGATATGCTAAAAACATATCCTGTATAACATAGTTCTGGGGAAGAAACTTGGTGCTCAGGATACAAATTGTTTCTGTAGACTATGACAAAACAAAAGAACAGTATTTTTGCTTTCATTGTAGAAGCGCAAATCCTCTTTGTATTTCTTTTGGACAGAAATCACAAAGTACCATTGCAGGTCTTCTGTAAAAGCAAAGTGGTATGACTCAAATTTTTGGAAAAATTAGGGACTACCTCTGTATGTGGTAAGAGGATAAGCTCCCAAGGACAGGGTTTGTTGTGTTTAGCGCTCTCTCCAAGCACTTTGAAGAGTGACTGGCACAGTGGGTGCTCAAGAAATACTTCTTGTTGAATTGATTAGTGAATTTTCTGGAGGACATTTATTTATAACACTTTATAGATTTTTCTGAAGATATTATCTGCAGAAACTGTAAATAGGTGAGAGGATTATTTGAGTTGATTATTTTTGTCCCCAGATCATTAATGAGATCCAGTCTCATTTTCCTTCAATGTCTTAATTTCCAGACAGGTGCTTCAGAGGAAGTGAAATATTAAGAAGACTCCACATAGATATGCCTGGGGGAGGCAGGGCAGGGTTTCGTACCAGGAGGCACCCAGGACAGGACCATTTACTCTGGAGGGATGCAGCAAGTAGGAATTGATTCTTCATGTCATGGTTAAATGTGCATCTCAAATCACTCTGATAGAAAGAAGTTTCTCCTTCTCGGAATACACTCACACATTTATTCTCTTTTCTTTTATAATTGAGTTTTTGGTACTTAACCCTATTCTCAAGTGCATAACACAAGAAAGACTTTCTCATTCTCTTATGGTTATAATGTAGTGGTTTCAAGCAACTTCTTTTGTAGAAGTATTTGATAGTTTTCATTATTTTGCAGTTACAAGCAAAGTTGAAAAAATAACCCTGAAAATATACATTTTTATTTTGTGGGAAGTGTATCTTGACCATAAATTTCTAGATATGGGATTGCTAAATCAAATAATATATGTTAATACATTTTTATAGATATGATCAAATTCTCCTCCAAAAGTGCTTTACCAGTTGCATTCCCACCAAATACATGGAGAAGGTCTGTCTCCCTGCCATCTAGCAAAGAGTGTTTTTTAAGCTTCCTAAATCTCATGTCTGAAAAACTGTATATCCATGTAGATTTAATTTACTTATCTGCAATTATGAATAAAGATGAAAATTGTATCCCATATATACAGGTCATTTCAATATCTAAAAAAATGTTTCTATGTCAATTCTTTAGACCATTTTTTTCTCAGATTTTTATATAATTCCATTCATTTTAAATAAAAGATATCTTTACTATCCACAAACCAGGTTAAACGTTAGTTTTCTATGATTGCTTCATAATGATTTTTATAAAATTTATATATATATGTATATATATTATTACAGTAATTATTCTGCTCATTAAAATAACCTCATATGTAAAGGTTCCCCATCCTTAGATATATGTCAACACACCCACTCCACCAAATCACCAAGTGTTCTTCATGATTGTCCAGTGGCCTCTGCCACCATTTGTTCTCCCACCCCCATTCCCTATTGATAACCTCAGTTCTATTTCAAGCATTCAAGGGTTGGCTTTGTTTCTCCTGTTCCTTTGTTTTCTTTATTCACGTTCCATCTATGAGTGAGGTCATCTGGTATCTTTCTTCTTTCGATTTATTTCACCTGGCATAATCCCCTCTAGATCCATCCATGTTGATTCAAATGAAAGGATTTGATCTTTTCTAAGTACTGTGTAGTATTCCATTGTTTATATGTACCACATCTTCTTTATCCATTCATCTGAAGTTGGGCACTTAAGTAGTTTCCAGTTCTTACCTATTGTGAATAGGGCTTCAATAAACATGGGAGTGCATAAATTTCTGCAGATGAGTGCTTTTGTATCTTTTGGATGAATACCCAGAAGTGGAATGGCAGTATCATATGGGATTTCCAACCTCGGCTTTTTGAGCAATCTCCAAACTGTTTCCCACAGAAGTTGCACTGATTTCCACTCCAGCCAATAGTGTAACAGTGTTACATTTTCATCCTCATCAAAATTTGTTGTTCCCAGACTTTTGGATAATAGTCTCTCAGGTGTAGGGTGATATCTTATTGTTATTTTGATTTGCATTTCCCTGATAGCCAGGGAGTAGGAACATCTTTTCATGTACTTGCTATCCATCTGCATATCCTCTTCAGAAAAGTGTCTCTCCAATTCCTCTTCCCATTTTTGATTGGGTGGTCTGTTTTTCAGTTATGGAGTTTTATGTGTTCTTTGTATATTTTAGATACTAAGCAAATATCTTCTCCCAATCAGTAGATTTTCTTTCATTTTTGGTGTTGTTTTCTTTCACTCTGAAGATACACCTTAGTCTGATGTAGTCCCAGTTGTTTATTTTGACTTTGTTTCCCGGGATGGTGAAGTTGAGACTCCAGTACCTTTCTACGGTTGATGTTGTGGAAAGTATTTCCTATGTTGTCTTCTAATAACTTTATGATTTCTGGTCGAATATTCAACTCTCTAGCCTCCATTTTGAGTTAATCTTTGTGAATAGTGTTAGAGAGTGACCTAGATTAATTCATTTGCATGTGACTGTCTAGTTTTCCTGATATGATTTATTGAAGACTTTCCTTTCTCCATTGTATGCCTTTGACTCCTTTGTCATAGATTAAATGACTGTGTGTGAGTGGGTCAGTTTCTGGTGATTCAGAAACTGATTCCACTGATCTGTGCCTCTCTCATTCATTATTCTAGTACCGTACCATTTTGATCACTATTGATTTGTAATATAGTTCACTTTCTGGGAGTGTAATCCCTCTGGATTCATTCTCTTTTCTAATAATCGCTTTGGCTATTTTGGGTCTTTTTTGTTCCAAAAAATTTTAAGATTTTCTTGTTCTATTTCCTGGAAATAAAACTGTGGGATTTAATGGGGATTGCATTAAATCTTTATATTTCTTTGAGTAAGATGATAATTTTAGTGTTGTTGATTCTTCCCAACAATGAGCAGGAGATGTCTTTCCAATTATTTTTTCCTCCTCTACTTCTCTTGAGAAGGACTTGTAATTTTCATTTTACATATCTTTTACTTCTTCTGTTAGGTATATACCCAGATATTTTTTTCTTTAGCTTTTATTTTAAACAGTGTGATTTTTGTGATATCATTTTCTTCTAGCATGTTGTTTGCATACAAAAATGCAATGATTTTTTGTGATGTTTGGTGTTTCAGCATATGATCTATCCTTGTGAATGTTCCATGAGCACTTGAAAAGAAAGTGAAATCTGTAGTCATGGTTAAGTGTTCATCATATGTCTGTTAGACCTATCTGTTCCAGGTCATTTAAAGCAACAGTTTCTGTGTTTTCTGCCTAGTTGATTTGTCCGTTGTTGTAAGTGGGGTGTTGAAGTCTCCCACTGTTATTGTGTTGCTGTCAGTATCTCTTGTTAGATCCCATAAAATTTAATATATTTTGATGCTCCTTAGTTTGGTGAATATATGTTAATAAGCATTATGTCTTCTTGCCGATTGACCACTTGATCATTATCTAATGTCCATATCTCACTTTTGTTATTCTCTTTAAATGGAAGTATGTTTTATCCAATATGAGTATAGCTGTTCCTGCTCTTTTGTGGTTGCCATTCAATTGTAGGATTGTCTTCCAGCCATTGACTTTGACCCTTTGTTTATCTTTTGGAAGGAGTGTTTCCTGAATGCAGCAGAAGGTTGGGTTATACTTTTTAATCCATTCAGCCACTCTGCATCCTTTGACTGATGAGTTCAGTCCATTAATGTTTAATGTAATTTTTGTGTAGCTAGTTATTATCCTTTTGCAATTTGACTTCTGTATGTTACTCTTGACAAGTCCTTTTTTTTTTTTTTTTCTTTCTTGTCTTAGGTCAGATAGGTACAGTTCCCTGTCTGATTTCTTCTTTGCTTTTTCTCTAGGGATGTAGGGAAGTTAGCATTAATAATTTTATGATTATTTCCTGTATTTATCTGAAAGCATATTAATCTTCCACTCATTCTAACTATCCACATTTCTATTCTTATCTCTTCCCACTTTTTGTATTTATTGTCTTACAGTTTTTATATGGGGTTTACTTATGCTTTATAAAACATCCTTTAATGTTTTTTGCAAAGCTGGTTTTGTGGTGATGAATTTCTTTAACTTTTGCTTAACAGATAAGCTTTTTAAAATCATATCTTCAGTTCTGAATGATAATCTCACAGTGTATAGTATCCTAGGTTGAAAATCCTTTTCCTTCAGCACCTTGAATATATCATGCTATTCCCTTCAGGCCTGTAGTGTTTCAGTTGAGAAATATGCTGACAATCTTATGGTGACTCCTTTGTAAGTGACACGTGGCTGCTTTTAAGAGTCTCTCTTTATTTGTGTGTTTGACATTTTGATCACAGTATGTCTAGGTTTATTTTTGTTTGGTTTTATTTTATTAAGAACTCTTTGAGCTTCCTAGGTCTGAGGCTTGCTTCATTCTTTAGCTTTGGGAAGTTCTCATCTATTATTTCTTCAAATATAGATTCTGCCCCATTTTTTTCTCTCCTCCTTCCAGGACCCCAATGATGAGAATGTTGTTCCTATCCCAAAGGCCTTGAATGTTGTCTTTATTCCTTTGTACCTTCTTAATCTTTTTGCTGGTTTGTTTGAATCAGTTCCCCTCCCTATCTTCCAGATCACTGATTCTATTGAAAGCTTGATCCATCCTGCTATTGAGACCCTCTATTGAATTCTTTAGTTCAGCTATTGTTTCTTCATTTCTTAGATATCTTGCTTCATTTCTTCTCTCTGTTTTTTTAAATTCCCTTTTACTTCTTTATGGTTTCCTGGATTCCCATATATATGTTAATAATGGTTACCCAAAATTCAGGTATTTTGCATATGTCCGCTTTATTCACAGATTTTCTCCTGGGTTTTTGATGGGATCCATTACCTCACATATATTTCTCTGTCTTTGCTCTGCTCAGCATTCTGTTTATATTTCTGTAGGCTTTGTTTCCCTGCTGAGATGGTGTTGTGTAGAGTGATCATGTTGGTGCTGGCCCAGAATTGGCAATCAGGCTGCAGTTCTGCCTCTACCCACAGTGTGGCGCTAATGGGCATCATTGAGGTTTAGTCCTTTCAGGGAGACTACCTTCTTCCTAAATCTTGGGTTGGGATATCCAGTGGGCTAGATATCCTTGGGTGGATCCTGAGACTCCAGAGCAAAAAGGTGGTGGGAGAGGCTGTGATGGGATATTTCCCTAGTTGCCTTCCAGTTATGGTTAGCACCCAGTGTAATTCCACTACGCGGGCTCTGGCTCAGTTCCCTGGGTGCTTGCTCTCCTTCAAATCCGCTAAGGTGGTACCCACTGCCTCTGCATCCCAGCCATGCTGGGCATGCTCCACGCTGTCTCTGCACAGGGTCTTCAGTTTTTTCATGCCCTCCGGCAACTCTATCACACTGCCACATCTTTTATGCCAAGTCCCATATCTGAGGTTTAACTGCATATCGGGATGTTTTTACCTAAGCCTTTTCATCACGAAAGCTATTCTGTCTCGGCAGCTGCTGCACCTGTGGTTCCTAGGTTTTGCCTCTGGAAAATAGGTGAATTTCTTGTTGCTCTATGGGGTGGGGCATGGGAATCTGAATCTCACCTCTACTAGGTTGCCATCTTCCTTCTCTCCCATCAGTTCCATCCATTTTTAAAGAAATTTTTCATATATTAGGAATAGTAACTATATTACATGGCAAATACTTTTTCAGAGTATGTTTATAGATTTTTAAAATAATTTGTTCTGTGTCATTTTTAGTCAAATTTGTTAATTTATATTTTGTTGTTTGTATTTTCAATCATAGAAAATGTTCCCTACACTCAAATTATAAAGGAATTCACTTATGGTTTCCTTTAGCGTTTAATATTGTCTTTTTTTTTTTACATTTAGATTTTTTATTTATTTAAGGTTTATTTTGAGTATGGTCTAAGGTATAAATTTAATTTTGTGTTTTTCCAAGCAACAAACTCATTACCCTGCACATTTTATTTAAAGACTATTTTCCCCCCAGTGACTTGTGTTGCCACTTTCATCTTATGCTAAATTTTCCTATGTATTTGGCTATATTTCTCAACTTTATTTCCATTTTATTTGCCTATTCATGCTTTCTTCTTGCATTGCATTAGCTACAAGACTTTATAACATATTTTAATGTCTAGTAAGACTGGATGCCCCTCAAAGTGTTTGTTTCAGTTTTATCCTGGCTTGCAAGTTTTCTTTTAATATAAGCTTTAGCATTAACTTGTCTGACTCCATAAAATCTTTTGTATATTTTATTAGATTTCATCAACTCTATATATCATTTAGAGATAACTAATGATATTGAGTAATTCTATCCAAGAACAGATGTCTCTCCATTTCTTCAAATCTGCTTCGTATCTTTTAGGAGTGATTTAAAATTTTTCTTTAACCTATACATGAATTTTATGTACTTTTTCCTAATTTACTTCCTAAGGATTTCATTTGCTTTGCTGCTATTAAAAGAGAGGTTTTTTCTCTGACGTTATGTTCTGTAACTGGTCATTATTTGAATATATAAAGCTCACTAATATCTGAATATTAATTTTATACCAAACTGAATATGTACTGAATGCTTTGAGTAAGTTTTATGGATATGCTTGAGTTTTCTACATGTACAAAAATATTGCCTGCAAATAAAGCTGGTTTTAGTTTTCTTAACCAATTTTTATGTCTCTAATCGATTTCTCTTGTCTAATTGAATTGGCTAATATCATTAATAGATATAGAATAGCGTTAATATTGTGAGTATTTTTGCTTTGTCTTTTTTGTTCTTGATCTTAGTGGAGATGTCTTGAGGGTTTATTCACTAAGTAACTTTAACCAAGGTGTGTGTGTGTGTAATCATGTTGAGAATATTCATCAATCTCTGGTTTTTAAATTTTCTGTGTTCCAAAATGGTGTTGATTTTTTAAAAAGACTTTAATATCTATGCAGATAATTGAATGCTTTCTCTTTACATCTGTTAATATGGTGGGTTGTTCCAATGGATTTCCTAATATTGAACCAGTTGTGTTCTTGTAATATCACTTGATCATTGGATGTTACTGCTTTAATAGATCATCTTTGCTAATATTTTATTTAGTATTTTGCACAGATATTCATATGTAATATTTGTAATTTGTTTAAACTATCTGATTCTGTTTTATTTGCTATCCAAAAACAATAAGGAAGTTTTCCTCTATTATTAATGCTCTGGGACAGTCAATGGAACATTGAGACTACCTCTAAGCATTTGCTAGGATTCTTTTGTGAAACCTGCCTGCCTGTGCTTTTGTGAGAGAATTCCTTGATAACTTTCTCAAATTCTTCTACTAAATTAGTCTGTTTAAGCTTCTGTTTCAAACAGTGTTGCTTTTGTTAACTTGTATTTCTCTAGTAAGTTATTCAGTTTACCTAGGTTTTCAAATTTATTTGCATAGAGCTCTGCAAAGTGGTCTCATCTGTCTCAAATTATTCTTTTTACCACTCACCTCTCGTAATTCCTTATTTTGTACATTAGTGCTTCTCTTTTTGTGTCTTGAACAAATTATCTCGTGGTTTGCCTATCTTGTTAATCTTTTCAAAATTAAGTCTAATTTGATTTTATCGATAAAAGTATTTACTATAATTTTTCCTTTGATTCCTTTGATCCTTCCTTAAGATCTGTTCTCTAGTAAAATCTCCATGACTTCTATATTATGTCTTTAAGAACAATATTCACTTTTTGTCCATTTTATCTGCCTTATGCTGAGAAAGGCATGTTAAAATCTCCTATTCTTAGCTTATGTCTAATTTGTGTTTTGAATACTATGTGCTTCCTGAGGTTTTTGTCATTTTTTGCATAGCTATTCATAAATGCCATCTTCATTTTTGTGAATTTTAGTTCAACAATTAAATGTGTTCTAATCAAGAGTTTATTCTACTATAAGTGAATAAGTGAATAAATAAATACAAGAAAGGAAAAATTATTCTTACAATTAATAAACATAAAAGGAAATAAAGAAATAGAGTGTTATCACTGGATACGTGCATCACAGTAATAATTTTTGTAGGTAAGATACACCAATGAACAGTAGAGTTAATGGGTAAAATTCTGAAGATAGAATTTACAGAGTTTCAGAGTATTTATTGTATACTTAACATTGAGCACCAAGGAAAGGTAGTTACTTTGCAAAGGAGAGGCTCAGGAGACACTACTTTGATCAAGAAATTAAAGTTAACCTCACCAGCAATAATCCATAGCAACATTGCAAGTGCCTTGATAAGAAAAAATATAGAATACAATTTGTCGAATTCTTGCTAAAAAAATATCTTTATTTTAAGCATCTTATTTTTGTAAGATATATCTAAATTGAAGGACAAACAGCAAAATCAGTCCTCTCAAAAAGTGTCAAGGTTACAAAAGACAAAACAAGAGTATAAAATGCAATGTGAGCTTCTGGATAGTAGTCCTTGGAACAGGAGGACATTGTGGGAAAATAGTGGACTTCAAATAAAGTCTGTAGTTTAGTGAATGATATATTCCACTATTAATTTTCTGTTCTAATTTTGCTAATTTACGATGATTATATAAGATATTAACCTTAGAAGAAGAAAGCTGAGACATAAAAGGAGACTAGCCGAATTTTTATTTCATTGTTTCTTTATATTCCATACATGATGAAATCATCTGGTATTTGTCCTTTTCTTCTGTCTCACTTCATTTAGCACAATTACTTCAAAATTATATACAGGTTGTTGCTAAAGGCATAATTTCACATATTTTAATTGTCAATAGAATTCCATTTGGTATATATATCATGTCTTTTTTCAGTAATTTTTATTATTTTTTGTTTACATCACTGTATTCATTTCAGGACATTGCTACAGAGTTCTAGTGTCCTCTACCACCTTCTTGTTCTCTCTCCTTTAACACCTCTAATAACTGCTGTCTTGCAACGTGTAAATTTTGTTGAGATTTGTCTGCTTGTTTTCTTTATAGTCCATATATAGTGAAATCATTCTTTATTTCTCTTTTTCTTTCTGACTTATCTCACTTAGCATAGTCAGCTCTAGCTCCATCCAAGTTTTCGCAAAGGGCATGATTTTGTCTTTTTCTTCAGTTTCATTGAGCATGTGTATCACAGTTTCTTTATCCAGTCATCTGGTCACATATATTTAAGTTGTTGCCATTTCTTAGCTATTATGAATTGTGCTGCTATGAACATAGGAGTGACAGGTATCTCTTCTGACTCATGTGTTTGTTTTCTTCTGATATATATCTGTAAGTGAGATGGCTGGATCGAATGGTAGTTCCACTCTTATTCTTACGAGGAATCACCATACTATTTTTCATAGAGGTCATACTTACATTCCACACTCTCACCAAAACTATACCTTTTAAGAGATTTTTCTCAGAGCAACTTTGAATTTACAGAAATATTGATCAAGTAGTATAGAGTTCCCATATCTTACCAACCTCCCTGCCAAGTTTCTCCTGCTAACATCTTCCATTAATGTGGTACATTTGTAACAATTAATGAAACAACATTGATGCATTAGTAGTGTACATATTTTTGTGTTATACAGTCTATATAGGTTTGACAAAGTATAATCTAAGCTGTCCTCCATTACAGTATCATACAGAATGTTTTAACTGCCCGGAAGCCTTTCTGTGTCCCACCTATTCATCTTTCCCTCTCTTCCCTGGTCCCCACTCATATTCCTGGCAACCACTCATATTTTAGTATCTATACAGTTTTGATTTTTCCAGACTATCATATAGTTGCAATCATGCATATAATATGTAGCTTTTTAGACTGGCTTTTTTCACTCAGCAGTAAGCTCTTACGTTTCCTCCATGACTTTCTGTGTCTTTGTGACTTCTTTTATCACTGAGTCACATTGCATTGCATATATGTACACTTAAGTGGTACACTTTTTGAAGGGCTTCTACTTCCCATTTGTGGTCATTATGAATAAAGCCAATAAACATCTATGTGCAAGCTTTGGTGTGAACATAAGTTTTCAACTTAATTGGGCAAATACCTTGGCAAATAATCTCCTGATTAATTATAAAAATATATTTAGTTTTGTAAGAAATGGTCAGTGTGCCCTGGTGGAATAGCGGATGGGCCAGCTGCCTGTGAAGGAGTGCAGTTCACATACATACCAAACACTGGGCTTTGTATCCTGGGACTGGGAGAGCAACCAAGATGAAACTAATAAAATAAAGTGTTTATTTTCTGCTCTCTTCTCTTTCTGTCTGCCTGCCTACTTCCCTCATTCCTTCCTGAATTGTTCCCTTAAAAAAATTGTCAAACTGTCTTCCAAAATGGCTTGGCCATTTTTCATTTCTACTGCATTCTCATCAACATTTTTGTGTTTTTATCATTCTAATAGGTGCATAGTAGTATCTCATTTTTGTTTTAATTTGCAATTTCTAATGTCATATGATGTTCTACAACTTTTCATGAATGTTTTCAGATCTTTTGCCCACTTTTTAGTTGTTTTTTTTCTTATTATTGGTTTTTTAAGGATTCTTTGTATATTTTGCATATAGGTGCTTAATCAGATATGCATTTAGCAAATATTTTTTCCCACTCTGTGACTAGTCTTTTATTTTAGAAGGGGAACATTTCAATACAGAGCAGAGATCATCAGTTATTAAATGTTGTTCTCCTCTTTGGTTATATATAAATATATGTACATAGATATGTCACTGTAAATATTCCTATTTGATTTTACTTGTGGTTAGATATTTTCACAGAACTGTTATCAACAGAACCTTTTTTGTTGTCCTTTGAAAGATTTTAATTTAGCTTCGGATCTCATTCAAGAAAATGCTATATCCAAAGTAATGTAACAAATGAATTTCTAATTACCTTCCCATTGGTTTATAAAAGTTTGGGAATGATGTCAGTGTTGTGGATTTTTCAGTAGCAATTATAGCACACTTTGAAACTGCCAAGTTTATCATGCCAAGTTTATCTTTTTTTCAAGATCCAACCCACAGATTTTTTTTTTTCCCTGCCTGACTCAGAACTAATTTAGTTAGCCCAAAGAAGCTTACTGCACATTAGTTAATGAGCATGGTAGCTTTTTTTTTTTAAATAAAAATAAATGAATTGTACTTGGACCCTATGTTTCCATTGTTGGATGCAGAAGTCTTGTCACTATTTTAAACACATATTTTCCTTGAGTGTTGGAGGGAAGCATGGAATGTTTCCATGTACCAACAGTTAGGTAAGATGAATTAGATTTTACAACAGCCAGAAATAAGCTTCATTTAGCATACTTGATACATTTGTTTAAAAATAGTTTCAATCAGATTTGGAAGTAGAGAGATTCCCTATGTAGTCTTAGAAGACTAGGTTTGTTCTGAGTCTATGAGCTAGTCCTTAATATCATCTCCAGATAGGCTCTCTCATCTCAATTTTAAGAGTTTCAAACCCATTTTCTAGTATGAGAGTGTGATTATCAAAAAGCTTCTTCTACATTGTAAAATTACGACATTATCTTAACAATCTACTTGCTTGTAGTAAATATAATTTTCATTTTGGAATACCTAAATATTCCAAGAAATACGCCAGGTCCTGGGAACACTGGATCTTTTAGTGACTTAGCATTTGAGTCAGGAATCTCAGAGATAGTTAGGATTTATGTAGGTAAGAAGTGAGGATACAATCTTGGTGAAGCAGAATCAAGTGAACACACAAGGGCAGGAACAAGAGTGTGTGAGCTGGTTACAGTGAGTGCTGGGGAAAAAAAAGCAAAACAAAACAAGAAGAGATGGCTGGTCTTCAGGAAGGTATAGCACCTGGACGAGTGGTGGGCGTTATGGGTAGGGTGACGACTGAAAGTAACTGAGCAGGGAAGTAATGCTAATAAAATAATAGTTAAGAAGAACAACATCTCATAATCAGGCAGAATTATTAAAAGGTAAGGTTTTAGAGAAAGTCTTTCACTCACATGTGAAACATGTGAGGATCACATGTGAGAACTTAAACTCCAATGGTAGGAATGAGATTGGAAAAGAGAAAATACTGCAGATTACTGACACACACTATTTCAATTAAACTTCAGTGAATGATGTCTTATCTTCATTTCATGGGTGAGGAAACAGTTCAGAGAGATTTTTAGTATACCATGGAGATAGGTTTTCTAGGATCCTGATGGGCTCTTATTGAAAATTCTGATTTTTTTTTTTTTTTTTTAAGGAAATGTGCAGGAGGAATGAAAGCTAGTAGTCAGGCAGGGAAAGGAGGAAGAAATATTTTATTTAGTTGTTCATTTCAGTTGTTTCCCCTAGCCCTGGGGACATGAACCTGGGCACTTGGGATGCTTGGTCAGAGGCAGCTGATCAAATTGCTACTCTACCAGGGCATGCTGATAACTGATGATTTGAGAACTGATTCATTATGAAATACCTGGAGAGAAATTGAAAGTGATTTCAAATTGATTGCATACAATTGTGAAAATGCTGACATTATTGAGGAGAGAGCCAATTTGCAAAAAAATAATGAAATTAACTTTTAATACATTAAATTGAAGCACCATGGAGTGGGGAACACAAGTACCATTATGGATGAGATACTTAGAGATGTGGTTATGGAATTAGAGAACATTGGGAAATCAGTTGAAACAATGATAGCGTATGATATGTGTAGGCTCAACAAAAGTGAAGTTTTAGAACAGGTACGAAAATTCTAAGGACAAAATTAGGAATTGAAGTCAGTGAAGAAGATAAAAAGATAGAACAAAAAAAAGTAACAAGTGACGTAAGGAATGCGCAAATAGTTTTAAAGTTTTATTTTTCTTGAATAGGGTCATAGTGCTCTCAGATAGGCAGATGGATACAAACATAGATATGTGTAGATGTAGAGGAGGGAGTCAGTGGTGAATGAGGATCACAGGTAAGGTTACGTAGTTGGGGGAAAGAGTAGACTGGGCCAGGAAGACCTGTATTGTATTAACAGCTCTGTCATATTGTGACCTTACTAAAATGAAGCAGTATCTCTAGGACTCAGTTTACACATTTTTGAAATGGTAAGTTTAGTTGAGATGATTCCCAAAGCTCAGAGTTGAATATTTAAAAGGGAGTGAGTTTCAAAATATGTAGACAAGGTTGGATGTACAATGTTATAAAATTCACTTATTTGTTTAAACATCAACGATGTCTGCATAATTTATGTGTGTGTGTAGTGGGAGTTTCCATGATCTTTAATGTAAAGTTATAGAATTTAAGAGATGCTCACCAGTAACTAATTACAAGGCAAAAAAAGTCCATATGTTGCAAGAAAGAATTATGAGGTTATGGCAATTTCAAGAAAAAGACACTTCTAACCTAGAGAAGGGAAGGGACTAGTGAATTTGGAAGAAGCTGCCAGAGAGCTCTCAGAAGCTGATAAGCCATTCAGTGAGAGTAGTGAGAATAGTGGTGTCCTTTCTTCTCTCTGTTGGATGTTACTATTTAAAGGAAGGTAAACATTGGCCTGTTAGTCAGTCTAGAGGAGCAAGAACTGAGTGAGAACTGAGTTAATCCTAGCTACACCGCTTACTAATAATACATGATCTTAGACAAAGCTCTTCACTCCCCACCTTCAGTTCCTTTATAAAATGAAAAGACTATTTGTACCTACTTCACCAGATACAGGAAAATAGGAGCTAATGCATTTAAGTTGTTAATGATGTGAGTTTTATACTAAGTATTTGAAAAATATTAGCTGTTGTTCTTTTCCTACAGAACAGCATGAAACTATTTGTTTCTGACTTTGAGAGAGCCCATTATGGTGAGACACTGACTAGATGACATGACTTAGGTTTTATTTCTGACTCTGCATTAGGTTAGTTGCTTAGCTTTGTGAATTGGATCTTTTGGAGTATCTTTGACACTTAGCCAGGCCATCTTTCACACTTAGCCACAAGTCTCCTTGTCCTTCATTTCCTGCCTGCCCTGAGCCTGAAGATCAGCCAGTGATGAAGGGGTAGGGTCTTCATTTTTTTCTGAGCCCACATCCTGTCATGGGCAAGTGTGTGGCTTTCTAAATCCCCTAGTATCCATGACCACTTTTGAAAGTCCTCCTTTCTCGCCCTGTCTTTAGGCAGTCTCCTGCATATCTCAACCACATTTCTGTGCCCTGGATGACTGAAGGTTTTTCTGAACCTGTGTTTTCGAGCAATGCCCATTATTTTTCTACCCCGAGTGAGGTTCCAGTTAGGTAAAAGAGATGAACACCTTGCATCGGCCCTTCAGATAGCAGCTAGAAAAGGTAGTACAATTAAAATTTGGAATGTCTGCTCTGTTTCTTCCAGAGTCAAAGACACACTCCACACTGGCACAGCAGCTGCTAAGACTGCCACAGATCCCCAAGTGGAACTGGAGTAAAGGGAAGTACGATAAAATTGCCTTGTTCTTCACTCAACGTTCACTAAGTTGTAAACCACTGTTTCCCAAACTTCTGAGAAGTTGGTTTTGACATTTTCTGCTTGTTCTCCTTCAAGTTTCTAAAAAGTTTAGAGCTGTCTATTTACCACTTTGCTGTTATCACGCACACAGTTGGTAGGACAAGTCACAACTTCTATACCTCCTTTCTTCCACTCAGGGAATAGAATTACATTTGAGACATACAAAAACTGCTGAAAGTCAGGGAGAGATGAGGACTTCCAAAAGCGGCCATGTATGCTGGGAGATTTTCAAGCAGCACACTAAAAAGCACTAATCAGAAAACGCCTGAGGATCGTTGTTAAGAATAAATTTGAAAATGTATAAGAATCAAAAAAAATGAAATGCATATGAAACCTTATCCTAGGAAGTATGTTACCTGTGAGCCACATCACAGTGACATCAGGAATTTTTAAAGTGGGAAATAAATGAAATATCTTTACCTATTTATTTTTCTTGATCTTTGCTTTTATCTCAGAAAGATAACTTTTCTTTTACCAATAGCCTGACTAGTTCCCTAGCATCAGTAAGAAAAAAAACTAGTTTTATTTAGACATTTTATTGAACCTTTTGATATTTCACAATTTACTGAACATTTAAAAGAGCAGTGTGACAAAAAAAAACCTTAAAAAAATACACGCATACAGACAAACACCTCTTCCAGTTGAGGTAATATTGTGTAAGATTCACTGTCAACTCACAAGTGTTCATTAATCTGCTATACAACTTGGTACCATATCAATGATACTCAATGACTCAAAAGAAAAAGATTATACATCTAGTTTACATTAGAATGCCATAGAAATGTGCAACTACTTAAAAGAGAAAGCAGAATGCCAAAGTTCAGTACCGCTCAGATTCCAGTGCAATGTGAATAGTTATCAAGGAGATTTGTTTATATTTGATTGACATTAACTCATTCAAACCTGAAAATCTTTTCAAGAGCTGGCAGAGTAATCTCATTTCAAGAGATGGAGTAAGCAAACTGAGGGCACTAATTCTTCACAATCTTAGTTGAAAGAACAAATATCAAAGCAGCATATTCTTTTTCTGAGCAGATCATGAATACATAGAAATATTGACGCATTTATGACCAACCAGTAAAATAAACTTTGTCTAGTTGTAACCAAGCCAGTGTTACAAAGACATCCTTGAACTGTAAAATGAGCAAGATCTCTGATAATACTGACTAAATTATTCAATCTTCTAATCCACAATCATTTTGAATTAGTTTTTTTTTTTTTTTTACTATATCATATTTTTATAACGTCTAGTACTGGGGCTTTGAAGGCTTGAATAAATCTTATATATCTAAAGAGTACTTTTTAAGAACCCATAAAATAGGGGTGACTCAGGGAAACACATGTATATACAGATTTAGTAAATCAGTTAATAAATTCACTTAACATAGGTTATTGTTAACCTAGGCTTTCTTGCGCCTAATCCAACACCTGTAAACTATTTGACTCAAATTAAGAAGGCCTAGAATGTAAGGCAAGCATATTATACTTGAATTCCATGATGTAAGTCCAGCTTATATGTAAAAGGACCTCTGGAACATTTAAGTAGATTCTTAGCTATAATACTATTAATCATATTGAATTAAAAATTATTCTGAGCTATTTTAAGTCCATAAATATTTGATTTTGACACCTATATGCTAAAGAACTAGAGCAATTTTAAAGTGTGTCCAATGCATATTTCACTTATTCCTTTCTAAATTCAGTAAAACATATTCAGAGAACATTTACATGCTTAAAATTTTATATTTCCAATAATTTGGAACGGGAGTTAAAAAAATTAGTGTTTTACTTGTTACTTCTCAATTTCAGTTTCAATGAGAATTTGTATTCTTTCTCCCAAGAGACAGAAGACCGACTTTACTTGCTTGTAGTTCTCAGCCAATCAGTCTTGCAACAATAACATGATCAAATTATTTAACTGAATATTCATGCTAACTTCAAATAATCTTGAAATAACCTTATTTTCAGCTAAAGGATCTCAGATTTTACTAGTAAATACTTGATTCCATTCTGTTTTCTAAATCTTGACATTTCTGAAGTTTTCTCTTATCTGATATGTTATGATAAAAACGCAAGCGTGGCATGCCCTGGCAGAGCAGCAGTCAGGTCAATCAACTCCAAAGAAGCAGGCCACATACCCCTGGGGTCGAGTCTCAGGTCCGGGGGGAAGTAACCAAATGAGAAAAACTAAATAAAAACAAAGTAAAAAGATGCTTTGTCCCCCTCTCTCTTTTTGCCTGCCTGCCTCCTTGCCTTCATTCCTGTCTGTACCTTTCCTTAAAAAAAAGTGTTTAGGAAGTTGGACACATTATAAACATCTAAAATTATTTATCAAAAGCAATGAAATAAACTTAAATGACATAACTGGGACAAGGTAAACCATAATTAAAGATATGAACCATAAAATACAGCAAGTGATCAGTGGAGTTTAATTTTATTTTCCCTTTCTTGGTGGAATTTTAAAATGGAAAATTTAGGTGCTTCAGTAATTAAAAACAACACATATACATATAATAAAGTTACTACTTACATACTGCACCAAACTTTTTGGATGTCATGTTTTGTTTCCAACACTATTAATCACAAAATGAAAGCATTTCTTACACTTAGCAAGTAAAACGTTTTTATGCATCATAGGTTGGACAACATCAGTGCAAAGTCATTGTACTTCAGTTTGCTAAAAGGATTCAAGTAAAACTGATCACTCACACGAAGAAGTGAAATTTAATGATAGATAAGTCAAATTTTTATCATTTTATTATACAGTTTCTCAACCAAATTCAACTTAGGAACAGAATTTTTTTTAGGAAACGGATTAACAATTTTTTTCTTTATTATTTGTTTATTCCCTCATTCATAAAAACAAGGACAAATTTCCTTAAGGTTTTTTCTTTAGCATTTATTCAAACATATTTAAATAAAAGGTGATAAGGACTTGTCATCTTCATAGTTGGAGAGCAAAACTTAAAAAAATAAAACTGGGAGAAATAAAAATTAAAGCCGTTATTTAATGACTAGAGAGGGCAGAGGCACAAATCCCCTGGCAGATTTTAATTGTGTCTCCTCTAAGACAAGTCATTCAGAAATGAAAGGCAAGTGACGTTCCTTTTAGTACACAATTTGTAAACATGGAAACGGTAATAGTTGTCATGATTATTTTATATTTTATCTCTCTTAAGAGTGTTTCTAAAAACAGCCTGATGATTCACATAACTATGTAAGCAAATCAAACTTTATAAACCTATGACGAATTTTAAGTTACTGGCACTGAAATGCTGGATTTGGATATGGACAAGTATGCTGTTTGACTTAAATCTTTTGGGTACCTTGGCCTTTAATGTTTTTTTTTCTGATATTCAAGCTGAAAGTACATGACCTCATTTTATGCAAAAAGCTGATCTAAGGCTGGAAATGTGTAGGGATGGAGGAAATTCCAAGAATATGTATATATATAATGGCTTTATATACTAAATATGTAACCATTAAAAATAGTTATATGGACAATACAATTTAAAATTCTTCAATTCTTGCTTATGATAGGCAGATGTAATCCTTCAAGTCTTTTTCACTGATGACATGTTGATTTGCCTAAAGGTAAGTAAACTCTGACCTTTTGATACCACACATTATATTAAGCATGACAACTGATATCAATCCAGAAGGTAAAATAAATATAAAAAATATTAAAGCCAGATGGAATCAATTCAGCTCTATGAAATTTTGTTTTGATGACATATTTTTGTTTTTGCTCAGAATCATTTTTAGCTTAGCATAAGTGCTATATTAGCTAGAATTTAATTCATGAGTTTAATTTTTAAGCTTTCAAATTTAGAATATATCCAAAATATATACCTATGCCTTAAGAAAAAAAGAGTCAATATAATCAACAGGAGCTCTTGTTGTTTTAAACTAATTTCACATTCTAATCTATTTCCCTCCAGTATTTCACTTTTATCCCTCATGTCACAAAAAAAGTATACGGATTATGTTTTTAGATTAACTGGGAATCTAGATCTCAGACACTATTTTGAAGAAGTGTAGAGTAAATAATTTTGGTAATCTGTAAAACAGCTGCATGCAATGTGTACTGTATTATAACAGCACCAAATCCTTTATAAAAACCAAACACTCCTTCCTCCTGCCTTATGGTATTGATACAGTCTCTCATTCCCTCGTACTGCGTATTAATTGGAAGCACTTCATAGCCAAGGTCTGTATTGTCAATTATTGTACGTGTTCCTTGAATGTGAAGGCGGTGCAAAACTGTTTCCAATGGGTAAAGTATAACATCAGAACAAAGACTGGCCGCAAAGTTAGCAATAAGTTCTGGAAAATAAGCATCCAACATACTCTGCACAGGGCTAGCGCTCTCAGCTAAGTGGCTATTGTAAGTCTTTCTCTTTATAATTAGTAGGACAAACTTCTGAATGAGTGAGCTGATGATGTAATGAAGAACCCCATGCAGCACTGTAGGGAAGACCAAGGAAAGAAGGGGAAGGAGTCGTTTGCTATGAGGCACTCCCAACCCTATTGCTCTTCCGATTCCTTCTTTAATACATTCCAAGATTCCAGTATTATCTCGAATTATCTCACTCTGAAAGAAAAGCGATGAGTACAAGTTAACAACCGTTTATTTTGTCATAAAAAAGGAATACTGTTTAGGTCCTCTTTAAATCCTAATTTACTGACAAAAGGGGAAACATCAATGGTTGACTGATTTCAAATGTAATCGTTCAAGAGAAATTTTATCAAACAGATAGTAGTGAAGCTGGGAGCTATTGTTATTGGGGAAGGGAAACAGGAGACTCACCTGGGTCCTCACCCCCAAGAGCTCCTCAGAACTCATTTTGGAGAGCAACAACTAATGACCACCTAAAGACTGACACTCAGAGTTCTTACACATGGAGGGTGTGAGCCTCCTCTACCACCGACTGTTACATGACTGATCACGAGCAAATCACTTAACTAAGACTAAGCTTCCTATTCGACTAACATTGGATTTGGACTACCTTGTAAGCACAGAGTTACTGGGAGTATTAAGTGGAAAAAGTCCAGGCATCCAGAAAAATACTCAACAAATGTTAATCACTAGTATCTAAAATGTCTCTGCCTTTTTACAATTTGGGAATATGTATGATGAGAGGTATGGAAAGGTAGCAAAGGAATAGTTAAGAGGCCCATTTGGCTGGAACAATGATGGGAGAAAAAAACAGTATAAAGTGAAGTTAAAAAGGTCATTAGGGGATCAGACTATGCCATGGTATAGAGGTTGGTTTCTAGACAGAGGGAAACAACCAATTGGTTTTAAGCAGAAGAGGCTATGATATAGTTTATGTTTTAAAATAAAACTGGCTATTGTGCAGAGGAGAACATGAACAGAGGCTGAGCAACCAACCTATTAAAAAGTTATTTCATAATCCAGAAAAAAGATGATGGTGGACCAGGCTAGAAGATATCAATGGAAGTAAAGTGCTCCAGTTGTGTTTATAGCCTAAAATGACAGGAATTACTGGTGGACTGGACTTAGGATATGAGTGTGAGAAATCAAGGACAATATGAAGCTGTTGACCAGAAGATGTAGAGCAACAGCAGTGCCTTATCACTGAGCTGGAAAATATTGCTGGGATAGCAATTTTAGGGAGAAGATCAAGAGTTCAGAAATATCAACTAAAGTATAAATTCAAAGTAGAGTTTACAATCTAGATTATAAGGAAAAAGTCTAAGTATGTTATAAGTTTTTAGTAAACACGATTTTTTTTTAAGGAAGGGTGCACACAGGAACAAAAGCAAGCAGAGGTAGGCAGGGGGGAAAAGAGAGGAGGAGGAAG
Source organism: Solenodon paradoxus (assembly GCA_004363575.1). Taxonomy (NCBI): domain Eukaryota; kingdom Metazoa; phylum Chordata; class Mammalia; order Eulipotyphla; family Solenodontidae; genus Solenodon; species Solenodon paradoxus. Next base: position 475,289 of record RJWH01000084.1, on the reverse strand, counting down.
CCTTTTATTTATTTTTATTTAGTTGTTCTTGGTTATTCTCCCTGGCCTGGGGTTTCAAACCTGGGTCCTTGTGATGTATGTGGACTTAACCAATGACCCACCAGGGTGGATCTAAACAGATTATCTTCAACATGATGAGACTAAAATGAGCTCACCAAACCTACTCTATTTCCTTATCTTTGACCCTGACCCCTTCCCATTCCAGTCTATTTTTAACACAGTAAAGAGATTTTAATAAAGGCTTACATCAGATCACTCAGATGATATTATTCTTCTGTTCAAACCCATCAAAGACTTCCCATTTTCCTCAAAGTAAAAGCCAAAGTATTACTATGATCTCCAGTATCCAAAATAATCTTTCCTCCTCTTACATCTCAGATCTCATTGCCCCTTATTCTCCCTCTTGCATAGTTAGCTCCAATTATACAGGGTTTCTCTTTGCTTCTCATACATATAAGATATACTCTCATTTTGCATTTGCGTTCCCTATGCTCAAAATGCTGTCCCAAATACCCATACCATTTACTTCTTATCCTCAGATATCTATTCAAATGCTACTTTCTCAAAACAAGCCATTCCTGATCTTAAAAAAATAGTGACTACCTCTTCCTATGCATTACATATTTTATTTAATGTCCTTTTCTTACTTTTGTTCTTTTTAACACTTAGCAGCATCTATTAAGTCTATTTATCTTGTTCATGTCTATCTACCCCACCAGAGTATGAGTGCAGAGTGAGCTTGTCTGTTTGGTGTGCTGCTCTATCCCCAGGATCTATAACAGTGCCTGATATAGGTCACTCCATAAATATTTAATGAATTACAACAAATTAGCTGTTAAGGAGGATTAATTGAAAAGGTAGTCAATAAAAAAAACCCTTGATTTAATACTAATACTGAGAAGTGTGAAACTGATCTTTGGAACTATGTGTTAACATAGTTTTAATCAGCAAAAGGTTATAAACATTGCAAGTTAAGAACATGACTGCTGCATTAGTGTGTAGAATGAATTTTAAAATGCAGGGACTAAAACAAGAATTTTTAATGAAGATAATGGATCACTAGGAAGTTTATATTCAAGGCTTCAGGAGAATACTACAAATAGTTTTTTTTTTTTGAGGAAAGAATGTTCTCAAAGAGATCTGAGATCCCTGAGAGGGCAAGGAACACTGAATGTAAAGTAGGAAGAAAGAAGCTAATGACATTAGCTGATTACATGGTAATGGGGGGATGGAAATAGCTGCTGATCTATGTGGAAAAACAGACAAATATTAAATACTAAAGTGAGAACTAAGAAGGCAGGATGATTGCTAGTTATGCAGGGTAAAAGGAATATAAAAATCAAGATTTTCCTAAAAACTAAAACTAAAGTTTTGTGTCTTTAGGGCAAAGATAAGAAAAATATCACTACCAGAAAAAGAGAAGAGATTCAAAAGGAAGCTAATTTTCAGGGAATAAGACAAGATTGTTTTACAGGTGGAATTTGAGGTAAAGAAGATTTAATTCACATAAAGATTAGAGTCAAAGCGACTCATGAGCAATGATGAGTTCTCCAGGACACATTTGTGAATACAGGATAAATGAGTGACAATGAGAAGAAAAGCAGGTCAAAGTCAAGCATTATGCCTTGTAGTACAGTAGAAGAGATGGTAAATAAAGAGGTTACCCAAAGAAGATGTTCAGGACAGTAAGAACCTAAGAAGGAAGAAAAGAGTTCTAGAAAGTCAGACATAAGGAATCCAAAGGAGGGAGTCAGCAGGTGAAATCAAGAGTGAGAAGAGGTGGAGGATATTGGATTTAAAACACTTCCCCAACCCCCAGATTCAGGACAGAGGGAACAAAACCCAAAACTAACATACTTTACCTACATAACTATTTAATCATTACTAAAAAAAAATTCCTATTTTATGAGTGATAAAATTAAGACTTAGAAAGATTAAAAAATTGTTAGTCACAGTTCTAATTTAAATAGAAAAATATGACTCAGATCTCCTTAAGCACTAAAACTTGTCTGAAGTTAAAACTGCTCCCCAATATATCACGCTGCTTAATTGGTTTTTTTTAGCTAATTACCTTCCTGATATTTTTCCTTATATAAAATGAGGATATCTCAGAGTGATAACTGTAAATGCAGCCCCATAAAAAGGTCATGTTAATTTAACAGTGTCAAATGCAAGGGATTAGGAAAATGTATTTGGAAAGCAAGATGTTAACTTTAGTTAACTGAAATTAATTCTAACTAACTAACGATGGGGCCATAAAAACAACTAAATGAAGTAGAAAAGAGCCGTAAAAGATCCAGCAGTTTTTAGAGAGGGAACTTAGACATAATAAAGACAAAAATATGCTAAAGGATCTGATTTTGGAGAAAGAAGATAGGTGATATACAAATGGTTGGATTTTGCGTATAGGTGAAAATAAAAGTATCTTTACCTAAGTGAAGGATCCGTTATGCGGTGCATCAATTCAATGTACTTGATGCGCCACCATGTGGTCAGAAATAGTAAGGCACTTTAAATGTTCGGTAACTTTAGCTTTGTGGGGACTATCTACCTGCTCATTGTTAGGATGATTATTCATATTGTTTTTTGTACGGTTAATTAGTGATTTTGATTGTATTGCTGGGATCTGAGAGACATAAATGAAGAGTACAGCTGCCTATGGAAGAGATAGAAAGTAAGTATTCAAAGGAAATATACACATAAGAAACCGACTAGTGTATAATCTTTCATATATTTTTGGTATCTGTGAAGTAAAAATTTTAAAAGTATTCTATCTTAAATATGTCTGACATACAATCAGACATAAATTAAACAGTTCAAGCACAATTTTTAATTAAAAATAACAATAAAAAATAGCTCACCTGTACTGTTTCAATTAGACTTGCTGAATAAAAAGGCATTGCCACCATATAAGTTAGGCTGTAGAAATGAAAACAAATATACTGAAACAAAATGCCACTGCTAAAATCTTTAATATCTACTTTAACATATTAACATCATTTAAATTCAAGTCTGAATAACATTTTAAAAGTTTTTAACTACTAATAGCTATAGCCTAAAGATAATTACTTCAGAGGCCTGTAACACAGGATGCTTTACTCAACAATTAAAGATGAAAAGTAAGTATTAGTGACAACAGAGGGACAGCTTGCAGATAAAAGGTACTTTATTTTAAATCAGTAAATGCAGACTCATTTATGTTTTGTTGTTTGGATATACCTTCACATAAATGTAGCCGATAAATCTGACACTTAAAATTTAGGATGAGGGATTCATTCTATTGCTTGCCTTTTTGGTGCTATTTTTGAACAGGTACCCTGTTCTGCTATAATACTATCTATTATCATCCATTCCCAGGTATCCCACCCTGAAGAGCTAAACCAGTCTTCAAAGGTGCCTGGAGTCCCCTTCTATTACTAAAAAACAATATTGTACAGCTTTGCAAAGTTGTTTCCTATCATGACATGTTCAGACATAATAATATAACAACTTTGCAAGCCTGCAAAATATAGTTATTTAAAATAATATCAAGGTGGGACTTACCTAACCCTATGGGCCAGGTCCTGAAAGTAGTGGTTTTCAAGGTGAATGGAACATCACTAATAATAATGTGCTGGAATGTCCCACAAGGGAGCCAGCAAGCTGGGGGATTTCCAATTCACAATCTTTAAAAAAAATTAAAAAGTGAAGAGTAAAATTCTAATCTACAAAAATGGTCAGGGTTGTAAAATCATTAGGTGCCTCTAAGACTACTTTAAAAATGATACTGTTTTGAGTTTGTTCATCACTGTATCTCTGTTTAATAATAAAATAATAACGATGATAATTTCCTGGCAATTACTGTTAAATCGAAGATCTTTGCTAACTTAAGAATACAAAGAAAAATTAGGTTGCATAATCAACAAAGAAAAATTAGGTTGTGATTTCAGCCTTTCAAACTAGGAAGATATATATTTTCAGGATTTTATTCCTAAACATTATTATTTATCTTTTGAATTTATAGTCCCCAAAATATTTCACTGATTCTAATTTCCTTCATTATATCTATTTTATAAGACTTTTTTTTTTCAGTTCTGACACTATAAAAATTCATGGAAATTTTCAATGTAAATGCCACTTTTGATACTTACGATTTCAGTAGTAGGTGTTCGCCTATTTGCTTAGGATTCCATTTATGTGAAATCTCCCTAAAGAATAAAAATAAATTTAAATAAAACAAAAGCCATGTTCTAAAAGCATCTCGAATTAGTCAAATTTTCTAAATGGCAGTCAATTTTTAATTAAAAAATTTGTAGGAGAAATATCTTCTAATAGTGAACATTTTTCTTTTTGACACATATACTACTACTGTAGTGGTTTTGAAAGGAGAAAAAAACAGATTTTCTGTGTGTGTGTGCTGATAGAAGGGGCTGACATAGAAGAAAGAATCCTAACTGATAATAAAAATGAATGTGATAAAATAAAGCTGGCCATATACAAAAGACAGAGACCAAAAGAATGGGTGGGGAAGGAAAGGGAAAGAAGGGATGAGATAAATGAAATAAAAATATTTAGAACGTATGTAAGAATGAGAATTAGAAAATGAAATAAAATTAGGTAACTAATGAAGAAGAATGCATTACATTTTTGTAGCAATTAATGTCCAAAGTGCCTTTACTTAAAATATTAATTTTGTGACCATTATTACATTTTATTCTTTTTGAGAGCCTACTGTGTGCCAGGCATGATGCCAAGTGCTTTGCATGAATTATTTCTAACCCTTACAATGACCCTGTTATCTCATTCATTTATGAGGAAACAGATTGAGAGGGATCACAAAGCAAAGTTCTGTGTTCTAGTGGTGGAACTGGGTTCTAAACCCCGTATCTAGGACATGGAGTCTGCACCTTCTGCCTCCACTGCCTCTTATTTCATATAAGAAGGAAGTAGAGGTAAGTAGAACATGTACTATCACCTTTGATTTATGAAAACAAAAAGATGAAAAGATGGATAGAGAGGATGGGAGGGAAGGGTGGGGAGGCGGGGAGAGGGAGGCTGAGGAATAGAGAGAGAAGTGTAAAAGAGGAGACCTGCTGCTACTAGTTCCCGGAGAAACTGGTACCACTGTACCAAGGCCACAACAGGACCCCAAGAGAAATGGTTTCTATTTGCAATGAGTATATACAATAAACACAGGAGACAAAGCAATAAATTTTCATAGTGAAAACGTGAATAAAATCACTAACAGGATCAGTACTCTTAAAACAAACTCAGGACAATTATGGCATAGGATGAACTTTCCTACATTTTTATAAGAGACAGAGAGATCTGCAGAGAAATGTTTAGACAATGGAACAACCATCTCTAATTTTATGTAAGACCTGAGAGGGTCTTCTGAGTCACATTCTATACAATAATACTAGAATACCATATTAGATATGAAGAGTCACAGAATAATATAACTGAAATGATCTTCGATGATTAATATGAAAAATGTTAGGACTCCCATGTTATTGAGTGACAATAATATGCTACATAGTTTATGCATAATCTGGGCACTGGCATTATTAAACTTATCATAGCTTTAGAAAGTATTACCACAGTTTATGATGACATTGACTTTAAGCATGAAACTGTCATTAACATAATGAACAGCTAAGTCTTCATCCTACAGTTCTTAAAGTAGTGGGCAACTCTACTTCAGATACAATGTTAATTACTACTGCCAATTCTTAGGATCATTAAGATTATCAAGGTAAAAAAGAAAACAAAACAGAATCAAGTATATAAAAAGGTGAGAATCTCTTCTTTATCTTTTCCCTACTACTTTATTAAATGGGTAAAACACAGTCCTAGAGATTTAAATTAGCACATTTAAAAGCTTCAGCAAAGAACGTAGTGTAAAGTCCTTGCAAACGAGCAACAAAATTAAGGGAAGTGACTTGCTTTTTCTTAAAACTGTTTTCCATTGGATAGATGAATGTACATAATAATATCACGCATAATCAATACACGGAAGTATAGAACTTTTAAATCACTATATTTAAACATTCTATATTTACCACCACCTCTCATTTTCACATGCTCCACGTCACTGAATCCAATGGACATTTTTTAAGTCTGCATCATATTTGCCCTTTCAGGAGTCACCAAGCACTGGTGTTTCACCTTCCTTTAAAGCACTCTCAAGCCCTGTGTTCTACTTTCCCACGCTCTTCTCATTCTTATCTCCCCTTCTGGTCTGTAATTTTGAAGCCTTTGGAGAAACATATTTCTTAACCAACCCACCTATCCTGGAGTTTCTAAAGGCTTAGGCCTTCTTAATTTATATATTATAGGCATGTCCTGGTGGAGTAGTGGTTAGGTCCACAGCTGCCAGCTGAGCACAGTTCACGAACATCCTAAAGAACTGAGTATTTGTCCCAGGGCTGTGAATAACAACCAATGTGAATAACTAAATAAAATGAAATGCTCCTTCTTCTCTTTTCCTGCCTGCACCTCTCCTTAAAAAAAACAAAAAAAGTTATAATCTTTCCTTAGGGGAATCTCATTCCAGATGATGGCTTCAAAGTCTCTCTACCCTATCATTTTCAGTGTAGACATTTCTGTATGTTAGGCTTACATATCATCCGTTTACTGACAAACCCACTGGAATATGGCAAAGTATCTGAAAATGAGTTTGTTCTAAATCTTTCTTTTCTACACTTAGACTCTTAATGTTCCGTACTTAGAAACGCTAATCAGAAAGGAAATCTTATTAAATTGCAGATTTCATTGTGTTTAAAATAAAATGTGTTTTATTTTAAAGAAGTCATTAGAAGAGACAATGTGAGAAGAAAACTGTTAAGATGTAATTGGAGTTCCACTGAAGGGGTTGAGGGACAACAGGTAGCCTTGGTTATAGGTGCTTCCTTATGTTAATGACATGATATGTGCCACATGAGAGTAAAACGGTGATTCAGAGCAACACATAGGTTAACTTCACCTGGCAGAAGGCTTGGGAAGCACTTGGGGGCGGGGGGCGGGGGTGAGGACAGGTAAAGAAAGAGATGATGACACGATGATACTGGGCTATATAAATTTATTTTTTTTAGGTAATAATACTGAGAAGCTACAAGGCTGGAGACTTAACAGGCAGCATAGATTTGCTCTTTTTTATGACTGACTTGTTCTTTTTCTTTCTGATGTGATCATAATCAGTGTAAAACCCCTAAATATTGTCAAACCCATATTGTTTGATCTGTACTTCCTACTAATCACTGTGTAACTAAGGAATCTCAGCCTAGGAGGCCTCAGAATGCATCCTTCTCATGTGGTAACTTCTGAGAACTGTTCTGATTACTGCCTTGCTATCTTGACTGATAATGATTTTGCTTTCCCCCAAGAATGGTCAATGCTATCCAAAGTTAGAATAATGGACACATGTTTACAATGCATGGCAGAGAATGGCTTTATTTAACATTTAGTTACACAGACAGTATCTTTGAAATCTTCCCTGACACCTCCTTCTCTATCATCCACCACACCACATTTACTCCCTTATAAATTCTACCAATTTTACCTAAATTGTCTACTTAAACCCATCCCAAAACATAGCACATTGTTCCTAGCTACCATTACTTCTCACTTAGATTATTTTTATAGCTTCTAAACATGCATCTTTTATCCACTTGGTCCTAGAGCAATCTTTTCATCTCCAGTTACAATGATTCTTTAAAAATAGAAATCTGATCATAATACTGACCTCTTCTTAAAACTCTAATATCCTCAAGGAGGCGTACATGCATAAATTGGGTCTTACCTACTTCCTCAGCATTCTCTCAGATTGCTCTTTATTTTGCTCTCTGAGTTCCAGTCATTTGAGCCTTCTCTCAAGCACCTGAATTCTCCATATTCCTTCCACTCTACCATTATTACATAAAATGATCTGTGCCTCCTAATTACCACTTGAATCTCAGCCTGAGTCTCATTACAGAAACACTGATTTTAACACTTCAATACAGAGAAAAAAAAAATCTTAATTTGTAATTATTTATTCTTCAGTGGGGTCATTTTACTTAATGGATGTCCCTTACACTAGACTTCACACTTCATGGGTTCTTTTTGTTTCTTCTCATTTGCATACCTGACTTTAAGCACAGGATTTGACACACAGTAGGTACGTACTCAGAAAATATTGGCTAAATAAATGAGTAGAATTTATCAACAAAATTATCCTAGCAGAATACAAAAAGACGTTTTGTGTTTTTAATAAGATTCAAAACGACCAGGAGAAAATACATATCCACACAACCAACAAGACTACATGTCTATAGAGTAAGAAAGTTAGATAATATAATTTAATACAATTTATGTCTTTTCATTACTAATTCTTTTTTCTTTCTTTTTAACCTGACGTTAAAGTGACTATATCATCTACTTAAGATGGCATCACTTGCTTAAGGATCTAGAACTAAAAAGTGGGTAAGCTAGAACTAATAATGTTCTGATTACAAATGTAAAATGTGCAATCAATCATTATGGTAAAGAATACTTTACCATAAAAAAATTCCTGAATTTTGTGCTTATTGGAAAAACTCAAGAACATGACAAGTACTAACTTTTTACTGTATTCAATGAAATAATGCAGCAGGGTGAATAAAGTTAGTCATGTGCAAGAATTCAGATATTTAAGTATGGGAACAACATAGTGCTGATAAGGAAATTAGAGTTCTGCCAAAGAGGGTCTAAATAAATATATGATTTCCAATATAGTCTTTGCAAGTTTCACTTTTCTTGTGACTGTCACAAAGCTCCATCATTTTTCAGCTTTCACCTAAAAATCTTGTGTCCTGGTTCAGAGAGAAAATAGACTCAGAGGTAAATTTTCCCAAATACTCTCTCCCTCCATCTATAATTATTCATAATCCCAACACTGTCCATCCTGGGCTTCTAGGACACTATTGTTCTATATTTTCTTGCTGTTTTCCATTTGTTTTGTATCTTAATACTCCCCTCAACTACCTCTTGCACCAAACACACATGCTCACACATGACACACACTTGTACGCACATACAGTGCCCAGGATTCTGGACTTGGTTCACTTTATGTCTTCATCTACATCTTCTCCTTAGAGAAATTCATCTACCCTAATGCATCAACTGCTACTTTCATGCTACAACATTCACAGCTCTACCTCCATCTTCAAATTTTCCCTAAAACTCGGAGCCCTGGTTCCAATCACTTATTAGATCTTAGTAGAACACTTCCTAGATGTCTTCAGAAATATCAAACATCAACTGTTGAAAGTAAATTCTTTTTTCCCAATCCAAATTATTCTTCTTCATGAATTTTCCAACTTGATTCTAATTTAGTAATCTCAGTCACTGCTTGCAATTCACGTACCCATACGCTCCGCAGATCTATCACTAATTATCAGTTACACTTCAGCATATTTACCCAGTTTATCCCTTTCTGTTTTATTCCATAGTTCAGACCCTTCTGAGTCCAGCTTAGACTACTATAACAGATATCCACAAATCTGCCTGCAGCAGTCTATTTATTTTATGCACTGTCACTTGAATATATCTTACATCAAATACATTAAAACAAAGAAACAATACAAAAACTCCGAGTCCAAACTCCAGAGTCTCCTACAAAAGCAAAATTATACTTCATTCTAGCACTTCAGCCTCCTTTCCTTTTATTCCACTCCATATACACCCAACATTCCAGCACAAGATACTTATTACCTAGACCTCCCAACCTCCATAAAATTGGGCATGCTGCCAACTCTACGTGGACTGTATCCTTCTCTGCCAAGTCAATTCCTATTCATAATTCAAAATCTATCTCAAATTCCAAAAAAAAAAAAACCGGTTTTTAAATCCTTGCCAATAACTCCATGCAAAGTATCCACCAGGCTCTAAAAGGGGTTTGAAACTTCAATTATATCACTATCACAATGTATTATAACTTATCCACATTTGTCTCCTTTCACCAAACTGAACTGTTAAAGAGCAGGAATTGCTCACATACTCATGTCTGTTCCTTAGTTGATGTTTGCTGATACACAGCAGTAGGAGTTGCAAGATACTGAAGGATAATACATCAGAAAGGATTTTCATAATCACATATTAAATAAGATATAATGATTTAATTTTATTCTCTATTTCTTCTCTTGGATACTTCAGGCACATTTTCAGATTAAAGATATTTTTTTAAAACTATTGTATTTTGTCAAAATTTAACAAGAAGCTAATATTGAAAAAATGTCAAAAAGGTACCTTGGCAAAGGTGTAAATTCACTAATTATTCCCTCTGCTCCAAGTGTGACTCCCTGGACAATAAATGTACTTCCCATTCCTTTCCAAAGGGCTCTTGGTCCCTAAAATGAACAAAATTTATTGTTATTTCTACTAATGCCTAAACAAGAAACATAAAGAAGGTCTTAATAAAACTTGACGCTGAATACTTACTGACAATTTCCAATAAGGCATTATTCTAAAGGACATCTTATTAGAGAACTACAAGTACATTAATTTCTATCATTATTTTAATATTTTTCAAGTGTCTGATATTTGGGCCAAGGTAAGCACATCAAATAAATAAATATGCCCGATATTTATTAAAATGCCCTACTATTTAATTTTGGAAAAGGTATATTCACTGGTTGACATAAAAAAGATGTCATTACCATATTACATTAGTTTTAGAACAAGACGATATTTTTAAAAGAAATCATTCTTGCTTTAGGTATTTCTAAGGCCAAATGGTATATCTATATATAACTAATAAAACCTATTAGACTAATTCTTACCTGAGTTTTGTTGAAGCTATACATAATGTTGATGACTGTAAATGGAGTGAGATGATAATGCCGAGCATGGTAATTAACCTGTAAAAAAACAGATATTTCGTGATTATTTTCTATTACGGTTTTGTGAAGAAAAAGTCATGAAAGAAAGTGGAAGCACAGCATGAACAAAAGTTCAATTCTGAAGTCACCAGAAATTACACATAAGCAAAATGATTCTTCAAAGTGTTTTAAATATCTTATTAAAAGTCTAGTATATTTGGTTATATAAATATACCCTTGAAGACGAATATATAATACATGTAGTAATACAGAATATATAATAAAAAATGCCTTGTTTGATATTTTTGTTTCCTTAAATACTAGAATTACATTCACTATGGCAAAATGCTCAAGCTGTTTAACATATGAATCAGGAAGAACTCAAGGAACAGTCATGTTTCCCAACAGCAAGGATTTTTAGGCTATAATCTATTTTCAAAGAAGTTATATTATAGTTTTTACTATTATGTTATCTACTGATGCCCCTAAGTTTTATTACCCTCATTCATTACCTTCATTAGCCTTGAATCAAAAATTCAAAATTATTTTCTTAATGATATTAACGCATCATTTACCTTTTTCTTTGCATTAACATTTCCAGTAACAGTGCAAAAGCAATGGTGGGTAAAACAGGTAACTCCTTAGAATGGTTTGATGCAGTAGCACCAAGCTGTATTTTTGTACTTATTATAGTCTTCATCTCGCTCACGTGTAAAGAGGAAAAAACCACTTTCACTGAAGAATGTCTTGGGGAAGCAGCAAAAATATTAATTTTATAAAATCTCTGCACTTGAGTATACATCATTAATATTGTGCGTGATGTATATGATAGCTACTGAAAAACAATTGTGTGATAAGAGTGACAAGTTAAACAATACACTTAATTTTATATTTTGCTGGAAAAACTGAGATTACTTATTCATACACGGAATAATCCATACTTTAACAAAATGAACAAAATGAGCTTATTGATCAAAAAGTATTAAAACGTTTTCAGTATTAAAAAGCATTCATTGCTAATGATAAGTCTGAGACTACAGGCAAAAATTAGAATTCTAAAGTCTATATTCACCATCAAGAACTTATCAATAATGAAATACTTTTCCAGTGAGACTGGCAATTTGATTTTAATGACTTTTGAAAAATAATATATAATCAAGTGTTTTAACATTTAGAAAGTCTATATAATTCAGTAAATCAATATTTTAAAAAAAATCAATGTAATCAAGATGTCACAAAATCTTGAATGGGTAGAAATAATCCTTGGAACTGCAGTACAGATTGATGTATTTTATTGTAATTGAGTATAAAAAGTTAATTCATATGATCTCAGGTTTTACTTTCAAATAACCTTTAATAAATTACCAATTAATGAATTTTGGTACAGTATCAAAGAAGGATATCTACAATTATCTGAAAATGAATCAAATACTCTTATTTTCTTTTTCTTTTTTTTTAAAGAAAAGGTTCAGGCAGGAATGAAGTTGAGTAGGTAGGCAGGCAGGAAGAGCAAGGAGGAAAAAGCACTTCATTTTTATTTTCATTTAACTGTTTACACTGTCTCCTTTTGTACCCGGGATTTGAAACAGGGGGTATGTGGCCTCTGCTCCCCTGAAGGTGAATGACTTAATTGCTGCTCCACCAGGATGCGTCAAAATACTCTCATTTTCAAATATGTATGTATACAAGGCTAGAGGATTTGTTTCTTTCAAAAACAATGTATACCAACAGACTAAATGCTGAAAATCTATGAAAATCTGGTTGTCTTCTATTATGTCAGACATTAAAGGTATTTGCAAAAATAGTTATTTTTCACAAGAATGTTGTTTATGTTAACATCTAATGGGCTTTTTAAATATATTAAAAATTTCTAGTTCTGAATTCTGAAATGGTAGAGATTGATAGATATAACCAATATAACAAAAGTTCTTTGATGACTTCAATAGCTTTTAAGATTTACTAGTTTTAAGGCCGAAAAGTTGAAGGAGTGATACATATTTAAATTTTAGAACCTTACAAAATAAGAATAATGATTATTCGAGTTCTGTACTTCAAATCAGGGTCACAATGATTGCTTAAAAGATCACAGGAAATTTATTTACCTGACATTGGCGGCGTAGAACAATACACGGATGGGCCAGTACATTTTCTGTAAAGAGACTATATAAGAATAATTTATATATATGTATACATATACATATATATGTAAAATATATAGACATTTAATTTATGACACATGTTCGAAAATTATTCCTGTTACAATAATGTATGAGTTTATAATCTCATTCTCAAGAGTAAAAAAAAAACTTAAATATCTAGAATTTGCAAATCATTCTACCAATAAAAAAATTCAATATGAAAAGAAAGTCATACTTGCAAACCAGCAAGCAGGGAAAACAATATAAAAGATTAGTATTCATAGTATAAAGATGAAACCACATTTCTACATACTTAGTATGGGAAACTCCTTTCCTAGACAATTTTAAATTCACTTTTCCATTTCTTTCTGAAGGTGTCATATGACAAAGTCATCTACTCTTCACACACCCCATGATTTGGTCCTGTAGTATTTTGTATCTAATGACCATGTTAACTGACAAATATTTTATGCATCAAGTACTTCTGAAAGTATGTCTCACAATCTAATTACAACTGTGGGCTTAAACACTGTAACAGACATACATGTACACACACACATATAACATATAACCTCAAATAAACAATAGCTTTCTTGCATATAGAATAAACATTAAGGCTAAAGAAAATTAAGTTTAGCTGAAGGAGAAGTGTAATACTCAAATTTTGGGTCTAGTGATATTAATATCTTTGGTTTAATTATAAAAATAAGATTTTTGTTAGTTAAAGATTTCAAACAACGGATTTTTGATATAAAATGTAAGCCTTTGTGCAATTTCAATCATTTTGAAACAGTAACTAAATATCACAGAATCAAAACTGGAGATTTTTCTTATACAAAATCATCACTAAAAAGGCATAATAATTATGCTCATTAAAAGTTGACTGTAAAGTGAAATCTAGACTATGTTGCCAAATATCTTGTTATAATTTGAATGTTGGGAGAGAAGGTTCAGTGCCAATTGCCTCTTTTTGGTGGGGGAGTTAGATATAATTTGACTTATTATTTAGATACACACAAAAAGGTGTTAGAACATTCCTTACAAACTTATTTTTTTTATTATAAAATTGAATGTCTATTCTCTATCTTTACTGGTAAAAACAATCAAGCTATAGATTTAAATTTTTTTTTCTGCATATTATTACTCAGAATTTAATCTACTACTCCAAAGAATCAATCTAGAGGAAGCAATACTAAGGAAAAAAAAAACTTTAAATAAAAATTTTAAAATATTTAAACATTACCTTGCAAGTCCAATACCAAATCCAGCAAACCTATTCAACTGTTCTAAAATAGAAGAAATAAGATTACTCATAACCAATATTTAGGCTTACTATTAAAAACAATAAACATATTTTCTTAATGTGATAATCATTTAAACTCCAGGTCTCAAGGTCAAATTCTGATACAGGTCAAGGGAGGTTATTTGTATTAGTGAAGGACTCTCTTGGCACTTGAGGCAAACTGAAAAGTATAGACTCTCTAAAAGCATAACTGTTTTTTAGCCTCAATTCATTGCTGCCGCTTGGGTTTCCGATCTGTGATTTTCCTAGAAATTTTCATTTTTACATAGTATTTCCAATTTAAAAATATTGGCAACAATTTTAAACAGCACTAACACATTATATGAGTCAAATCAAACAAGTTTACAAGCAGCATTTAAGGGATCGCCAGCTTTCAACTTCTGACTCCTGTTTTTTCTACAGAAAAGTGGGATACTTACACCAACAACTTTATCTCCCATGTCATAAAATTAGTAATTTGCTGTTACCAGTGGAGGATCTAATTAATGAATAATTGGCAGGCGAGACACCTCCAAGTATTATATTGAAAGAGTTCATAGAGTAATCAAAGTAGGTAAATAAGAATCTCTTTTCTATCTCACTAAGTTTTAATTATTTTGAGACTAGCCGCTTAATTAGGTATCTCTGATAAGCAACTGGGTATGAGTGTGTTACTGCTGATGGCACTTCTATAGTCTTATCAAAAAAATCACGTTTATAGCTGGAAAACATTCATACGCATATGTCAGAACAGAAAAAATAAATTTTCTCCTTGACTGAAAAAACTTTAAACCGTAACAGCGAAGTAGCACCGTGAAATTTCAACTATACTGCAATATTCACAGGGGATTTTCTCTTCTCAATTGTCCCATCTCCTCTCTCTCTCCTCTCAAACAAAGCAATACCCTCACTATTCCCTTATGGTCAGAACAAGGTCATGTAAGCATGTCCCTGGGGAATCTGTTTGGGTCACTCTTCCCTTGAAAAATGTACAAGCCAAATAGAAACCTCTTTTGCCTAGTTAAGATGCTTTCCTCCTTTCAGTTTTTCCATTTGTGTGCATACAGACCATCCCCTAGTATTAAGAGACACTTTTTGAAAAGGGTTAGGAAGGTTTACTACAGTTAACTGTGAGGTCGCTCAGGGTTCTAACCCTCCTTTCAGTTACATTCACCAGTCTATTAATTGCTGTAGAATAAAATAAAAATCTGGATTTTATAAAGAACTCTTCCTCATAGTAACCATTAAAGAATTTATGAGAAGATAAAAACATGAGATTTACTGCCTAAGAAAGCAAGTGCGTAGCAATTACATTGGTATTTTGAGTTAATTTTCCAGTATTCCTTTTTGGGACCAATAGAAAGAAACTAGACAGAGTGAAAAAGCTAATTGTATGATACTGAGTACATTAATGATTCCCCTCCATAGTCTCATTTGCTCACCAGCCAATTTTAAACCTATTCCTTCCAGTTAAATCAAATAAATAGTATTATATTGCCAAGAGTCAAAATCAGACATGACAATAAAACTAATGTAGAGAATACATGGAATATTTAATGATAAAAAAATCTATTATAGAGGTAGCCAATATTTCCAATTTACAAATAAAAAAGATATTGAGAATTATCTAGCTTACAGGGTGGCAATTAAAACACGAGTTTTCTGACGTTCTACAGAGAAAAACTGTCTTGTGTTCAAGGTCTTATCTTGAAATTGTATCCGAGCCTTTTTACACTTCAGTGGGGTTTTTAGGTCAGAAAAAGGAAAACAGAAGGAAAGAAAATATAGGGTAGGTTGGGGATCTAGAAAACAGACATAAAATGGATGATTAAAAGGGAAAAGGAAGATTAACTGAGTATTATTTTAGCCCACTATTTGCTCCTATTGGCCTACAGGCATTACTCACGCCTCATTTTCATACTTAAATAACCAAAAAAAAAAAAAAAAAAGTTATTCTCCTATTCACCTAAAAGATGAGAAAATTAGGGCTCACAGGTTAAGAAAGTCTCAGCTTTCCTAAGTGTTAGAGCTAGGTGTGAGCCAAGCCCGTCGATGTTGCAAAACTTTTCCTTCCAGAACTCAAATTTCCAATGGATTAATTTAGTAATCAAAGAAATACAGATGCAAGGGAATTACTTATGGTTCACCAGGTTTCCAATAAAGAGTAAACAATTCTATTTTCTTCTTTCTTGATTCAGCTCGCGAGGTGCAATACGCCAAAAACCTTCAAAATTCCTACCACGCACCCCGTAGCTAAAGCAGATGTGTTTCTTGGACGTGAGCTAGAATAAAACATTCCAGTTTGCAAGGGAGGCCCGCTGCAGGGGCAGAGGACTAAAGCAGGACAGAAAAGAAGCGCGCCGCTACCGGAGCGAACTGCGGGGAGGGACCCTCTGCGCTAGGTCAGGGTGTGCAGGCAGCTCCAAAGCCCGCCCGCCCGCTCCCGCGGCCCTCACCGCTGCTCTGTCCCGCAACGCCGCCGCCACCGCCGCCGCCACCAGGGAACGTTTCCTCCGCCGGGCCCTCGAGAGGGGTGGAGGCGGTGGGCAAGCCGCAGGGCGGGCTCTTGTCGCCCCAGTGCAGGTTGCGGCTCCCGGGGATGTCCGGCGGAGTGGTCACCCAGTGGCTCAGATCCGACGCGGAGCTGAAGGACCTTGACGGGAAAGCGCCGCCAAAACCTTGCTCCTCTCGGGCCCCGCCCCGGTAGCCCAAGCCATCGAATCCGTCCGGGCGCCGCGGATGCATGGCAGCAGGCGAAAGATGAGGGGAGCCAGCCGGATCCCACCACCGCCGGCGCCGCGGCAAACTCGGTGGGCCGTACGGCTCCTCCACCTCGGCCGAGGCCGCGTCCTGGGAAATTCTGACAACCGGAAGTCGTATCGAAATCCGGAAGTCCGGGGGCACGTGATCAGAGTCTTTTCCGGCGGTCCTTGGAGACGCCGTTGCTAGGAGGCCGCGACTGTAACTTTAAAGTTGTCACCGTACGGAAGCGGTCGGGAGATAACTGTGGGGTTAATGGAACGCATTTGCAAAGGGATCCCATAAGGTAACTGGTTGGCGGGCGCGGCCTAGATGAGAGGAGGTTTCATAGAGGGAGATAACGCCGGGCCTCACTAGAGGCCTCACGCTCTGCTCTCCTCTTCTCTCCCAGGCTCGAAGCCTCGCCCGCCACAGGGGAGCTATAAGAAGATAAAGTTGCTGGTGTTCAGACGCTGGCTCTATCTTCACCTCCTGCACTTAGTGTTCTGGGTAAAATCTCTTTGAGAGTGATCAGGTCTAGAGGTGAACGCGAAGGTACTGAGTAAGGCTTGGCAAATTGCCACGTTCAAGTGAGGGTCTGGAAAGAAACCTCATTTTAGCCTACACTGACCCTCAAAGAATACAAACTACTCTTTGTGATTTAGAAATTGAGCAGTTTGCTTTTTTCTAAGGCCACACAATAACTGAGTAGTTTGTTGTTGTTTTTACAGTATTTAAATCCCAGCCATATCGTTTAAGATTGAGACCTTATTTGAAAAATTAGGAGGACTCTCTAGAGAGTCCCCTACTACTTGTTTTCATTAGCTTCATGGGCTCTAGAGGCAGAGTTGCTCTTCCTAGATCTCATTGAGCCCTCCATGGGTTTTTCAACATGTCCCTTCTTTCTCACTGGACTTCCAGAATTCCGAGGGCTTTCAGGAGAGAACCCTGACACACTATTCTCAACCTTGGAGACAGGAACCTTTATTTAAAGTGATAAACAACTTAGTCTTGAGTGGATTGGCATTCTTAAATGGTGTTCTGTTGTGGTCTGGGTAAGTGTGTTGAGTCTCTGCCTTAATAAGTGTTTCCACTTATTTAAAGAGCTTTTAAAGAGAGTGGCCAATATACAATTACTCAAGTACTAAAACTAATTTACTAGGTAACTTTTATCAAATTTGTTACTGGATATGGTAATGGCAATAAAAATACTTATTTCTTATGAATGACTGGCTCAAGAATGGGATTAGCTCAGTTTCAAAACTTATTGTTAAAAGGAGTAAAAGTTCTCTGTGTGTGTACAGTGTTATCTCACAGTTCACATTCGTATCAATGAGAAAGGATGAATTGTTCAAAGGCCATTGAAAGGAAGAAACAATAACAATCCCTCATGAGCTTACTCCCAAATAAATTCTAGTTGTAATATATTGTATTTTTCTTTATATTTTCAGATTTAATTGTTAGAATAAATGATAGGTGAATATTTTTCAAAGTGAATTGGAAAATGTTCTAAAATTGACAACAAAGAGAAGTGCTGTCTAGAGAAAGACTAATCAGTTTAACCATATAAAATTTAAATTTCCATGTGATAAATGAAAAAGAAAAACCAGTGATCAAGATCAAAAGACAAGTCACAAACTGGGAAAAAATATGCTTAGCCTGGTTTAGACAATAGGTTCTTTTATTGTGAAAAATATTTTTGCTTACCCATGGGTAAGGAGAGATCAGTAGAAATATGAGCCAAGGACATGAAGAAACAACATAAAAATGCAAATGAATAATAGTTACATTTTAAAAGTCTGCCTTCTAGTAATTAAAAAAGGTAAATTTAAAATTTAACTATATTCCCTGATTAAAATGACATTGTTCTGCAACTTGAGAAGAAAGTAGCTCTCATTTATTTCTGGACTGTTATAAAATATAACATCTTTTTGAAGGATGAAAATTTGGCAATATGTATCAAAAATTAAACACTGATCATACCTTTTGTCTCTTAAATCTTAGGAAGCAAATATAGGGTATGCATATTAACTTATACCCATGTTTGTGACAAAATTGCTTATGATAAGAAAAGGTATCAGGATTATAAATATCAAGTTATTATTAAGTAAAAGGAGCATATTGATATGATCCTTTAATCAAAATATAATTATAGAGCACCTACTTGTGCCAGGGACTGTTCTAAACAATGAGAACAGAGTAAGAAATAAGCCAGAGGAAGTCCTGCATTTTCACAGCTGACATTCTAGTTGGGAGACAACTGACAGAAAAACAGAGCATGTCAAATAATGAAGCACATATAATAACAATGTCAAACAATGAACTATATGTAGTATAGCAATTAAATGACAAAGGTAGTTTTTTTTTAGATTGGGTATTCAAGGAAGTGTTATCTGAGGAAGTTATCTTTAAACAGACCTAAATTAAATGAAGATGTGAACAATGTGTGGATAACAAGCAGACCTAAATGAAATGAGGATGTGAACAATGTGTGGATAACTGGAAGATAACATTTTCAGGCTGAATTTAAGTATAAGGTTCTGATAACAACTAGGTAGTCAGTGAGCGATGACTCACTGGCACCTGAAAACAGACTAGGGGGGATAATTTTGCCAGGTCTTATAATTAATGGACAAGAATTTTAGTTTTTCAGAGTAGAGGAGTGTGATGGTCTTAATGATAATTTGGGAAGATCAAAATGGGACAAAGATATAACGCTGCTAGACTTAGTAGGCCACTGCAAGCCACTGATGAAAGAGATAATAGTAAGTTCATCTAGAGTGATAGTGTTGATGGAGGTAAGAGCTGGAGCCCATATGTTTAAAGATTATATTAGGGATAGATATTAATGAAAAATGAAAATGTTTATGTTAACTTAAAAATATGTACAGTATGATCTCACTTTTATAAAAATAATTATACAGTAGTCAATAGAAATAATATTTCCAAATTATAAAAGTGCGTTATCATATGTACCCCTGGGTGTGGGTTAGCATATATATATATATATACACGCACATATATAATTTTTTCTAATTACTCTAACAGGATTTCATTAGAAAAAAATCTATAGAATGGATTCAACTATAAGGCACTGGCTAAATCTTTTCATAGCATTTAACCAGCAATCTGTTGAGCACTATCAGAATTCTCCCATCCTACATTTCTTAAAAATCTTTCTAAAATAATGATGCTGTAATGGCCTAGAATGTATAGCTTCAAACTAGTTTGAGAAACTCATAACACAGAAATTAAAACTTGTAATTACTGCTAGCATTTAAAGAGATTGGCCAATATACATTTTCTGAGAATAACGGTATAATATATAGTTCTCTCTCATAAAAATTATCCCCAAATTTTAGCAGTTGAGAACACTGATTATTTCATAGTTTCTGGTAGTTCAAGAATTCAGGAGTGGCTCAGGGTCTCAAATTGGGGTGCACTAATTTCAGACTCAACTAGATTTGAGACTAGAGGATCCATTTTCAAGATATTTCATTCAGCTAGTTTTGAAAAATAATAGTTTCCTTTTCTTGCTAGTGTGCAAGAGGTCTTGATAACTTGCTGCATAGGGCTCTCCATAGAACTTCTTGAGAGTCCTCATAACAGGACATCTGGCTTCTTTGAACACATGATCCAAGAGGGAGAGCAAAGAGGAAGTCATACTATATAATTCAGTTCCATGTCATCATTTCGTCTACATTCTGTTCTTCAGAAGTGAATCACTAAATCCAATCCCACACTCAGTGGGAAGGGATTTGCCTCCATCTTTTGAAGGGAGGATTATAAAATAATTTATATTCATATTTTTAATTCAACCATTGTATAATAGTTACTGGATAGACACCAAAAACTATTTTTTAGGAAAATATTCATGTACTTATTAAACAATGATATGGATTCAGTGTTATACTTTTTTTCTTAGTAAATAGATTGGAAAGATTGGTTTTCTTTGAAAATAAACATGATAGAAATATTTATAACCATGAAATAGTTTAATAATATTTTTAAGTTCAATTATTGTTAAATTAAACTTGAGTCAAAATATAAATAAAGATTAGCGAACTACTCTGACAGATTTTTAGAGTTGACAGAAAATGATATGACTTGCTAAACAAAAGTACAGAACAAGCAGGTCATTCACTTACATTAACATTTTACTCAGAAATTCGGATGCTAAATGAATTTAGGTCATAGGATAAAATAAAAGTCACCTGCATTTTTATTTAAGAATTTGTTCAGCAATATTAAGTACCTATTATGTGAAAGTCACTTATTAGGTAGTGTGATACAACTATATACCATTTTTGAGAATGGAATTTGAAGATATTTGGCATATTTTATATCTAAAATAAATTGAAGTGGACATATTAGGACATTTTTTAAAACAATGCAGATTAAACATATATGATATGATATATCAATCCATTATGGTAAATTTGACACTGAGTACATTGTTAAGAAATTTAGGCAAAACACATTTAATATCTAAATATTTAACAGACCGTAAACAGCAAATGGAAGTAACCGAGAGTAATTCAAGTTGTGAACTTGGTATAATTTTTATTCATTGCCAAGTTTAATTTTCATTTACTTGATAGACTCTCAGTTTGTGTTAAGATTGTGTTGGTTTGCATAATTGGACCCAATTTTTCACTCCACTTGAGTTGTATCAGATCATACATCCACAGTCTTGTAATAGCTCCATGATGGTAGAATGGACTTCCCTGACCTTTGATGTGGGGTTTGATTAGGTGATGTTCATTAGCAAAAGTTTAGCAGTGACCCACACAGAAGTTTTGCTCAGTTTGCCTGCCTTCTTAGACTTCTGTCATTGCCATGAGAAGCACATACTGAGTACCACTTTCTCTTCACCCTGGCCTCCTGCAATGGACAAAATGTTTGTGTCACTCACATTACAAACTCATATATTGAAACCTTATCCCAACTGTAATTGTATATGGAGATGAGGGTCTAAGAAGTTTTAGGTAATGAGGATGGAATCCTCATGATGGGATTAATGTCCTGGAAAAAAAGACAGGAGAGCTCACTGAACACAGTGGAGACTTTGTGGGAAGCTGTTTCTCCAGATCTTATCCACCTACAAGCAAGCAACCATGTCTAAGGGACCTGCAGTTGGCACTGATCTTGACACCACCTACTCCTGTGTGGGTATCTTCTGGCACAGGAAGGTGGAAATAATTGACAATGATCAGGGAAATAGAACCACCCAGAGTTGTTTCACCTTCAGTGATACTGATGGATTTGTGTGATGCTGCAAATAAGTTGCCTTAATCCTCATGAGCACAATTTTTTGATGCCAAACACCTGTGATTGGACACAGATTTTGATGATTCTGTGGTTCAGTCTGAAATAAAGCATTGGCACTTTATGGTGGTGAATGAAGGCAGGTCAAAGATCCAAGTAAAATATAAGGGAGAAACAAAAAGTTTCTATCAGAGCTGTTATTATCTGCGTTTCTAATGAAGATGAAGGATGTGGCAGAGGCCTACCTTGGTAAGACTGTTGCCAATGCCATTGTGACAGTACCTACTTCCTTTAATGATTTTTTAGGATCAGTCCACCAAAGATACTAAAACTATTGCTGATCTTAACATACTGAAAATCATAAATGACCAACTGCTGCTGCTGTAGCTTATGGCTTGGATAAAAAGTTTGGAACTAAAAGATATATGCTGATCTTTGACTTAGGCTGTGGACTTTTGATGTGCCAATTGAAGATGGAGTTCTGGAGGTCAAATATACAACTGGAGACTCCAATTTAGGTGGAGAAGACTTTGACGATTGAATTGTCAATCATTTTATTGAAGAGTTCAAGTGCAAGCATAAGAAAGATATCAGTGAGCACAAAAGGGTTATCCATCACATCTGAAATGCTTGTAAATGTGCTAAGCACACTTTTCCAGCACCCAGGCCAGTATTGAGATTGATTTTCACCCTAAAGTAATTGACTTCTATACCTCCATTACTTGAGCCCAGTTTGAAGAATTGTATTCCTTCTCGTTCCATGGCACCCTGGACCCAGTAGAGAAAGCCCTTCAGGATGGCAAGCTAAACAAGTCCCGGATCCATGATAATGTCCTGGTTGGTGGCTCTACCCAATCCCTAAAATTTAGGAACTTCTGCAGGATTTCTTTAATGGATTAGAGCTGAATAAGAGCATCAGCCCTAATGAGGTGGTGGATTATAGACTATCTTTCCAGGCAGCCATTCTATCAGGAGATAAGTGTCAAAATGTTCAAAATTTTCTACTCTTGGATGTTACTCCTTTTTCCCTTGGAATTTAAACTGCTGGTGGAGTCACAACTGTCCTCATCAATTACAATACTATTCCTACCAAGCAGATGCATACCTTTACTACCTATTCTGACAGCCATCCTATTATGCTCATTCAAGTTTATGAAGGTGAGCATGCCATGATGAAGGATAACAACTTGCTTGGCAAGTTGAACTCAGGCATACCTTCTGTTCCCCAGATTCTAGGCACTTTTGATATTGATGCCAATGGCTCTTCTGTAGATAAGAGTATAGGAAAAGAGAACAAGATTACCATCACCAATGACAAGGGCCATTTGTGCAAGGAAGACATAGAGTACATGGTCCAGGAACCTGAGAAGTATAAGACTGAACACAAAAATACACAGGACAAAGTATCTTTCAAGAATTCCCTTCAGTCCTATGCATTCAACATGGAAGCAACTGTTGAAGATGAGAACAAGTGATGAAAATAAATATATTGTTAACAAGTATAATGAAATTGTCAACTGGCCTGATAAGAACTAGAATGCAGAAAATAATTTAAATATCAGCAGAAAGAGCTGGAAAAAGCCTGCAACCCTATTTTGACCAAGCTATACCAAAATGCAGTAGGCAGACCAGGCAAAATGCCTTGGGCTTCTCTCTGGGCCCAAAATCAAAGAGATTTATTAAACCAACCTGAGCACAGATTTAACATTTTTCCACACAAAACATTGAAGCACCCAAATTTGTAGAAAATTCCCCATCAGTTAAAAGTTAAGCAGCTATAGTAATGAGCATCTTTAAACGAATATGGAACATGTACACAGGGAAAGAAAATAACGTTATACTTTATAAGCACTGTATTGTAAAGGAAAATGCAATATTTTAAATAAAACTTTAAAGTTTAGAAAAAAAAGACAGGAGGGAGTTTGCTCCTTCTCTTTCCACTCTCCACCATGTAAGGATACAATGAGACGGCTGAACCAGGCAACTAACTCAGACACTGACTGTGCCAGCACCTTGATAATGGATTTCCTATTCTCAAGAACAATATAATATGTAACTTGTGAAAGCCACCCAGTCCATAGTATTTTGGTATAGTAATCTGAACTGACTAAGACAGTTCCAGAATGAGATACGTGTTTTCTCATGATCCAAAAGTAGAGCATTCCTATGAAATCTTTTGTGAGCAAAAATAGGACAAAGCATGGTAGCAATTACTATTAATTTGTAAGGAAAACTTTTGAGCATTCCCAGACACCAACAATAACCTACAAACTAATAACAAATAATATGTAATACCTAATAATACTAATATACAGTCAAAGCAGGAATGATATGATAACTATCCTGTATACATTAGTTCTGGGAAAGGAATTAGGAATTGGCACTCTTGCTGTTGCAAAGGCTCTGTTTCTGGAATGGCTGCTGCAAAAATCAGTGCTAAGCGCTGTTTTTTGTGTTCCTTTTTTTGTACTAAAAGAGGAAATCCTCTGGATTTCTTTCAGTTAGCAAAACCAGGTACTAATGTATATCTTTTGTGAAAGCAAAGTAACAAAGCTCAAACTTTTGAAGAGCAAGGAATATCTGTACTTGGAACTGGCTTGAACCCAACTGGCAGCTTGAAGCCAATCCTTGTGAGCCCAGCAACATCACTAAACCCCAGTCAACCTGCAGACTGTGAGTACGAGAAAAAATTTTGTGTTTTAAGTCATATAATGCTGATTAGGCAGCAACATGTCTTTTGTAGGATTAAAAACTCAACACAAATTTCAACTATTTTGCATAAAAATAGAAATCTCTCACTAAATTTACAAATATTATGAAAAATAACTCATGGGTATGAAGAATAATTTTGGTAAATTCAATGTAAATAAAAATGAAATTCTTACTTTGGCCTCTAATATATTTTTAAGCAAAATTATGGTTTAATATCATTGATGTTTGAATTAGCTTTCTTTTCTCTTTTTGATGGATAAAAATTTCTCATACTGTTCCACTTATTTTCTACACCATTATAAATATACTAAAAAAAAGAAAAATCTGATACTGTCATGAAGAGAATTGTAGAATATAAGGATTTACAAATGAAGGCATACAGTCCATGGTAAACCTAAACTGGGTTCATAGAACTTCAAAAATAATAAATTATTATATAATAAGAAGTTGTCAAATTAAAAAAGTCAATATTGTAAAGCAAAAGTTCAAATTGATTAATATGTTTTCCTGGCTATATCTTTGTCCTGTGTTTCATTTTCGATGTCAAATTTTTTCCCCTCTGGAAAATCAATTCTTATCTAGGAAACTAATTACAATATTATAAACCAATTTGAAGTAAGGTAGTGAAAAATACGGATAGCCTTCATTGTACACAGAATAAAGTGAAATTTTGGATATGAATAATCTGGAGGGGAGAAGATTAAGATCTGAGATATAGGACTAAAGATAATATGCATAGTTTAAACTGTGACTTCTGTTTTATCACAGTCCCAACTAGCTAGTGAACACTCAGTATGTAGGCTTTTGAGGTATGATTTTATAAAGACTATGTAAGCTTTCTTAGAGTGCTAAGGAAACACTAGAAGGTAGTTTCTAAATTATCCTGAGAGAAGGGGTCAATACAGGAAGCCTTCTAGAAAAACACATCTCCCAAGTGAATGCATCATTCAGGATTCCTCCAGTTGAATATAACAGAAACTCAGTCTGATTCTTTAAGTAGGAGTTTTACTGAAAGGATAACTATGTAGTAGAAGGAACCAGACTGGAAAATGAGCAGGAACAAATATTGTTCTTGATTACCAAGATGTAGAAGATAGGATAATAAGGCAGGGAAATCTAATAAGGACGCTACTGTATTGCCCAGGGCATACTTCTGCTACTTTTATCTTGGTTTCATTTGCTCAAAATGAAAAATTCTGGACTGCAACACCCACTAGGCTAAGCCTATGTTGCATATTGAGTAGTGGTGATGGATGAGAGAGAGAGGAGGGAGGGAGAGGGAGAGAGACAGAGACAGAGACAGAGGATAGATAGGAGAGGGGAGAAAGAGAGAGAGAGAGAGACAGAGAGAGAGACAGACAGAGAGAGAGAGAGAGAGAGAGAGAGAGAGAGAGAGAGAGAGAGAGAGAGAGAGAGAGAGAGAGAGAGAGAGAGAGAGAGAAGAGCAGTTGGGGCTTGATGAGATAGCTTAATTTCAGACAGCATTTACTAAGTTTTAAGATGTGAGTGTTTATGCTATGTTCAGAAACTTATAAAAGGTAGGTATGGCAAAATTGTGGAGTTAAAAAAAAGAAGACTGGTTAAATACAAAACAGGACAAGTAGCAAATGGTCAGTTTGTGAAAGCACAACTAAACCATACTGAGGAGTTACAACAATTCTGGCATGCTGGTTTTCCGAATTGCCATAAAGGACATTTTCAGAAATTTAAATTTAGAACAAAAGTATCAAATTTAAATTTTCAAGTCGTCTGCTTTAATGTGATGATTGATTAGAGCAAGAAAGGGAAGATAAGACTTCGTTATTATTTTTCTCAGAAAGTGCCTAAATATTTTTGTCTTTTTCTTTAGACTTTATGGGTCTAATCTCATTATCCTAACACTAAGGCTCTACTAATATTATCTGAAAATTATTTTTAATTATTATTTTTAAGTTGCAATCCCTCTGAAATGTATTTGCTGATGTGAAATAATGGTGCAGATTTGTTGAGATTTGAATATACTTACATAAAATTTGTGTTAACCTTAAGAGGTTAGGGATTCATAGTTAAATTCTGTTTTCTAATTCTTATTTTTTAAGACAATATATTTCACAAATTTAATCAAAATTGCTCTTCTCCACTATAGAGTATTTGAAATTGCTCATCATTAGGAACTTTATAAGGATTTACATTAGGTACAGTTACTGGAATTGCTATCTTTAGAATTACTGTATTTTTCACACCTATGTTTTTGGTCCAGACTTTCAGGAAAAAAAATCTTTCATTTTAATTTTTTAATTCAAATTTTTATGTTAATGTTTATGTTCTTGTTTTTTATATTATAAAGGAATTTTAGTTTTTTTTTTATGGTACAATAAACTTTATGCAACAAGTAATTAAAAAACATAAGAACAGATACAAGTTACAAGAAAGAAAAGCACTAAAAACATTTATATAGACATGGAATTAGTATTACCCATGTATAGTGCACACCCTTATTTTTCCCCCTCACAAATCTGGGCAAAAAGTCCCCATTATACATAACAACCTAAGGTAGATGTTCCTTGTGCTTAAATTTAAGCACCCTGGATGCTTTGAGATTTGTCAATGACACTGGTATGTCCAGATTTTCTATGAAAAGTGAGCTCATGAACAGTAATTTGAGTGAAAGGCATAGCTACCTTTTGTAGCAAGCATGTTCTCATTTTATTTTTTTTTAAACGTAGATGGCGTTGGGAAGAAGCTCTGGAGGAAGCATTTACACATTGAGTGTATACTCCAGCAGCCCCAGCCACCTCTTGAGCTGTTTCTGGTCAGATACCTAACCTCACACAGTATTTAAAACTAATCATTACTGTGTAGTTTGCGATTATATTTCAAAGCTAATAAATATCTTCCACACCTCATTGCTTCTGTCAGTTAGATTGCCAACACAAATGTTGTGAAGGCAGGGCAGGGTAGGTGGAATAGTATTTCAGCTTTTGATTGGCTAAGGCCTGGTGCCCAGCAGGTCTCCATATGGAAGCACCACTCCCACTGAGTCCTTAACAACCAGACTGAGTCCCTGTAACTTGCCCTGAGAGTCCTGCTTTGATGACCTGTGATTATTGTCACTCCATCAAGGCAATCCAGGCACCCACAGACACTCAAATGGGAGCTGTGAACCTCTCTTTCAAGGATTCCACACCTCTGGTTGTGGAAGGAGCATACTACTACTAGTCCCATAGTCTGGCAGAACACACTCCTGAGAGGCCCAAGTCTTAGGAGATAGCTTTTTTGCTGGGAAACTAAGGCAGGGGGATCTTCTTATTGCTATCACACTTGCCTTGCTGGACATTCTTCAGGTCCAACAACAGTTGGTGAAATTGCATAGAGTAGTGACGTCTTCCTTTCTCCCTTCCTCCCTCTCTCTCTTCCTCCCTTTCTCTCTTCCTTCCTCCCTTCTTTCCTTCATCCCCTTCCCTCCCCATCCCAATTACAGTAGTCTTGAGGGTATGAAAAGGATTTTTAGAAGACAATCTTGAGAAAAAGATCCAGTATCAATTAAGAATAATTTCTAGGAGAAGGTAAGGCAGTGGGTTCTCTATTTACCTTATCCAAACAATATGTCAGAATGGATTCAATCATTTTGGTGATTTTTGGTTAAATTCCTCAGGTTGTAACCTCACTCATGTATTCTTTATTACCTGTTACCTATTACATATTACTGATCCCCAAACTTGATATGGTTTTAATAGTGTCTAGTTTTAGAAATTGTTTTTTGAGTGTGCTTTTCTAACTTTGTTTTACATGGAGCTTAAAAAATACACTAGGGACTAATTTGGTTTTTGTTTGTCTTGATTCTGAGTCTATACCAGGTAACAGATGACCTGCAAGTAACCAGAAAACTTGGCTAGAGACTTTTCATGAGATGAAGCATATCTCTTTAATGCGTAAGCTTTCTTTGTGCTGATATTTTTAAATCATTAGATTCCAGATGGGTAACAAATTTTGTTTTAGCAAGAACTATTCTTTATGAGACCTTATAATCTTGAAGAATATTATCTTCTTACTGAAAACATGATTGTTAGCATAATTTAGAAGTGTTCTCTCTTTCCATCCAGAGTCCTAAAAAAGTGCCTAATCACACTAATCACAGCATGTCTTTAGTAAATTCTTTAGTGCTGCTGATTAGAATTTCCCAAAATGTGGTGGGCATGTGCTTCTAGCATTCTAAATATTTTTCTGGTCAAACACAGGAAAAGCTACACATCATGTGATTACTCAGTAGAATTCTCAGTGCCCGGGAGCATATCAGCAATTCTGAGTGGTCATACAGCATGCAACCCTATTTAATTCCATTTAGTGCAATGGCTCCTAAACTTACGTCACAACAAAAAACTTTGTGGGTAATTATATTTCAATAATCTATATTCCACAAAACACATTCTGGGAGTCGTTTTGTTTTAAATAGTTGTTTTGTTTCATACTCTACATTTTTGCTATATTTTTATAAAAGCAAATGCAAATTAATTTCTTCAATATATTTTCTACTAAATTATAATAACAAATAAATAAATCAAAGTAATACCACCTTTTTTTTTTAAAAAGGAAAGATGCAGGCAGTAATGAAGATGAGTAGGCAGGCAGACAGGCAGAGATGGGAGGAAGGAACATTTTATTTTATTTAGTTGTTCATCTTGGCTTTTCAACAAGAGGATGCTTGTGGACTATGCTGACTGGAGTCATTGAGTTAAAAAATTCATAAATCGAATTTTCAGTGGAATTTTTTTATTCAGGTATTCAGATATTTTACACTATGAAGTTTCCTAAAATTTCAATAGCCAATTTCTGAATATTCACACTCAGTTGTTTAGTGAGACGCAAATAAGTTGTTTTGTGAAACAAGTCTTTTCCTCTATTTGGAAAGTTCATCATTTTATTTGTTTTTTGGTCATTTGAGTTTACTCTTTGTAGTCTCGTTTGCTTTTTTTTTGGTTCTCGCAATTTAAAATGTACTTCTTAATTTTAGGGTAATTTAATTTATTTATTTTTCTTTACTTTTTTTTCTCTAATGATTCCTTCGCTCCTTCGGGAATAACGTATAGACTTTGATTTGTGCCTTTTTTAAATTAAAAAAGAAATAATCAAAGACAACCATATCATTTGATAGCTCTCTGTTGAAATCTATTGTAGTAAATACCTAAAATTTTTAAATATTCTCAGTAGTTAATGATATTTACATTCTTTTAACTCAGTACCAAAAGAGCACAGATATATGATTTCTTTAAATCATATAGTACATTGAGTGTTGCATATCATAAGTACTGACACACAACATAAACTCAATAAAAGAATTCATGGACTATTACTTTCATTTTTGCAATTCCTTTCAAACTATTCATCACATTAACAGTTTGCATCAAAACTAAATAGCTTCCTTTGGTGAGTAAAGAGATTTAAGATATTTAACTAAGCAAGTTAGAACAAGACTTTATCATTCTAGTGTTAGCTCATTGCAACTTACATGAATAAATGAGTACATAAGTGATTGATGTGAGATAACTGAAAATAGTTCCAGTTTCAACTTTAATGATACTTTTTGGTTTATTTTCTACAAGTCCAAGTGTTCCTAAATCATCTGTTATACTTTAAATACTTCCATTGAATTTTATTTAATTATTTCTGGAAAATGATGTTTTATTTCTACTTCAAAGTTAAAATATATTTAGTATTTATGGATGATAGTTGATTAACATTTTTTTAAAGGAAAGATGCAGGCAGAAATGAAGGCAAGCACTCAGGCAGGAATAGAGAGAAAGAAGAAAGATTTATAACTTTATTTAGTTCATCTTGATTTTTCCCCCAGGCTGTGGGTCTCCAACTTGGATTCTTGGTAGGTATGTGTTCATGTCTGGTGGCTTTATCCATCAGGCCATTAGGGAACACCAGGATTATGTAGAAGACATAATATTTCTGTCCTTATTTAATATTTAAATTGACTGTGTATACTTCATCACTTTTATGCTTAACTGGTTGGATAGTTGTCTTAGTTTTTATTAGACTCATTTGGTCTTGGGGTTGTACAAAGGTCGTGGATGCTCAAGTATCAATAAGCACCATAGGCCCTTGGGTCAAGTGTCACAACTATATTGTTATTTCTGTTTTGTGTACCTCTTTTGGATCACAACTGGCATAGGAAATGATTTTTTGCCTTTGGTGTTGGATGGAGGTCGGTTTAGAGTTGCAGGACCTAGCCATTTCTTCCATGTTGGTACTGTCACCTCAAGGGAGTGCTTCATTAGGAGGTGTATTTCATTGACCTTTGTTATCTACTAATCTAGTTATCTATCTGGGAAATAGTTTTATTTCTTCCTCCCAGAAACTCTCATCTTCTTTATGGGGCTCTCTTTTTTATAAGTAACTTTCAGTTTTTTATAAGACAGGGAGGAGCCACTGCATTTAGGCTGTTTCATTTTTCTGCCTGGCAAGAATTCAGGCAAGAGAGGAAGAAAACTTTCATACTTAAGAGGCGTTAGCAATACTTCACCATCCATACTCTCCCTTTTTGGTCTTTTAACTATTTCTTCACTTTCCTCTTCATGCTACTTGGTAACATAACCCATTTGATATTTTTTAAGTGTAGAACCTCAGATGGATGAGATAATCCAATTTCTAAAATATTTTGAACAAAAGATTTCAGTTAGGACTTATAACAGATTCATGTATATTTGTAAAGTGAAATAAAATAATTGGCTATTAAAAAGTAGAAACCAATATAAATTGCATACTCCAGCTTCATGCTCCAGTAATCTGAATTGTCCCTACTATGAGCTTATATTTTATTCTTGGCAATAAGGATATATACAAAGGTCTTTAACAAGGAGACGGGTGCTTGGAGGAGAGTAAAATGCTCAAGAGATTTAGATTTGGAAAAGTTACTCTGGTAGTCATATAAAAAAAAGATGATAGTAGAGGAAGAGCCGTTAGGAGGAGAATGGAAGATAAGTTACTGAATTAGTCTAGGACAAAGGTAAATGGCAGAAGGGATGAAAGGAGACTTAGTTAACAGAGGTCCTTTGAAGATGGGAATCAATAACACACAAGGATTTATAGTGCCTGTGCACTGATTTGATGCGACAAGAGCCAGTGATAGTCTGATCATACAACCCATTTTAAATGGAGCAGTACCATTTTCATATTTCTTGACCATCCTATAATTTTAATATAAATGCCAATTTTTCTCATTTTTAATAAACCAGGGTCATCTCTAATGCAGGGCAAAGAGGGCAGTTGAGTTGCAGTGGGACTAGTTTGTTGAGGGAGCCCCAAAGCAGCTGTCCCCTTTGCCTCACTTTAAAGATGTCCCTTGCCAAAGTTGATTGCAGCATCCAGGACTGCTACTGTTGTTACCTGCCCCCTGTGAGGAAATGGGAGCAAAGCAGGGAGAGGATTCTCCCACTTACATCCCTCTTGTACCTGTTTCTTCAAAAAGAGCAGAGCACTGCAGTGTGGTCAAGCAGTAGGTAAATACTATGGCAATTTTTTTCTGGCACTATGAAGGCTATGGCACTGTGGGATTATCTCTGACTCTGGAGGTTATTGGGCATTTCTGACCCTGGGGTGGTTAAAGCGACATATGTTTCAGGCAGGATATTTACAGTGGGGTTTCTAGGGATGCCAAATTTGATTTTCACCTGCCAAAATTCATTGCACTGACCCTGGCCATTTGTATGAAGATTTTTTTTTTCGAAATGAGCAAAATATACCTAACTTTCAAGACTTTTATAATATTATAGAGTTTATTTTTTGCCTTCCAGAAAGTACAGCTGTTGAGAAAATACTTTCTGTTATGAACAGTATGTGGTCAAAGGATAAATCAAGATTGTGTTGAGACAATAAGGGCTGTGTTAGTTGTAAAACAAAACTATGGCATAGACTTTGAGAAGTCTTATGATAAAGTATTGAAAGACATAAATTTGCTGCATAAGTTTACTTCATTAGAGAAATATTCATGGTACGATTGTGGTGAAAGTTCCCCTCTACAGCTACCAAAATTTTGTATGCATTTTGTCACGAAATATATTTGTTAGCTCAAATGTTCAATTAATACAACTTTTGTTATTGTCTTACTTTTTCATGAATGTGGTATGTTACATAACCCCATCCCATTTTTGCCATCCCAATGTCTCATTTATGTCTCAAGGAAATATGATCAGCCTAGCCAGTGAACAACCTGAATTAAAGTGAGGCCTGACAATCACCATGGAAAGAAGGAACCCTGGTCTCCCTCTTCTGACTATGAAAATGCCAGACAGATTTGTTAGTTGTCTAGCTTTAAACATTAAAAAAAAAAACATATCAGAAGGAAATGCCCATCTGTCTTGTCTGAGCCACAGTCATTTTTAAATCTTTTATATGTCATTCACATGATTGGCAGTTGCAGACCCCTGGAAGGCTGGCTGACTGCTCAACTAGTGCTAGACCCAGATCCCTTGTCTATAACTCGCCATATGATGTTGATAATGGCCTCTCAGCATGGTGGGTGAACTGAGAGGACATCCCAAGAGATTCAGGAGAAAACTGCAAAACTTTTTATTTTTCCAGTGGTCTAGCCGTGTAAGTTCCAGAGTGTCACTTTTGCCACATTCTGTGAGTTAAGCAAATTGCTAAGTGTAGCCCAGATTCATGTGGAGAGTGAATTAGATTCCATTTCTTGTGGGGGAGTGGCAGACCACATTGCAGAGCAACATGCTTTATGGGAGATGCTATTTTACCATTTTGAAAAATGTAATCTGTTACAATGAGTTTTGATACATATATGCACCCATATGGAACTTGATTCTTGAAATATGAAACTTAATAGAGTATATTAGTTAAGTATGAGAATTTGAAACTGGATCAGATTGTTCTGTGTAAACTGCCCACCATTATGGTTTTGGGTGGTCCTTGAGTAGGAAAAGTCTGTGTGCCTCTACTGGTTACAAAACAAGTTTGTGTTCAGATCCTTGGCTCTGAAAGAGGCAAGCAAAGGGGTGGTTTAAAATGTTAATATTCCAGGAATCTTCCAGAGTATTCGGAAAGATTTCTCTCCTGTCTTTTCTCTAAGAGGTGGGGCGAGGGCACCTGCTTATTTACATTCTTAATTTTTTTTTTTTTTTTTTTACAGAATTAGGCAATTTTGCTTTCACTTCCACTTTTGCAAGTTTCTCTTGCAGGAGAGGGGTTCCAAAGAGTTTTTGTTGTTATACTACCCATGTGTTACTGCTTCATATATATATATATATATATATATATATATATATATATATATACACACACATATATATATTTCCATCATATCACCTTCTATTCAATACCAATGTTAGCCTCATCTCCCATTGTCCCATAGATAATTAACATGTTATCGTTTTTGCCTATTCTTTGATGTCATATATATGGAATCATGTAGTGTGTACATTTTTGTGGTTGACTTTTTTCACTTAATATATTATTATGTATTTTTATTAATGTTTAAAGGAACAGTGCAGGAAGGAATTCAGGTGAGCAGAGACAGGTAGGCAGGAAGATAAAAGAGAAAGAGGCACCTCATTTATATTTTTAGTTGTTCATCTTGTTTTTCACCCTATCCCCAAGTTCTCAGTCTGGGTCCCGAGTTGGTTATGTGGACTGAACTCTCAGGTGAAGGCAGTTGACCAAAGGTGCTGTTCTACCAGGGTGCACCTCAAGATAACTATTTTTGAGGGTCATCCGTGTTGTTGCATGTAGCAATAGTGTGCTCTATGTTATTACTGAAAAGAATCCTGTTATATAACATATCAGTTTATCCATTCTCCTGATGGATGTTTGAGTTGTTCCCGTTTGGGACTATTATAAATAACATTGCTATAAACTCTTTTGTAAAAGTCATTTTATGACAATGTTTTCATTTCTTTTAGAATGAAATTTTTGGGTCAAGGGATAGGAATACTATTACCTTTCTAAGACACAAATAAATTTCCAAAGTGGTTTTGCTTATTTTCACTCCCATCAGCAATGTATGAGAATTCCATTGTTCATACCTCACAAAACTTGATTTTGTAAATTTATTTTTTAAATGTTATATATTCTAGTTAAAGTGAAATAGTATTTCATTTTGTTTTTAATTTGAATTTTCTTAAAACTACTGATTTCAGCATACTGGTTTTGTTGATTTCTCTCAAAATTTGCTCTTTATATCATTGATGTCTGTTTCTAAATATTCCCTTTACCTCTAAGAGTATATTTTGCTGTTATTCTTCCCATTTTTTATGTTAGCCAATTATTTTTTAGCTTTTCTTTGTTACTAGATAAGTGTGTGTGTGTGATTTCTTTGTTACTAGATAAGTGTGTGTGATCTGATATTATAAATACGTATTTGGTCTTAGTTCTCATTTTTGGCTCAGAGCTCCTAAAACCCATGGGATTTCCTAGGTGCTGAGAGCTTTAAAGCTATCTTTTGTTTTGTTATTAAGGGGATGATTGAAAATCACCCAAGGATTAGGGTTGTTGTCATTGATTAGACAGTTCCCGTTGCCTTATTTCAGGGTAGGATTAATCTGATTACAGCCAATGACTTAATTGATCTTTCTTTGGTAATGAACCTTCCATGAAAACCCAATAACCTGTGCAATCTGAATTGAATTATATATAGGACAGCTTATGTTATAGGATGACTGTGGTTAGTGGTGTGGGAAACCCCTCTCCACATGTTGAAATTGGTTGCTCAGAACATGAGAGTGTTTACTTAACATCTCTTCTGAGCTGCCACTTTTGTTGCACATCAAAAGTTTTTATAGGGAGTATTTTTATTATTTATTCTAAGTGGTTTTTAAATGCTATTATTCTTTTTGATCCACAAGTGACTAAGAATTGGGTTTTTTCCCCAGTATATGGAGGGTTAATTTATCTTTAAATGATAATTTTCTATAATTATGTCCTATGTCAGAGAATATAATCTACTCTTAAAGATTCCTACTCATGGCAATTTTTAAGACTTATTTCCTAGGCAAAAAATGTGATCTATTTTTAAAAATTATACTTGTGTGCTTAGAGAAAACATATTCTCTAATGACTGAATCCAGACTTCTCTTTATATCCGTTTGGTCCATCATATTTATTATATTGTTTAAATATTTTATATATTTGCTGATTTTCTCTTTTTTGATGACTTGAATATTAGTAGTTCTGAAAGCATAACTCAAACTACTTTTCACTAATTTATTTTTTCATTGTTAAACTAAGGACCACCTTTTCCAGCTCTATAGAGATCAGTTCATTGCATTTCTCCAGTAGGTTAGCCCAGCGTTTTATCCCCTTATAATCTTGTGGGTTCAAATTTCCTTTAGTCCTATGAAGTTCCTTTTAAAAAAGGGGAGTCAAAAACCTGTATTAATTAGTCATCTTTATTGGTAATAGAACCCATTTCACTGACTTTTTTATAGTAATTGTCTATTCATAAGTCTTTTTAAGTGGGTGTAAGTTGTTTTCTTTTTTTTTTCATGTGTAAAACTTTAGAAAAATATTCTGAGGAGAAAGAATAATCATAAGAATAAAAGACAATGATAAATTAGGCAAGTATATAAGCAATTTAAAAAGTGTATTTGTTTAAATGCTCTGCTTATTCTTTTACGGTTATTTTTGTGGGGGTCAAAAGAAACGTTCCTTCATTTCTCTGAGGTTCTTTACAGGCTGGATGAATGATCAAATTGACATTAGGCATGATTAATAAGAGAAACACCTCAATTTAATAACATGCATATGGAGAATTTATATAGTGGCTGAATTCTAGGTAGCTAGGGCAGACCCACATTTATATCCTGAGTTGAGACATGGAAAGGAGATCTGGGGTCTCAGAGGAAAGAAGAGGGGGTCACCATGTGGCAGGGAGGAATGACTTATCCCTACTGTGAAAAAAAAAGATAATGACTCCTCTTTCTATATTCTTTTAGAGGATAGGGACAAGACCATTTCTGAATTAGGAGAAAGGTGGAGGCTCAGGCGTAGTAGATGTCTTTGACTAAAGGAAGGGCTAAAGGCTTAGTAGAATTGGAGTTTCTCCTTTGCTTCTGGTATTGTCCTCCACTGTCCTTGATTCTTTCTGCCAGAGTGAGGCATGTGCAAGAAACTAATTCTGTGAGATCTGGGGTGCTCTCTTTTAGTTCCTTCAGTGTTATATTTGGTGGACTTACGGACTTTTGCTTGATTTTTTTTTTTTAATAAAATGTGCAGTCAAGAATGAAGATAGGTAGAGGGGCAGGTAAGAAGATTGAGGAGGAAGAAACATTTTATTTATGTAGTTGTTCACTTTGGTTTTTGAACCTGGGATGTGGACTGTGCCAACCAGAGGTGATGACTTATTCACTAGGTCACCAGGGTGTACCAGATTTGTGATTTGTAATTAAATGCTGAAAATAAATTGATTAAATCCATGTAATTGTGAATCAGTACTATGAAATATTTAATTATAAATGCATTAATACACAAATGTTGGGAGGCTAGTAACAAATATTCTACTTACTTTTAACACAGATTTAGCAATTATCAATTAAATCCATACATTGTGATTATTAATTGCATAGTATTTTATGTTCATATGTTTATTACTTCATGCATTTATATGAATAGCTGAGACTATTACATAAAGAACAAATACTAATTAATGTATATTACTCTCCATAATCCCAATTTATAAATTAGAAAACTGTAATTTCGGTAATTTGCAAAATCTGTACAGGAGCTAGAATTAAAAGTAAGCTGTTGTTTCCTGTGCTTGGAAACTTACCCACTATACCCTACAGGAATCTAAGAAAGAGATATCTTAGAGGTAGGGATAAACTAATGAGAAATCAAAATGAAAATCCTTTTGAAGGGACAATAGGCGAATCAGGTGAGATTAATACTGAACAGCTCTTAGTGAAGCTGTATACCTGGAGAGCAATGTCAGTCTTGGGAAGATTATCTCCTTGTTGGGATAACAGAAATTAGATTCCAAATATTTTATTTCCTACACTGGAATAAATTTAATGGTAAATATCATGTAATGTAAAAGCTATATCTGATAAAGTAAAACCAGAAAGCAAGCTGTCTTCTTACCCACTTAAGATAAATGCATGGTAAATCTTTGGAATCTATTTCAATTATTGGAAATAATTCCTGGAAGGTGATAGAAAAAATATGAGTTACTGCATTCTGTCTTATGTAGTAGAATGTTTTATAAGCCAAGAAAATCAGAGCAAGTGGACAACTGGGTCTTAGAAATAGTTGTTGTCAGAAACAATGATTTATACTTGCATTTCAGTATTTGGGGAAGATTTTATTTTAAAGGGAAGTAATTCAATCTTTAAGATCAATTTTAAAATTTAGTTTCCATTTCAAATCACAATTTTAGTCAGTTAAACCTGTTTTTTTTGCCTATTTTTTTGGTGCTTGAGAGAAAAATAATATTTAAACATCAAAAATCAACTTATAAAAGGTTCATTTTTACATTTATACCACCATTTGCTGATTCAGGAAAAGTTATGACACTTTCTTGACAATGATGTAAAAGTGAAATAATTGAATTTGAAAAGTCCATTTTAATCTCTTTACATTTTATTATTGTGATTTCCCAGAAGAGTGAACGAAATATGTCTTGTATTTGAGAGCAGAAAAATGAATTTCAATTTAATTTTTTATCCTTGTTTTAAGCTGGTCTGGGGTCACTAGAGACCCTGAGGTATTCCACTTCTATCCATTTCTATATAATTCACAAGTAAACATCACTGCATTTGCACTGTCCCAAAGAGGAATAAAATGGGTACACGATACACCCAGTAATTTTTATTTTATTTTATTTATTTGAAGGAACATTGTATCATAACATAGGTTTAAGGTTCACATCATCGTAAATCAGTATCTGTTTATAATACATTAAGTTTACCTCCAGCAATTCAATTGATCCTTCATGGTATAATTAAACTCTGTGTATCCATTTTGCCTAATCCCCTCCCTCCATCCCTCCTGGTAAACACTAATTTGATTTTATAGACTGAAAGTCTACTCTTGTTAGATTTAGTTCTATTGATTTTTCTGTTATCACATGAGTGAAATTACTTTTGAGGGAACAAGGATACATGTTTAGCTTATTGATATATCATCTCTCTCTGTCTCCTTTCATTGATAGTATACAATATGAGAAGTATCGTATTTAATGCTCTTGAAGTTCTGCTCATTATCATTCCCACTTTACACAAGGGGAACTGAAACTTGAATCAGTAGAGAGTTGGGGGAGAGGTTCAGAACTAGGCATCCATCCTTCCTGCTTACCTCCTTGCTTCGCCAACGAAGGACTTCCTAAAGAATATAGACTTGGCTGTTTATATTTTTCTCTGATCCCCACTTAGGCCTTGTAGTCATCTTTGGGAAATTTTGACCAAATTATAAAAAAGATACTTAGAAGTGTCTTATGGCAATTGCTGCTGCTTGAGAAGTTGTCATACAAAAATATTTTTAACTCAGTGAGACTATGAAGAACAACCTTCATAAGCCTTTGTAAACTGCTTATTTCCCTTCTCTCCAACCCCTCTTGAAGCCATTAGTCCAGTCAGTGCATCTAGGAAGGTATCATCAGAATCCTGTTGGTGGAAGCTGAGTATAATTTGGAACAATTACCAATTTTGTTCCCCTTTCCTCCCTTTCCACCTTTCTCTTTGCAGTCGTTCCTACCTCTTTCTCACCCTCTTTCCATTTTTTTCTTAGATATATCAGATTAGGTGAGTTGATATAAAAAATTTCTTAGACGGTCCTGTTTTTAGTTTCCCTCCTTCCCTAACTTCCATAGCCCCAACCCTCTTCCTCAAATATGAGAACCATTATGTTAATATCAGTTAAGTTAAAGATAGTTAAGTCAATTTATATTCAAGGGGAGCTCCTACAGTGACATTTCATAGTAGGGAAGATTGATTGGCCTTGACTTCTGAAACTACAAATTAAAGTGGGAATTTATAGCTGAGGAACTGGGTCAGTGGAGGGAAAATTACTTTGTTTATAGATAAATAATCATATTTTCAAGAAATTCTGGAGTCATGAACTTACATATGAATCTTTTGACAGAAAACTGATAATTGCTAAACAAAAGAATATTTTGTTGTGATTTTTTATTGCTAGCAAAATAAATTGCCACAAATTATAGGCTTTTAAAATGCCATTATTTATGATCTTACAGTTCTGTAGGTGATAAATCTGGTGGGTCCAACTGAGTTCTCTACTCAGGTCTCACCAGATCATAATCAAAGTATTAGCTGGGCAGGACCCTGAACTAAAAGCTTTTGAAACAATATATATCTAAACACTTCAGGTTACTGGCAAAATTCAGTTCCATGTAATTATAGGATTGAGGTCCACGTTTGGTGTTGTTGACTGAAGGTGGCTATTTCTCAGCTTCTAGAAACAATATTGTAAAACTTCTTAATCTGGATAGCCACACCAGAATAGTAATCTGGGATTGCAGCTGTTCAAAACAAAACTTATTTTTAACAATGCCATTTTTCTTTCTTTTTTTAAATTCAAAGC
Organism: Solenodon paradoxus; assembly: GCA_004363575.1. Classification (NCBI taxonomy): domain Eukaryota; kingdom Metazoa; phylum Chordata; class Mammalia; order Eulipotyphla; family Solenodontidae; genus Solenodon; species Solenodon paradoxus. The sequence continues at coordinate 434,805 of RJWH01000084.1, read as the reverse complement.
TAATAATGCTTGTCAGCAATAAAGCTGATAAAATAGTTTTATATTTGGATCCCAATATTTTTAACAATGCCATTTTTCTTTCTTTTTTTAAATTCAAAGCTAATAATGCTTGTCAGCAATAAAGCTGATAAAACAGTTTTATATTTGGATCCCAATAAGATCATATTGTACTTTTTGATGAAGTCATTAACAGTGTTTATAGTATCTGTACATTTATTTACAATGAAAAATACTAGATTTATGTGTTCTGTGAATTTGTCTTCCATATTTTCAGCCAGTTCTGAATATATTTGAACTATGTTGTCACTGGAAAGTGGTATAAAAGGTGATGTCTGTCTTGCAGAATAAACCAATATTTCCAAGGAAATTATTCACAGTGCTGTTTGATAATTGAATATATTTTTTAGTTTTGGCAACACCAAGTGCTATATTAGGAGAATCTGCAAAGGATTAATATTTGTTTTGTTGTCATTTTCATTCAATATTTTCAATGGATTATTTTAGTTTTGAACTTTTTTTTTTTAAGAAAAGTGCAGTCAAGAAGAAGGTGAATAAGCAGGCAGGGAATAGAGATGAGGAAGAAACATTTTATTTATTTTATTTAGTTGTTTATCTTGGTTGTTATCCCCTCACTCCCCCGACCCCTGACTCCACATCATGAATCCAGAACCTTGGGATGTATGTGGAATACATCAGCTAGAGATGAACTCATCATTTAGATCACCAGGAGTGCCCTGAACTTACTTTTTTATAAAGTTTGATATAAAAAGATTTTAAAGGGTGGTGATTTAATTGCTTTATTAGCCAGTATATATTTAGAAATAGCATACTTTGGTTTAGCTTCTTGCAAAATCAAACACTATATATCTATAAAAGCTTAGTGCAAATTCTTTTACTTTGGAATCATAATATCATTATTTGACTTAATTATTATTAACCATATTCATAAAAGCTTTGTCTTTTCTAGACAAAAATGAGTAGTGATTCTTGTTTTGTTATCAGTAAATTATTATAACAAAATTTTTACTGATTCAGCTAATTAATTTTTAAAGAATAAGTATAAAATTAGGCCTGATATAAATCAGGATAATTGTAAAAATAAGTGATAAATAATTAAATGCTTACATTTTCTCATATTTTTGTATAAATTTGGGCTGGAGATTGTAAATTAATCTTAGAATATCACACAACACAGAAGGCACTTCTGCACATATAAGGACAATTCCTTATTGATGGTTTTAGATTTTGGATTCTACTGAGAATTTCATGAAGAATATTCTCAGAAAAAATAAAATTTTTGTGAAAATTGATAAAATGTTTACGTTCTGTATTTTAATTTTTTTTCCATTTGCAAGCATTTATTTGCCCCAATAAGGGCTTAATTCAAATATCTCTGTGGAAAACATTTCTGTTCTATGGGAAACATTTCTAAAGACGTTCATCTTTTCATTTTGGAAATGTGATTATTTTATTAGTTTTTTTTCTCTTAGTCAAAAGCAATCTTAATAAAAATACATTGAGAAGTGGCATAATCTCTCTTTGTATAGCACAACACTATTCAAGTAGTGGTTCAAAAAGTAGTATTGGTAGTGTGCCCTGGTGGAGTGGTGTTTAGGTCCACAGCCTCTGACTGAGCGCAGTTGACATACATTCTAAGTACCAGGGTTTGCCTTCCAGGGCCTGATGAGCAACTAAGGTGAACAGCTAAATAAAAATAAGTAAAAATGCTTCTTCCTCCTCTCTCTTTGTACCTGCCTGCCTACTCACCTTCATTCTTGCCTGTGCCATTCCTTAAACAATAGTATTGATTAAGCTCTGTTATGCCCAAGATAAGTATTTCTGAGATAAGCCATAAATGGAGAAATTAGCATGTAGAAACTCATACAGCAATTTTCTATTTTCCACTGCCCATCAACAGGGTGTTTTGGAACCCACATATTGAGCTGATGTTGAAGATCCCTACCACTATTTCCAGTGGATGTGAGAAATCTGTGCACTGTAGGTGCAGAGATCAAAAGAAGATTTCTGGAACAGTATTTAACTTTTTGAAACCTCAAAAAATATGACTAATCAAACTCAAGTCTTTTAAATATAACAGGAAACAGCTATAAGCTCTATGTCAATGTGTCTAATACGATTTACCCAAAGACTGTCTTTAATTCAATTTCCCTTCAATTCTTTTTCTCCTTAGGTGGCCTGCACATTTTTCTTTCTATTCATTTAGCATCACATGCTTTAAATTGTTTTCTAAGTGTATGTGTGACTCAAATTTGTTTCTTAGCGCTACTCTGAAATATGTAACACTTTACAAACGTGGACGTTCTTTTGTCTTCTTTTGAAGCTTTTGTCATTGCCTAGTTTCTTTAAAGATCCTATCTCCCTTCTTGCCATTTCTGGAAAATGATAACATCTCAGGTTTTATTTTATTTTACATACTTTATTTGAATAAATTTGCCCATCTCTTTTGAAAGAGTCCTTTTGTTCGGTTACCCTATTTGAGTATGCTATATTTTCTGCAAGAATCTTGACAGGTATAATGATCAGATGCAAAAAATATAGTTATCTTAAAAATGAAATGCAAAATACTTCAATATAAATCTGAATACCCATCTCATTACTTCATTTTTTTGTTTAAACACTTCCCTAAACACAAGTAGTATTTTCTAGTTTTGGTCGAATACTCATAAAATATGCTCAGACATCCTTCGTAAGGAAAATAAATTCGAAAGTGAAGACAAGCAGAGAAAGCATAATCTAAATGGCAAAAAGTTCAGGAAAAGTAAAAGGAAATTTACAGATAACCTTAAAAAACAATATACTAATTTACTAATGGTTCCAAGTACTTACATAAAGTTTTTTATATTCCAGACTCTATTCTGAGCAATTTACATCTATCAATTTTTTTATTCTACGAGAGCATACGTCTTCCCATTTTCACAGGTGAGGGAACAGGCATAGAATAGTTAAGTAAATCAGTTAATCTGGTTGTCTTAACTACTATGTCATGTTGTTCATTCAATGGTTTTGTGATGAAACTCCTAAGGTATTATAGAGAGTATTATATGAGAGAAAAGTTTATAATAGTAATATAGTAAAAAAAACAAAAAAACAACCAAACACCATGGACTTTTGACATCATATTTGGGTTTAACCTTTATGTCTGAAATTTTGAATTTAAATTTAAATTCTTCTTGAATATCATTTTATCTTAATCCTGATTTTCATCCTACCCTTTCCCTCCAAAAATCATGAATTTGCCTGAAATATATTTGAGACTGTGAGTGTAATATTCTAATATAAAATTAAATATTTGTCTTTAGGTTTGTCATCCATGAATATGCCTGCTAATGAATTACCTGCATTTAATAAATTAGGAGCAACATCTTCCTCATATCAAGAAAAACATGTAAGGTTTAATTTTCAAAATTTAAGGAAGCCGAGTAATAAATTCAGGTAAGTTTGAATAATTTCATATTATTTTGTATTTTAAAAGTGCAGAAAACTATAATACGAAAGTCTATACATATGTCTGTAAATTGAGGACAAAAATATTAAGATATACTATTTTTTTCTAATCTTTTTTTAAAAGGAAGGAAGGTGGACAAGAATGAAGGTAGGAAGGGAGAAGACGACGAAGCATTTTATTAGTTGTTTATTTTAGTTGTTCTTTCCGAGTACGGGTCACCTACCTGGGTCCTTGAACCATATGCGGACTGTTCCCCAGGTATGAATTTGACACCTGAGTCACAAGGGTGCACCAAGATTAACTATTTTAAAAATAAATAGCTTCATTATTTGTGATCATATATTTCTAAAATTTTGAATTCTACTTTTTTGTTTAAAATAGGCATTTTTATAATCATGTATTTTAAGCAGCTATAATAACCCCTGAAATTCATTAGAGGAAATATTTGGTAACTACTGTATTAGGAATCATTTTGGTTATTTCTCAGTCCTCTGTCATTTCAAATTAAGCCATAATAGAATGTTTTTCTGCATTTTAAAATTTTTCCTTGGGATAAAGTTTCTAACATGAAGTGAATAGATAAAGGTTTGCTGGTAATTTTAAAATTATATGTGATTTTGGTGCATCCTGGTGGAGCAGGGGTTAGGTCAATTTCCTCTCAAGGACACAGGCCACATAACCCTGGATTTGAGTCCTGAACCCAGGGCGGGTGGGGACAACCAGTGTGAACATCTAAATGAAAATAAAAATTAAGTGCTGCTTCTTCCTCTCTCTTCCTTCCTGCTTGCCGACTGCTGCCTTCATTTCTGCCTGAACTTTTCCTTTAAAAAGATTATATGAAATTTCAAGACATTTTTAAGAATTTTAAAATAAATAACATATTAGAATATATAATAAAACATACATGCTGACATATTAGTTTCAAGTATTTTTCTTTAATACAAACTAAACAGGTAAAGTGGAAGCTCTTGGACACCCCCTCCCCTCCCCTCTCCTCTTTCCCCTCCCCTCCCCTCCCCTCCCACATCTGCTATTCCCCTCCCTTCCCACATTGCTATTTCCAGTACTTTGATATAGGACATTCTCATTGGTGTGAGGTGGCATCTCATTGTAGTTTTTAATTGTATTTCTCTGATGATGAGTGATATAGAACTTTTTCAGGTATCTCTAAATCATCTGTGTGTCTTCTATAGAGAGGTGTCTATTTAGTTCATTTGCCCATTTTTTGAGTGGGCCATTTGCTTTTAATATTTAGGTATGTGAGCTGTTTATATATTTTGGAGATTAAGCTCTTATCTGATGTATGCTTTGTGAATATCTTCTCTAATTCTGTGGGTTGTCTTTTGTTTTAGTGGTGGTTACTTCTGCTATGCAGAAGTTCTTTAATTTGATGTAGTCATAATTCCTTAGTTTTACTTTCGGCTTTTTTGCCATAGATCTTCCCCAAAGATCTCTTTGAGGATGAGATCATGAACTGTTTTTTTCTATATTGTCTTCTAGATATTTTATGGTTTGGCTTTTTACGTTCAAGTCTTTGATCCATCTTGAGTTAACTTTTGTGTATGGCAGTTATGACTCATCTCATTTTTTTTTGTTGTTGTTAAATAGACTTTACTTACTCCATTGTATGCTATTGGCACCTTTGTCACAGAGTAACTGTCAATATAAGTGTGGCTTTATTTATGTGCTCTCAATTTGATTCTACTGATCAGTGTGTCTGTTTTTGTCTAGTACCAAACAGTTTCAATAGTGCTCATTCTGTTTGAGGTCCAAGGGTAGTGGGGAAGTGATTGACTTTGGCTATTTGAGGACTTTTTGTCATTCTATACAAACTTCAGTATTTGCTCCATTTCCTTAAGGAATGTCCCTGGGATTTTGATGGGAATTGTGTTAAACCTATATATTGCTTTAGGTACAAAGGTCATTTTTATACTATGCTTATTATTCTAATCCATAAAAATGGAATGTTTTTCCATCTCTTTGTATCTTCTGTTTTTTTAGTTAAGGTCCTATAGTTTTTATCATATAGGTCTTTCACCTCCTTTGTTAAGTTCATTCCTAGGTATGTGATCTTTGTGCTATTCTGAATAGAATTTCTTTTTTCTCTAATTCATTGTTTGTATACCGAATTTGTGGGCTGATTTTATTCTTGTCACTTTGCTCTATCCATTTATTATTTCAAGCAGTTTTTTCATGGAATCTTCAGGGTTTTCTAGGTATAATAACATATCAAATGCAAATAATCATAGTTTTATTTTTTTCTTTTTCTATTTGAATTCCTTTATTGTGGTTTTCATTCCTTATTCCACTGGCTAAGACTTCCAGAACTATGCTGAATAGTAGTGGTGATAGTAGGCAACCTTACCTTGCTATAGATCTTAAGGGAAAAGTTCTCACTTTTTCACCACTGATTATGATGTTTATTGTGAGTTTGTCATATATTGCTTTGATTATGCTGAGGCATGTGACTTCTATTTCCTGTTTTGGTGAGGTATTATAATCATGAATAGGTGTTGAATCTTGTCGAATGTTTTTCCTGCGTCTATTATGATGATCATCTGGTTTTTCATTTTCGGTTTGTTGCTGTGGTATATTACATTGATTTGTAGCCCTGAAATAAAACTCACTTGATCGTGGTGTATATGTTTTTTTTTTTTTTTTGATGAGGAGTAAGAGGCATTTATTTAATGTATTTTTTATTATAGTAATTATTATACACATTATAATACATTATAAGTATAGGTTCCCCATTTCTTACATATATTTCAATGCACCATGCCCTCCACCAAATCACCAAGTGTTCTTTCCCATTGTCTAGTGGGCTCCACCACCATTGGCCCTGCCTGCCCCATTCCCTTTTGGTAACCTCAATTCTGTTGCAAATGTTTCAGGGTTGGTTATGTTTCATCTGTTCCTTTGTTTTGTCTATTCACATTCCACCTAGGAGTGAGGTCATCTGGTATTTATCTTTCTTTTTTGACTTGTTTTACTTAGAATAATCCCTTCTAGTTCCATCCATGTTGGTTTAAATTATAGGGTTTCATCTCTTCTAAGACTGTGTAGTATTTCATTGTTATGTACCACATCTTCTTTATCCATTCATCTGATGTTGGGCACTTAGATAATTTCCATTTCTTAGCTATTGTGAATAGGGCTGTAATAAGCATGGGATGCGTACTTCTCTGCAGGTGGATGCTTTTGTATCTTTTGGGTACATACCTAGAAGTGGAATGATGGGATCATAAGGGATTTTCATCTTCAGTTTTTGAGGAATCTCCAAAATGTTTTCCATAGGCGTTGCATCAATATGAACTCCCACCAACAGTGCAAAAGTGTTCCCTTTTCTCTACATCCTAGTCAGCATTTGTTGTTTCCAGACTTTTGAATAATAGCAATCTTTCAGGTGTAAGATGATATCTCATTGTTGATTTAATTTGTATTTCCCTGATAGCCAGTGAGTAGGAATAAAATTTCATGTGCCCATTGGCCATCTTTATATACTCTTTAGAAAATTTTCTCTCCAATTACTCCTCCCATTTTTGATTGGATTGCCTGTTTATATGTTGTTGAGTTTTATGGGTTATTTGTAATATTTATATATTAAGCTTTTGTCAGAAATATCGAATGCAAGTATCTTCTCCCAGTTAGTATATTTCCTTTTAGTTTTGGTGATGTTTTCCTTTGTTGTGAAGAAGCTCCTTAAATTGATGTAGTCATAGCTGTTTATTTCTGCTTTAGTTTCCCTTGATTGTAGAGTTTGAGTCCCCAAAGTCTTGATGTCATGTAAAGTTTTTCCTATGTTGCCTTCTAAGAATTTTATGGTTTCTGGTCTTATGTCCAAGTATCTAGTCTATTTTGAGTTAATTTTTGTGAATGGTGTTAGAGAGTGGTCTAGCTTCATTCTTCTGCATGTGGCTATTCAGTTTTCCCAACACTATTTGCTAAAGAGACTTTCTTTTTCCATCATATGCTTTTTACTTCTTTGTTGTAGATTAACTGGCTGTATGTGAGTGGGTCAGTTTCTGATGATTTGTTTCTATTCCACTAATCTGTGCCTCTGTTACTATTCCAGTACCATACCATTTTGAGCACTATTGCTTTGTAATATAGTTCAAAGCCTAGAAGTACAATCCCTCAAGATTTGTTCATTTTTGTAATGACTGCTTTGGCTTTGTGGGGTTTTTTGTTGTTCCACACAAATTTTAAGGATTTTTTTTTGTTCTATTTCCTGAAAATAAGCCCATGAGATTTTAATGGAAATTGCATTAAACCTATATATTGCTTTGAGTAAGATGGCCATTTTAATGATATTGGTCCTTCCAAGCCACAAGCAGAGGATGCATTTCCATTTATTTGTATCCCCCTCTATTTCTTTTAAGAAGGACTTGTAGTTTTCAATTGTATAGATCTTTCACTTCCTTTGTTAGGTACACGTCCAGGTATTTCATTTGTTTAACTTCTATTTTAAATGGTGTGATTTTTATGATTTTATTTTCTTCTAGTGTATTGTTTGTGTATAAAAATGTGACATATTATTGAGCATTGATTTTGTAGCCAGCCACTTTATTGTATTCATTGATGCATTCTACAAGTTTTTTGATAGAGTTTTTGAGATTTTCAATATATGTAATCATGTTGTCTGCAAATAATGAGAGTTTTACTTCCCGCTGTTCAATTTGGATTCCTTTTCTTTCCTTTTCTTTCATAATTGCTCTAGCTAAGACCTGCAGTACAATATTAAATAAAAATGGTGAGAGCAGACAACCTTGCCTTTTTCCTGACCTAAGAGGAAATGCTTTCAGTTTTTCACCATTGACTATGATGTTGGCTATGAGTTTTTCATATAGGGCCTTTATTATGTTAAAATATGAAACTTATATTTCTATTTTTTGGAGGTTTTTTTTTTTAATCATAAGTGGATGTTAGATCTTGTCAAAAACTTTCTCTGCATCTAATGATATGATCATGTGGTTTTTCTCTTTGCTCTTGTTGATATGGTGTATGACATTAATAGATTTATGTATGTTGAACCATTCTTGCATACCTGGGATGAATCCCACTTGGTCTGATGGATGATCTTTTTGATGCATTGTTGTATTTTTATTTGCTAATATTTTGTTGAGAATTTTTGCCTCTGTTAATTAGAGATATTGGTCTGTAATTTTCTTTCTTGGTGACATTTCTGTTGGCTTTTGGTATCAGCATAGTATTAACCTCATAAAAGACATTTGGGAGAATTCCCTGTTCTTCAATATTTTTTTGGAAGAGCTTGAAAGAATAGGTGTTAATTCTTCTCTGAAGGTTTGATAGAATTTCATTGGAGAAGCTAGCGGGTAGGTACTGTTATTTTGGGGGAGGCCCTTGGTTACTTCTTCAATTTATTTTCTTGTGATTGTTTTGTTCAGCTTTTCCAATTCTTTTGGATTCGGTCTTGGTAGACTATACTTTCTAGACATCTATTGATGTCCTCAAAGTTGTCCATTTTGTTGGCATAGAGCTATTCATAGTAGTCCCTTATGATGTTTTGGATTTCTGTGGTATCTGTTGTAACGTCTTCCCTTTCATTTATGATTCTAATTATGAGAATTTTCTCCCTTTTTTTCTTTGTGAGTCTAGCCAATGGCTTGCCAATTTGGTTTCTTTTTTTTGGAAGAAACAACTTTTGGTTTCATTGATCTTCTGGATTGTCTTTTTTCTCTTTCATTTACTCTGCTTAAATTTCTTCTGCTGATTTATGAATTTAGTTGTTCTTCTCTAGTTGTTTTAAATGTAGAGTTGAGTGTAATTTTTCTTGTTCCTTGAGGTAGACCTGGATTGCTATGAACTTTCCTCTTAGTACTAATTTTGCTGCATCCCATCGATTCTGGTAGTCATGTCTTCATTCTCATTTTTCTCTAAGTCTTTTTTAAGTTCCTCTTTGATTTCCTCTTTTACCTGAGTCCTTCCAGGAGCATATTGTTTTCAATTAGTTTGAGGTTTTCCAGCTTTCTTTTTGTTTTAGGCCATTGTGGTCAGAGAAGATGTTTGGTATGACTTCAATCTTCGTAAATTTATTTAGAGATGTTTTGTGTCCCAGGATATGATCTATCCTTGTGAATGTTCCTTGAGTGCTTGAGGAGAAAGCGATATCTGTAGTCATTGGGTGAAGTGACTTGTATATGTCTATTAGAACTTTCTCTTCCAGATGGTCATTTAAGTGGCTGTTTCCCTTTTAATTTTCTGCTGGTCTATCTGTCTGTTGTAAGTGGGATGTTGAAGTCTGCCATTATTATTGTGTTGCTGTCAGTGTCTCTCTTCAGGTCTTATAATACTTGCTTGATATATTTTGGTGCACCTTCATTTGGTACATATATGTTAATAAGCATTATGTCTTCCTGCTAGATGATCCTTTAATCATTATATAATGTCCATCTCTGTCTTTTGTTATGCTTTTTAGATGGAGGTCTCTTTTATCGATATGAGCATGGCTTTTCCTGATCTTTTGTGGTTGTCATTTGACTGTAGGATTGTCTTCCAGACATTGAATTTGAGCCTTTATCTTTTTCAAGAGGGTGGGTTTCCTAAATGCAGCAGAAGGTTGGGTTATGCTTTTTAATCCATTCAGCCACTCTACATCATTTGACTGGTGAGTTCAGTCCATTAATGTTTAGAGAGATTATTGATATATAGTTTCCTAGTGTTATTTTATAATTTGTCTTTTGTGTGTTGCTCCAGATGATGACTTTGTTCCCTTTTTTTAGGTTGGATGAGTACAATTATGTTTTGATTGATTTCACCTTTTGTTTTCTTCTTTGCTTTCTCCTTGGGGAGGTATTTTGTGGTTATCCTGAAGTTAGCACTCACAGTTCTATGTTTACTACCTAATTTTATTTAAAAGCATATTTGTCTTCCACTCTAACTATCCACATTTTTGTTCTTTTCCTCCTCACTTTTAATATTTTCTGTCATACTGTTTTTCTGTATGATTTATTATTTAAAGAGCATCCTTTAATATATTTTTGCAAAGCTGGTTTTGTGGTGATGAATTCCTTTAACTTTTACTTGTCATTCCTTCAGTTCTTGATAATCTTGTTGGATATTTAGTATCCTAGGTTGAGAATCCTTTTCTTTTAGCACTATGAATATATTATGTCCTTCCCTTTTGGCCTGCAGAGTTTCTTTTGAGAAATCCACTGACAATCTTATGGGGAATCCTCTGTATCTGATGTGTTTTTCTCTGGCTACTTTTAATAGTTTTTCTTTATCTTGTATTTTTGAAATTTTCATGATGATGTGTCTAGGTGTTTTTCTGTTTGGGTTTCTTTTTTAGAAACTCTTTGAGTTCCTGGATCTGGAGGCTTGCTTCATTCTTCTAATTGGTGAAGTTCTCGTCTATTATTTATTCATATGGTTTCTGCCACCTTTTCTGTCTCTTTCTCTGAGATGCCCCCATGATGTGAATGTTGTTCCTTTTGATGTTATCCCAGAGGTCTCAAATGCTGTCTTCCATTCCTTTGTTTAATGTTGGAATCAAGGTAATATTGTGTCACAGAATTATTTGGGAGTTTTTCCTCCTCTTCAGTTTTGTGGATGAGTTTAAGGAAAATGGAGATTAGCTCTTCTTTGCATGTTGATAGAATTCACTAGTGAAGACATCTGGACTTAGGCTTTTGTTTTTAGGGAGATTTTTGATAACTGCTTCTATTTCTGTGCTTGTGATTGGTCTATTTAAATTGTGTATGTTCTCATGATGAGTTTCAGGAAGTTTTAGAATCCTGGAAATCTGTCCATTTCTTCAAGATTGACATATTTTTAGCATGTAAGTGTTCACAATAGTCTCTCATGATCCCTTGTATTTCTTTTATGTTGTAATCTAACCTCTTTCATACTGATTTTTGTTATTAGGTTTTTCTCTGTATTTTTCTTAGTGAGTCTAGCTAGGGTTGTATCTATTTTGTTTGTTTATTTATTTTTTAAAGAACTGGCACCTGGATTCACTGATAAATTGAATGATCTCTTTGTTTTCAATTTCATTTATTTCTGCTCTAAATTTTATAATTTCCTTCCGTTTGCTGTTTTTTGATTTTAATTGTTCTTCCCTTTCTAGTCCCCTCAGGTGTGAGATGAGGGATTTAATTTAGATTCTCTTTATGATCTGCACTTGTATTGCTATAAACTTACCTCTCAGAACTGCTTTTACTGCATCCCGTATGTTCTGGAAGTTTGTCTGCAAATTTTAATTTTTTAGTCTTAATTTTAATTTCAAAGTCTTAATTTCATCGATGATCCAGGGGTAGTTCAGAAGCATGTTGGTCAGTCTCCAAATCTTTGTGGTTCTTCCAGTTTTGTTCTTTTGGTTCATCTATAATTTCACCCCCTTGTAGTCAGAGAAGGAGCTTTCTATGATAGTCTTAAATTTGCTGAGACTTGTTTTGTGTCCTAGAGTATGGTTTATCCTTGAGAATGTTCCATGTACACTTGAGAAAATTGTTTATTTCTTTTGTTTGGGGTAGAAACGCTACATATGTCTGTTAGTTCATCATTCATTGTTTGATTTAAGGCCCTTATTTCTTCGTTGATTTTCTGCCTGAATGATCTATCTGTTAGTATTAGTTGAATGTTGAAGTTCCCTACTATTATTGTGTTACTGTCAATGTCTCCCTTAGTTCTGTTAGTATTCGTTTTATGTATTTAGGTGGTCCTGAATTGGGTGCATTTATGTTGATGACAGCTATTTCTTCTTGATAAGCTACTCCCTTTACCATAATGCAGTGTCCATCCCTGCCTCATGATATACTTTTTAATTGGAAATTTGTTTTGTTTGATATTAGTATTGCAGTTCCTGATTTCTTTCTTTCACTATTGCTTTAATACATTTTTCATAGCCCTTGACTTTCAACCTATTTGTCTTTGGATCTGGTATGTGTTTCTTGTAGGCATACTATTGATGTGTCCTATATTTGGATCTTTCTAGCAACTCTGTCTTTTGATTGGTGAGTTCATTCCATTCACATTTAAGTTGGTGATTGAAATGTAGGACTGTATTACTGTCATTTGAGTATTTGTTCTCTGCCTGTTGCTTCATTTCCTGTTTGTTTTTTTTGTTTTGTTTTTTCCTTTGGATGGTTTACAGTGTCTATTTTGTGAGTATTGTCTACTTCCTGGCTATACATGTCTTTAAAATTGAGTTTTGTATCTGTCATGTGGGTTATCTCTAGCTGTACTGTTCTATGATAGACTTTTGTGAGGTGATACCATATATTTATATATTTGTATAGATTACCTGGTTTTCTTTCCTCATTATTTTTTTTCTCTCCCTTTGATCTCATCTTTGTTTCTTCTTTCGCTTTCCTGTTTATCACCAGTCTTGACACTTCATGGGTGTTTGTTCTTGTTTTTTCTGTAGGGCTCTTTTCAGGATTTCTTGAATAGCAGGCTTGATGATAGAGAAATCCACTAACTTTTTATTTATTGAAGACCTTTATTTCTTCATCATATTTAAATGATAATTTTTCAGGGTAGCGTATTCTTAGATGATAGTTTTTATCTTTAGTATTTTAAATATGCTGTTCCACTCTCTCCTAGCCTGTAGTTTTTCTGTTGAGAGAGCTAATGATAGACTGATGGGCATGGCTTTGTAGGTTATGTTTCATTTTCTGTAGAAGCCTTGAGTTGTTTTTCTTTGTCATTGATCTTTGCTAGTTTTACTATGAGGTGTCTGCATGAAGGTCTATTTACATTTAGAAATTTTGGTGTTCTCTGCCTCTTGCATATCCTTGGTTATTTTTTAAAACAGATTTTGGAAATTCTGTTATTACTTCTTTAAATAGTTTTCTGCTCCTCTCTCCCTCTCACCTTCTGGTACACCTACTATCCTTATGTATGTTCTTCTCAGAGTGTCTGACATTTCTCATAGGTTCAGTCGTTTTTCTTCAATCTTGTTTCCTTCTCCTCTTCCATGAGGGTCACCCCTATTAACTTGTCTTCAATAGCTAATATTTGTTTTTCTGCATAAGTCTGTTTATGGAGCTATCCATGTTTTTATGCAATTCCTTGACTACTTTTCATCTCTAGCATTTCTGTTAGGACTTTCTTTACATCCTCAATCTCCTTAGTGAAGTAATCCCTTTGATCAGTTACATCTTTTCTGAAATCATCCAATTGCCTTTGGGTAGTTATGTTGAGTCTCTTGCATCTCATTAACTTTTTAATAACAACCCTTTTGAATTCTTTATCTGCTAAGTTGTCCCAATTTATGTTGATGAACTTCTTCAGAGAACTCCTAGTATCCTCCTCTTTTTTGGGCCATTTGTGTTTTGAGGGGGTTACTTAGATTTTGGCATGGTTTTCTTTTCTGTGTTCAATTTAGCACTGTGGCTTTCTTTCTCTTTTACTTTAGACTTTTTCCTGTCTGTATGATGCTGTGGTGCCAACCCCTTGATTTCAGTTGGGGTGGGGTTACTTCTGCTCTCTAGGATGCCTTCTTCTTGTGGGCCACTGATGCCTTTTCAGGTTGTGCTTGACAACTTTGCAGCTCTCCAGGGCAGAGAGTTTCACATGCAACCCAGGCGCAGTCTGGGAATACCACTCTTAGGTAGCACAATTACATATTTTAGAATTTATGGATTTGGTCTGAGTTGAGGCACTGTAGTGTCCTAGAGTCCTGAGATCTAGTAGGTGCTTGTTCCTGATCTTACTGGAGCAGGATTGCCCACAAATCCTAAGACCTAGTGAGCACTTGTTCCTGCCCTGAGGTCTGGCAGACTGGTACTTGTTCTGGGCCACTGCAGTGGGTCAGGTGATCTGGGGTCCAGGGGAGCAAAGGTCTTGGGTCACTGGAAACTACTGAGTATGGTGAAGCTGGGTGTGGACAGCTCAGAATCTCTTGGGTGGTTTGGTGATCTAGGGATCCCTGGGAGCAGAGGCCTGGGGTTGCTGGAAGCTGAGTGCAGCTCTGTGGCTCCTCTGGGCAGGTACGGTGATTCAAGGCCCTGAGGAGTAGAGGCCTGGACTTACTGGAGTCTAATGAGTACAGTGAAACCAGGCAGGCATAGCTCAGGTGGGCAGAGCTCAGCACCTCTTCTGGGCATGTCTGGTGAGCTGGAGACCGTGGAGCAGAGAACTGAGGACTCTTGTATCTGGCAATCAGTGAAGCTGGATGACTTATCTCAGAACCTCTTGCAGGTGGGTCCAGTCATCTGAGTCCAGGGATCAGAGGCCTAGGGTCAGTGCATCAAAGCTGGGAAGGCAAGCTGGGTGTGTGTTTGTAGTTACTGACCTCTTCCAGGTAGGTCTGGTGAGATGGAGTCCAAGGGAGTAGAGACCTGGGGTTGCTGAGGCCTGGTTTGCACAACAAAGCTGGGCATTGGGAGTACAGTTCAGAATCTCTTCCAGGCAGATCCAGTGAGCTGGTATCTCAGGGATTTTTTTGTTTTGTTTTAACATGTATGAATATAAAATTGTATTTTTCATGTGAATATAAATGTAATCCTACTTACAGCATCTGTGACTTGATTTAAAAAATCAATTTTATGTTTGAATTAAATTGTATTGATGCTTATATTTTCTTCGTTTGCTCATTCCAGCATATTGAAATTTTTTTGCACCTCTATTTTTTAAAATTTTTGCCAAAAATTAATCAATGCTTTAGTGAAAATCATTGTATACTTCTTCCTGTGTACCTGTGTAGATGTTTCTTTGGAATGGAGTTTTTATTCTTTGCTTTAAAATTCTTACTTGATGCTATTTTTCTTCATAGTAAATCAATTTACATTTTCTCAGCAGTAGATGAGACTATCACTGCTTCTGTTGTCACCAGCATCTGAAATTGTCAGACTTCTTAATTTTTCATTGTAATAGCTTAAGAATGGTACTTGCTTGATAACTATTGAGATTGAGCATCTTTTGCTGTTTGTTGCCATTAGAATTACTTTTATGAATTGTCTGTTCAAATATTTGACCAATTTTGTGTTGCCTTTTTCTTACTGATATTTAATATTCTTTAATATTTATTAAAAGTTCTTTCAATCTGTGGCTTGTCTTTTGACTTTGTTTCTGTGGGCTTTCATACAGAAGTCTTTAATATAGTCATTTATTAATAATTAATGTAGTCATTATTTTTTAAAGATTCATTCCAAATAGTGAATATAGCTGCACAATTTTTATTGCTGATTTGTTTATTTCAATTATCTATTTCATTAACACACTGTAAATTATTCATTCATTATACTATTGTTGGTCGTTTACTTTTATCTAGTTTAAGGTTAAAAGATGGTCTCTATGAACATTATTGTACAGTATGCTGGCACAGATCCCTAGGAATGGGATTGTTGGTCATAGGATATAAACCATGAATATAAACCATAGAAATCATTAGTTTATTAATTTTCAATCTTTTTGTGATTAGTAATTTTTAATGTATTTCTTAAGAAATATGTTTCCACAATATGTAGATATTATATATTTTCTATATTATTTACTAAAAATCTTACTGTTTTGTCTTTCATGTAATACATTAGGAAATGATTTTCATTAATGATGTTAAGTGCAGTTCAGTTTCCTTTTAATATACATACCTAATTGATAGACACCATGTATCAAAAAGAGCATCCTCTAACATTATAACTATGTATAAGTCAATTGTCTGCATATAATAGACATGTTTCTGGACTCTATTCTGTTTCACTGGCCTGTTTGTCTCTTTCTGCAGCACCACCACACTGCCTTAATTACTATCATTCAGTAATAACATTTAGTAGTCAGTATGACATATTTTAACTTGTTCTTCAATTGTATTCTGCATATTAATATTAGAATCAGTTTGTCAATTTGTTGGGAATGTTTTATCAGATCTTTCTTAACTGTGTATCATTTGAAGATAATTTTTGTCTTTATCATAATAAGGATTCCAACCCATTAATATGGTATAGCTCTGTATTTATTCAGTTATTTGTAAAATTTCCCAATGACCTCCTAATAGTTTTTAAAGGGGTACTGTTTTTTGTTAAATTTATTCCTATGCATTTCATATTTTGATGGTATGTTTTATGCATTTGTATATATATATCCAAACTGTTGCTACAAGAACTATAATTGACTTTAAAAAATTTTTATACATTAAAATAAGCTCATATGTATATAATTGACTTTTTGTACACTGACTTTTACATATAGAAATATTTCTAAGTTCTCTTATTGGTTATACATGTTCTTATTTCAATTTTGATTTGAAAGCAATGCTCTAAATATTTCATCATTAAGTATGATTATTTTCCTCAAACATATCTGGCATTTTAATAGTTTTTTTTAAATCCCACTAGATTTCATTGCAATTTTAAATAGTTAATTTTTTTATATTTGCTTCCTGTTTATCACTTGCTTTTTATTACTTCTTGCTTCTTAGACCTCATTTTTCTTTTATCATATATACAATGTTAAACATTTTTCACAGTAAGATTTTGTTTTTGAGAAAAATTTCTATTTTTGTTAGTCATTTTATTTTTATTCTTTTATTTTTTAATTCTTGAAATATTTAATTTTTAATTTTTATTTTATTCTTGAAATAAATTTGAAGGTATATATAGAATTATCTTTGGTTATCACTTATTCTCCTCTCCCCAGTACATAGATATTATCCCACTCATACCTTATATTATTACTATTGAGAACTTAGCTGAAATTTTGATATTATTTTGTTAAGATTAATCTGTTTTCTCATACACTAAGTGCTTAAAAAGCATCATTTCCTTGAATTTTCTAAAATTTTATGTGTGTCAGAATGGTTTGATTTCTTGAAACTTGAATTTGTGAACTGTATGTTTCCTCATTTCTGAAAATTTATCATATTATTTCTTTTGTTAATATTTTGCTTGACACACTATTTTTTCCTTCTGGGATTCTTGATTTAATGTACATTAGGCCATCTCATTTCATATTTTGTATCTATTCCTCTTTATTCTCCATTTTCTATTTTTTCTCTTCCAACTATTAGAATATTTTGAATAATTTATTCTGATGTGTGATTTGCTTTCCAAGTGACTAATTTTCTCTTGTTACCAAATTTACCCATTGGCATTTTAAAACTATATCTTAAATTTATAATAATTTATTTTTCTTCATATCTTCAGTGTAGAGTTAGAATTTCTGGTTACTTGCCAATATTTTTTAAGTATGTCATGGAATAAATCTGATGGTTTTATCATTTGTGTCTGATTATCCAATGACTGAAATCGATAAATTTATTATTCCTGTTATACTTTTCTGTTATCATAACTTCCCATTTGTGCTTGAGGTACAATATTTCTGAATTTTTGAAATGAGGATTAGGGGAAATGTGCCATCCTCCAAAGAATGTTTGCACTCGACTTTCCACCAGATACCTATACGTATTACCAAGTTTGGGACAACTCAAACAAAATTTGATGTGTGAGTTTTCTTGGCCAAGTATCTGTTTGCCTGGGCTAATTTTGTGTTGAGATGCATATGCATATACATGTATACAAACAGTAGATGATAAATGATAGATACTTTTTCTTTTTCCTTCTTTGCTGAGCACCAAGATGGTCTTCTTTATAGTTCCTTGGGATTGCTGAGAAGGGACTGGAATTAGTTTTGAGTTCTCTTAGCTCAGATACTTAGTCAGATAATTTAGAGGAAGTCTTCTGTAAATTTCCCTCATCTTAAAAATCCTAACTTTTTCATACTAAACAGTCACTTGGAAAATATACTTCATATTGTCTCTGTCATTGCTTGTATTGAAAGAAACCAGAATCTATCTCTGTTATAAGTTATTTCAGATGAATCAGAGAGTTAGCTTACATTAATGAACATCGCCTTTGTTTTTCTTCTTATGTTTTGAATCAATTGTTACAGACCTCATACTGTATTTGTTTCACTTTTTCTTTCTTACAAACATGAGATTTTTGCAGACTTAGCTTGGTTTCTGTAAAGGACAAATATAGAGCGTCATGTAAATTCTATGGGTATAATTCACACATTTTTGTACCAAAAAGAGAGAGACTCACATAACTTTGTAATGCATTACTGGTTCAGAGTATTTTGTTGCTATTTTCTTTTGTAACTGAGATTGTTATTTTTGTGTATAGTTTGTTTTGCTTTTATGTTTAATCTCAGAGATGAAAAATGTCAAAAGTTTTTGAAGAGTTATAAACAAATACATATATTTATTTTAGCTGACTGGAAAGAAAAGGGACTATGTCTTATTTTAGGAAGATTTGATCAGATATTAGATTATTTCATACCTTTCTCACAGAAACTGCTGAGTTTTTTTTTGTATCTAAGAGACAGTAATCTTCAAAGTCTCCTGAACAATTAAAAAAACTGAAATCTTTTTAATTAATGTTTTGGACATTGTTTATATTTAGTAGAATGTGCTTTATAAATATAAAGTTACATCTGCATATTTCCCTAATATTGATTTGTGTGTATACACACACACACACACACACACACACACACACACACATGAAGACATACATACATTTATAAAACAATATAGCTATGTAGTGTGGACTCTAAACACAAAAGTGGTTTCATCATGAAGAGAGAAATTTTCTAGACTGATATTTACATTTGCTCATTTGTTTGTTTGACCTATAGTCATTTTCATTTATCTGAATTATTGTAACACTTTAAGTGAAATTCTAATGGTTAAAATCTTACAATATTTTGTGCTCTCTGGATATACGCCTAAGGAGTGGGATTGCTGGATTAAATGGTGGTTCCCTCTTTATTTATTTTTTGAGTAATCTCCATACTGTTTTACTAATTTACATATCCACCAATAGTGAAGAAAATTTCCTTTTTCTCTGCATCCCCTACAACACTTATTGTTTCTCAACTTTTGGATATAGGTCATTCTCATTGGTTTGAGATGGTATATCACTATTTTTTATTTACATTGCTCTGATAATGAGTGATGTAGAAAAGTTTTTCCTATGTCATAGGTCATCCGTGTATCTTCTTGGCTAGGTGTCTCTTCACTCCTGCCCAGACAGTGGGTCATTTGCTTTTTTATTGTTGACATGTGTGAGCTCTTCGTATATTTTGGAGATTAAGCACTTGTCTGTTGTATGTTGTATAAATATTTTCTCAAATTCAGTGTGGTTAGCTTTTTGTTTCAATAGCAGTTACTTTTGTTGTGCAGAGGCTTTTTAGTTTGGTGTAGTCCCAATTATTTAGTTTTACTTTGATTATTTTTGCTGTAGCTGTTCTTTGTCCAAAGATCTCTTTAAGGTTGAGGTCCTGGATAATTTCCTCCACATTTTCTTCCAAGTAATTTATAGTTTCTGCTCTTAAGTCCAGATCTTTGAGCCAGTTTAGTTAACTTTTATGAATGATGCTAATGAATAATTTAGTTTCATATTTTTTGCAGGTGTCTGTGCTTCAAGCAGAGAGCAGTGTCCCAGCTAGCCCCATCTCAGGTACCCCTTCGAACTACCACACAGGCCATGGCATTAGTCTTAATTTCATCCATGGTTCAGGGGTTGTTCAGAAGCATGTCATCAGTTTCTACATCTTTGTGGTTCATGTCTAGTTTCACCCCCTTGTGGTCAGAGAAAATGCTTTCTATAATTTCAGTCTTCTAAATTTACTGAGACATTTTTTATGTGCCAACATGTGATCTGTACTTAAGAATGTTCCATGTACTCTTGAGAAGAATGTATCTCCCATTTTGTTGGGGTAGAACACCCTGGATATGTGCTCTATTGTTTCATTTAGAGTACTTATTTCTTTGTTGATTTTTCTGTCTGGGTGTTCTATCAATGTTAGTGGAGTATTGAAATCCCCTACTATTATTGTGTTACTGTCAGTGTTTGCTTTTAACTGTCAGTATTTGTTTTCTATACTTAGATGATCCTGAATTAATGATAGTTACTTCTTGGTGAATAATCCCCTTGACCATAATAGTACTCACTTGCTTTGACATATTCTTTTTGGGTGGAAGTTTGACTTGTCTGTAATTAGCATTGCTGTTTCTGCTTTCCCTTCATCACTGTTGCTTTGATATATTTTTCATGGCCTTAACTTTTAAGATATTTGTCTTTGGTTCTGACATGAGTTTCTTGTAAGTATAATATTGATGGATCCTGTTGTTTGATCTATTCAGTCACTATCGTATCTTGATTGATGCATTCAGTTCATCCACATTTAGGATGATGACTGATATATAGGACTTATTTGCTGTCATTTGAGCCTCTGTTTTCTCTGTCCTTTGCTTTTTTCCTATTTATTTTTGATTCTTTCACTTGGGTTTTTGGTGTCTGTTCTTTCAATTGCATCTACTTCCAAGATATGTATCTCTTTGAAGTTAGGTTTTATAGCAGTTCATCTGGATTACCACTTTCTTTGCACCTCTTTGATAGTCTTTTTATGAACTATCACCAAATTACATTTATTTACATTTATTTGTTCATTTGTATTCCTTATTTTTATTTCTCCCTTTGGTTATTTTTTTTTCTCCTGTTCTGTCTTTGTTTCTGCCTTTGGTTTCCTATTTATTACCATTCTTGGAGCTTGATGGATCTTTTTCTTTTATCCTGTTGTAGGACCCCTTTCAGAATTTCCTGAATAGCTGGTTTAGTGGTTTAGTCATCAACTTTTGCTTATCATTGAAGATCTTTATTTCATCCTTCAAATTTTAATGCTAGTTTTGCAGGGTATAATATCCTTAGTTGATAGCATTTGTCTTTCATTATTTTGAATATATCATTCCATTCTCTCATGGTCTGTAGTGTTTCTACTGAGAAGTCTGATGGGTATATCTTTTTTTTCACAACCTAGAGCATTTTTTCTTTGTTGTTGATTTTTGCTAGTTTTACTATGACATGTCTAGGAGTATGTCTTTTTATATTTAGAAATTTGGGAGTTCTTTCTGCTTCGTTAACGGCAGTGGTTGCTTTTTGTAACAGTTGTGGGAAGTTCTCTGCTATTACTTCTTTGAGTAAAATTTCTGTACCTTTTTCTCTTCTTCTGGAATGCCTATGATCCTTATGTTTGTTATTTTCATGGTGTCTCATATTTCTTATATAATTTTTTCATTTTTCCTCTGTCTTGTTTTTTCTCCTCTTCTATAAGGGTTATGACCTTTCTGAGATTAGTTCCTCTGCATGATTGAGTCAATTTATGGGGTTTTCCATGTTTATCTTTAATTCATTGACTTTTTTTATCTCTAGCATTTCTTTTAGGACTCTCTGGTCTCAATCTCCTTGGTGACATTTTCTTTTTGATCTGTGACTTGTTTTTTGAGAACTTCTAGTTGCCTTTGGGTTATTATGTGTGATTCCCGCATCTCATTCAGCTTTTTGATAACTATATTTTTAGAACTCTTTCTCTTAATTTGTTCCTTTCAGTGTCAGTGGAGTTCTTTTATGGGGAGATCTTGTCATCTTCCTTGCTTTGGGCTATTCATGCTTTTTTTGGGTGAGTTGGATTTTGCCATGGTTATCTTCTCTGTTTTAGATTTGGCACTGTGATTTTCTATTTTTTAATGTTAGACTTCTTCCTGAATGGTGATTTTGGGTCCTTGTGTGTTCAGTACCATTCACTTGATTTCCTTGGCTTGTGAACCTTTTCCCCTCTCTGAAATGCATGTTTTCGGTGAGCTACACTTGCTGTTTCAGTGGTGTCCACTGGCTTATATGGGAATAAGGGGCAACTCTTGTGTACAGCTCTCCAATCCAGACTGAATTTATAGCAGACCCTATGAGTTCTGTGGACCCTACAGCTCATGGGGCAGGAAGCACACAGTTAGATCTTTGTCTTTCACATATCTATAGTTTCTGTAGCTCCTTTGGGTAATTGGTTCTGTTTTTTCTGCCCCCCGGTCCCCCCCCAGTTCTTTGGCCAGGGAGCAAGATTGCCTTTTGGCCTCTGTGTGCTCCTTTAAAGACTGAACTGGGGGAACTATTCTCCCTCACTTCTCTTCTCTGGTGCCCATCCTAGAATTTCCCAGGCAGGTCCCTGTGCTCTGGTAGGCAAAGTTTTCCAAATTCCTCTAGTGTTTCTTGCAGCTTCCCCACTGGGGAGTGTGTTCAAAGTCTGTCCTTGTAAACTCCCTTGATTTTGGTGTTGCTATTCACTCACCACAGATCTCAAGTACAGAGACGCAGAGGTGGCAGATAATTCTTTGTCTTATAATCCATGCAGTTTCTGTAGCTCCTTTGTGTGGTTGGCACTTACTGTTGCCCCTGGCTCCGAGGCCAGGGAACAAGAATGACTTTGACCTCTATGTGTTCCTTTAAAGACAATGATGGAGTTATTTTTCTCCCCCATCCTTGTTCTCTGAAGCCCAGCCTAGAATCTCTCAGGAAGCTCCCTGCACTCTACTAGACACAGTGTCTGAAAATTAATAGAGTCTTCCAAGATATTTGAGACCATAGTTCTATTATATTTGGGCTTACACCATTGTCTTGGCATGAATTTCTAAAAGGCAGTATGTGGGAAAAGGTTTAAGATTATAATATTTTATTTGGAGTGTACAAGGTCAATGCAATGAGAGTGAAAATAAAAGGAAAATGAGTCAATAAATCTTTTGTCAGCACACTGACAACAAAATCACACCTTGCTACAAGGAAACTCATTTAAATATCAGTGATTCACAGGGAAAAAAGTAGAGTTAATAAATAGGCATCCTATAGTATTCAGTTATTTTCTCTTTCAGTGTGCCTGGAAACACCTTTTTCTAAAACTCTTTTGATTTGAATGTTCTTAAACAGAATTTGACCTGGTCACAAATATCTAATACACCCCCAACACACTCACAAAAGTTCTGTACTTTTCATTAGCCATGAAAACAAGTATATCATAATCCACCTATTGTACATTACTCCTTTTAGCCTTATACAAAGCAGATATTGCTGATATCACAAAAAGTGACTGGCTTATGATTGAGTCTTTTATCCATAGATTGGCATTTGCCTTAAAAGGTGTATCATTGAAAGTTAGTTCCATTTAATGCCAATGGTGACCTGTTAAAACTTAATTAGTGGCAATTTGTGCTAGTGTCTCTATTTATGATAAACTCTATCACCATGAAAAAGATGTCAAATTGTTTCTCCTGCCTTATCCATTTTCTTCAACCATTAAGGAATAAAGTTCTCAGTTCACCTTGTAACTAGTTTTGGTAATTGGTCATAATGCTGGTCAGTTATATGTGAATAGGAGTGTTGTATAACAATAGCATTATATGTTCTTTTAAAAGGAGTAGTATGTTTTCCTTTTCCACTCACTTACTCTTCTTTTTAGTTTCAATGAGATATGATTTAAGCAGATGGAGCAAATATCTCAGATCATAAAATGAAGGATCTATGTTAAGAATAACATCAGAAGAGCTGGAACTTTCAACACACTGGAGTTACCATATTTACACTTGTTTAATTATGTTGGTATGCCATATATAAAATGAATGACTGATTCCTTTATAATATTTTTGCCCTTTCAACACTTGAATCGGTTTCCTTGACCTTGAAAAACAGGTTTCTTTCTTTAAGTGTGTTTTCTAGAGCAGAGAATTTAAATATGCTCCGTGTCTTTGATTATCATGTCTGCTTTATTCTATTACCAAGTGACTTGTTTACTGTGCAACTGGATGATGATAAGATTCACTTTGGAACCTTTATCTAGTTGGATCTGTAGAGAAAGTTTGGTAGTGATTACTGTCATCCTGAGGTCTTCCACCTTCAGAAAGATGGAGGGATGATCATTCCTTTGCTTACATATAGCACCAAAAGTATTGCTGGTTTTCTTCCACTAAAACCCACTTTGTTCACTAAGATTTACCAACCCCACTGTTTAATATCTGTTTCTCCACCTGAGTCAACACATTGTTAGGGTTCTTTGGCAGATACGCAGATTACAGAATGAGAACAAGTGTTATCGGGGTACTGATCAATTGACTTATTGGAAATATTCTTTTCCTTACACTTTTTTTTATGAAGGGTGTCCCAAGGAGTGTCCTTGATTTCATCAAACATTTATTTGTGACATTAGAGGAAGACTAATCCACTTTTAAAAGAAAATTCAAATCCATGGTTTTAAGATGAATTATGTCAGTCATTAATTTTTACTTCTCTTTGACTAATTGGAGAATAAAGTTTGAATTTTTTTTCTAAGCAAAAAATGGAGGCAGAACTTATCTATCTTTAGTAGTTAAATACTTAAATTTGAATACTCTTCTGTAGGCAGCCAGTTAATCCTCTGGTATTAATAATTATGTTTCACAAGAATGACATTAAACTTTAGAAGTCTAGAGTTTCTAAGTAGGCTTCTTATAGTCAACCTGAAAGAACTGTTGACTGGTACCAAATGTAGAATAAAATTGTTACATGAAAAAAAATGCTTAAATTTAGTAAAGGATGTAGGTTATAAATATTTTCAGTTTTCAGTATTCTTCTAAATGACTTTCTGCTCAAAATATAGTCTATTTACAGTCTACTTTTTATTATTTTTTAAGTTTTCTTTATTTGTAACTACTAAATATAAGGATTTGCATTTTGAAACCTCAGTATTACATTTGTTTAGACTAAATCATATACTTAAAATCTGAATAAAAAGATATAAAAAAAGGAGTATATCAAACCTAGGCTATTTTTAGAAATGAATTGGAGGCCTGTATTTCTGATTTCATTCCATGAAGTCTATTAGATATCCATAATATAAGATGCTGTAGCAAATTACATAGGTATTGTGGATGACAGAGGATATTTCTTGTGTCTGACTTCTAAATTCAAGACCCAAGATAACTGCATTAGGTTTTATAAATTTAGGAGACATATTTATAAAGTAAATTTCTGTTTATGCCCTTATCACCAATTAATCAATCTGTCCCTGAATTCCTTATACATTTTGCTATATCATCTACATATCTAAGAGGGAGACCATTCTTTTATTCAACTATTTTTGTTTTTTAATAGAATCCAGGTTGATGGTATTTGAATTTTCTGTTATAATTCCATTTTTTGCCTTAATTAATACAAAACTTACTGAAAGTATAGTCAATATTTATGTTTTTTCATTCATGTACTTGTTAACTCTTTGAAATCTGATTCTGATTTTATTTAGTGAAACTATTCTCTTAAGATCTCTGTTGACTTTCTAGGCATTAACTCTAATGATCTTCTCTTTGTCTTTGGTCTTGACATCTCTGAAGATGTGCATTTGGGGGCATGACCTTCATCTTTGATCTAGTTTAGTATCCAGTCTAGGATTGTTTGCAAGGAAAAGGCTCATATCCAAATTAACTTAACCAAAAAATACCATAGAAGAATATAGGACTATTTTATTGAATCTGAGCCACGTCTCATTTATTCATTTAGTGTTATTCTCTCTTAACAGATGCTAGAGATAAATGACCAATTTGACATAGTCTGTGTCTATAGTAGGCTATAAACGCTAATGAGTAGGGACTCTGACTGTGAATCAGTAAGTCATCCAACAAACATTGATTGAGGGCTATTATGGTGATTGAGTAGTTTTCTGCTTTGGGGAGTTTTGTGGTCTTGAATGACTTATCAGCAAAAGTCACTTCTTGGCTTTACATGACCTTTCAGCCCTAACAGCAGCAATGAAGTATGAGGTTATTATTTAAAACTCATGGTGTATGGGTTAGATTGACCCACCTTGCATCAGATGTCTATTGTGAACCAATCAGCTATGACCAAAGGTGGGATACATTCATATAGAGGATACAAGTTAGATTCACTGGTTCAGTAGGGACTCTGAGTAATGAACAATTTTCAGAGGAGTTTACAAGCCAAATTGTATGTATATTGGAATTCCACTGTATTACTTTCCTGCATATATTATTATATTTACTAATTATTCTTTTCTTCTTGCCTCCTTACTGTGGGATTTGACTAAAGATTTCCCTTGACTTACTTTTTTCTCTCTTTATCTTAAAATGTCATGGCTCTTAGTAACATTATATGTGTGTGAACCTGAAATCTTTGTTTCCAGATCTTCCTATAAAATCTACATCACAAGTTCATTTGGAATATAGATATCTCTGCTTGGAAGTCTCACTGGTAAACCATAGTCTATATGTCCTGAATGATACAGACCATCTGCTTAAACTCCTTCATCTAATTATTTTAATATCAGTTCTGTACTACTAATCATAGAGGCTAAATACCTTGAGATTATTTGTATGTTCACCCTCACAATTCCACACCCCCTCCCATTTTGTCCTATTGATCATCAAGCCCTATTGATTAACCTCCATATAATGTCTCATATTCATTTACTCTTCCTCATTTTTTTGCCCAAATTGAATTGCAAACCTTTATTACTTCTTACCTAAATTGTTGGAAAATTTTTCAATTATTTACTGTCACTCCTCACTCCAAGCCATTCAAAATATGACTTTCTGTTTAACTTTCCTAAGCAGAGCTGTAATCTCAGCTATCCTGTTCAATAATTTCCTCTTATTTACAAAACAGAATTAGAAAACACATTATGTATGATACATACAATATTAATATATAACACATGGTATGTGCTATTAATCAATGACACTTAAACAAATATAAATTTAGTCACACCCTGGTAGAGTAGCAGTTTGGTCAGTTTTCCTTGACCAGTCCAGTCCATGCACATCCCAAGGATCCCAGTTCAAGTCCTGAACCAGGGGAACAACCAAGATGAACAGCTAAAATAAAAATAAATTAAGTGCTTCTTCCTCTTCTCTCTTCCTGCCTGCCTGCCTCTGTCACCTCATGCCTGTCTGTACCTTTCCTTTAAATTTTTATTCTCTGAATGTGATAATTGAAGTATTGGTTTGGTGATATAGAACCTAGGTTACTTCAAACTAGCTGCCATGCAACTAGCTGACCAGCTGTCAGTTATGTTTCATGCATTAGAATAGAGGGAACACAGAAGAAGGGCTTGTGTCCTTTAGAGGGAGACTTCCTCTCTATGTACATCTTACTGGCTGCATATAGATGTATGGCTAAACCTACCGTGAGAAAGAGTTGCTTAGGAAGAAAAGGAAAAATAGACACTGACATTGGCTGCTGTAAGCCTGCCACAGACTTCCATTCAATGCTGATTTGTCCTCAACCTAGCATTTCCATCTTCATTTCCTATCTTGATTTTAAGCATTCTACCACTAGAAGCTAAATTAAAACTCACTCATTTTTTCTTTGTTTTTTCTTGTTAGGATAAATGTGAAACAACTCTAAGGTAGCTTTTATGTTCATTGCTTTAAGTAAGATAAAAATGTATTTATCTAAAGTGAATCTAATGGGTCAACACTGACAAGATAGCTCTTCTTTGGAGGTCAGTGAGAAATTTAGGATCCTCATGATCTCATAGGGTGTTATACTCATTTGCTTAATCAAAGCTGACTCATCAGGATATTTGTGTTCTAGTACACTAGAAATAAAAAAAAAAAAACAAGAATGTCTCATTTCTAGAGAAAGTGGTGTGTCTTTAAGGACAAGGTAAACTGAAAGTTGCATATATTACATCTGCTCACATCCCAGTGACTTGACCAGTGGGCCATATTCATTAACCAAGACTAGGAAAACTGGGGAATGTGGTCATGTACCCTGAAGAACAGAGAAAGGATTTTGAAATGATAAATGCCATTCTACAATGTTTCTGTTCCTGTTTATATTTCAAGATAGAGCTCAAGGGACATTTCTGCAAAGGTTTTTTTTTTGTTTGTTTGTTTTCCTGATCATTTAATCCCAAATACTAGGGTTTAACTAAGTTATCCAGCATTGAGTATTTTCCAGGAGGTAGACCATATGCTCTAGTTTAATGTTTTACAAAATTCTACAAGATTTTGTCCTCATTTCCATAAATGGAAAATTATATCTCACAGATTAAATGATTAAGCAAAGAGTACAGGTCTAGAAAATGTTAGACTCGTAATCTCTACTTCTGAACTCCTAGAGGATTCGAGTTCCTTTTTCAGTATTTTTTTTTTAATAGTGTACCACTTGTGATATATATTGCTTCCCTCCTAGATTGAGAGCTTCTGGAGGACAGACTTTATTCTTCCTCTAGCCCTGATTGTATCTGGCAAGATATCTCACATGCAGGAAGCATTCATTAAACAGTTACTGAACAAATTATCAGCTTAAAAAGTTCTTAATTCACAGATAATGTAAATGAAGAATTATTTGGATTGAGTAACTATGCAGTCAGAAGACTTCAGTGTCTTTTCTTCATATGAAAACTTAGAAGGATGGTTTTTATTCATGATCTGTTCCACAGGACTGTACCCTCATATCTACATACCTTTAATCTTTGTGAAATACTTTGATATTCTGAAGAAACTGGAATATGTGAAGCTGAAATATATATATTTTCAAATACTTGAATCTACTTAAGTTTTCTTTTGCTTATCATGTATGTGTTTATCATTAAATAAGCATTAATTTGTATAAAAACCTCAATTTTGTTGTGAAGGGCAAAAAGTAGTTAATATAGCTATACTTATTTCCCATTAAATATTTATTAACATGAGCTGTGGGAAATCAGTTAAGGGACTCAGTAGCTATACAGAAAGATGAAGCGCTCTTGTTTCTTTTTCAATCATACATTATTGACCACGATCCATACTGAAAATGTATTGATAAAATGAAAATTATTTATAAAATATATTTTAACAAAGAAATCATTAGGTATACTTTTCATCCTGAGGCTTTTACTTTTCTTTAGAAGTGAAATGACATAAATGTGTTTTGTAGAGTCTATTAAAAAGCTTAGATAAAATATCTAATTTCAAAAGATGTATTTTTAATTTGTATTTGTAACCCTGGATATTATGTGTTTATGAGGTAATTGTGGTTAGTAATGAGGAAATATATTTAAATTGTTTGGATGTCATTTTATTAAGAAAATAAATAATGCACTGTGTATTTTTATACTTTAAACATTGTGAGGGATCTTATAAAATGAGATCAATGCAAAGATTGAGTCAGGCAGCTTATTTTAAATATTGGCTCTGTTCATTTTTAAAGTTGAACACAGCACTTCATATTTAACCTCTCCAAGTCTCCTTTTCCTTTTTGTAAAACAAAGTACATTTTAAAATATAGACATACATATATATACACACATGCATCTATATATATGCATGTGTGTATATATGTATATGGCAGTCACTGATGTTCACTAAGCAAACTGTATATATAGCAATTAGGAAAAATAAGAAACTCAAGTTATAGTCAGGGATATATGGTGGGTACACTAACACTAAATTATGGAACATTTTTGTAGGCTTTTGAATTAGACTTGAGTGAGATGATTTCTTGGATATTTGTAATTATGTGACGAGCACAGTTTCTTAATTTTCATAGTACCATCTCTGCCTCTGCAAATCCTTATCGTCTAATTCCTATCATTTTGCAACAACTTCCTAGCCATTGTTTCTGCTTCTGGTTTGTAATCCATAGTGATATTTTAAAAATGTGAATAAGATCTTGTCATGCTCTATTTTAAACTCTGCAGTATCTTTCCATTACATTAAGAGTCAAATACAAGCTCTACTCTCTGGTCTAAATACCCTGAGAGATCTAACCTGGTACCTTCCTGGTCTTATCACTAGTTTATTTGTTTCTCTTTCTTGCCTTCTTGATAATTTTGATTTTGCTTTTGTTTTTATCTCAGCTTTCCCTAAAAGTTTCCCTGATTGTCTGTTGTTGTCACACCTTACCCTGTACTCTGTTCTACACCAATGTGGTTATGTATTCACAGCATTTATCACTTTCATGGATCATATTGTTCATTTAAAAAGAATCTTGTTATTGTCTATTCTCCTATAATGGAATATATGATGTATGGGGTATAGTTTATTCACAGCCCTCCTAGTCCAGATGTAGTGTATTAATTGAAATATTTTTCCCATACATGGTAGTTCCAACACAACTGATAACCATGTTTATAATGTTTTTAGTGGAATGGAACTAGAAAATTAACTCAAGGTCAAATTTGTCCATAGAAAATTGAAATCATTTTTTATTCACAAACGTAATCTATTTTGTTTGTCCCTAAAATGGATGGAGTTGGTTTAATTCCAGATTTTATCTCTTCTGAAAAAGGTTACTTTGGGCATTCTATACATGTCCCCTATTATACAGGTGCACACATTTCTGTTGGATATATATCAAGCAGTGGGATTGCTAAGTCAGTGGGTATGTCTCTACACAATTGGTAGATAACACTCCATTGATTACCAAAGTGGGTGTACCCATTTACCCTTTTAAAAGCAACTTGTGAGAATTCCTTTTGCTTCACATCTGTATCTGGTATAATTTTTTAAAATGTAAGTCATTCTGGTGGATGTATAGTAGCACCTTGTGGTTTTAATATGAATTTCCCTATTTATGCTATCAATTATCACTTCACATATTTATTGGCCACTTGGATTTTTTCTTTTGTGAATTATCTATTTAAGTATCTTCATTGTTTAGAAGTACTTTATATATTCCAAACATGAGCCCTTAGTTCTCTATGTTGAAAATGTTCTGCCACTCAAGTTTTGCCTTTTATTCTCTTATAATGTCTTTGTATAGATATACTTATAAACAGAGTGGTAAACTATTTAACTATATAGTGTGAGGACTGATAAATCAGAATAGTGTACACTTATTGAATATTGGTCCCATGAACAGGATATTTTTAAACTTTACCAGCATAAATTAGCATGATCAAATTATACCTGGAATAATGGAGAATGTCTATCAATAAGGCAATTGTTGCATTTTACATTCATACTATTACAAATTAGTATCAGTTGAACTTGAGGATGTCTGATAAATTTGATGAGGAAAATATGCTACAATGTTGTATACATGATTCCATTTATTTAGGAGTACATATAAATTGATTTACGTTTGTGAGCAATGCCATTTTTTTAATCTCTAATTTCTAATGTAAGTTATAGAAAGTTGAATGTATAAAGGCGTATCTTTTGTAGCCCCCATAGCACTTAGTACAAAAAGGTTTAAACAATTTTAATGCAGAGTAGGTTCATATAAATCAGAGATATATCATCCCAGATAATAGTTAAGAAAAAAGAATAACTTTCACCATATTTAAGCAGGTATTTCTAATAATAATAAAATAGATAATAGGAAATAAAGAGTAAAGTTATTAATGTAAAAATACTCAGTTCTCACAGACTTTGTAAGTTCCTACACCTCACCTCTTCCCGTGTTTTAATATGAGCTCCGTTAGGTCAGGGTTTTTTTTTTTTTTTTCCTATTTCACCACTATATCCTCAGTTTCAAGCTTAGTGACTGGTACCTCATAGATAGTCATAAATGACAAAGAGTCTATTTTAGGATGAGAGTTGAAGAGTTGGTTATTTTATATATCTATATTTGGCTTTAGTGTATAGGTTATTACACCATTACTTATGCTTATTCTGCAATCCTGTAACATTGTCATTACTTTTGGGAACATCTGTCTCTCCAATAATACTATGAATTAATTGGGAGAAATCTGATTTTATTTATTATTTTCCCCCCATATCCCACAGAGTAATTCAGTACATTCTGAATTTACCCAGTTTTTAAAAAATGTGTTTTATTCTTCCTTGTCTCTCTTTTTAATAGCATAACTACTACAATAATTTGACCAAAACAGCTCATTAGTTCTACTACCTATGCACTATTCCTCTGATGTCACATTTGACCCCATAACCATCTTAAATTCTGCAGTATATTATTATAATCATGCTATTCATTTCTTGCACATGCCCTCATTTTTTGTTTCAAAAGTTGATATATCTAATTTTAAGCTTTTCCTCGTATTTCAGACTTCTATAACAGGTGTCTACTCCATGTCTCTACTTTGATGGCTATAGTCATCTCAAACACACCATGTGTAGCACCGAACCTATTCTCTTCCTCACCCAAATCCTATAGCAATCTTCCCACATCAGTAAACAGTAATTCCATTCTTAAAGTTACTTACTCATATTTCCCATGCCTAATATATAATTCATTAGCCAGTATGGTTGGAACTAATGTCAAATTTCAGCCATTACTTGAACTCTTCTTTATTTCTAGTGCTGTAATCCTGATTCAAGTCATCATGATCTATCACATCTGTATATGTATGCTCCCTGTCTTGCTACAATCTACCTCCACTATAGCATTAGAATGACCCTATTAAAACTAAGTTAAATTGTGCATCTTTGTTAAGACTGTAATAGTTTCCCATCTCATTCAGAATTTATCTGACTACATTTTACCTTTCTGTCCTTCTGCATATCTTTCTTCTGCTCACTTTAGTCAAAACAACAGTTAGACTGATTTCACTTGCATAGAATAAATAAAGGTTTAAATTGAACCAATACTGATATAAGTCAGGAGATAAATCAGTTTTAAACATAATTGAAGCTGTGCTCATTTTACTTATGAATAAAGACTGTAACAAGACTTATAGCAACCATTTGGAGACATTTTTTTCAGAGGCTGCTAAGTTCTTTGACATAGAATTACATTTCTTGATCTAAGAGTATGATAATATTAATAAGCCTACATATACATTTTTTATTTCACTTGTTTCTTGTGTGCAAAATATTCTTATTAAAATGCATTTTAATAGGAAGTAAACACTGAATTAATTAATTAAATTTTGGAAATAGTAACAATAATTATTGAACTTTTGGTTTAGGTCATCATTTTCAGTCACTAAAGAATTCATCTTGAGATTCAACCAAACGAAAAATCCAAAGAAGCAGGAGGAATTATTGAACCTAGCTAAAAAAAACATTCTCAGATGTAAGGTAATGGTATACTATTGATTACTTAGTATATTGACTTTCTCTCCTAGTTGGTGGATGATTACTTGTCTTACATATTGAAAGAAAAGTAAGAATATACCTTTTTTAATTATAAGTAGGCATAAAGTATTAATGCAAATTAAAGTTAAAGCTTATCACTAAAATAATTTAATGTCAAATGGCTTTAGACATTATTGGGATCATATAACTGTCCACACTAGTCAGGAGCCCATGGAAAAATATCAAATAGTGACATTCTCTTAACCATCACTATAAAGCTCCCTGAAATTACCATATTTTGCTGAGTTTAATGTGTTCCCATGTATAATATACACCAACATTTTTGGCCCAAACTTTCAGGAAAAAAATCTTTTGTTTTACTTTTTTAATTCAAATTTTATATTTAGGTTCTTGAATTTTTGTACTATAAAGGAATTTTAGCATTTTTTAAACATTATGGTACAAGAAATTTTATGTAACAGATAATTCAAAGCACAAGAACAAATACAAGGTACAAGAAGCTTTTCTTCCTTTTGCCTCTACAATCTGATGACACTCTCTGTGGGAGAAGGTCAAAGTGTCTCTCAGCAGCTCTGCTGCTTTGCTCTTTAGCATGTTTAATAACTACTAGTTTAAAGCTTGCAATGTCTGTATTTATATAAAAATATCAGCTAGATTGCTTGCTTGTGCCTTCATTGTACAAAAAGAAATGTACTGTTCACCCTGTGGTAATAAAGTCAGCATCACTTACAAAGTCAGAGTCAATCCAACAATAAGTCACTCTTTGTTTAATTTCATTGACTCATTGGCTGAAATTACCTTTGTTGAGAGTTTATCATAAGCTCAACAAAACCGACCATCATATTTCAGGGTATTTAACTCATAAGCATAAATAAAATAATTACAAACTTTTGTATAGTTATAGAATTGGTACTATTCACGTATAATGTGCATCCTTAATTTTCCCTCACGAATTTGGGCAAAAAGTTCTCATACACAAAAAAATATGGTATAACTATTTACTAACTTGTAAAAAAGAAAAAAAAATCTTTAATAAGAGTATGCTATTAATTCTCAAAAGAGAGCTAGAAGTGAAATTAGTCCTTGCTTTGACATTCCTATATTAGATCTAATTTAAGTTTGGCAGAAAAGTAATGTTAGTTTGCTTTGATACTGAATAGTTCATGAAATAAAAGCTGCACAAAACTGGACACTAATTAATCCATCTTTTGTTGTTGTTTTTATTTTCTATTACTTTGTTTCATGGTTATCCATATATTTTAAATCTTTGAAGAAATTCATTTAATATCTAGATTAGGGGAAAAAAAAAGAACCTGCTTTTGGTAAGTGTGCACTCAGACTGCTGCTAGAGTTCCTCACTGATAGACCAGCTGCTCCCTATATAGGCCCAGGAGTGGTCACATGGAGGAAAGAGAGACAAACTTTATGTTTCATGTTCGTTAACTCGAGTCCATCCAAAGTGAGATAGCTAGAGTTTTCCAGCAAATTGGCATCAAACTAATTTCTACTGAGTCACTTTTTTTTTCCAAAATACTTTTCCTTTTAAGATTAGAAATTAATTCTCTTGGTGAAGAAGTGATAGAAATAATGGGTAAAAGTAAAATGGTGAGAATTATTTTCAGTGAATAACTAGTGAGATGATTATCCACATCAACATATTCTCTACATGTTAATACTATAGATTTCACTTAATATGTCAACACATAAAAATAATAAGAACAAAAATATAAAAGTATTAACGACTCTGATTCCAAAGCATGAGCCTCATAAAATGACTTTAAGAATATAATTAATGGAAAATAAAAAATAATAGATGACTAAAATACTGTACTTTCATTTCCCTTTTTCATGTTTCCCTGTAACAGAGAAAATTGGGTCTTGACACATTAGGTTCTGGGAAGCATGTACATCTTCCTACTGCATGGACTGAAGTGATTTATCTGGCTCAGTGTAAAGGAGAAATTCAAGAGGGTATGTGTTTAAGTTAGCTCTTTTCAAGATTAGCAGTGAAGGCATAGTTTGAGTCCTTTAATATTTAGAAATTATGGAGGAGCCAAGGAAAATTTGCATTTCTTTATCAAAATACATGATAGCATATCATTATGAAAGTTCTTTTTATAGTTTTGAATTTGTGAATTTGATTGCTTAGCTTTTTAATTATAAGATTGTTTTAAAAACGTTTGTTCAGCACAGTCTTTATTGCTTTTTTTCTAAAATTAGTAACTAATTAAAAAGTAATATAAAATGTCATTTAGTATAATTTTCAATTATAATAGGCACTGTACTTCAGTGAAGCTTTCTGCATTTTATAATTTGTACTCATAAAACATTAATCAAATTCCCATTTGTTTTTCATTATTTTAAACAGCTATTTTGCTCTTTACCTTTTCATTTGACACCTCTCATTTATATATCTCCTTTCAAATCATTCTCCAATCTAAAAAAGAAATTAACATTTATCAGCAGGTAAAGTATTTCTCTATATAAACTGGGTTTTGTAGTGCTTTTTGGGAGCTTGCAAGCTATAGGAAGGTTAAAAATGAGTTTGTATTTAATCTGACCTTGTGGCATTTCATCACAGTGCTCTCCATGGCCTAACTTTTATTAAATGCTTAAATAGAGAAAATGCTTCTATAAGTCAGCTCCAGAAACGTTTTAACTTTGTCCTGTGAAATAAGAACTTCACTGAGGTTTCTGTTACACATAGCCAGAAAATTTTCATTCAGGTTCCATATTTGAATAAAAATATTAAATATAATTTCTTCTTACCATCACAGCTGAAATGCTCTCCTAATCCATATCATGCCTGTATTGTTGTCTAGTACTATTTTCTAGTCTATTGTCCACTCAGCCACATCACTTTATGTATTAATGCTGCCCCAACCATACTAATCTCCTTCCTGCTCCTTGAAAATTTTAGGGTTTTTCTTCCTTAAGTCCTACATTTGCTCTTTTTTCTCAGATATTTACATGACTTTCTCTCTCAGGATTTTTAGCTCTGTATGTTTCCTTGTTAACTCTACTAGTCTTTATTTCATTTGTCTTGATTTTTTAGCCATAATCATTCTCTCATCTCTTTTATTGCAATGATCTTTGGGGCTGCCTTCTGTCATCCAGTTCTGTCCTGTTTCCCCAGTGGCTTTATGTGGTGTGGTGACCTATTATTAAATGTTGGTTGGAACCACTAAGACTCCTTAGACATTTCTCCTCCAACCCCACTAAGGACCCTCTAAAATTTCTCTGCTTGCTAATTTCTGAGTGGTTGGACTTCTCACATGGTAATTTAGGACTCCAAAGCTACTATCTTGAGCAAAAGAGTCAAGTAGCAGCCCCATTGCTTTTCTGATTTAGTCTTGGGCGTCTTACTGGTCACTTTTGCCATATTCTTTTGGTTAAAGTACTTCAAGACCTGTTCATGTTTAAGGGGAAGAGGGCATAAGCTTTACCTCTTGATGAGAGAGGAGTTTCAAAGAATTTGTCAATATGTTAAAACCATAAACTGATCTTCATGACTGAGCAAATAGTTAATTGCAAGACTTAATTGAAACATAGAAAACCAGCATGATTTATAACTTATGGGTTTTCTACTTTTGAATATTTCAGAAGCCTTAAATATGCTTCATGCCTCCCTGGACCACGCTTCCTTTGAACCTGATCACTTGTCTGCCTTATTTTTTGTTGCGGAATCAGTTTTATATAGACTGTGCTGTGATGCATTCTTAAAGAAATATTTATATTTAGTTGAAATAAAGCTGACAAAGGTATGTTTTAAAATACTTTAAATGCATTTTAATCACTGCATGTACTACATGGATACATATGACACTTGTTTTAGGACATAAATAAGCCATTTGGTTTTATTATGGTATATTCTCATTTGATAGTTTATTTTTATTTTTCTATGTATGGATAATACATTATTGCTTGGTATCCAAATGGAAATAATCTGTGAAATGTAATTACTGTGTAATGAGCTAGTATTTAATTAAAAATTAAGTTTATACTTATGTTTGACTATATAACTTTTCTCTATTCTAAGGATTTTTTAAAGTGTCATTTTGCCATGGAACACTTAGCCAAATATTAAAATATAACATATGATATTATTCAGCATTTCTATTTCACACATAAGCAAGTCAGAGAAATTAAAGGAAGAGATGGAAAGAGAAGGAATGAAGAAAGTAAAAGATAAAGGCAAGAAAGATGGGAGAACAGAGAAAGAGAAATTCATAAACAGATTCAGTCTATGAGGCAAAGCTTGAATTGTCAAACTATAGACAGGATAAGTGCACAAGTGAGACATGAGGAAAGATGTACAGAAAGTTCCAGAAACTCAGAGATAAAGAAGGGTAGATTTTCAATGAAAATCTAGCCTTTTAGAATATTATAAATGAAAGTTTTTAAAATCATTTTTCTCAAAGCAGAGTTATGATAAGAAAGAGCCTTTGGTTCATGTGAAAATCATGACCAAGTTGGAATCAAATACAGCAGTTATTAAAACATTCTTTTCATGTATTTTCCTTTTTTGTCCCACATTAAAATTTTGAACATTAATTAGTATTTCCAAAATCAGTCTCTAATCCCTTGCAAATCCTAAATTATTCCCCTTCTGACTAGTTTTTCATTCACAGTCTATAATAGTGGTTATTACTGATTTTAATATATTCAGAATATTATAATATAAGTTCAATCTCTTATAGAAGCACAGTTCTATATCAAAGTGGTCTCTGTGAAGGGAAATTTTGTACATGCCTTATAAATATTTTCTTTTTATTTAATTTTTGTCTATACATGACATTTGTAATTTATTAGTACATTTACAGATGTACGTAGTAGACTCAGAATTTATTTTGCTGACAAAGGTTTGTGATAAAAAATATTTGGAGGTTTGCCCTGATGGAGTCGCTAAGTCTCTCTCTCCCACAGGGCACAGTTCACATGTATCTTCAAGGACCCAGGTTTGCATCACAGGGATGGGGACTCAACCAAGATCAGTTTTGAAAAGTGTTTCTTTCTCTCTCTCTTCCTGTCTGTTTCAGCTTGTCTTTATTCCTGCCTGCACCTTTCCATTAAAAAAAAATTAGAAATCAGAGTTACAATATAAAGTTTGTGACTTTGGTGCAACAAACACACAATCCTCTTTTCAAAGTCCCATAATGTTATTTATTTGTTTAATATTGGGTGAAGTCACTGAGACTTGGTAGAATTACCACATGTAAATTTTTATGCATGTAGATCTAATAATCTGCAACTTGTTAAGAGAATTTGGATTTATCTATTATCTAATCTTGATGTAGTAATAACTTCTTCATAGTCTTATAATTTAGCAATTCAGGCACTTGTGATCCATTTATTTCTGTAGTTTGTGTTTCATTTCTCATTTTCTATAATATCTTGCATATCATGTTTTCACATAGTCCATTTTCTGTAGTCTATGTAAAACAGTTTTAGCTGTATATTTGTTTTAGACTTCAGAGAAGATACTTCAGTGTTTACTTAGTAATGTCATCATGTGTTCTTTTTTAATAAATGAATGAGAATCTTAGTACAGAACAGTAGAATATTTCTCAAAATTAAAACAATGTTTTAGTAGTTTTGACTAACACCCATGGGAAGAAATATCTTTTGTCTTGCAATCCAGTACACAATATATACTCATTTATAAACTGAAACAAGGAAGTGATCAGTACACATTTTCGCTTCTCTTTTATATTACTTAAAAATCCCCTTTCAATTGATTTCATCACTCAATTAAGGCCATGAGTTGCTATTTGAAAAATGCTATTCTAAAGGACATAGAATAAAGGAGAATTCTCTGTTGGTCATTGTTTGTAATGTAGAGATGATTTATATGTATTTATGTTTTTTCTAAACCAGTACTTAACCTTGATATAAATGTTTTACAGTTATTCTAAAAGCATATAATCTCAATTGAGTTTAAAATTGTTTCATCAAAGAAAATCTAATAATAAAATGCTTTCTTTTCCTTATGGTCTTTAAACATTTATTGATGCACCACAAACTTATATTTTCTTTCTCTTTTGACAGATTGGATATTTGGTCTTCTTACGACTTTTTATATTTTCCCTGCATGGTCACTTAGAAAGTTTCCAACCACATTTACTTAGGCTTCATCCATATTTATACGGTAGATTCTTATTTTCTACACTTATAAATATTTTATGTTATATTTTGAGAAATTCAGCCTTTTACTATAGAGAATTTAAGTTATATTTTATTTTCTATGAAATTTAATAGGTAAAGTATTAAAAAGCAAAAGTTCTGGGTCAAACTGAATGAGATTTGTTTTTAACTTTCCTGCTAAGAGAATGACATTGTCAGTGACTTCGTTTCCCCACCTGTTATAGGATCTGTCACTCTAGATTTAAAAAGAAATTAAATTCATATTTTAGTAAGGTAATACTAGTCATAAAGTAGCTGCTGAGCTGGATTTAGTAGAAACTGTGTTCAGGAGACCAATTAGCTATGACATTAATGTAAGCAAGCTATGCTAAAGATGGGATGAAATAAAAATAATTTGGGAAAATGTTTAGAATATAAAAGATACTGAACTTAGTGATCTATTAGATTTAGATTACATAAGGTGAAGTGAGGGATTCAGGAAGAATCTTAAATTTTATATATAATAATATTGGCATAGTAATGGAGAAACATTGAATATATTGACTTTGAAGATCACCCAGGTATATATGCCCAGCAAGTAGTTGAGAACATAGGTTTGGTAGTAGGGAAATAAATGAAGCCTGGGACTGACTACTTAATGGTGAGATTAACATGAAGGCTATGACTGTCATCCATGTTAAGGTGGCTGAGATAACCTAGGGGTGGCAGTTTTGGTGGTGGGATAAAATTAATTCTAGGAATTGAGTATTAGGGAACAAATATTTAATGGTCTATTGACATAACAGATACCTGTAAGGGATAGCTAAGGAGGGAGTGATGACACAAAACCAAAGAGGGGAGATTCGGGAAGATCATTATTTAGAACTGTAAAAGACTTAAGAAGAGGAGTAGTGATTTCTCTTTGGGCAATCAGAAAGTCAGTGCTCTTGGGAACATTGCCAGATGGAAGCAAAATTCAGATTGGAGGTGAACAAAATTTAAGCATAAGACAAGGATGGCAAACTGTTTTTAAAAATCCTAACTATAAGAGTGAAGGAGAAATAGTGTGGATTAAAAAAAGATGTTTATTATATTGTAGGATAAGGGATGAAAAGACTCAAGATACAGGAAAGGAAATATTATATGGTGGAAAAGTCATGGAGGAGAGAATAGGAAATAATAGAAGTATTTTGGAGACTGACCCATATTGGCTACTACTACTGTAAGTTCTAATAGGTTAGGAAACTTAGACAATGCTGGAGACTGGCACAATAGGAATTCATGTCTGTCATATTGCGTGCTTTAGATTCTTTGTTGCATTAACATCTTTTTAATTCACTATAGTGTTAAGCATAGTGACTCATCAAATCTTCAGATGATGGTGGCAAATAAAGTTTGAAAAATTATTTGAATAAAATATCAAGTCTCACATTAGCTTGTTATTGTGGATGTAGCCTAAGAAAACCATTTCATTTGAGGAAAAAGTTCCCAGATTTTGCTTTCTGATCAAGTATAATTAAGTACAGTCTAATTTATGCTATATCTCTATCTTCAGGAACAGGTTGATTGTTACCTAAGGCTATTATCAGATACTGCCTATCCATATAATCATCCATCTAGTACAAGAGTGGTTATTGCTAATTTTCCCACCGTGTACTTAAATTAAAAGTTTGGCTAAAAGTTTCTAAAGGGACAGCATAAAAATAATTTTATTAAATATCACATAATAATATGTTGAATTACATAATAATTGCCTATATTTAAAATGTATACTTTTAAATATCAATGACATCATCATCATCATCAAAATCATCAATATCATCATCAAAATATCCATTACAGCGTATATATTATAACTTGATTTATTTTTAGTTGGAAGTTTTCATATCTTGTGCAGTTAGTTATACTTATTTTGGCGTTCAACCATAATACAATTGCTGTTCTGATTTACATAAATTCTTCTATATCAATTATTTTCCTTGTAGTTTTCTAGTACGCCACCAGGGGTCACACATAATATTAGAAATCTTGAATAGATGGGAAAATGTACAGCAGTTTCAGCATCTAAGTATACTGATT
The DNA here is from genome assembly GCA_004363575.1 of Solenodon paradoxus. NCBI lineage: Eukaryota > Metazoa > Chordata > Mammalia > Eulipotyphla > Solenodontidae > Solenodon > Solenodon paradoxus. The sequence continues at coordinate 393,376 of RJWH01000084.1, read as the reverse complement.
TCAATTATATTTTAATAAATATAACAGTACAAGATAGTAATGAAATATTTTTCACAAATTACATTTCTTACATTAGCACTTTCTTTCTCTGGAACCTCATATAACATGTATCCAAACATGTTTTCAAATGTTCAATTCATGCTGAAAACCATGGAAATTATATGTAAAAAAGAACTTTCTAAGTCAGTTTTTAACCACATGAAAAATGAGAAAAGATATACGAACACAGATTCTGATGTGGTGAGTATATTCTAGTGCATAATCCATTAGCTATGAATACTATGATTAATTGTGCTTGTCAATTCCTAGGTATTACTGAAGACAGTGAATTGTGAAAAGAAGTGAAAAGCAAAAATACTAAGTTTATACACCATATGCATACTTCCTGGACAATAGTAGGATTACTAGTGGGTCAATTATACTTGAAATGGAGTAAAGTATACCTTCTTCTTTATAGATTCCATTTCAGCTATTTAATTGAAAATTGCAGCATAATTTAGGTTGCAAATAAATGGGCAGTTTAAAGGTATTACATTTTTATTAAAGGGAAAGTAGGTAAAGAGCAAACTATTAATGGAGAAAAAGTATATTTTTGTGCTTCCACAATTCATATGTAATAGCATTCAGTGTATTAAAATCAACTGAAAAAATTTTAAATGGTTCAGAATTATAGAATTAATTTCTAGTGTTGTGAAATATTTCCTTTTAATTGTGAATTCAGATATTAGTGATTAATATTAGAGAAAACCACCTGTCCCAATTATGTAATTCCTTGGTATGTAATAAACTAAGTATACGCAAATTCAACCACTGTGAATCACAGTTATTTATATACCTTATAAGCTTATGTACTTCAAAGAACAAATTTAAGTCTCTGGAGTTCGTAATGTCTTTATAGCCTTTCTCACTTATATTACAAAAGAGAGCAGTGAATTTTTGAAACCCTGATTCTTTCATTTTTTGTTATACAGACTCATTATTTTATAGTTTATATGTAGAATGTTTGTCTTTGTAATAATTTATTTAAAAAGAGAAATGCTTTTAAACACAATGTGAGTTGGTAAATTTAAGGAATTTAAGGAAGATTCCCTTTTTAAAAAATTATGAAGTGGTACACATTGGTGGCCTAGTGGTTTAGTCCACTAGGCACAGTATACATATATCCCTAGATCCCCTGTTCAAGACCCAGGACCTGGGGAACAACCAAGATGAATAGCTAAATAAAATAAAATGTGTCTTCCTCCTCTCTCTTCCTGTCTGCCTGCCTGTTCACCTTTATTCCTGCCTGCATATTTCCTTTAAAAAATTATTGAAGTCACATTGTATTATAACATTAAGTATTTTATCTGTTAGTTGCCTCATAGTTTTCCCATTCTTCCCATGAGTATTTTGTAAAACTAACTCTAATTTAAATATATAGGGAAAAACATTTAACCATATCTATGTGTAATCTTTCTGGGCCTTAGAATTTTCTCTTTAGTTCATTACTTGTTGAGCCATTTATGCAAATAATATACCAAATAATCTAATCATTTGATTATAATTATTAATGGATAAAGATTATTTTGTGTATAAATCTAATCTTGTTTTTAAGTTTAAAATGTTTTAACAATCAATATATAATCTAAGATATTGAGCGACAGAATGAGCACTGATTGTGAAGAGAAAAGTTATGCTCACAAACTGATTTTGTAGAGGAGAAGTCTGATCCAGAGGAGTTCTGGTAAGGTCTCCAAATCCCCATTTAGTTATCTTTAAAAAAATCTCATGATCATCATAACCATTATTACCACCACCACCACCATCATCATAAGCATCATTATTACCATCATCACCACCACCATCATCATCATTATGTTTTTCCTAACTAATCTACAGGAAATTTAAAGATTCGTTTGTAAATATTGAAAAAAAATGCCTTGTTGATAATTAAGTGCCATGTGAATATAAATTAAATATTATTGAAAAATATATTTAGGAGCTCACTTTAGCTTTGGCAGTTAAATATAATCATTTTAAATCTAAGACTATGACCATGCTGACTAAATGTGCTTAACTATGTAGTAGTTAATGGTGTTTATCTTAATGCAGTGATTTGAGTATTTTTCCTTTAAATAAATAAGATACTGTGAAATCTTGATAACATGCCCATTCTGGTTATGGGACAAGCAAATTTCAATGCTGATTCTGCTTCCCTTTAAGAATCAGTCTGTTTTTGTTACTCCTGGTTCATTTACACAGAAGGAAATGGAAAATTACTGATGTATGCTTTTGACTAAACAGAAATGAGCAAAGTTGTCAACACATGAGAAAAATATATAGAATAGGACAGGTCACTAAAAGGCACCAAGGTGCCTTTTGCCACAAAGGGCATAGTTTTAGTCTTTTCTGTTTCAGCTTTCTATGTGTGATTCTATGAGGAGCTATAGCAGGCTTTAGCCTATCAGCTTTATTGCTGTCCTTTTTCTCCTCCCTTTACCTCATAATATAAAGAATATAAAATATAGTATAGTTACTGTGCTGCTGAAATTGCTAGGTTCAGCTAACTGATTCAGTGCTTGATTGCATGTTTTAAAGTTCCCTGGTTTCAACCCAATTTCTTCACTTTTCTAAGTCAGCTTCCTCAATACACTTGAGAATTAACCCATTCAAAATGCCCATCTCTTTTGCCTTCTGAGAAGAGAAAGGGAAAAAAAGAGAGAAAAATGGTAATATAAAGTAAAGATGCATTTGTATTCACATTCTCTCCCCATTAGTATCTTATAGTATTTGTGAACTTATTTCTACAATCTTTATCTTCCAATAATACTAAAGGGGCATGACAATATATTTTGGCTATCTGACAATATTTTGTTTTTTAATATGTTTATAGGCATTGGAATAAAACAAGTTGTTTTCAAAATGCTGCCATACTATTGCTGAAAAAAAAAAAAGATTCGATGGGAGATATACATTAGGTTACACATACTACGGCTGCTGGTTTTAATTAAGAATAGGAAATTTCCTTCTCTTGCTTTGGAACCCATTCCTCTTTTGAGGTACTTTTGAGCTGATCCATACACAGGGTTTCCATTGACTTTGACAAATAACACACTTCAAGTAACAATGTGGATTGCAATGCCAGAACATTGGATTTAGTTTTCCACACTGTGCTTTGCTCACTAGCAAATTTTAATTTGCTAAGTGCAGTTGTCATATGATAATAACATAATTCTTTAGAGAAGGTATACCCAAGAAACTAAAATGCAGTAGGCCCTTTACTTAATAGTTGTATCTGCTCTAAAGTTAAGTTTTCTGAAAACTAGGAAACCTATATAATTTACATTCAAATGTGATTAGCAAACTCCTCTTTAATATTTTAAGTACTAAACCAAAGGCATGATCTAAACCTGGGATATTTTGTAATGTACTCTAATTGCAAATGGCTACTAGGAATTGGGATAGACAAAAACACACTCTCGGGGAACCACAGGATATCTCAGTAAGAGGGTGTTTGAATGAATCTGTTCTAGAATTTGGACTTTGTTTATTTGATTTGGAGATGCTTTTAAGGAAGCAGGACTTCTTAGATTTGATGCTGTTTGAAATCTGAGTCAATTCTATTATTGCGTATGGCACACTGACTATTTTTTGCTTAGAAAAAAAATCAAGTGGCTTTATAGCAAATACCAGTTTTAAAATTATTATTTATATGGTTTCAAAATTTACATACATTTCAAAACAGGTAAAATGCAACAATATGATGGATATATGGATATTCGTTATATTATTATTATGCATATGTTAATATATTATTTACCACATACATTTGTTTTAGTATTTCACATTGCTCTATGCTTTTTAGGATATTGAATTCACACCTCAGTCTGTGTGCATATTATACCACACCCACCATCAGAGTTCTAGTTTCCTTTACCACTCCTTTTATTTTATGCCAAGAAAAGAACATAATTTATCACATTGAATACTTATTTCAAAAGAAACTCGGGAGAGTACAATATAATGGATATTTCCAAAACAAACTTTAAAATGAATATAGTAGAGTAAATAAAAATTCATAATGTAACTTCAAGTCTTATTTCCTTAGTTTAGGAAAGTTAAAAATTTGAATTATCAAGAAGGATAAGGTAACTAAAAAGAAATAAAAACTCAGCATTATGATAGTAAAATTCAAAAATTTTGAATATTATTAGCTTTCCAAATGAAACAATATCAAAACAAGAAAGATAAACTAGATAAAATATTAAGCACACAGAATTTGGGCATAAAAGATAAATTTGAACCTTGGCTTTGACACTTGTATATTATTTAAACTTAAGCAGATTTCTTAGCTTTGTTTTTCTCATCTCTAAAATGGGGATGATAAAATCTATACCATAGGTTTATCTTAAATAAGACAATATATGCCAAGTTCTTGAAAAGACCCCACAGAATAATCACAAGCAAAGAAATTGAAGAGGTAATCAAAAGTCTCCCTAAAAAATAAAATCCCAGACTTTTCCAATGAGTTTCATCAAAACTTCAGGGAAGAATTAATACCTATTCTACTTAAACTCCTCCAGAATATTGAAGAACAGGGAGCACTCCCCCAAACTCTTTTTGACATCAACATCACACTGACCAAAAGCTTACAAAGATATCACTGGAATTGCAGACCAATATCCCCAATGAACATAGATGAAAAGGTCTAATAGACTTGTTTTTAAGTGGGGTTTCTTTATAGTTTATATAGCATCTTTTAGTATTTTTTTATAGAAATGGTTTTGTGGTGGTAAATTCCTTTCCTTATTGGAAAAACTTTTTTTTTAATCATTCCTTCAATTCTGAATAATCTCACAGGGTATTGTATCCTAGGTTGAAAAATCTGTTTCTTTCAGTCATTTGAATACATCATGCCACATTCCCTCCTGGCCTGTAGTGTTTCAGTTGAGAAATCCACTGACAATCTTATGGGGACTCCTTGTGACTAATTTTTCTCTGGATGCTTTTAAGATTTTTTTTCTTTATCTTATGTTTTTAACATTTTAATGACAATGTTTCTAGTTGTAGGACTTGTTGATCTTCCTGGGTCTGGAGGCTTACTTCATTCTTCAGGTTGAAGAAGTCCTCAGCTATTATTTCTTCAAATAAGTTTTTGCCTCTTTCTCTGTCTTCTCCTTCTGGGACCCCTATAATGTGAATGTTGTTTCTTTTGATATTATTCCATAGGTCTCAAATGCTATCTTCATTTCTTTGCATTTTTAATATTTTTGCTGGTTTGCTTGAATGCATTCCTCTGCCCTATCTTCTAAATTGCTGATTCTCCTGGAGGCTTCATCCATCCTATCTTGAGTTCCTCTATTGAATTCTTTAGATCAACTATTGTGTTACTCCCTTAATACCTGTTTTGAGCTGTTCATTTCTTCTCTCTCTCTTTTTTTTGTTGTTGTTCTCTTGTTCTTCCTCTATTGTTTCCTTGACTTCCAGAAATATGTTTATCACTGTTGCTCTAAATGAATTCTCAGGCAGTTTGCATGTCTATTATATTCAGATTTTCCCCTGTGGTTTAGATTTGATCCATAATTTCACATATATTTTTTCTGTGTCTGCTCAGTTAGGTAGTTTGTTTGTGCTTCTATGGGTTAGGTTTTCCTGTAGTGATGGCCTTTTGTAGGCTATTGATTTTCACTGAGTAAGCTTGAGTCTTGGTTTGGACATTGGGATTTCTTCCATTTTGTTGTGTCACCACTGGTTGGATTTGTTAAAGTTCTTATGTGGGCCTTCTGTTGCTGCCCGAATATTCAGTCTATGGGGTTGGAGTTTGTGTGGGGAATGCAGAGTCTTCCCCCAAGTGTCCCAGATCCTAACCTTAATGACCACCTTTCTGTTGGCCCAAAATCAGCAAACCAGTTGCAGTTTCTCCTGTACTCACAAGGTGGTGATAGTGGGTAGCATTGACTCTTCCTCTGGGAGACTCCCTTCTTTCTTTAAGCCTGAGGGCGGAGGGATTTCCGGTTGGTGGGTCCTGCAACTCCTGGGCAATATGGCGGGGTTGGGGGGTGGGGAGCAGGTATGGTGATTCCCCTAGCTACCCTCCGGATATGGTGACACAGCATAATTTTCTTGCCAGGCCTCCAGTTCAAACCATCAGGGCATTGGTTCCTCTTGCACCTTATGCCTAGTTTCTCTTTTCCCGGGCTCCATTTCCCGGGTCTGCTTGGCAGGTTCTCTTCTGCTTTTGAGATTCCTGAGAGGGCCAGTTCTTCCTGAAGTTCTGTCCCCTTCGCTTTGGTCAGAATCCTGAGTCAGAGTCTGTGGTGTAGCTCTGAACCCAGATGTTTTTACCTATCCTGTGTTATTATGATTGCTGCTGTGTCTCTACAGCCTCTCTGCCTGCTTTTCCTCAGTGTTTGTTTCTGGAAAATAGATGAATTTCTAGTTTCTCTGTGGGGAGGTCGTGAGTCTTGCTCTTACCAGGTCACCATCTTACCTAGAAGTCTCAATGACCTTGTAGTTTTGCCAGTGGTTGATGTTCTATGAGCTTATATCCCACAAAAATACCTGACATCATACTGATGTCAAATGAGTTCTGGACATCAGAGACCCTTTTTTTCTTTCTCAATATTGAGTAAAAATGGTGTCATTTAACACTAAAAATAAAAATTAATTCTCATCTGTTGTCTAAATCCTGGTTGTTAGGTTCTCCAGAAGGTTTGGGGGTTTCTTGGTTCCTAAAGCATGGAAGGAATGACCCAGACATGTTTTGAGTATCCAAAGGGTTTATCGGAACCTTGAATAGGCTAGCACACTAAAGGAATACACCAACCACCATCTTACCTAGAAGTCTCAATGATCTTGTAGTTTTGCCAGTGGTTGATGTTCTATGAGCTTATATCCCACAAAAATACCTGGCTGTGAACATCAGGTTGTTTTTGTAGGAGCAGAGTAGCGCTATTTGCAGGCAGGGTGTGCTTTCAGTTGCTGCAAGTTACTTAGAGTTCCAAGACTAAGACTCAGAAAAAGACAGAGTAAAGACTAAGAAATTCACTAAAATGTTAGTATAGATATTAGTCAAAACAATGAGAATCTTTACCAGGAAAGACTGAGACAAAAGGCACTCCAAGAATCCTGCCCAAATGTCACCCAAGGAAACCCCCAGACAAAATGGCATCATTTATGCCTTTCTGGGGGACCCTATCATTGATCTTTACCAAGTTCCTTCAGGAATTTTCTCTGGTGGTAGTGCATAAGTTTACTAACATGATTTTTTGACATCATTGAACAGACAATTTAGTCATGCAATACATGATTTGAAAGAAGTTTAGATAGTTTTAATTAATTAAGCCATCCACAAGTTTCAAAACATTTCTAGTTACCAGCTACTTCAGGATGAGTTTTCATCAAGAGGACTATTAGAAATCCAGGCTGAGATACCCCAAGCAAAAAAAAAAATTCATTTACATGGGATCTAATTTTTGGGTGGACTACACAATAGAGTAGCAAATTGAGTTGTTTGCATAAAATATTCACATACTCTGAAATCAGCATGTCTCAGTCTGATGCCTTAAATTATTTTTGGAATAAATCTTTTCTATGAAATATTCCAACATTCTAGTTGCTGACTTATTTTACTTGATTTTTTGAATTTCCCCAAGGTCAGTAACCTGGTGCAGAGACTCTGTTACTCATGTCTCTGTCTCCAGTGTCTGAATTCCTGACATAAAGTACACAAATACACATCTGTAGGACTTAATTGAAGAGTTTACTAAAAGCTTAACATGTCTTATTTTAAAACTTACATGTGAACTTCTGGCTTATATTGTGTACTCGACTTGAAAATTATCTTCAAATTGTAGTATAGATCAGAATTATAAAGCCCATTGGAATCTCTGTGTTAGTTTTGAGCATAGCAGTATGAAATATGTTGTTAGTAATTTGATTACATATCACAGGAAGTGTGTTTGAATCTTTACTGTTGCAAAAATTCAATGAAACTGCTATATTAGGATTGTATAACAATAAAATCAAGATTTTTAAAATAGAAATTACTGTAGTACATCAATTAAATCTATTAAACTGTTAGAAGCACTCTAAGAAAACAATCCCATTTTTTATCTGAATTTTTAGACTTTTAAAATAGTTATTTAGCATAAATCGACCGTGTCCAGCTAGGAATATATTTTGGTCCTTAAGGAGGAAATTCACATTTTAAAGCTTAATTTTCTGTTTGGGCATTTTTCAAACTTTGCCCTATCCTCTTCCTCAGGTGTTAGAGAAAATGAATTTTCTAGAGTCTTAAGAAATACAATTGTGTTTATAGTTGTGTTTTAGAGGACACAACTTATAGAATTATAGAATTCATATCACTGAACACAAGGGTCTATGTAAATTAAGACATTATGTTCAGGCTGACTATATATACCTAACAAAAATATGCTTGAGTAAATTGCTCCAGTTGGTGAAGCATGAAGTGTAAGAAAATATACATATTCATTTGTATTTCAAGTTTATTTTCATGTGTGTTCAAGTCAAAAAAACATCTTCCCAGATATATTTTTTGTATATTAATTCCAGGAAAATTTGCAACTTAATCACAGAGGGTATGAAATTAACCACCTGCTTTGGCATTGTGTCGCTGCCTGGTCTTGTGTTCAGAAGAATAGTCCTCAGTTGAATAAGGTGCTTGAGCATCTCATCTCTCATAAAGCACAGCTTCAAGAGAAATGCTGGTAAGAGAGATCTTATAAATCTAAAATAACTCATGAAGCAACCTCTGTGTTTAAATATTAGATAAACTTTGTACTTAAATGTTAATCACACCTTAGTTGACTGTGAAAATGAATTAGAATTTCAGTTTCAAAGGCAAAGGCAATTTGTATATTTTGTATTAGTTCATTTCATCAATAGATTATACCTATGTATTTTTTTGTTAGATATGTATGTATGCATATATTGCAGTTTGTCTTTATTAAATTTGTTATTGATAAAAAGTCCATTCATACATTTTAAATATCATGTATTTTCCAAGTTTTTATCTTAGAGGAAATATACTAAGATTAATCTTTATACCTTCCTTGTAGGATATAAGAAAAATAAATCTTGACTGATAAGTATTTGTTTCCTCCAATACACTAGTTAATTTGAGAAGGGGAAAAATTCTTAAATTTCTACAAAAAGGGCATGGATTTAATGGAAGAAAGGAGAATTTAAAAAATTGATCAAAAGGTATCCTTTCTAATATTTTAGGGCAAACAGAATTTAAAAAATTTTTTCCAGTGCTAAAAATAATAATCCATCTTATTATAGTAAGTTGTAGATTCAATTCTCATTTATTTTTCTTTAAATTTATTAGCAAATTATATATATGTATATATAATATATATATATATATATATATATACATATACACACATGTGTAAATTCTATGACTTGACCAGTCCTTATGAAGAAAAGGCATTTTCCGAATTTCATTAGGAAGTTTTGAATTCTAGATTTCTGGAATTCTAGTAGAATTTCTGGTGGATATTTTAAATTTTGCTGATTTCCAGGAAATAACCTAGTTCAGAAGTTGATTCATCAAGAACTTAGCCTGTTTCATGGTCTAATGGGAAAAACTTCCTTGGGTTTGCACTTAACAAAGCTGTGATTCATTTACATTTTAGAACTAAGGATAATATATTTAAATAGGAATATTGCAATGCAAATATAGTATATTTATTATGTAAGTAATAGAGAATCTAATTTTAATAAATATACATTGATATAGAGCCACTAAATACAACAAAAGTTAGAGATTCTCATTAGTGCAAATTAGGCTATTTTGAAAGTTATAGTGTTTTTATAAAAGGAAGCAAGTTGCAAGTGATAAATGTATGTATGAATTAGTTTTCAAAAGGACAACCAACTGGAACTACTATTGCTCTTGGAAAACTTAAGTTGGTTTAAAAAATGTTATATTTTAAGACATAAATATTGTATGACTTTGTCAAATTTTCTTTCATAATTATTAAGTTTAAATGAGTTCTGAGACTTTAAAAGTGGCTAGAAATATATAATTCTGGTATTGAGCCAATTGTTTCCTTAATTTTTCAGTTTTACTATCTTGTATCAACAATGACTTAATTTAGATTTCCAATGATTATTTAAGGTAGTCTTTTTATGGTTAGTATTTTATAGATTTTAAGGGCTAATTGTAATACAAAATTATTCTTACATTACAAATAAAGAAACCGAGGTCATATTTATAAGCTGACTAGTAACTGGAACCAGATTTTAAGGTCCTCAGTGTAACCTACTTCCTAGTACATCATCCCGCTGTCATTCTGGTTGCATTAAGAAAATAACTGCTTGTCACTAAATTCCAACTCTTTTTCTGAGAAGACTGTGGAAATGAAGTGGGGGAGGGGTCAGCAGTGTTTAGACAAAGCTGAATAAACAGGAAGAAATTGAGAAAATGGTGAATCACAGTGACTTCTTATCATAGAAAAGAAAAAGGTCATCATTTACAAGAGTGCTGCCAAATAACTTTGATTATATTTCTTATATATTCTGTTTAAGAAAAGGATTTTTAAAACTTTTACCATACAAAAGTAGCCCACTGTCATTAAAAGATTATCTTTTTATGTTTAGTGATTTGACTAACTTTTCTGTTAGTCAAATTTTCTGTTATGATGTTATCCAAATAGATCTAATATTATATACCAAATATTAAAAACTTAGTTATTCTTCTTGCAAAATATTCAAGTTATTTATACAACAGCCTATACAGCTTTAAGAAGTCATTATTCCAGATAAAACAAAGCAACATGATTCTCAAAGTCAAATAAAATACTTTTACATCTCTGAGGAAACTTTTAATATTGGTGTCCTGAACTACTAGGATTGGACATGTGTGTGAATATTTAAGACAATGAACTGAATGTTTTAGAATGAAGTAGAAAAATTGAGGCATGAGAGCCTGAAAGAAAGTTAATACCTTGTAGGGTCCAGCAGGATGGATAGCCTTAGCATTGTGACACTTGGTAGAAGATAATCTCTGGGTTAGTTCCTAAAACTCAGGGCCAAGTTGGCATGATCCTGAGCAATTCCATTTTCTGTGCATATCAGTAAAATACCATAATGATAAATTAATGTTCAGAGATTTAAAGTGCTGAGACAGATCATTTCAACTCAAGAGATCAGAAGAAATTTCATTAATAGTGGCACAAATTCCTTATGTCTATGCAAGTGGATGGTTCTTATCTGCCTATTTCTGATTCTGTCAGTCAGTGTAATTCATCAGGTATTTCTCTGATTAGTTTCCTTTGTAAGGATTCTAAAATATAAAAGGAAACAAAGAGAAGCAAATGGTTTCAGCTAAGCCTAGAAAGACCAAGAACATGAAAGGGCTCAAGGAAGGTAGTCGCAGAATTAGAGCCGCCTCACTGTGGATCAGAAAAAATTAAGGAAAGGAAACTCACTGAAGACAATAAATTATAAAAGAAGGTGAAGAAGTAGAGTATAAGAGAAAACATAAGGACCTTCTGGTGAGTGTCATGCACCAGCCTTTATCTTGAAAGTCTTGCTGCCATGAACTGCAGATAAGCAGCTTGTTGTAAAGCAGATTTCCATTTAGTATGGGTAGGTTTTACATTATGCTTCATACTTGCAAAGCTCCACCCTGTGGTTTGGCCTTTTATAAACAGCCCCATTTGCTCTGGGGAGATAACTCAAGCCAGTGCAAAAGACTTTCTAATCTAACATGAAAATAATGAACTGTGTTTGTAATTGAATTATTAGCCAATGAAGGCTGCTGACAAATGCAGTATGGCATTTCAGTAGAGCAGTATAACATAAAATTATATCTCCCAAAGCAAAAAGGCAATTTAATGCACTCCATGAATGTATTCCACAAAGGCTTGGCAATTTAAAATTATATTGACATGGCAAGTGTTTTCCAGATGTATAGTATTTGTATTTACATCAAAATGAATGGAATGAAGAATCAGTTGCTTTGTATGGGCAGCAAGATCTGAACTTCTGCTAGATTACTGATAGCCACATTGTCTGTCTCCCCAAACCACAGTAATTATAATGTTTATGTGCCAGACTAACCCAAACAACTTTTTGACAATAATTACTTTCATTTTTTTATGAGCTGAGATGTAAATCCTGACTGGACGAATTTATTTCCTGTATATTTATTGTTATTATCTATTGTTCTTATTGTCCTCTGAGCTAAATATAACTATCAGTTCAATATATAATCTATGCCTTGATACATTAGAGTGTAGCAAAAACAACATTCAACCTCAAATCAGAAGACCAGAGTGGTACTCCTATTTCTTGCTAGTTGTGTAATTTTTAATTAGAAACTTAAACTCTCTGAACTAACTCAATTTAATAGAGATAATAACTACCACAAAGAACTTTTGAGAGATTTAAATGAGATGAATCTATGAAAGTACTTTTTATACTCTGATTCTTCCCTAAGTACTTTATGTCCTGCTAATTCAGATCTGAATTTTTCCAAGACAGGCTCCTGCCCACTGAATTTCTACCTCATTATCTGACACATTTCCTTTCCTCAAGCTTACCCAATTAGAGGCCTCAACCACTGCATTTGTGAATTGTCCTGATCTTTTCTTCCTTTGTCACAACCTTGGTTTCGTCTCTTACTATATTATGACTCCTGTAGTGTGTAACCTGGTTTCTTTGAACTTTAAAACTTCAATAATCTATCATACATTCCCATCAAGGTTACAACATAAATGTAATTATACCATTCTCTAATTTAAAACAATTTAATAAGGAATTAATAAGGATTGCAGCTTCAGTCCTCTTTAAGGCTGATAGAATGTCTCTCTGATGTTGTCTTCCATGAATGTTGTGGTTTCTGGTCTTATGTCCAAGTCTCTAGTCCAATGTAAATTAATTTTTGTGAATGGTGTTAGAGACTAGCCTAGTTTCATTCTTTTGCCTCCGCTGTCCGGTTTCACTAGCACCAATAAATGGAAGAGTCTTTCCTTTTGGCAAGCCTTCTATTTCACACAGCCATTGGCTAAGTATAACATCTATCTATTTTTCTGCTAAAATATATAATGTATATTTTGTCTGGAAATGGACTTCTAAGCTCACATTTTTAATTCTTTCTTCTGATTTCTAAATGTTGCTATGCTGTTTACTAACTGATAGTTCAAGCCTCTTTTCCTCCTGTTTTATTTTCATCCACAATGTTTTGGTAATCATTTGTGATTTGGTAGACAGGAGATCAACACTTTCTTTCATTTTGCTGACCATTTTAGGAAACTCTTGGGCAAATCTTCCCCTCCAGTGGAACCCCCACTTTGTGAAGTTGTGCACAAAAGCAGTGGTAACTGGTTTACCTTTCCAGAAGAATTTCCTTTGACTATATGCTTCACCTGTTTCCAACTCTTTCCTCTCTATGCCTAGGATTTTTTCATACATTATAGTAGAAAATCCATGTATTAAATTTTGAATGAAATTTTTTACATTTTGACATTTGGAAAAGTTTTCCTTCATTTGGATCTCATTTTCTTCCTAATTTTAATGCCTTAAACTTATTTCTTTCCCTTTCTTCCTTTATTGTTCCCTCCCCCTTACTTTTGCTTTTGTCTTTTCCCCACCTTTTTTTGGTACTTCAGATATTTTTCTTGCTTTTATGTTTCTCTAGTTGTTTCAATAGGTATTGGATAATATTGGGCCCTTTGTATTTTTCAGTGAAGTTGTCTTCTAAATTATGAAGGGATTTTTCACTTTTTTCTCTACCAAGAGTCACTTTTGCAGTTAACGTCCTCATTTATAGATTTGAGTTTTCTTTTTGTAATTTTCCTTGCAATATCTTGTTTTATAGTACCGATTTTTATGTCCATATCAAGGATTTTCATTGTCCTTTCTTCTTTCTGGATTTTATTAAAGATGCTTAGGTCTCGTAAAGATAGCTTCTGGTTCCTGTAAGGTATTATTTTAGAGGTATGATTCTCTTTTGATTATTCAGACTGATACTCTCTTTAGCTCTTGCTGTAATATAGTTTCTACTGGTCTCAAGTAACATCTCCCCACACTCCTCCTGCCCCACACCCCTCCTGAAACTTTACTTATCCCAGAACTAGGAGAAATCTATAAAAACATCATATTAAATAAGAAGCTTGTGTTCATAGCCTATCATCAGTGAGCTTCCTGAATTCAGCCTGCTCCTGGATATTTTACCTCTTAGAAGAAAATAAACTCTAGTATTCCTGCACTTCTCCTTCCTTCTCCTCCATCTCCTGCTCTCATATCTCCATAAACACTATTTTCTGCCTTTTTAAATCATCTGGAAGTTGTCATGTCTGAATAAGTATAGAGAGATGTGGTGGAACACATGAATGATGCTCTGGCTCCTTAAAAATTCAGTATCCCAAATAAAGATCTGGGCACATTATTTCTGATTCTATGAAAAATAGAGTAGACAGTAGAAATAATATTTTTCTTTAAACTTTCTTGAGGACACAAGTTTGGTGTGTTTCAAGAAGTGGTAGGTTCATGATTACTCTTAAACCAGCTCCATAAATTTTATCTTTTGTGGCTATACATTAAATATATAAATTACTCTTATTGACTTCTGTTTCATTTTTAGTCTTCAGGGGTTGTGTGGCTTTTGACAATGCAGAAGTCATTGTTAGTCTTCTGAAATAGCTGTTGAATGGTTGAAATAATCCTGTGTAGGAGTTGCAGCTGGAGGAGATTTTAATTCCATTTTATAAAATAAAATGTGTTCATTGATGAAATATATAGAGAAGTAAGGTGAACCTAGGGAAGCAATCATTGAAAATAGATGTTTCTAACATTTTGTGAGATAGTGTGTAGATTTAAGACAGCCATTTTTGTATGAAATCCCTCGTTATTATTTTAGTGCTTTATAATAGTGCTGAAGGAATACTAGTCAAGGAAGGCCTCCAGGAAATATAGACAGATCAGTTGTCACAGCTTTTGTGCAGTTTCATGATATCCAGTCCAGGATATGGTAGTATTTGTAGTGTACAGTGATTCACATTAATTTCAAAGTAAAATGAAACCAAGACCAAAAAGCAAATTGAATGAAGTAACGACATTATTTTAGACAAGCCAGTAAACCTCTGCCTTATTTTCTTTACTTAAAAATGAGCAGAAAATGTATGATATTTTAGAAATTATATACATGTTTAACTTCATGGCATTGTAAAAGAAAGTCAGTGTACTGTCATTGATATTTGGAACACTATAAGGAGTTCAAAAAAGAAGCTAGTGCTGTTTAAAATTTTCAACCCAATTCAATTTGCATTTTTCTTTCTAGATGCATTGATTTACAGATCTTATTTTTAACGAACTCCAATTTATAAGTATTGATGCTTCTCTATTTTAGCAGAAGTATTTTCATTTATAGAAAATTTGCAATCAACAACAATGATTGGAAATAGTGTGTTTTTGGTTAAGCATTGGTGCTACCATAGGTGACTGACACTGATGGATACTTTTCAGTCCATATTTTAGTGAGAATACTCTTAGTTACAATTTTCCAGACTTAAAATAGAACTGAATAACTGAAAGCTATGAATATGAAGTATACTCAGGACAAAAGAAGTTTTGTGTACACTGAGACTATTTGCTTTTTTACTTGACTTGATTGTGAAGTCTGCATGATAAATACTCCAAGGAATGATTCACTGTTCATCTGGAGTATGGATAGGGGCCGTTGGTGTGTATGAGAATATATGCCTGGACTTCATTCATTCACTCTAGGACTTTATATAGAGAGAAAGTAATCAAACCCACATCCTTTAACTCTAAAAGAATAGTATTTTTAAATTAATTTAACTCAGTATTTTTAACCTAACCATTTTACAGGGATTATTTGTTATAAATCACACAATAACCTCTGAAGAGTAGGTTTTGCTAAATTTGCTTTATGAGTAGATTAAAACTAAAGCAAATTACATAAATCACCTATGTCTTACACGTAATTAATGGCAAGTTAAAATTTTATCTCTATTTTTTTCTGACTTAAAATTCATGCTTTTAAACATATTAGGTACTCAGTTAGGATTCAGTTCTTCTGCATGTTGTAGTAGCATGTATAACCAAATAGGACTTTATTTATTATATTTTGTAAGTAGAGCATAGCCCATGCAGAAGTTTAAGGGAATCCTCCAGATCCATGTCCTTTTGCCTTCATTTTCTTGCCTTCTTGGTATTTGACTTTCTTCCTCATTATTTCAAGATGGCTGCTCTACTTTCTGGGATTACTTTTGCATTCCAAGCAGAGGGAAGAGGAGAATGAACAAAGGAGAAAGGAGAGGAAAGCACCTAATCTAATTTTAACTTTCTTCTTACTGAGAAAAATAATAACTTTCCTGGAAGCCTTATATAATAAACTTCCATTTATTTCATTGACCAAAGCTACATTCCAAGCCTCACAATAGTCTGAAGAATAATTTTTAAAATCAAATTTATTGAAGTATAATTTATAAAAAATAAACACACACATCTGACTTTTGACAAATGCATATACCAGTGTAACCACTACCCCAAAGAAGACACAGAGCATTTTTTTAAAGAAAAGATGCAGTCAGCAATGAAGGCAAGTAGAGTCAGGTAGGGAGGAAGAGAGAGGAGGAAGAAGCACTTCATTTTATTTACTTGTTCATTTTAGTTGTTCACCCTGGCCCAAGAATGCAAATGTGGGTCCTTGGAATGTATATGGACTGTGGTGTTGGCCAAAAGTGGCTGACCAAATTGCTGAGCCACCAGGGCACAACAATTTTTCAATTTTGAAGAGGCAAAAATTAGCATTCTACCATTTGGAAAAAAAATTTGAGGTTTAGTTATGAAAGGAAGAGGGAGACAAATTTTAATAGGTAGGTGGTAGGCAGCATTGTCTTATTGAGGATGAACTAAAATAATAGTTTGGAAAAGCAAAATTATAAAACTGGAAATACCAATAGGTGGGTGAAGATTTCACTGATACTTAATCTTAGCTTTGTACATGAACTTGGACAAATGTTGTAGATATCTTTATATCTATTTTACAATGGCATAGTTTCAATGTGACAAAAATTGTGATTAAATCAAGTGAGATAATTATCTCAATTTATTGAGATCTGTATTCAAATACAAATAATTATCTTTGTCCATGATTAGCAGTATTTTAAAAGTGATAAACTTGACTTACTGACAAGAAAGTTGTGTAATTCAAATATGCTTTTAAATTATACTCACTCTTTACATTGGTTAATGGCCTATAAATTAAGACACTATGTTGCTGTAGGCAGAGGTATTTTTATCAGTTGTCTTTCAAACCATCTCATTCACTTTGGTAAAAATAGTACAAATATATAATTTCTTGTAAATTATAAAATATATGTACAATTATGACATAAGTTCTTGTGTGATTTCTCAGTATGTTTTAAAAAGTAAATATTGAAAGTCATTCAATTGAAGTAAAAAAAAAATTGTTGTGAGAGCCCTTGATGATTGCTTGTGATATGGAGTCTATGAGGAAATGAGCTCATTTGTAGTATTTTTTAACTCCAGAATTTTGTCAGAGAATGTATCTGAACTTAAACATCTTACCAAAATGTGACTCTTTCATGTAGACTTTTTATCATAGTCAACATCAACCGATACAACATATCCTCCAATAATGTAATGCCATTCAAAATCCTTTAAAAAAAGGACTGTTTTTTTCCTCAGGAAAAAATTTCAGCCAATGTTTGATGAACTTGAATTCCAGGACTTGGTTTTGTTATTTGTCATTTTGCCTAAAGCTGCAATTTCCAAGAAACTATCATGGATATTATGTGAAGACTTACTCAACTTTGTTGATAGTAAATATATCTGTTAACCCAATTTTTTTTGACCTACTAATTTTTTCTGACCTATTACTATATTTTAAATTAAAATAGCTTATTATTATTTCATATTAAAGTGTTTGTTGTTTTGTTCATAACCTTTTTAGGTTGGACTCAGCCCTTGCTTTGTTGGTCCTTGGGGAGGCTGCCAAGTTAAACATGGCCTGCTTAAAAAGTTTTATGGACCTAATGAGAGATTTTCTTTTAAGTATTGTACCGTTTCAGAAACAGGTAACAGTATTCTTAATTTATGTGTGCAAAATGGCTAGTAGCATAGAAGCATTTTATTTTTGGTATGATTTAGTGTCTCACATCAGGGCTTATAATGAATATAATGCTATAATAATTTAAATTGAATAGAAAAGAAATATATATATTTAATGTTTGAAGTAATGTTCCTTCAATAAAATTAATTTAAATAAAAATACAATAAAAATTAAATGAGTAATATGTGAAAAGTACCTATACTTGGATACCAAGTATAGTAATTAATTAGTAATTAATATAGTAGTAAATTCATAGTAATGATTACTTATTATATTGCTGTATAATATAAAATGATAGCAATCATTGCTATATATTTATAATAATTATGTTATATACATTTATAATTGCTATTGTAATTGTTATTATACAAGTACTAGCCTAGCAATTTCCATAGGTACCTGTTAAGGTTTTTATCATATTAAAGCAGCAAGTTAGTAATTAGATGGGAATATCTGAACCTGGATGTGCCCTAGATCTGCTATGTAATAGTTACGTTATTAAACATTCAAGATTCAATTTTTTCCTTTATTAAGTCAGGATAGAAATAAATGACCAGTTGAATGTATGTAAAAAATAAATAGCATGGACAAAAGCCCTTAGAACAGTGTCTGGTAAGTTGGCATTGAAGTAGGTATAGTTTTAGTAGGAACTAATATTCAGTCATGTGCTAGATTATAGACATTTCATTTTAATCTGACAAAATCTTGTGATAGATGCTATCTGTTTAACAACTGAAAGACACTAAGGTAGGATTATGTGACTTCTAGTAGGTTACATATCTTCTAAGTCAGAATTTGAACCCTAAACTTTTCAGCTGTTAGCATATACTAGGTTTCAGTCATCTTCTTCAACTGCCCTTTAAAAATTATTTCAAAATTTTATTCCATCTTCATTTTCCCTACCTATCACATAGAATTGGTATTGTAATGATGTATCTGTCCTCTCTCCATTGAATCCCTGATCTGTTTCCTGGGTATCCTCCCACATTCCCTAACACACTTCTCATAGTGCTCATATGGTATACTCATTGAATGTACACGTCCTTTTTGTCCACCTCCCCATCTCTGTACCAGTACTTTGCACAGAATAAAAAAGTAAATGTCCTTTGCCATATATACCATTGTAGGTAGATAGGGATAGACACAGAGATGTAGATAGAATATAGAAATAGCATTTTTATGCATACAGACATACTCATACACATACATGAGAGGAACTTTAAATCTTATTAACTAACTTATTATCATGTAGGTACATATGATCTAGTTTCCTCTTTAAAATTTAAAAAATATGTCATAGAAACATTGTGTTTATCATTAAACATTGTTAAAACTTTCATTTTAGTAGGGATGAGGTCATTTGACCATTTATCATTGAAGACTATTTTTGTTTCTAATTATTTCAGTTAATTACAAATATTTTTAACTGGTATATTCATACATAAAATCTTTATCTTCATTCATGACTGTTTCTTTAGAATAAATTCATAAAATTAAATTACTGAGTAATAAGCAATGAGCTATTTTTTTAAAAACTTTCTTAGGATAGATGTGAAAATTCTTCTATAGATGAATATAACTTTCTCCAAAAGATACAACTTTCTTGCTTTCCTATGAAAAGTATGTGAGTCATCTTCTAGAATTGAGCTCTACATTAAAAAGTATTTAGAGTATGATTGATACAGGAAAATTATCTCATTGAATTAATTTTCATTCCATTGATTACTATGAAAATTGAAAAGTTATTCTTTATATACTTTTTGGCTATTTGTGTTATTTGAAGTACATTTTATATATTCTACCCATGGAAAGCTTGTTTTTTGAATGGGTATATTATATAAATATTAATAGTATATTAGTATTATATAGAATATTCTGTTAGTATAATAGTGTTTTTAACAACTGCAGTATGAAGATATTATAAATACACTATGTATTTCTTAATTATGATAGAATACTTTGATTATCTAATATTTTTTTCTCAATTTAGGAAGAAAACTGCACAGTAAATGATTTTTCTTGTGTCTGGAATTTAGTCTACATATATACAACAATTCTTGCAGAAATCTGCTTGTATGCAGCTACTACTACTTTACGAAAAACTGCTTTTATTGGCTTCTGTGACTGTAAAAGTTCACCAAATTTTTTTTTGCCAATGGACAAATCAAAAGAACAGCAAGATTTAATACAAACAAGTATCTTAGGTCTTTTTGATTATTTCTCTTCAACACCATCACATAAACGTAAGTAAATTTTTTGTTTTAATTATTGATATTTATTATCTATTTTGTACACAGTTACATTCATTTTTGAATATCGACATTGTATCTCAATCTATATATCACATCACATCGTATTTATTGTAGTAACTTATTATACACATTAAAATAAACTCATATGCATAGATTCCCCATTCCTCAGATATGCATAGATTCCCCATTCCTCAGATTCCCCATTCCTCAGGTGTACATATCAAACACCCTGCCCTCCACAAAATCACCAAGTGTTCTTCACAGTTGTCCAGTGGACTCTGCCACCACTTGCTGCCGTCCGCTACTCATCCCATTCCAAACTTCAATTCTGTTGCAAGTATCCAAATATTGGTTTTGATTAGTGTGTTCCTTTGTTTTACCTATATTAACATTTCACCTATGAGTGGGATCATCTGGTATCTATATTTCTTCTTTTAACTTATTTCAATTAGCATAATCCCCTCTGGATACATCCATGCTGATTCAAATGACAGTATTTAATCTCTTCTAAGGGTTATGTAGTATTCCATTGTATATATGTACCACATCTTCCTTATCCGTTCATCTGACTTTGGGCACTTACGTAGTTTCTAATACTTAGCTATTGTGAATAGGACTGAATAAACATGGTGATGCATAACCCTCAGCAAATGAGTGTTTTTGTATCTTTTGGGTAAATATCCATAAGTGGAATAACAGGACCATATGCTATTTCCACTTTTAACTTTTTAAGAAATCTCGAAACTGTTTTCTACAGGTGTACACCAATTTTGCAATTCAACCAACAGTGTAAAAGTGTTCCCTTCTATCAACATCCTTGCCCACATTTGTTATTTCCAGACTTTTGGATAATAGCTTACTTCTCAGATGTAAGGTGATATATATTTCATTATTGTTTTAACTTGCATTTGAAGATCTCTTACAGCTGATGTCATGGAAAGTCCTTCCTATATTGTCTTTCAAGAATTTTTTGGTTTCTGGTCTTATGTCCAAGTCTCTAGTCCATTTGGGGTTAATTTTTTGTGAATGGTTTTAGAGAGAGGTCTGCCTTCATTATTTTGCATGTGACTGTTCATTCTCCCACCAGCATTTATTGAGGAGACTTTCTTTTCTCCATTGTATGCTTTTGGCTCCTTTGTTTTAGATTAACTAACGTTATGCGAGTACGTCAGTTTTTTTTATTTCGTTCGATTCCACTGATCTGTGCCTCTGTTATTATTCTAGTACCACATCATTTTGATCACTGTTTATTTGTATTGTAGTTAAATGTCTCAGAGTGTAATCCCTCCAGATTCTTTCTCTTTTCTAATAATTGCTTTGGCAATTAGGGTCTTTTGTTATTCCACACAAATTTTAAGATTTTATTTCTATTTCCTGGAAGGAAGTCTGTGGGATTTTATTGGGGATTGCATTTACATCTGTATATAGCTTTGGATAAGAGGATCATTTTAATGATGTGATGCTTCCCAACATAAGCAGGAGATATATTTCCATCTCTCTGTGTCTTACACTATTTCTTTTAAGAAGAACTTGTAGTTTTCTATGTACAGGTATTTTACTTCCTTTGTTAACTATAATCCCAGGCATTATATTATTTTAACTTCTATTTTAAGTGGTGTGATTTATGTGATTTCCTTTTCATCTAATGTGTTGTTTGTGTATAAAAAATGCAATGGATCTTTGTACATTGATTTTACAGCCTGCCACTTTACTGTGTGTATTGATGAGTTCTAGAAATTTTCTGACAAGAGATTTTAGGGTTTTCAATATATTTAATCATGTCCTCTGCAAATGATGTTAGTTTTACATCCTCCTTTCCAATTTGGATTTCTTTTCTTTTCTTGCCTAATTACTCTAAGACTTCCAGTATGATGTTAAATAGCAGTGGTCAGTGTTGCCTTGTTCCTGACCTTAGAGTTAATGCTTCCAGTTTTTGCCAATGATTATGATATTGGCTGTGGTTTTTTCATATATAGCATTTATTTTGTTGATGTATATATCTTCTATTCCCATTTTAAGGAGGGTTTCTTTTTATCTTAAATGGCTGTTAGATCTTGTCAAAAGCTTTCTCTTCATCTATTGATATGATCATGTGATATCATTAATAGATTTATGTATGTTGAACCATCCTTGCATCCCTGGGATAAATCCCACTTGGTCATGATGAATAGTATTTTTAACACATTGTTGGATTCTGATTGCATGTATTTTGATGAGAATTTTTGCATTTATATTCATTAGAGATACTGGTCTATAATGTTCTTTCTTAGTGACATCTCTATCAACTTTTGGTATCAGTAAATGTTTGGAAGTATTCTCATAAAAAATGTTTGGAAGTGTTCCCTGTTCTTCAAACATTGGAAGACTGAGAAGAATTGGAATTAATTCTTCTCTGAAAGTTTGGCAAAGCTCATTAGAAAAGTCATGTGGTCCTGGGCTTTTATTTTTAGGGAAATTTTTTATTAGATCTTCAATGTCTTTGCTTCTGATTGTTATATTCAGTTTTTTCCATTTCTTCCAGATTCAATTTTGGTAGACTGTACTTTTCTAAAAATCTGTCCATTGTTGTCCACTTTTTTAACATAGTGTTTCTTATGGTACTTTCAATGTCTGTTGTAACTGTTTTAATGTCTACACTTTTATTTCTGATTCTAGTTAAAAGTTTTCTATTTTTGTTCTTTTCAAGTCTAGACAATCATTTATTCATTTTGTTTATTTTTTTATTGAACCAACATTTGATGTCATTGATTTTCTGCTTGTCTTTTTGATATCATTGATCTTCTACTTGTCTTTTTGTTATCCATTTCATTAATTTCAGCTTAAATTTTTGTTACACCCTTTCTTCTGCTGATTTTTAAAAATTGTTCTTTCTCTAATTGTTTTAAATGTAGAGTAGGTTGTTTATAGGTGATTTTTCTTATTTCTCGAGGTAGACCTGGATTGCAATGAACTTTCCTCTTAGTACTACTTTTGCTGCATCCCATAGATGCTAGTAGTTTGTGTCTTCATCTCATTTATTTCTAATTGTTTTTAAGTTTTCTTTGATTTCCTCCTTTACACAACAGTCTTTCATTAAATTGGGGATATCCAGCTTTCTTTTTGTAGCTGATTTCTAATTTTAAGCCATTGTGGTCAGAAAAAATGCTTGGTATGATTTCAGTCTTTGCAAATTTGTTGAAAGATGTTTTATGTCCCAGCTTATGATCTATCCTTGAGCATGCTCCATGTACACTTGAGAAGAAAGTGAAATCTGTAGTCATTGATTGAAGTGTTTAGTATGTTTATTAGGTGTATCTTTTTTAGATGGTCATTTAAAGCAGCTGTTCCTGTGTTGATTTTCTGCGTAGCTAATCTACATTTTTGTAAGTGGGGTGTTGAAGTTTCCCACCATTATTGTGTTGCCATTGATGTCTCTCATCAGATCTAATAATGTTTGCTTAATATATTTCATTTGGTACACAGATGTTAATAAGCATTATGTTTTCTTGCTGGATTGACTCTTTATTATATAATATCCATCTCTGTCTTTTGTTGTGCTCTTTAGTTGGAAGTCTGTTTTATCTGATATGAGTATAGCTGTTCCTGTTCTTTTGTAGTTGCCATTTGACTGTAGGTTTTCTTCCAACTGTTGACTTTGAGCCTTTGTTTATCTTTTGAAATAAAGTGCATTTTCCAAATGCAGCAGAAAGTTGGGCTATGCTTTTTAACCCATTTAGTCACTCTGTATCATTTAACTGGTGAGTTTAATCCATTAACATTTAGGATGATTATTGATATGTAGCTATTTTTGTCATTTTGTTATTTGTTTTTTGTATGTTTCTCTAGACAATGTCTTTGTTCTTCTCTTTCTCTTCTTAGTTCGAGTAGGTATAGTTATGTTTTGATTGGTGTGCCTTATTTTTTCCCTGGGCATGTACTTTGAGGTTACTCTGAAATTAGCATTAATGATTCTATTTTTATTTGAAAGCATATTAGTCTTTCACTCGTTTTAACTATCCACACTTTTATTCTTTTCTCTTCCTTGCACATTTTATATTTCCTATATTACTGTTTTTATGTGTAATTTCTTTACACTTTGTAGAGCATCCTTTAATATTTTTTGCAAAGCTAGTTTTTTGGTGATGAATTCCTTAACTTTTTCTTATCAGAAATACTTTTTATCATTCCTTCAGTGATGAATGATAATCTCGCAGGGTATAGTGTCCTAGATTGAGAAACCTTTTCTTTCAGCATTTTAAATCTATCATGACATTTCCTTCTAGCCTGTAGAGTTTCAGTTGAGAAATCCGATGATAATCTTATTGGGACTCCTTTTTATGTGACTTGTTTTCTCTAGCTTTTAGTAAGATTCTTTATCTTGTATTTCTGACATTTTGATATCAATTTGTCTAGGTGTAGTTCTGTTTGAGTTTATTTTATTAGGAACTCTTTGAACTTCCTGGGCTTGGAGACTTGCTTAATTCTTCATGTTTGGGATGTTTTTTCTATTGTTTCTTCAAATACAGATTCTGTCCCCCTTTTTATCTCTTCTCCTTCTGGTACTCCTATGATGTGAATGCTGTTCCTTTTTATGTTATACCAAAAGCCTCAAATACTGTCTTCATTTCTTTGCTTTAAAAAAAAATCTGTTTGGTGGTCTGCTTGAATTGGTTCTTCTGCCCTGTCTTCCAATTCACTGATTCAGATGGAAGCCTCACCCAGCCTATTTAGAGTCCATCTACTTAGAGTAGTTCAGCTATCATATTCTTCATTTCTTTGATATCTTTGTTCATTTCTCCTCTTTCTTTTTTGATGTTCTTTTACTTCCTCTATTGTTTTCTAGATTCCCATGAGTATGCTAATCACTGTTACCCTAAATTCATTTTCAGTTACTTTGTGTGTGTCTTTTGTATTCAGATTTTCTCCTGGGCTTTTGATTGCATCCATCATTTCATGTATATATCTCTGGGCCTTTGCTCTGTTTATATTTGTTGCATTCTGTTTATATTTCTTAGGATTCAGTTTCTCTGCAGTGATGGCATTGTGTAGGGTGATCACCTTACTGCTGGCCCAGAATTGACAATCAGGTTGCAGTTCCACCTCTACTCACAAGGTGGCACTAACAGGTAGCATTGATGTTTAGTCCCTTCAGGGAGAATACCTTCTTCCTTTAATCCTGGGCAGTGAGTTATCTGGTGTTTGTGACATCTGGTGAATGGGATATCCTGTGGGTGGATCCTGGTGGTGGGAGGGTTTGAGGATGGAGGATTTCCCTAGCTGCCTTCCAGTAATGGCACTGCCTTGTTTAATTTCACCCTGCAGGCTCCAGCTCAATATCTGGAGTTCTGGCTTCCTTCCACTATGCATCATGAATGTCTCTCCCACCTCTTCATCCTTGTCCCACTGGACAGACTCTTCATGATTTCTGTAGCAGATCTCCAGGCCATTTATGTCCTCCTACAGTTCTACACCATCTGCCACAGCTTCTTTCTGGAGTCCCAGATCTTTGGCTCTATATTGGGATGTTTTCACCTCCCCTTTGTTGTTGTGAAAACTGCTATGTGTCTGTAGCTGCTGCATCTGCTTTTCCTCAGTACTTTTTTTCTGAAAAACAGGTGAATTACTAGTTGTGCATGGGGAGGATATGAATCTTGCCCCTACCAGCTTGCCATCTTATCTTCTCTCAAGTAAATTATTTTTAAACTTTATGAGAAACATTAAAAAATTCCTATGAACATGTAATAATAAGATTTTTGCAAAATGTTGGTCTTTCAAAGTGGAAAATAACGTTAAATTCAGAAGGATAGTAGTAGTAGAATAGTAAAATTCTTGTAGATCATGTAGCTTTCATCCACATGTACTAACAAAGAGTAAATGCTCATATTTTGCTTAAAACGCATAACCCCCATGTGGCTCAGTTAGATACGGTGCAGTGAAAAGCCATGGACTCAAGTTCAGCAACCTGGGCCTATGGGGCAAAAAATTAAAATTAAAATTAAGCCAACAGGGTTATTGGCTCTCTATCCCCCAAATCAGAGCAATTCACTTTTGAACACTGTTTTATTCCTTCAATTAAAGTGAAATCTTTCTATATCTTGAATGTTTGGCTTAAGTTTTGCCTCTAAAAAATGTTCATCTTATTTCCCATGTGCAATCCCTTCAAATATTTGAAGATAAATGCATTGGTTCTTTCTCTGCTTCTCCATTCTCCATCATATTCTATCTCTTTTCTGATAAGTTTCTGTGATAACTTCTGTATAATATGAAAAATGTATCTTCAATATGATTTATTATGAAGTTCTATTTGCTGGAAGGTTGTTGTATTGTTAAACTTTTCAGAATTTGTAATAATTTATTCCAGTTTTATATTATGATGTGAAGACAAGCAGGACCCAACTAATTTTTCATTTAGTATTGTCTATAAATGAAAAAAATGAATGTTACAGTTATTTTCAAGAATTATTTTAACTTGGTTCTACAAGGATAGCAGTGCATCTAATCTATGACACAGTTCTAAAACAGCTTTGTATGCTTCATTTTGATCTATTTAAACAAGAAAAGCATTAGCATAGAGCAATAAATTTTTTCTTAAAAAGTAAATGAAAGTTAATTGGAATCTTAGAACCAATTGAAATTTTTAATGATACTCTATTAAATCTTCAATATACCTATACCTTGGTGAAGGTTATTCAGAAAAGTATTCAGTAGTAATGTTAGGTTTATTATACAAGTAAAACATTTAACGCCTTTAAAAAGCCACATATCTGTTAGTGATAGAATTCAGGAAATACTTAGAATTCATAATTTTGCATGTCAACAAATCTAAAAGTATGAAACCATTGGCTATATATCATATATGTGTATATATATATGTATGTATGCATTAGCCAAATGTAACTTCTAAGAAATTATTTTATCTTGTTAAACAAAGAGCATGTAATATGAAATCCATTCTCAACAAAATTTTAAGTGTATAATTTTAACAGATCTCTAAGAGTGTATTCATTTTGCTTGACTGAAACTTTATGCCTATTGATTAATAACTCCCCATTTCTTTTTCTGTCAAATATATAATTCTGTTTCATTGACCCATTTCTG
Organism: Solenodon paradoxus; assembly: GCA_004363575.1. NCBI lineage: Eukaryota > Metazoa > Chordata > Mammalia > Eulipotyphla > Solenodontidae > Solenodon > Solenodon paradoxus. The sequence continues at coordinate 365,935 of RJWH01000084.1, read as the reverse complement.
AAGATTTATCTTATTCCTTCATCTGAAACATCTCTGCCTTATTCTTTAATGAAGAAATATATTTAGTATTTTCCTTTGACTCAATTGAGCTTTTGCTGTCTTTATGTGTAACATAGCTGTAAAAATTATTATTCTGCTTATCTTTCAAATTAAACAATATATTTCTAAAATGTAATAATTCAGGCACTTATAAAAAAGGTTACTATGTAAATTGATAAGAATATTCAATGAGTGTAACTTCTGATATCAATTCAGTTGATAAAGATTTGTATTTTTCACAAGTTTTGAGCAACAAGTCACAGAAAACCCAAATCAAAGCAGTTTTTATGTTAAGGAAAATGTATGATCACATATAATAAGAATTATAGGTGAACTAACATAATAATTGGTTTGATAATCAAGCTTACATAAATCAGAGATCTTACCTGGTATTGGGATTTATTAGTTAATTTAAGATTAGAGGTGACCAAGAGGCAGACAAAGCACTGAAGGATGATTTGTGTAATAGGAAACTCCTTAGGTTCTTTGTTCTTATTTTAGAAATGAACATTCTAGTCTAGAATTATAGGTAAAGTCAGTAGTTTGAGTGGATTATTACCTCACACATCAGGACAAGTAATTAAGATGTTAAATATCTCTATTTTTCTCTTCTGAAGAGTTGTAAATGTTATAAACTTTCTCCACATTGTCATGCATGCTTCATTAATCTATAGATTTCAGGTTTGTTTATAGTAATTTTTGACCAGGGTTATTCTACTAAGGCAAGTTTACATATCCCTCCTTATATGGAAGTAAATATATGGAGGTAAATATCTTTAGTCTATTTGCCTGAAGATTGTATTTACCAATTATTAAACTGGGTCACATGCCTTTTTACTTTCTCCTAAGGATTTCTGCTAGTAAAAAAATGTATCACAGACCACCTAGTCAACTCATACCTCCTCACAGGAGATATAAGTTTGAAGGATGGTTAATTCAATCATTCAACAACATTATTGAGCATTCAGGTTTTCTTCATCTTTCTGTACTCCTTCTTTGGGTAATAGCTGTTCTTAGACATTTTTCTCCAAAGTGGAAGGATACTTCAGTACACAGAAAGTAAATGGTAGGTTTTTTTTTAAACTCATGCCTCTTGTTTAATAGAAACTATATCATAGTATGGTTTAGATACTTTATATTCACCATTTTAAAATACGAAATGTGTGTTTGTTAGTATATTCCCAGAGTTGTGTAACCATTACAATGGTGTAGTTTCACAATGCTTTCATCACTCATACAGCTCCGCACTCATGGTAAGTTTTGAAATCTTTTATTTAAATTTACATCTCAGTATTTTATAGTTTTTGATGCTATTGTAAGGGAAGTTGTTTTATTAATTTTATTTTCTAATTGTCCATTTTTATAGTATCTAGAAATATAATAGGATTTTTTTGTATATTTTTCTTGTATCCTGCAATCTTGTTAAAGTATATATATTTTGTTTTGTGGATTCATTAGAATCTTATGTACGCAAGATGATTCTGCCTCTGAATAGAGATGGTTGAATTTCTTTATTTCCAATTTGCATTTCTTTTATTATTTTGTAGTTGTATTTAATATAATCTTGAGTACACTTTTGAATAGAAATAGTGAGAACAGATATACTTATCTTGTTCCTTATCTTAGAGGAATGCATTTATTTTTTTCACCATTAAGTGAGATATTAGTTGTAGGGTTTTATAAAAATGAATTTGAGAAAATTTTCTTCTAGTTTTCTCTTTTATTAGGAAAGACTCAACATTTGTCAGTATCTCTTGTGTATCTATTGACTTGATCATGTGATTTTTATCTATTAATTTGGTGTATAATATTAATTGGCTGTCAGATCTAAATAAATCTTCCTTTTTTCAATTCCAGAATCTCTATTTCTCCTCTTAATTAATTGGTCTGATTATATCACAAATCCATTAACAATGGGAAACAAATTGCTGAGATTAGATAATTCAAGATTTATGCCTTTAGCTTAGTAGCAATTTATAACCACCTAATACCTAAGCAAGATTATAATTTTTTTATCAAGGATAGAAAAAGAAGGGTCAATTTATGAGTAGGCAACCAATTACCAACATACATTTACTAGAAATATATAATTTTTAAGCGTCATACTTTATATATATGTACATAAAACATTCAGTACTCCTGCGTGGAAAGAATGTTGATATTGGCCTGTGTGATATAAAATTTGTACTCAATACTTTCATTAACATGGTGTGATGGATATAGGTTTGGACTCTCAGAAGACACTGCTTTGTGATTTACTGAACATTTATCTACCCAGATAATATCAGAAGATATTGTAACTGATTCCTAAATTTGTTTTTCATTGGATTGCTTCTTTTTATAGGCAGTGATAGAACATTTGAAACCAGTTAGATAAGTGCCTAATGAGCACCTTGCTTCAAATTCCTTAATAAAGTTGTAAAAATTAGCAGTTGCAAAAACTATTTGAAATGCTGTGTGGCTTATCTTTTACTTACTTTAATAATAATTATTTAATATTAAAATAATTATATTGTTATATTATTTCCTAGTGGTTAATGTGGGCTATGCTTGGTGATTTATCTTAGGTTTACTATCTCTAGGTTTATTCTGGGTCTTTTAGAAGACATTTTTGTATTGCACAAATAAAGAAGAATTCAGAAATCATCCATTCAAAGATATGCATGCAAGTTTCCTAATTTCCTTTGGATATATTTATAGATCTCTAACTAATTTTGCTTCATATATCATTCATTCTTTCTGTGATATCTTTTCATAAAAATGGTTGATATATTTTACAGAAAAATCTATAATTTTCAAGAGGTATTATGGAGCTCAAACTTTCTAAAAGTCTTGTTTATCAGAAACAATCTCATAACTTGTAAATGCAAGTGATATGTGCCACTAAATGTAACCAGATTTTCTCATTGAAATTAAACCCTATTATGGAAAAAGATGAATTCTGTCAGACTTATGAGAATTTTAAGTCTAGAAGAATATTTAGTTGATATAAAGATACAACATAAAATGTACCTGTTAATTTTTTATTTGTAGTAAAATGCAGAGAACATAATATATCTTCAAGAATAAATAGATAATGCAATCCAATAGAACAAGGATATTGTATACTTATTCTTTTTGCCTCTCATATTCTATTTGCTACATGCTGTGGAACACATGAAATATATCTGCATCATCAATGTCTATATCTATATATGGAATAAAAAAAGTAATTTCCTAACTTTTTCAAGTCTAAGCCGTAAGTCTTTCATCTTCTGTAATACCTTAACTCCCTGCCTGTATGCAACTTCATGTTTCGTGAACTTTTCTTTTGTATTTCTCTAAAAGACTTTACAAAGCTATGGCTTCTTTTTTCATAATTGTTGTATATCTCTTTGTTAGGAATAGATTTGGTTACATATGACAAAACTATATGTGATTAAACAGGATGAAATTTAATTTCTCTCCACAAAAAATCTGGAAATAGGCAGTCGTGTTTGGTTTGAGGGTTTAAGAAGTTCTCAGGGAAACAGGTCTATTTTCTGTTGCTTCTCTGAAGATGTAGAATGGAAGAATAATATCCATTTTCTACTAAGTCTTCTTAATAGAAAGTATCACATAGCATTACTGTTGTAATCTCATTGACGTAAATAGAATTATATGACTACACTGAAGACAATTCATTTTTTTCAGGTGAGTGTCAATAAGCCAAGCAAAGAATTGTGGTTTATATCACTAAGGAAGAAAGGGAAAATGAATATTTTGAAGAAACTTGCAATCAGTTCAAAACTTATGTTACCAAGTTTTGTTCTTCTATATATAAGGGAATGTATTTTAATCTTTATTGCATTGCCCTATGTCATCTAATACATTCCTTTGTTCAAAATAAGCATTCAATAAGCAAGTGTTTAATAAATGAATGAATTAGGAAAAGGCAATGGACACGATAATGAGATTTTATTATGAGATGGTGTTTTCAATTCAAAATAAATATTAAAGACCATCTTTATACATTGTGTGTATAAATGCTCCATTTATTATCATTCTTTAAAGAACACATTTAGTACTCTGTTTCCTCTCTTCTGGATATAAATTGCCAATTTGTTTACTAATTATAATAGGGATAGAAAATTCTTTATGTGCATGACTTGTGGAGCACCAAAGAAATTTAAAAAGAACTTTGGATAAACATGGATATAATTTGTTTAGGGAAAGTAGGACTCAATCTGTAATTTGAAGTGTATTTTTTGTAAATCAAATTTGGATAAGAGAAGAAAATGGGGTTGAGGGATACTAATGTCAGCTAAACGTGGAAAGTTAGTAGATCGCTATGGAAACCAGTCTATCTGAAATGAATCCTTGGATCTGGGAATCTAAATTTTGATGTACACACACCAAATAATTTGGATATCAAGATGAATATGGTGTTCTTTTATCTTTTTGGAAATTTGTAATAGAACCTGAGAAAAGTTTCATGTGAGGAAAATTTATTTGTACATCAGACTACCTAGATTTGCTAAGTTAACACATTCTACTCTTCTTTCGAACATTTGAAATCATTCTAATTTGGTGAGGCCAGGACTTGTGATAATTATGTGTTCCTGCCACAAAATTGCTTTTAACTTAATGTAGAAAACTATTTGTTTTCCCCAGAACTCAGGCTTAATTACAGAGAAAAGTTGATGTGTCATTTTCAGGGTCTTTTACCACATGGTACCCTTCCCAAAGTCTGAGAAAGGACACTAGAAATACCTTTTCGTGAAAAAAATTTAAAGCTATGCAAAAATAAGATTAAGTAGTTTTTTAAAAGTGGACTTAAAATTGTATAATATTTAACTCATAAAATCTAAATCTACCCAACTCACAGGTGGAACTACCTTAAATACTACCAATTCATAGCTTCCCTATATGTTATTCCTTATATCCAATAAGCATTCTTTCAAGTTTTTGTATATTAATTCAATATATTTAATTCAAAAATATTGGCCAGCCTGGAAGGTAACTGAGAAAATCCTTTCAATGTGCTGAGTATAATTATAGTTGGCAAAAACAGTTTTAACTAGATTTAATGAGTAAGTTAATAGAATTATATTGAAATTATTTCTGAACCATAATGAATATAACTTTTCCTCTTACAAGTATCGAGTAGTTGATGGTCTGAAACCTTAACATTAAAAAAGATTTATTTTCATATTCTCACAATGAGTTTTGAGGGAAAAATAAAATATAGATTAATGCAAATAAGTATTTGCCTTTTATACAACTTTTACTTTTGATGATTATATGGAAGAATTCTTGATCTGTTGCTACAGGTCATTGTTATCTTTTTATACCTGAATGCATGTGCACAATCAAAATATACCTAGCGTTAGGTAGGTATGTGATTAGAATGTGCTGGGAACTACTAATGCTATTATTCATGTTCCTATGTTTAGGAAAAACTTGGGGAATAGTTTCTATAATTCAAAATGTATTCACTCGCAGCTCCCAAACTTGATGATAAAGATTGAAAATAGAACAACCTGGGTGTGTCCTGGTGGTTAGTGGTCTAGTATACCTGGGAGCAGTCCCACATTCATCCCAAAGTCCAGGGTTCAAGACCCAGGGCCAGGGTGAACAGCAAATGTAAAGAACTAACTAAATAAATAAATAAAAGACTCTTCCTACTCTTCTCTCTCTTCCTTCCTGCCTCCCTGTTTGCCTACTCACCTTCATTCCTGCCTGTACCTTTCCTTTTAAAAAAAAGAAAATAGAACTATTTTATAAATGAATGCATTTATACATCCAGAGTAAATACTCACAGATAAAATTCAGCAGTGTATTTAAAGAATAATGTACTGTATTTGTAGTGTTTATTCTAGAAAACTTTCTAGAAAACTTAGAAAATTTAATATTTGGAAATCTTAATCTACTATAATTGGTTAAGAAAAAAAGAGTTACTCCTAATAGATACCAAAATGGAGCTGATTAAAAACATAACTGATTTATAAAAAAGATAAGGCAAGGTGAAATTAAAACTAGAAATACAATGGTATTTTTAAAATTGAGGAGTATGTCAAAAACCAAAATCAATATCAATCTTAAGAATGAAAAACTAAAGGTAATCTCGCTTAAGTAAAAGTCAAGGATTTCTATATTAACTTTGTACACTTTATCACATTCTAAATATTATAGCCAATATGATAAGATAGAAATAAAGAGCCAGGCATACTATTGATAAAACTTTTGTGGATGGTCTGAATGTCTGTTTTGAATATCTAAGAGCATAAAAATAATATTTGCATCAATCAAAGTGACCAATTAAAAGAAGTATATGTTATTGTCAATAAATTTCCTACATACCAGCAATAATTAAATAAAATAATGCACATGTTAAAATTGCATGGAATATGTAATGTGTCTATTACAAAGAAAAAAAACATAAAAATTAAAGACATAAAAGAGCACCTAAAATAAATGAATATGAATGTTACTGTAAAGATATAAATCAACGTATCAATTAGCTATAAATGCAATACAGTTATCAAAAGAATAGAAGTTAGTAAGTTAATTCTGTAGACAATCAATATGAAAGTAAATAGTCAGGAAATCTTAGAAAAATAATGTCCAGTTTCTTAACATAAAACCATAGTAATTCTGTTTGTATTGTATTAGTCTTTCTGGATTAATAAATTTTCATATCAGAATATAAATGTATCTGTATATCTGTATTGTATCTATGAATATTATATCTACTTTTTACCATTTATTTTATAGAATGCACCAATATACAAGATATATTAATTTTGTAAGAACAATTTTTGAAAATAATAAGCACTTTTATTATATAGGTATATACTACTAAAATAATTTACAAGTATCATGTGTAGTTAGAACTATTATTTTGCATGTACAATTGAGATCAATAGGAAATAATAAAACTGGAGATTCAATCATATTCTACTAGAAATTATGAACTATATGAAAAGCAAATTATAATGATTCTGCATGTATTTGAACACTGCAAAATAGCAAGCAAACTGCTAAATTTAAAAAAAAAGGTGACTAAATCCACGAACAACAAATCACTGTAACAAATATACAGCAAAAGTGATCCTTTTAAAGGAATTTCAGTATCATACTTATTTGTCAGTAAAAGTATCTTGCTGGATGCTAGTACATAGCCAAATGTGGAGTGAAAATATTTTAATAATTTTCATCTCTACACATTTCTTGTATGTTACAAATAAAAATAAAAAGTCCTATGGTTTTAATTTTTTTTATCCTAAAACCCTAGTGGATCATTATCTTCAATATTAGGTAAATTCTAAAATTTGAGTCCTTCATCCTGCAGCAATGCAGAAAATTGTCTTTGTCGATGGCATTCACTGTGTTAGGATATGGGTTACCAAGTTTACTATATAGGACATTGTCCTTAGTCCTATTAAAGACATCTCTGATTTCATATTTAAAGATGATTCCATTAATATATTTTATTTTATTCTGTTTGATGACATTTAACACATTCCAACTTTGTATTATTTGAGGTTTCTTCCTTTATCATTCTCACTTCAAAATTTGCAGCTAGCATTTGTCTTAATCATAACTTCTTCAAATACCTTACTGATTAAAACAATGAAGGGTAGACACTTCCTGATTAGTTTTATGGGCAATTTTCTGCTTAATTTCTATTATAATGTGCCCGGTTTGTTTAATAGCCCAATATTGTGAAAACCTTTTCATCATTTTATTCCTTCCTTTTCCATACAGTTTGTACATTAGGCTGGGGTAAATAAATACCACTCTCTGAATGTGAACTATAAGTTTTACTATCTTAATAAGGAACAGAGAGACTTTTATTGGCTCAACAATGTCATCAAGATCCCGTCTCTTTACATCTTTCTACCTCTGACTTCTAAGGATACTGGATTTTAATTCCAATGATTGCTGTCTCATTATTATAAGGTGATTTTTTTTCACTCTAGATATCACAGACTTCTGTAACATTGTACAGTAAACAGAAAGAAGAGGAATGATACTCTCCTATCATATGTCCATTAAACAAAAGATCTTTCAGATGCACTTCAGAAGACTATCCCGTGTGTGAAATTGACAGGACTGGACACACTGGTCAATACGAGCTATAAGGAAAGCTGGAAAAGAAAATGTCTGATGGAAAGGGAGGCATTTGTGATAGATGACAATTAATTTCCAGAATCTGGGTGCAAAGCAGGATTCTATTTTTAAGGAAGGGATAGGGTATTGGTAACTATAGTTCTTTTTTAAAAAATAGAAAAGATGACAAGTTATGTCATCAGTACAACATACTACCACAATTTGGTAATACATTTTATCATCTAAAAGTTTTAATAATCTTAGAGTTAGCAATTTGAATAGTATAAATGAACACATTTGGAGTCTAACATCTTGTTTTTGGTAACATATCAAATGTTAGGTAGGTTTTATGCTCACTTGATCTTTATTAAAGTTGTAAATTAGTTTATTTCATATCATTAGTCAAATACTTGTAAAATATTTAGTTTCCCTAGTCCTTTGTGCTATTTTTGTTTTGACCCGTCATATATTATATGTGTATTTATTTATGTATGTGTGTATATATATACATACATATGTATTTACATTCTTAATAGATATGAAGTCCTGTGATGTTGATACATTTATCCTTTAAGATAATTGATAACTTCCTTGTTATTACTTAAAATTGATGCATTGGGTTCTTTTTATTTGGATGTGGAGTTATCTAGTTACTTCTCTCTAATATTTTCAATTTCTCTTTTTATGATAATTCTGCAATTTCCCACTGAGATTGTGTTTTTCTTTTGATATATCCAAGTTCTTATTATTTGTTGTTTTCTGTAGTAGAGTAGCAATCAGTGACTCAATTGCTGCATTCTTTCCACAGTATTGCAACATTGGACTTAATTCTAATGCATATGAAACTTGGATAACAGTAGTGATAAATTTAAATTTGAAAATTCCCAAGGAGTAGCATAAACTGTCCCTCTGACTACCAATGTGGCTTATGACTTATTTTTTATACCAATTATATGATGTAAAAGTCTTTCCTTGCTATGTGGTTTTGCATTGCTTTGTTCCATCTTCAACAGAATCCAGGGGACCTTCATCTTTGGATTCCCATGTCACATATATATCAAGAATATGTTGAATATTTTAAAAAGCTTTGGTATAGTTTTGTGTAAGTATGTAAGTATGTGTGTGTATTTATTGAAATATGTGTAGGCTGACATTTGATAAATGTGGGAAAGAATGGGCTATCACTGCATTTTCTTTATAATTATCCATTTGATTTTTAAAATTGGTTAAGTACCACATGTCATAATTACATATATGTTTAAAAACAATTTATGTATATTAAAACATTTAAAATAACTAGAAGATAATATAGCATAGAACCTATAGCTTTCAAGAAGAAAAGTTTTCATGAAGAAAAATCATGACATGACTGAAATATTTACTACATGTAATGTAAAATATCTGTGCAGTAAAAATTAGAGAAAAATTATAATTACAAATGAAAGTTGAAAAATTAATATATAGATGTATAAAATAGAGATTGAAGCAATACAAATGAAAATAAGTATCACTTGTCATGTCTATTGCCATTCTCAGTTTCAATGTAGTTTCAGAACTTATTAGATGGCCTTATTAGACCAAGATAAATCCTTATGACCTGTATGGCCTTATATCCCCCTTCTTAGTGATTAGCCTGTGTGCCACAAGTTAACTTGTAAGTTGTCAGTGTTTGGAACATTAAACATAGTTTCCCAAAGTTTGAATCTTTGAGAAAATGCCTGTAGGTCCAGTTTGAAAAGACTTGGCCAAATCTCTAGACTGCAGCAGGATATTTTCCTCTTTCTGTTTTACATGAGTACTTTATGGTGATGGTGAAAAGTGGTTAGAACTGGTCAGGGAATTAGGACATTGACCCTGAACCTGGGATTTCAGAGACCAGGCAAGCAGGGAGCAGGTGGGGAAATGCCACAAGAATTTTCCTCCCTTCCATTCACTGTGGCCTGCAACTGAGCTGGTGCCCAGAGTCCTTGGGATTGCTGGGGAGGCAGATAGAATAGTTAGCTCAGAATGTATAAGAAAAGAGCTGGATATTTTAAGTATGGAGTGAAGGAAAAAAGAGTCCCCGTGGTTAAAATTCTGAGACTGCTTACTCAGATTTCCATTTTACCAACCTTGGAGGGGCGCTATATTTTTTGATTGAAGGTAAAAAAACATTGGAAAGCTGACTATTTTAGTAATAAAAACGTTTTCTGTAGAGACTGTAGAAAATAGTTAATAATTATAGAGACAAAACCCTACGTTCTAAATTTGCATCAGGATTGTTATAAGACTCGAAGTATCCAGGATAAAGGGTTACCATGTATTTTGAAAGTTAAAAAAAAAAATTATACTCTTTTCAAGAAGTATGCTCTTATTCCTACAAGTGAATCTGAATCTGGATCTGTGTGTCTAAATTAAAGTATTCCTCCAATCAATCTCATCCTGTTTATTTTTTGGTATAATTACTAATATTCCTTTTGATTGAGTTAGGTTAAAACAACATGTTGTGCTTTTCATTCAAGAGTCTTTGACCACAGAAATGTCTTTACTTATTCAAATGAAAGAGGTGAGAGTTTCATGAGGACATTCCTCATGTTTTTTTGAAGCATAAATACAAACATGCCATTTGGTCTAAACTATCCCAATGGTTAGAAATCAATTTTGCTTTTGTTTTTATTTTGGATCCTGAATCTTGAACCTGTATCCTTGGACTTTACATGGTCTGCATCTTAGCTGCTTAAGCTGCCTGAGTCACAAGGGTGTGCCAGAAATCGTTTTTCAATAAAATAATAAGAGGAGAAAATTATAAAGAAAAATTTTGGCTTCCATACAAATTAATTAAGAAGCAAATATGTATACACTAATGGAAAAACTCACAAGGTACTTGCACTTTCCTTTGTTATGCCACTCAGAATTATATTCAGATCCTCTATCAATAGTTGTCATCTCCTAGTCACCATTACCATCTTCTGTTATTTTCAAAATACTCGTCACTAACTGATATTTTTCTGTTTACTTTTTAGTAGCCTTTTCTACTAGAAGTAAATGTCCTGAGACCAGTACCATATTCTCTTTCTTTTGTATATAGATAGGTTGACCATATTTCCTTGAGACAAAAATGGGACATTGGGATGGCAAACAGGGGATGAGATTAAGAGTTGGAGACTAAGGGAGAGGAAGAGGTGGAAAAATACAAACAGGAGCAGAGCAGCCAGGCCAATAACAAGTAGGTACTTTGTGATACCAATTAATAATCATGTAGTAATAAACTGGTTCAGTGGGACTTCATGCAAATGACTAGGGCTGGTGCAAGGAATTTTGGCACCTTAGGTGAAACCAAATTTATTTCACCCCTGTAATCCCTTCTCTAAATGTCCTCCTTAAAACACATACTGATTTAACCATCCCAACACCAGAAATGCCCAATAACCTCCACAAGTGCTAGAGATAACCCCCATATTGCTAGAAATAAACCCATAGTATTTATCTGCAGCTCAACCATGCCATGGTGTTCTGCTCCCTTTAAAGAAACAGGTGTTGGTTTAGGAAGGGAGATCTTCTTCCTGTTTCCCTCCTGTTTTCTCACAGGTGTCAGGAACATCAGTAGCAGACATGGTCACTTCAGTCAGTGCCAGGAAAGATCACCTTTAATGCATCTATCTTTATGTTTGTTTGTTTGTTTTTCATTAACTGTCAGTATGTTGGATGCAATAGATTCTCCATTCAACTGTTATTCACAAAAAAGGTGAAGAACTCAAGTGAAAAAAGGTTTGTGAGTCCTATTTTTTCATTTTTTTTTTTACAGAGAAAGACATGCTACGGTTTATTCTAGTACCGTCTGCTAGATTCAATATTAGGAGAACTGTTTACTTGAAAAGTTTACAAGTTTACAAGAAAAGTTTACTTGACATATTGATGTACTTAAACTTTATTTTATATAAACTCATAGACAAAATGTGAATTGACCAGCTATAAGAAATGGAATTCCATAGTTTGGAATGTCTTTACCTCATATCTGGAGTGATGTCATTTTTTCATCCTTTATATGGTGCAACCCTAATCATTTTAACAACTAATATTTACTGCATACTAGGCATTGCTACATGTACTTTACGTTTGCTTATTTAATCTTCACAGAAAACCTATGGGGCAAGCAATATTACTGTTCCTATTTTACTGGTAAGAAAGGAGGCTCAGAGAGATTAAATGACTTAAAGTCACATGTCTAGGAAGTAGAAGCAGTAAGATAATGAGCAAATAGAGTTTCTTTTACTTGCCTATAATACTAAGACATCCTTTGTTGAAATGACTCCTATTTGAATGATGTTCGTGGTACTAATTTCTTTAAAACGTTTCTCATGTTTGTCTTATTATGTTATTATGTGTTCTTATTATATTCCTATTGTGTTATTCTGGTTCTGTGTTTGTAAACTTTGGAAGCCAATTTTTAAAAAGAAACTAGTATTTGGAATTGCTTCTAAAATATTAGAATAAATGTTTTAATGTATTTTAAATAAAGAGTTGAATAATTTCAGTATAATTTTTAATATATTATGATGGCATAAAATATTTTTATTTTGGATCCTGCTATTTCTTTTTTGAGTATAATTGCATTATACTAATTTCAGGTTTACGATATAATCATTACATATTTATATGTAATTCAAAGTGATCACCACATTAAATCTAACAACCAAAAGTTTGTGCTTTTTGAGAACACAGTTATTAGAATCTATTTTATATAGCATGCCCTGATGACTTAGCAGGTGGAATTCACATACATCCCATGGATGTGGATTCATGTCCTGTGTCTGATGGGAACAACCAAGATGAACAGCTAAATAAAAATTAATGAATGCTTCTTTCTCTTCTCTCTCTGCTTCTCTGCCTCTGCTCGCCTTCATTTCTGTCTACACCTTTACTTTAAAAAAAGGAATATATGTTATGGGTTCATCATTGATTTTGTGAACTCCCAAAGAAAACCATGTTTAGTTTCATGATGCAGCTATTGTAGGATTTTAAATTGTTATTCCTCAATTAACAATAACAAACATACGTAGGAAAGTGGTTTATGTGCATTTTTATCACTCATTCTTTTTAAAATATTTTTATTGCAGTAATTATTCTACACACTAAAATAATTTCCTGTGTATAGGCTCTCCATTTCTAAGATATATTTCAACACTCCATGCCCTCCACCAAATTGCAAAGTGTTCTTCACCATTGTCTAGTGGGCTACATCACCATTTGTTGTCCCACCGCCTTTGCCTATTGATAACCTCAGTTATATTTCAAGCGTCCAAGGGTTGGTTTTATTTTGCCTGTTTCTTTATTTTGTTTGTTTTCATTCCACCTATGAGTGAAGTCATCTGATATCTCTCTTCTTTTGACTTGTTTCACTTAGCACAATCCCCTCTAGTTCCATCCATGTTGATTCAAATGATAGGGTTTCATCTCTTCTAAGGGCTGTGTAGTATTCCATTGTATATATGTACCACATCTTCTTTATCCATTAATCTGATATTGGGCACTTAGGTAATTTCCAGTTCTTAGCTATTATGGATAGGGTTGCAATAAGTATGAGGATAAATACATCTCTGCAGATGGGTGCTTTTGTATCTTTTGAGTAGATGCTGAGAAGTGGAATGATGGGATCATATGGGATTTTCCATTTTCAGTTTTTTGAGGAATCTCCAAACTGTTTTCCTAAGTAGTTGCACCAATTTTCACTTCCACCAACAGTGAAAAAGTGTTCCCTTTACTCCATATCCTCACCAACATGTTGTTTCCAGACTTATGGATAATAGCCATTCTTTCAGGTGTAAGGTGATATCTCATTATTGTTTTAATTTGCATTTTACTGACAACCAGCAAGTAGGAACATAATTTCTTGTGCCTGTTGGCCATCTGTATATCCTCTTCAGAAAAGTATCTCTCTAATTCCTCTTCCCATTTTTTGATTGGATTTCCTGTTCTTCTGTTGTTGAGTTTTATGAGTTCTTTGTACATTTTAAATATTAAACTTTTGTCAGAAATATCAAATACAAATATCTTCTCCCAGTTACTATTGGTTTTGGTGATATTTTCTTTTGTTGTGAGAAACTCTTTAGTTTGGTGTAGTCCCAGTTGTTTATTTTTCTTTTTATTCCCCTTGATGGTGAAGGTGAGTCCCCAAAGTCTTCTCTATGACTGATATCATGGAAAGTCATTCCTTTGTTGTCTTCTAAGAGCTTTATGGTTTCTGGCCTTATGTCCAAGTCTCTAATGCATTTTGAGTTTTGCAAATGGTGTTAGAGACAGGCCTAGCTTCATTCTTTTGCATGCGTCTGTCCAGTTTTCCCAACACCATTTGTTGAAGAGACTTTCCTTTTTCCATTGTATGCTTTTGGCCCCTTTGTCATAGATTAACTGACTGTATGTGAATGGGTTCGTTTCTAATGATTCAGTTCTATCCCACTGATCTGTTCCTCTGTTATTATTTCAGTACCATACCGTTTTGATCGCTATTGCTTTGTAATATAGTTCAAAGTCTGGAAGTATAATCTCTTCAGGTCTCTCTTTTTTCTAATGATTCCTGTGGCTATTCGAGGTCTTTTGTTGTTCCATACAAATTTTAAGATATTTTTGTTCTATTTCCTGGAAATAAGTCCATGCAATTTTAACGGAGAGTGCATTAAACCAATATATTGCTTTGGGTAAGATGGCCATTTTAATGATATTGATTCTTCCCAGCCATGATTAGGGGATGTCTTTCCACTTCTTTGTGTCTTCCTCTATTTCTTTTAAGAAGGGCTTATAGATTCTGCTGTACAGATCTTTTACTTCCTTTGTTAGGTATATGGTCAGGTATTTCGTTCATTTAACTTCTATTTTAAATGGTGTGATTTTCACGATTTCATTTTCATTTAGTGTTTTTTTTTTTTTCGAGCATAGAAATGCAAAAGATTTTCGTGTGTTGATTTTGTAACTGTATTCATTCGTTTTTTTGATAGAGGTTTGAGATTTCCAATATATATAATCATGTCATCTGCAAATAATGAGTTTTACTTCCACATTTCCAATTTATATTCCTTTTTCTTGCATAATTGCTCTGGCTAAGATCTTCAGTACAATGTTAAATAGCAGTGATGAGAGTGGACAACCTTGCCTTGTTCTTGATCTAAGAGGAAACGCTTTCAATTTTTTACCATTGACTATGATGTTGGCTGTGGGTTTTTCATTTATGACCTTTGTTACGTTGAAGTACGAACCTTCTAGTCCCATTTTATGGAGGATATGTTTTTAAAAATAATAAATGACTGTTGGATCTTGTCAAAAACTTTCTCTGCATCTATTGATATGATCATGTGGTTTTTCTCTTTGCTCTTATTGATATGGTGTATGACATTAATAGATTTATGTATGTTGAACCATACTTGCATCCCTGGGATGAATCTCACTTGGTCATGATGGATAATTTTTTTATGCCTTGTTGAATCCATTTTGCTGCTATTTTGTTGAGAATTTTTGCATCTGTGTTCATTAGAGATAATGATCTGTTTAATTGATCTTCTGGGTTGTCTTTTTTCTTTTTCATGTATTTCTGCTCAAATTTTGATTATTTCTGTTCTTTTGATTTATGAATTTAATTGTTCTTCTTTCTCTAGTTGTTTAAATGTAGACTTAAGTTTTTTAATTTGTGATTTTTCTCATTTTTCGAGATAGCCTGGGATTACGATGAGCTTTTCCTTTAGTACTGCTGTTGCTGCATCCCATAGATTCTGGTAGCTCATGTCCCCATTATCATTTGTCTTTAAGTAATTTTTAAGTTCCTCTTTGATTTCCTTTTTTACCCGTGTCCTCCAGGAGAATATTATTGTGTTTCCAATTAGTTTGGGGTCTTCCAGCTTTCTTTTTGTGGTTGATTTCCAGTTTTAGGCCATTGTCATCAGAGACGATACTTGGTATGACTTCAATCTTTGTGAATTTGTTGATAGATGTTTTGCATATGATCTATCCTGGAGAATGTTCCATGAGCGCTTGAGAAGAAAGTGAAATCTTTAGTCACTGGGTGAAATTCTCAGTATATGTCTATTAGAAGTATCTGTTGCAGATTGTCATTTAAATTGGCTGTTTCCCTATTACATTTCTGCTTCATTGATCTGTCCATTGTTGTTAAGTGGGATGTTGAAATCCCCCACTAATTGTCTTGCTGTCAATGTCTCTTGTCAGGCTTAATAATACTTGCTTGATATATTTTGATGCACCTTCATTTGGTGCATATGTATTAATAAGCATTATGTCTTCCTGCTGGATTGATCCTTTAATCATTAGTGTCCCTCTGTGTCTTTTGTTATACTTTCTAGATGATAGTCTGTTTTATCTGATATGAGTATAGCTATTCCTGCTCTTTGTGTTTGCCACTCAGCTGTAGGATTGTCTTCCAGCCATTGATTTTGAGCATTTGTTTATCTTTCAGAAGAAAGCTGGTTTTCTGAATGCAGCAGAAGGTTGGGTTATGCTTTTTAATCCATTCAGCCACGCTGTGTCATTTGACTGGTGAGTTAAGTCCATTAACATTTAGGGTGATTATTGATATATAGCTGCTTAGTGTTATTTTATAATTTGTCTTTTTTATGTTGCTCCAGATGACACATTTATTCTCTTTCTCTTCTTAAGTCAGATGGGTGTAGTTATGTTTTGACTGATTTTGCTTTTTGTTTTCTCTTTGTTTTTTTCCCTGGGGCTGTATTTTGAGGTTTTCTGGAAGTTAGCACTCACAGTTCTGTCTCTACTTCCTAATTTTGTTTGAAAGCATATTATTCTTCCACTCATTCTAATGATCCACATTTTTGTTCTCATCTGTTCCACTCTACTTTTGATATTTACTTTCTTATATTTTTCTGTGTAGTTTCTTTATGCTCTATAGAGTATCCTTTAATATTTCTTTGTAAAGCTGGTTTTGTGGTGATGAAGTCCTTTAACCTTTGCTTGTCAGAAAAGCTTTTTATCTTTTTTTTTCAGTTCTGAATGATAATCTTGCCAGATATAGTATCCTAGGTTGAAAATCCTTTTCTTTCAGCACTTTGAATATATTACGTCATTTCCTTCGACCTGTATAATTTCATTTGAGAAGTCTGCTGACAGTCTTATGTGGGCTTCTCTGTGTGTGTCACATTTTTCTCTTGCTGCTTCTAAGATTTTTTTCTTTATCTTTTATCTTTGTTATTTTGATGATGATGCCTCTAGGTGTAATTCTATTTGGGTTTCTTTTGTTAGGAACTCTTAGCTTTCTGGATCTGGAGACTTGCTTCATTCTTCAGATTGGAGGCATTCTTATCTATTATTTCTTCAAATAAATTTCCAGCCCCCTTTTCTCTCTCTTCTTCTGGGACTTTTATGATTGAACGTTGTTTCTTTTGATGTTATCCCAGAGGTCTCAAATGTTCTTTTTTTTTTAATTTTTTTAAATTTTTTTATGTCTTTGTTGGTTTTCTTCATTGAGTTCCTTTGTCCTATCTTCCAGATCACAGATTCTATTGGAAGCTTCATCTATCCTATTGTTAGTCCTGCTCTTGAGTTCTGTAATTCATCCATGGCATCTCTTACCTGTTTAATGTCTTGTTTTAAATCTTCTGTTTGCTTCCTGACATCCTCCTTTACTGCCGCTTCTATTTCTCTATTCCTACAAATATGTTAATACCTGTTATCCTAAATTAATCCTCAGGTAATTTACATAGTCTGTTGTATTCAGATTTTCTCCTGGGTTTTTTTTATTGGGTCCATCATTTTGTGTATATTACTCTGTGGCTTTGCTCTATTTTGCATTCTGTTTTTGTTTCTTAGGTTTCACTTTCCCTGCCATAATGGTGTTGCATAGGTGTGACTGGCCTAGGATTGGTAAACAGGCTGAAGTTTTTACTCTACCTACAGGGTGGTGCTATTGGGTAGTGGTGAGGTTTATTCCTGTACGGGATTGCCTTCTCACTGTAATCTGGGGTTGGGGTATCCAACAGCCAGCATATCTGGTGGAAATATGTGGTGGGCAGGATATCTGCTGGATGGATCCCAGGCTCTGGCATGAAATGGTTGAAGGAGTGTTTGGTTCTGGGAATTTCTTTGTCTGACTTTGGGTTATGGCAGCATTCAAAATTTCACAGTGCAGGCTCCAGCTCAGCTCCCAGTGTGTTAGGTCTCCCTTCATCCTCTGCCAAATTGGCCTTCACTTGCTCTGCATCTCAGCCCTGCTTGGTGTGCTTCTTGTTGCCTCTGCAGACAGTCCCGAAATCCCTAGACACCTCTCTTGGATCTGCCCCACCACACATCTGGAGACTTCTAAGCTCTGTCCCAAATCTGCCTCTTAGCTGAGAACCACACTGGATATCCTCACTCACTGTTAGTCGTCCATTCCATTTCCTTCTTAAATGCCAATTGTTTCTTGGTGTTTGTCTCAGGAAAACAGATGATTTTTTTTTCGCTGTCTGTGGGAAATGACCCGAAAGTATTTCCTGTCAAGTCACCATCTGGAAGTCGATCTCACTAATTCTTTTTAATGTAAAGAATTTGGGAGACTATATCTTTATAAATGAGTTAAACCTACCATGTGATTTATTAGCGGTCTTGCTCAAAAACTGCTTTAAAAATTCTGAGGTTCATAATTTCATAATGATTATTTAAAACCACAATTGTTACCTTACTCATATTGAATTAAAGTCTTATTTTTCTGGTAATGACTCACAAATAAATAACTTTACTTGTGCTATTTTACTTTAATTCTATCCAAATTTTTAATCCAAGTTAAGGGGACTGAAAATTAATCCTTCTTCGGCCCCACACTTTGTGTCTCCAAACCGGATCTTCTAATTTTATTTCTGCAAGTGAATTTCATTATTGCTTCAGTTTTCTGTGCTTACAAATGAGCTTTTCCTTCCCTCCTCACCCTTTTCCTGCCTCACTTCTTTCTTCCCTCCCTTGCCTTCCTCCCCTTCCTTCCTCCCTTCTTTCACTCCTTTGTTCCCTTCACTTCCTCCCCCCTCTTTCCCTTCCTTCTCTCCTCTCCCTTTATTTCCTCCTTCCCTCTTTTCCCTCCCTCCCCTTCTTCTCCTTCCCTCCCTCTCTCTTTCCTTCATCCCTCCTCCCTTCCTTATTTCTTCCCTATCTCTTCTTCTTCCCTTCATCCCTTCCTTCTTTTCCTCCATAGCTCAGAAGTCTTATTATATTTTCTCCACATGTCATAATTAGTCCATTACTCTTTAATTGCCTGCTACTCATCACAGTAAAGACCATGATTACCTTACAAAATACTCATATTTGTTTCCTAATTTATTTCTTGAATATATAAAACATTTTATTGAACATAAATAGCATTACTCTGTTGCTCAATATGTATCATTAAGTTTGATCCCATTTATCTTTCACTATTTTACTTAATCCATTACTAACATGAACTCTCAACTTCAGTTCAGTTTGAGATCCTCTTATCCTCTCCCCCTTCCTTCTCAACCTCTCTGTTTTTTGTCGTAGCTAACTATACTCATTTGGTTTTGTCATTAAAAAATCCTGTGCTTTGAAGATTCCTTGCAGAAAAGGTGGTGGTGGCCACTGATTTGCACTGAGTATTTTATAGTTATAGCAGTCTGTTTTAAACTAATTATAGCCTCAGTCCAAAAACATAAACCCTGACTTCTCCAACTCTATATACTTTATGTAATTGAAAAAGAAATTACTTCTTTATTTTATTTTTCTGAAAAAAATTTCTGTGGTTGTGGTTATTCATACTGCCTTTGTCTTTTAATTTGTATGCTGACATTAAAGGTGATTTATGTGCCCCATTACACTATTAGAATATTATATGTCTTCATATTTACCTTTATCAATGAAGTTTATGCTTTCATGTGAATTTGTAAGAAGAGTCCAAGTGGCCTTAAGTTTGGAAGCTGCACATATATTTTTCTCCTCTCATTTCTAAAATGTATATATACACATCATCCTAGTGGATCTGCTGTCCTCTCTGAAGACTACCTTCTCATTCTTTCTCTCTCCCTCTCCTCTCTCTCTCTGTTTCAATTGATTTATGTCTATTGTTAAAAAGTCTTCCAATCTGTAATTATATCAGCAGTTCTTATCTGCTTTTCATATTATTATGAAACTTTCTTCTTGGTTTAACACCATGCTTCATAGAGTTTGATAATTTTTATGACAGCAGTGAATTTTCTCCTGTTTCTTTGATTTATTGTATGAATTCACTAGAATGGTCTAAGCACTCATACTGCCTTGAGAAAATTTCGCTTAACTTAAATTCCACAGGTTTGTTTTTAGTCCTTTATCTCAGTTTCCCTTTTTAACTTTTAATTTTATGAGGCATATGAGTAACGTGCAGGTCATCTTTTCATATATTAGACATTTTTAAATGATCTGGGGTGTTTTGAAATTAAAAGAGTAAAATCATTGAAAGATAAAACAAAATTTCAAAGCTCAGAATTTCAGACTTTAAAATTTTAGTGAAACAAAGTTTCTTGGTTTTTTTTTTTTTTTTTTTTTTTGCAAAATCATGCATTATTTTGACAAATAAAATGATATTTCTGCCTGAAATATTGCTTTTTAAACAGGTGGTCAAATGATATGGATTGGATACTACAGCTTAGTACATAACCTGGTGAAAATGTCCTGGGAACTCCGGGGAGAGGAGGAACAGGATGGATTTAGAAGCAAAATATATCAAACATTATGGAAAATAAAAGATAATGAGGAAGATGAACTAATCCTAAATGCAATAAATATAGCTCAGGTAAGATAAAATGCTGGGCAATAAGTTAGCACTTTTATCCCCAGGAAATAGGTTTGTCCCTTTTAAGGGAAAGGAATGTCCATATTTGGTGAGTATCTCTGAATTATAGTTGAGAACATGATTTTTTAAAATTCAAGCTCATCAAAATTTAGTTAAAGATAAGAAAAGATTGGGACTCTTCTGATTAAACGGTTTGAGGAAAGGAATTGATTTTGGCAGAGTAATTGTTCTGCTTTGAGATACATGTATAAATATATTGATCATACATTCCAGTTTTCCCAGGTTCTCCTGGGTCTATTAGTAGTGAATTAATTCACTCTCAAAGGTGTCTCATTTTGGATAATAAGTTATTTCACTTTCTTATTTAAAAATTTTTATTTTTAACCTTAGCCAATATGCATTGCAAATCT
The DNA here is from genome assembly GCA_004363575.1 of Solenodon paradoxus. NCBI lineage: Eukaryota > Metazoa > Chordata > Mammalia > Eulipotyphla > Solenodontidae > Solenodon > Solenodon paradoxus. Next base: position 344,668 of record RJWH01000084.1, on the reverse strand, counting down.
GGACTGGCTAATCATAAAGTCTTTAAAGTTAAAAATATGTTTTATAATTTATTGGATTTTCTTCATTTCCATGGTTTTATTAACATACTACATATTGGATATGTATATTATATTCAAAGAAAATCATGAAGTTAACTGTCCATTCTTTAAAAAAATACAAATGTTTTTCCAGCGTTTCTTTACCCAATGATATTTCAAAGCTCCACTGTATAGCTTTTTCTAATCTGTCTTATTTGAGGCTACATTTGTTAGTTTGTTATGCTATGTATGATTTTTTTCCTGTCATTGAATGTTTTTTTTTCTAGGCTTCACAAACATATTGTCCTAATACTTTTAGTGTCTTGTTTTCCAATAGTAATTATAAATATGAATTAATGTTGACAACAAGAGCTAGTAATGAATTCACTCTGTCTAACTTATGGTCAGATCATGTGACTGGGTCATTATTGGCAACACAGGATCTGTCTACTCCACATTCTTAATAGAGAATGAAATCTTAAACACTTTGCTTTTTAATCATAAGTTTGATTTGGAGTAATGACTGTTAAAACAGTGCAGAATTCTCTGTAGATTTCTATATATTTTTCCTTGAAAAGGACAGTCAGAGGATTGTCTGCTTAAATCATGTTACTTGGAATTTCATAGACTTACTCTTATGCATACTTTTATACTTCAGCTTTGTCCTTGGTTTGGGGTTGAGGACAACAGAAAGAAAAAGAAAAACAAACAAAATTATTGTATCTAATATAGTGATGACCACTCTAACACTCAGAATTCATTTTATTGGGATTTAGAAAATAAATCCTCCTTAGTTTCATGTACTCTCTGAAACTTATTGATTTTGTATAAGATGCTCTTCGGAGTTTATAAAATGATAATCACATTTTTGATCAGTTTCTTTTAAACAGAAATAGAAGACAGTATGTATTCATCTCACTCTTATTTTGTTTTTACTCTTTCCATGAGTCGCTCAATGATTTACATTATCCTCTGCCTTTGTATCTATTTTTATATGCCACTTCACATCTCATTTGGATTATACTATAACTTAATAAATATGTCAATTCAAATTTGTTATTTCTGTAATTAGAAGTCTATTTATATGCCTGCTTTCAGGGACAATTATTTGTTATAAGACAGCCATCTTTCCTCAAAGTTTAGTAAATATCTATAGATAACTGCTTTTGAAATTCATGTCAGTTACTCAGACATAGCAAATAATTTTTTTAAATGTGAGAGCTAAGCATATACCTTATTAGTCAATGCTCAGAATAAAAGAATAAACAAAAGCATAACAAGATGTGTTTGTTTTCTATGCTCAGTGAGAAGGCTTCTACAAAATACTTTTATTTTAAATAGTAAATGTATAGGAAAGGCAAGGTTGCCTCAGAATAATCTAAATTAGAAACCTCTAAAAGCAATTATTTTATGTATAGTATACATTCAATATAAAAATCAGTTGAATTTTCTTTATATAGATTAACTAAGAGATATTATTCCATTCTTTGTCTCTTTTACATAAAACATACTATTTTCGAATATAAATGTATATAGCAGGGGACTTACAGGTATCACTTAATTTATTTTGAATTCCTTTACTTAATACAAAGATACTGCAAGTATATGAAGTAAGAAATTACATAAAAAATTCTACAAAAATTAGTAAGAATATAAATATGCATATATTAAATATAAGACTATTTTTCTATATTGAATTTTATGGATGATACAACAAAGTTAAAAAAATGACCTTTATACATTTTATTGTCTTATCCACAAGACACATTCTCCAGAAATGGATACGGAACAATATAAGTGGAATATTTATATGTGGTTAACCATATCAAAGTTCATGGCATATAATGGGAGTTCAGGTAAATTGTTATCTGACATTTTCTTATATTAACTTCTTATATATTAAGAAGTTGCTCTGGAGACTTCAATAATGAGTTGGAAGAACATCAAGGACACAAGGCCCAGAACATTGGGAGAAGGCCGCCGTGTGAAAACAATAGAGAATGTGTCTGTAACTGTTCACCTGCCAAAATTAGATAGCTGCAGTTATGTAGTTAAAGAACAAAAGGCTGCATAAACAATCCAATGTAACTATAAACTTGCTTACATGAGATTTTTGAAACAATGCTGTGTATGAATTCAATAAATAGGTTGAGTTCAGGATATTCTGAGTCCTCAGTCTGAAGACTGTTGGTCCCAATACCCCAGCTTTCTATAATCTCACTCTCTTCAGTTGCCAGTCTCTTGTGGTACCCCCTTCCTCTGCTCTGTTCCCAGGAAGCAATCCTGGCAAATATATCCCTTTTAATTAGTGTTGTGTTTTTCAGGTAACTACCCATAAATGGGATTTCTATTTTCAGTTTTCTTTCTAGGACACTCCATACTGCTTTCCAGAATGTTTGCATCAATTTACATCACTGCCAACTGTGTATGAGGTTTCCTTTTCTTTACTAACACTTGTTATTTACAGTCGTTTAGATAATAGCCATTCTCACAGATATGATGCTGATTTGATTTGTATTTCAAAAAAACGATAAGGAAGATTAGAACTTCTTTTCATGTGCCTATTGGCCATCTTTATGACTTCCCTGGAGAAATATCTATTCAGATCTTCTACCCATTTTTCAAGTGAACTTTTTTCTATTGTTGTTTTATTAATTCATTGTATATTTTAATTAACTCTTTGTAGGATGCATGGTGTGCAGTTACCTTCTTTTATTCAGTACGATGTCGTTTGTTTTACTGATAGTTTCACCTTTTGTTTTGATGTAATCCCTTTTGTTTATTTTGGCTTTATTCCCCTTGACATTGGAGTCATTTCCCAAATATATCTCAAGGAGATATTGTTTGTTTTTGTCTATGTATTTTATAGTTTTAAGTTTTATCTCTAAGTCATTAATCCATACGAATTAATTTTTGTGATCTAGTTTCATCCTTTTGCATGTATCTGTTCAATTTTCTCAATATCACTTATTGAAGAGACTATCCTTGTTCCACTGTATGCTCTTGGTTCCTTTGTCATAAATTAGTTGTCCATATATGTATGTGTTTATATTCCTGGACACTCAATTCTGTTCTATTTATCTGTGTGTTTTTTTCTATTCCAATACAATAATGATTAGACTACTTTTGTTTTGTACCATAGTTTGAAATCAGGGAGTGTTTCACCTCCATTTTTGTTATTTTCACAGGATTGTTTTGCTTTGCTATTCTGGGTCTTTTGGAGTTCTAAATAAGTTCATAATTTTTGCCCTATATCTTTGAAGAGTGATTATGGGATTTTGACAGGGATTGCATTAAATCTGTATATTGCTTTAGACAATAAAGCTATTTTAACAATGTAAATTTTTTCAATCCATGAGCATGGATTATCTTTCCATTTCTTTATATCTCCTCCTCCTCTTCTTTATAAGGTCTGATAGATTTCAGAGTACAAGTCTTTGACCTCTTTGGTTAAATTTATTCTAAAGTATTGCATTCCTTTTATAGATTGGATTATTTTCTTGAGTTGTTCCTTTATTAGTTTGATATATTGATATATAGATATATTGATAGATATATATATAGTATTGATATACAGAAGTGCAACAAATTTTTATATTAATTTTGCAGCCTGTTTCTTTACTATATCCATTTATTATTTCTAACAACTTTTTACTGGAGTTTAGGTTTCTCTTTATATATTCTCCTATTATCTGTAAGTAGATATAGTTTTATTTCTCCCATTCCAATTTGGTACATTTTATGTCTGTTTCTTTTCTAATTTCACTTCCAACACTATGTTGGATAGTAGTGGTGAGAGTGGACATCCTTGCTTTATTTCTGATCTCGTAAGAAAGGTTTTATTTCATTCACATTCAAGGTGAGTTGTAGTGTTTTCAATATGTTATTCCAGTCTCTCCTGGTTTTTAGAATGTATGCTAGTCTAACAAGAGTACTGTTATGTATTCCTTCCTGTTTATTCCCTTGGCAGCTTTAATATTCTTTATTTTTCTTGGGCTTTTGATAATTTTACAGTTACATGTCTTACTGTAGGTCTCCCTGTATTTAGATAACCAGGAATTCTGTCAGATTCATGGTTTGTATATTGGTTCCTTCCCCTAGTTTGGAAAGTTTTCAGTTATTATTTCCTCAAATAAGTTCTCTGTCCCCTTCTGTCTTATTCACTTTATTAGATTCCCGTTTTCTTATGTTGCTGTATCCTTATGATGTTAGAGACCTCTTGGAGTGTATTTTTACTTTTTATATTTATTTTTTCTCGTTTCTTTGACTGGTTCCTTTCACCATTTCTATCATCCAGGTCACTTATCAGGTCCTCCATTTTGTCAGTTCTGTTTCCATATTTTTTGGTAGTTCTCAATATCTTATTCATGCATTCTAGAATCTCTTTTAGTTTCTTAAAAAAATTTTTCTGCCTCTGCTCACTATTTTTTTTAACTCATTGACTTATTTCACTGAGTCTTCTTACAAATAAATCTCTAAGCTGTTTTTTTTTTTTTTTAGTTTTCTTTTATCTCATTGAGTTTCTTTAAGATTGCTACCTTGAATTCGTTATCTGTTAAAAAGATACAGTCCTCCTTATCTTTAAATTTGTTTATTGTCAAGGTATCGTTGCCTCCCTTTGATATGATAGGACATTGAAGTTTCAGAGTATTTTGTGCACTCTTTCCTTCCATAAAGACTTTGGAACTGAGCTGCTTATCTTTTATTTTAACAGCAGGTAGTGGTCTGGTTTTATTTTATACTTTTGATTCTTGCAGACTACAGTGTTAAGGATAACTTACTGATTCAGCAGGGTAGAGGATGGTGCTGGTTTCTGCAGGAGAATGTGCAGGGTTGGGGGTTAGCTTTTGTTTTCGGTTGCAGTGGGGTCTTTGTTTGCATAGGTGACACCAGAATCAACCCTCCTGTCTGGGATCCAAGATATGCTTCTTGTACGACTGTCTGCTATGGTTTTAGTATGGTTTTCCTCTTTTAAGCACAGATCCCTAAAGATGAAAGAGGAGGGTGTACAGTCCACTGTTGTTTTCCTTGTTGACTTCCAAGCACATTTAGAGACCGATGTCGCAGACTCAATCCTTCATGTTTGACCTTCACCCAAGCCACGTGATTGTACACCACATAGTCTTAGTCTCCCTTCATCAGGACTTGGAATTCCACTACCCTGCACTCTGTACCACCTTCTGCCTTTATTACTGCAGTCACTGTAGCTGCCTTGTGTGTCCTTCTCTGCTCACCTTCAGTCACAACATGCGTGAATTCCTTGGGCAATCTTACCATTGCCCACTCTGTTATTCCCTGACATGCCAAAGTGCCTCAGCCTCATCATTGTGCTGTAGGGTTCCCTACTGATGTCACTTCAGTGGAGAACTACTTGTCTCTTTTAGAAGCCAAGTTGGGAAGACTTTCTGTTGCCATCTTAGTTAGATTTTGCCAGCAGTATTTTATTTGTAGATTTTATTTTCAAGTCCAAGCAAATAACAGTTTAATTATTGGAAAAAGCATGATAAATTACCAATGTTCATGTATTCAAAGTACATAGTTGACATAATTATTGTGATTTTTGTAAAATATCACTGTTCAAGTAATATATTAGTTCCTCTATTATGCATTTTAAATTATATAAGTATTTTAATTGTCACTATCAGTTATCAAGGATCTAATAAACCTGGTTTGGGGAAGGTATCTGAAGGAATATTATGGAATACCACTAATATTTACCAAGATTGTATTCTAATAATTAAGATAATTACTTTGGTTTTAGAATAAGTTTCTAGACTCAGCAGATGAAGTAGCTTAGAACTTAGAAATTTAAGTCTCAATTTTAGTAATGAAAAACTTTAAGCATTTACCAAACAAGATTAAAATTGACTTTAATGTGTTATACCAATTTTAAGTCAATTGCCTGGGACTATAATGAATTGAGAAAAGTGATAATTATTAAAAAAATAGAATAATTTTTTTATAATTTCCTGTCATCATGATGTCTTTGTTTTTGTTTTTAATTTTAAATTGAAGTAACATTATACCATTATAAAGGTTTCAGGTATGTATCATTACAAATCAGTATCTCTATAGACTTTATTGTTTACTGCTAAAAGTCCAATTCTATTCTTCATCATGTAATTGACTCCTTTTACTCTATTTGCCTACCTTCCATCTCTCTTCCTTTAAAGAAACCACTAATTTGGACTTAGAGTCTAAAAGTTTATATTCATTTTACTTAGTTAAATTATTTGGTTTCTCTATATGCCACTTGTGAGTAAAATTGCATGATGTTTGTCTTTCTGATCTCACTAAGCATAAGTCACACAAGGTTCACCTCTGTTGTTTCAAACAACAGCATTTAATTTAAAATCAAAATTTTAAATATGTGAATAGTTCCCATTGTGTACATAACGATATCATCTTTATCCCACCTATTGAAGAACACTTACATTGTTTCCAGTTCTTGGCTATTGTAAACAATGCTGCAATAAACATGGAAGTGTATCTATTTCTTGAAATTAGTGTTCTTGTATTTTTGAGCAGTATTTTGAAGCTGAAAATTTTTGTCTCTAAATTTGAACACTTATTCTATTTATATTTAATACCATTACAATGTATTCGTGCTTATTTCTATATTTTATTATTTACTCTTCTATTTGTATTTCCTGTTTCTTATTCTTTTTAAAAAATATATAATTTTTTGTTTTAGGGGAAAATCTTATTTTTATTTTTGTTTACCATTCCATATCACCCCCTATGTTTTTTGGCATTTCTTTCACATTCTTTCATTGATGTAGCCTGCTAAGGAACATTACCTCAGATTCCATTTTTAAACACTTACATTTCATGATATATTCCTACTCAGCAATATCTACATAGGCTTTAAAATTCATGACTTCCTTATTGCACTATTGAAATTTGACATTTTTGTTAAGAAATAACAGTTTTGAATATGTATGTTAATTTAATTTTTATTGTCAAATAATATTTTTATTACTGAAGTTTAATATAGAGATACTTTTATGTTTTTCTGAACCATAAGCTGATCATAATATTTAACTTCATTTATTTCTCTTTGCTTACACAATATTCCTGTTGGTTCGATTGTCTGTGTTTACATATATTATAATTTTACACAATTATTTTTTATTTCGATTTATTCATATATTTATATGTTTTTTTCTTGGTCTTTTTTCTGGAATTTCTGACCTTATACATAGGCTTTTTTTCTATTTTAAAAAAAGAAACCCTTTCAGTTGTCTGCTATTTAACATCTGCTGGGACTAATTATGTCAATATCCACCTGCTAGAAAAGACTTATATTCAATTTAATTTTGGAGGGAAGTTTTATTGACTAAAATTTCTTGGTCAGTACAGCTATGACATAAAATTAATTCATCAATTAATTTTTTTCTCTTACTAATTGTTTTTCCATGCATTATTTTGATGACTTGGTTACAAAGGTATTTTATCTGCTTTTTCGTTTACTATTAACTGATACATTTCAATGTCAAAATGCATATTTACATGTCAATACATGATTTCAGATGTAATGATGTCATAAAGTAACTCCCTTACATTCATAGCTAATTGTTCAAAAGACAAAGTGATAGCATCTGTGCAGTCTTAGTTTTTCTTTACTACTCATTTGTGGTCTTCTAAATTCCCCAAATTTCACAGCTAAAACTCTTTCCATTTCATGCTTATTTTTGAGGAAAATAATACTCATTTATTTCAGACATTAAAATCTTTCTTCTCGAAGGAGTCCTGTAGAATGGTCCTGTAGAATGACTTAAACAATGAAAAGCATCACGTATCTGAGTAAGGCAAAGCAACATTATTTCAAAAGAATGAGCATATTTGGCCTATAAGTATAATATATTAGAGCAAAAATATTTTGAGTTTGTTAAAATTTATTTCCTTGTCTGTAATAGTCTGGATGTTTTCTATGTGTTATCTTTACTGGTAATTTTAATTTTATAAGACACAAGCATGATAAGCTCAAGGTTTCCTCTTTATTTTTTGACACTATTATTGCAACACTTATTTCCAGTAATGAAACTATAAAAAATTATTTATGTATAAACATTTTTAATTTCTCTTAAAATTTTATTGATTCTCAAATGCATTTGACCAATGTACTATTATCCTGTGGTATTTCTTTGGGCTTGATTATGGAAATGAATAGCTTCCTTCAACTGATTAGGTAATTTGAATTTAGAAATGAGGCAGGCACAACTATGCATTATAACAGCAATTTAATGGGGTGACATATCCACGAGGGACCCTTAATACCAGAGCTGGTGAAGAGGCTCCTGTCAATGAAATATCTGTACCCAGCCTCAAACTAAAGGATCTTTTTATTCCCTCTCTGGTATATGTTATCGTCTCACCACAAGAATCTTGGCCTCCTATCCTGGAGCCCACTACTTCAGGGCTTTTATTCTTCTAAATGTGAGACAGGAATGATGAGTCTTAGGGGTATGGGAAGGAATGAGTCACAAGTTAAAGGGTCTAGACTTCATTAAATACCTGGGAGTTGTCACATACCTAAGATGGCACCATTCAAAATGGAATTGAGTCATTTCTATTTCATACAAGCAACAAGTTCCGTGGTATAAAATAACTAAAAGCTTTCTTTTACAAGTGGAGAAGTCCGTCAGTCTTTACGACCTGCCTTGCTGCTCAGTGTAAAAATAACCTCTAAAACAACTTGTACAGTGAAGACTTGTGACCAGAGGCTTTGATTTAAAATATGAAGTATTTATTCCATTCTTATTTAAATTAATGAAAATGACTATAGTAGCACAATTTTTGTTCTTTCCTTCCTAACACCTTGCTTCTAGAACCTTTTCTTATATAAGATAATCACATTACTGACACAGAATGAAATATAGTATTCATTATAAGCTACTGTACATTATATTTGGGAGAATTTATGTAATAATGATTGAATATATTTGAATGTTTATTAAATTAAATAGAAATTTTCTTTTTCTACTTCAAAACTAAACATGCAATTAATATGCTAAATTATTGAATTTAATGAATAAAATTTTGTATTTAATACCTCCATTTATCTGCATCACTGGTATATTCATTATAACTATAATGTACTCTGATGGCTTTTTTTATCCATAGTAACATTCTATCATTTACAATTATTGGTGATTCTGTTCATAAAATTTGGTGCTTAATGGAGGTTAGAGGGGAGGTGAGATATTTAATAGCATATTTGAAATGAAAAAAACATTTCTAAATAGATCTCTAAACATGAGCCCTTCATCTGACAAATTAAAATAAACCAAATTGTTGCCTGAATATTTGGGAAAGAAATAAAAAACTGTCATATAGTCACAGTGGCATAATAAACAAATGTTAATTGATGTGCTTTGTTTGAAATACTTCCAGGGAGACTTGTTATGAGCAAGGTTCTTCTGTATAGGCAATTCAACAGCATATGTTGGCACATCTAGGAAAAGTCATCATGTATAAATGCTTTCTGCCATCTGGTATATGACCTAAAATATCAAAAGGAAATATGTACAGCTAACATGAATGTGTGACTTTATTCAGAGTACCTTTGACTCATTAGGCAAAACACTTTGTGGTTAGCTTTCATGGTGAGATCTTTAAAATAAAATTTGTTTTTATTCTTAATGATATTTCCATATTCCTAATGAACTCTATAAAACATCAAAAGAGAAAAACAACACTATTAGTTTATATTCTCTCAGTACCTATTTCTGTCCTCCTCCACATATGGCTCTTATTTTCACATAAATGGAAACCCTGAGTGTAAAGGGAGATGTCTTTTTGAAAGTGTTTAGTTCCTTTAAATTCTTACCAACAGAATTCCAGTGTAACAGATACATAGTTTCAAGAGAACAAAAATATCGTAGAGCTTTTACAATGGTCCAGGCATTATGCTAAATATCTTACAAACATAATATATCTAAGATCCATGGACCTCACACCACCAGCAGCATCCTTACAGATTTGAGTCTTAATAGCAGTAAACTATGTCATTTGTGGTGGAACCACTGATGAGAGTGCTTAACCCAAAGGCTCTGCCACTTCCACTGTCATTTCACTCCTAAATTAAATATAAATAATTAATTTTTATTGAAGAGTTTTTGTGCCAGATACTGTGCTAGAAAATATATTCAACTTTTGTGGTAAATCTTTACAATGACACTGTAAGAGGGAGTATTATTATCACCACATTTTAGGAATAAGGAAATATAGTCAGAGTTTAAGTAACACATGCAAGATCATATAACTAGTGGATCATCTCTTCCAGTCCCCTTCTTAATCCACTAATAGCAACCACTGTTAAATTTTAATGTTCACACAGAATCCTGTAGTTATAGCATGCTTCCAGATAATGACAATAATGATAATCTGAAGGACCACAATTTAGTAGCAAGGAGTTACTCATCCTGTCTTTCTCAAATGAGATTTTATAAATCCTGTAGCATATAATCTTTTGAACAACCAATTTTAGTTATACTTAAAATTTGAAGGTTATAGAAAAGACATTATTATTTAAAAAAATAAGTCAGGTGTACAATGGTAGCGCCATCACTAAACATGGTGAGGACCTTGTACAGTCCTGGATCTGGGTTCATGACCCAGGGTACAGTGAAAAAATTAAACAACAAACTAAATAGAAATGCTTCTTCTTCCTGTCCCTCCCTTCCTCCCTTTCTTCCTTCCTTCCTTCCTTCTCTATAAAAAAGTAAAATGAACTACCTAAAACAAAAATAAAATTTTAGAGTATAGACCAAATTAGTGGATACCAGAAGTTAAAGAAAGAGGGTTAGCAAAATTAAATAAAAGGGGTCAATTATATGGTGAAGGATAGAACTGAACTTTAGTGGGAAAGTTAATGAAGTTGCTGATTCATAATGATGTACACCTGGAAGTTTTATATTAGGATACAATGTTAACTCAATAAAAAAAATTGGTAAATTGTTAAACTGTCAACTATTTCCAGCTCTAAGATTACTTAATGAGGGGAGAGAGAGAGAGAGAAAGAATTTGCAGCTACCTATGGTGCAATGACTGAACATTTTCTTACACTACTTGACATTAGAGAAGTGTCAAGTAGTGTAAATTAGCTTACATTTTGGTTTGTTTGTTACATTTCCCTAATTGTTTATGTAAAATTAAGAACTCTGGAATGACCAGTCATCCTATTGGCTAAGCTGACCCTCACAAAACTCTGAGAGGTAGTTTATTATCTTAAACCAGAAAGTGAAAAAACCAGAGCAGATTTAAGATATTTCAAACTGCAAAGTCCATCTCTCTTCTTGCTACTTCCTTCAAGAATACAAGCAAAACCTTTTATAGATAGGCAAATATGCATTTAACTGATAAGTAGTACTGTATTTTTCTAAGTTGAATGCCATGATCATTCATGATGGGGAAAATTTTTACTTGAAACTCAACTAAAGAACTCTTGGGAAAGATGTGGGAATGACTTCATTTTTGCTTCTTGAGATTGCTGGCATCTGAATCTATAATACAATCTGAGAGGGTAAAAAGAGAGGGATAGCCAAATGAGATATGGTGAAAATAGCATTGAGATTCTATAATGAAAAATAATCCTACCTTTTGAGATAGTGCATTTTACTGGAAATTATGTCATGAGAGGATGCTATTTTTGTCCATTCATTTGCTTACACATCTGTTCATTGATCACTCATAATAATGGTAGAACTCTTTGTTATTTGGAAATACATTTGTGCAGTATCATAATACCACATACAGATTTCCCAACTATTTGAAAGTAGATTGTCCCTGTGAAATCTTTCTTAAGCCAAAATAGCATAAAGTGCTAAAGTAATTCCTATTAATTTATGTGGATAAAAGTTTAATCCTCCCAGACTCCCAAAATAACCTACCAAATAAACCAAATAACATGTAAAACCTAAAATGATATTAACATTTAGTAAAAGCAGGAATACTGTGAAAATTCACAGCCTGTCTAAAGCAGTCTCAGGGAAGGAGTTTGGTGGTGCCACTTTCACTGTTCTGGATGCTGTTGCTGACTCTTGGCTGCTACTAAACCAATGCTGTGTGTTGTTTTGTTCTTTGCCTTTTGTCATTAATGCTAAATTCCTTTTGGTACTTCCTTCACTTAGGAAAATTGAACTAATATAGGTCTTTCATAAAAGTGAAGTTGCAGAAGTTGAGCATTCAAAAAGTGAGGACACCATATTGTTACTGATTTTGAGTTACTTTTCTTATGAAAATTTAAGCCAGCAAAGAGAAACAGAATAAATAGTTCAGGTATTGTAATTAGTATTTTACAGATTAACTTGAGATAATAAAGAATATTCTCAATATCAAAATAGCTATCAAGTGTCTTAGCTACCTTCCTTGATTTCAACCTAGTTAATAATATATGCAGTGCATGCAACTAGGAATAGTACAAACATGATTCTATACTACTGCCAATATTCAGAGATAATTGAGATCATAGACATTTTAAGAATAGGTACATTTATTTAGGACTAGTGATAGATTTTATTTTTTTCTGAAATAGCAAAAAAAAAATTTCTCTTGTAAAATTTCAATATTAATTTTCTAGCACTTTGAATCTTTATTCCATTTTTGGATGCTTTTTCTATCTGACAACATTTTATTTTATTTTTTATTTATTTTGCATGTTATTCCCATTTTTGTGACTTTCTTAGTAAACCAATTACCATCTGTTGCTATTTTTAACATTGCTTTAAAATATTTTTTCCAATTTATATCATAAGACTTTCCTAATTTTTACACTATAATTTTGTCTAGATAATGCAATAGTAAATCTCTAAACGGTAAGCTAAACTTGTCTTGTTCTTGAAATGCTAGAGAGGTTGTTACATGTTCGTATACAGAAAAACATTTTTTAATCCTTCATTATCTACTATAGGATCAATGTGCATATAAAATAAATCCTGAGTGGCATGAAGATGGAAAATATTGAATAAAAATTTAAGAAATGAGTCAGCACCCAACTTATTCATGGGAAAATTTCTAACATGAAAATATTGTGAACATTAAAAGAAGCATAACACATGACATTTTAAAACTTACATTTTCATTTATTATTACTGACTCCAGCCTCTGGAAAATATGCCTCTAGACATTTCAAGAAAATGTGTAATTAACAGTCAGTCATGGATATTGTAGAACATAAATAGGAAAATTCAGAAAATAACTCCTGAATAAAGGTTGCTTAAATGTTGTAGAATTTTTATGTTGTTTAAAATTATCAGAACATATTCAATTTAATTTAAATTGAAATCCTAAAATATCTTCATTGAATACTAAAAACAAAGCCCTTGTTTATTTTTTACTTAGAAGAAATTTTGTTCTGTAGAACTATTCTTTTGATGTGAAGGAATTAGATTATGCACAGAGAACATGTTCTTTATGTTATTTCAACTGATTATGTTCTTTTATATTATACATGCTTTGTAAATATTGTTTATCTGATGAAATTCTTGTGTGAGAAATATGACATATTTAAAATAGAAGTTATTTCATTAAATTAAAAAAATTAATATTGGCTTTGTTAATACTCAATTGTTTATTTCATTGAAAATTGTTATGAATTTTAGTATCTTTTGAAAAACTGCATTTTTCGTAAAGGTTATTTTCATTTAGTAGAAAGAATACAAAATTAGTCAGGAAATGTTTTATCTTGTACTTAGTAAAATATATTTTTCTTATTTAATTTGACTTCAGTTACCTTTTTATTTTTTCTTTCAACAGGCTGAGATTAATAACCCAAATGATCCTTTCACAAGTTATAATATGAAAGTTTCATCAAATGAAGGGGATGAAATTTTTTCCAAATACATAGGATGGAGAATTGCTGACACACTTTCTAAACTATTCTTTCCCTTTACTGATGCCCCTGTTCTTCCATTGAAAAAGACATTGACAAAACAGGATCAAATAAAACATATAAATAAAAAACAGGATTCAATGAAGAAGAGAGTTCTACATTTTACTGTAAGGTAAAGTGAAACAATACTCTAAATGATCCTATTATTTTGGGTGTTATAATAGTTGTTCAAATACAGTCCTTTTCAAAAGTCTTAGCAATTGTATATACTCATGTGCCATATTGTTTAACTCAGTTTCTCTTTTTCCATTCAAACTTTAGATTCACCACCTTTTAGGCATTGTATCATGAGCATGATATTCTGTTACTCCCTTTCAGAATTATTTTTCATATTTAAAATAAGCATTATTATATAACATAATGTTTTAATAAATCAAAGCCTCCTTTTAATTATTGACTTTCATTTGTCTAATTTAACCCCATATTTCCTTATCATTATTTGCTGTTTATTTTTCTAGCATCTGTAAATATAAGAAATGGTATATTTATTTTTCTCTCCATTTTTATGAATTTAGCCTTCTAAGCATACTATTTGGCATCCTGCATTTTTCACTTAATTCTTTAGAAATCCAATTCAATGTTTGAGGCCTCCTTAAAAGTATTTTCAGTATCAGTCCTAAATATCAGTCTCTTTAGGTCTTTTCGTTCTTCTTAAGTCTATTTTAGCATATTATGCTTTATTTGAATCATTTATTTTATCCCATTTTTCAGATTTATTTGACTATAATTGAGAACAATGGTGTCTTGGGATTACTTTCATTCTCTGTTTCTGTGATTATTCCCCATTTCACCAATTCTTGTGTTCGGTATTTATATTTTTCTCCTATTAGTCTCCTTCTTTAGCTCATTTAGGATTTTATCTATGTGAGTGTGTATGTGTGTGTGTATATTTAATGAACCAGTTTATAGATTCTAACTCATGTATATATTTTTTGTTCTTATGTCTCTGAAAACCATTATTTCTTTCCTTTGATATGTTTCGTGGTTTATTTCCTAATTTCTTGGAAAAGATGTTAAACCCTTTGGGGGTTTTCCCCCCAATGTTTGTTTAAATCATTACGATGGACACCCCTATGGCTCAGATGGCTAAGGTGCAGGTCATGTAAAGTCTAATAACTTGGATTGGATCCCAGAACTGGTGGGATCTTGGCTCTTGAACAAATTTTTTTTTTTTAAAATACACATACACGCAGACACACACACATGTATTCCAATAGCATGGACTATTGCTGCCCAAATATAAACCTTTATTCAGATGTAATAATTGACTTCGTGTGTATACAAATAACTAACAAAAAAAGACACATGTTTTCAAAGAATTTTGCCATAATTTTAGGCATTTGTTTCCCAGAATTCTAAAATAAGTGAGGAAAATACATAGTTTTAAGATTAGATCATAAAGCCTGTACCTTAGTAGTGTAATGTGCAGAAATAAAAAAAAAAATCTTAGAAATCTTTATACAACTGTAATATGATCAAGGTACAATAAAAATGCCAGCTATAAATTTCATGGGTATTGAAATTTACTTTAAAATCTCCACATATATTTTGTATATTCACAAGTATTGATACCCCACCCAGGTTCAACTGCTCACCTCCCAAAAGCCAATAAAGAGAGGGGTGTTGGTGGAAAGGAAATGAGGTTTAATCGGTATACCAGTAACCTGCGGGGATAGTGGACTTCTGTCTCAAAGACCATCTGAAGTTCCTCAGACTAGCATTGGGGTTGAAAAGTTGCAGAGCTGGAAAAGGGGAAATGTGCCAATCTTAGGTTCTCTCTTGGAGTCATCCAGAATTGTTGCCCCTGGGGTCTGGGTGGCATCATAACTGGAGGGTTGAGCCTTGCAGATTTGATGCTTTTCCTGAGGTTAGGTTGCTCTGCCATCTAGTTTCCTTGGCACTTCAACAAACAGATATTTGGGGAGAAAAGAAGATAAACCAGCTTGTGTTAGCAGAGAGGGTATTAACCCATAAGTGCCTTAGTGAGAGATATTTCAGCTGTTGTTAATGTAACTGAACCTCAGCCATGAAAGTAAAATTAATCTGGGGTCACAGAGAGGACACTGAACAAGGGTATTTGATCTCCTATCATGGTGAGTTAAAGGAAGACATTGTAAGAAACTAGAAAACTAGAAGAAACTGGGTATTGTGGAAGGGAGATTAGAGAAACAGTAGGGAAAAGGGTAAATAGAGTTTAGGTAAAAAGGCAGTTGGAGGTGAATGGTGCCTGCTGGGACAGAGAGGGAAGACAAAAACGATTTTCAAAAACCCACTGGGAGTGCTTAAAAGAGCAGAATGCAGACATAAGAGATATAAGCAGAAATAAAGGTGAATGAAATCAAATGTGAAGGTAGAAGATATAAATAAGGGGAGACATTGAAATGGAGGGATGCAAATGGAGGGCTGTACACTTTCAAGTAGGGGAGGAGAATATGCAAAGGAAGAGAAGTAGATAGAAGAGGAATGGAGTAGGGTGAAGACCCATGGTGTGCTGTAAATTTTGAGAGATTTGTAAATTAAACTTCACACGAGAGTCTACAGTTCATTAAGAAAATAACATCATTCATCACTGATCTTTGAAAACATTATCTCATAACCACTTTTTCACAGCTCATTATAAGCTCTAACTATTAGAGTGTCTCCAACCCAGTGAGGGAGCCACAGCAGCACAGCAGTACAGCAGCACAGCAGTTCAGTAGTAGCCCTTCAGCAGGGACACTCTGTGTGGCTGTCACATTGCACCATTTGTGCTATAGTGCCTGTGAATAGTGCCCCTGGAGTTGTGCATATCATCAGTGCTAGTTGTGACAAACTAATCTCTAGGGACAACAGAGGTAAGTGGAGTAGGGCTACAGCTTAATGACATGAGGACAAAGGTTAGAATTGGTCTGACTGAATAATATCTTTCTATTAAGGGTATGGGGTATACCTACTCATTAAAAAAGTTATTGAAAAGCAAATTTAAATCTAAGTTACATGTTGAAAAAATGTCTCTGGTTTGCTAAACGTTATCTGGGAAATTTTATTTCTTCCACTTGCATCATTCTCCATCTAATCAACAGTTTCATAGCAAGACTCAGTTTGCTAGTTTTCCAGTCCTCCCTTTTATAGGTTCACAAACTGGAATGGATGTAGTTAATGACTATCTGAGCATGTTGAAGTCCCATAGGTAAAGCACAGAGAGATAATTTAAAGTCCACTGTATGCTCAGTTCTTTCTCATGTCTTAAAGTCTTCATCTTTAAGGAGTGGACCAGCAATACTAGTATTCCTAGAAATCACCAGTGTTTTCAACAAATAGCAATTCAGAAGACAGCAAGAGGACTGGCTTTTAAAGTCTCCTACAGAAGGTGAAGATATTTAAGAGGTCTGGGTGTGGTAAATCTAAGATAATGCCTATTGCCTTGCAGTACTTAAGCATACTTATTTCTGTGTGAAAATCTGAAAACTTATTAGCAAGGAGAACATTTGAAGCATCTGTTCTCATAACCTAGAATTTTTTTTCTAAAAATATGTTGCCTCATTTGTGTTCTTAGCTTATAAAATTTATTTCAAAGTAGTGATTTTATCTTTTATATTTGGAAACATCTATTTTGCTTCTGAATCAGATTTTACTTCTTTATGTAACTTAAAAATTCATGATTTTGTTTATGTATTTGTTTCTTTGACTTTACTTGAAATTAACAGTGGGGCATGCTAGTAGATGCATGCTTTTAGTCCCTCAGCAATTTTTTAAAACTAAAAATCATTATATTTCCTTACTATATCATAGGAGCTGCAGTCCAACAGCCAGGCGTAAAATGATTTCATTTCAAAGCATAGTATGTTTCTTTTCTCTCCTTGTCTGTAAAACTATCTTAAATATTCCTTCAGCTGAGAATTCAGATATCTGAAGAGCAGATTTTCAAAAATCAATTCACACATCTGCACTTTTGCTTTTCAGATTTCTTGTGTTTTCTAATCTTATGTCTTAAATCTCTAAACACTCAAACTAAATATTTGCACATATGTAAAGACTAGAATATTAACTTAAAACTTGATCTCTGAACATGCTGAGTTGCTCAAAATTTTATATAAGATTTTATTCATAAGACCAACACCTGGAAGAGAGCCCAGGTGAGACTAACAAGTATGAACTGAAAACATCTGTTGTCATTTAGTAAGAAAATTTCACATGGATGATTTTGTAAACAGGGCAGTCATGCCTAAGACTACCTTGTCTCCTCTGAAAGGGAGCTTCCATTATGAAAGGGAGCAAACTCAAAAGCAGTACAACTAGGAGGAGCTAACACTAATTGGCCACAGGTAGGAAAGGTAAATGCTTCCGTTTCCGCTGAAATAGATTTGGTAACAGACTTTATTGAAAAGATAAGAAAAAATGGTCAACCAAAAGAGACACAGGATCCCCATTTCTCATGATCTCATTGTGAGTAGTGCTGCATTCTGCAGAAGCAAACAGACATTCATTGCGTTTATGTTTTGAGATAAGCGGCCCAGCCTCGCTACTCCTCTACCTTCTTGATTTGTATGTTTGAAAACTCCTTTCTCAAGGAAGAAATAAACATCTTGGTGTCTGCTGTCAATGTCAAGTCATTTAAGGGTAATCATAGAATGAACTGGATATGCTAAATATGCCAGCCGCCCTTGGGAAGTAAGTGCTCCAAATGCTTGTAAAGGAGGTCACTGCACTTGTTGGGAAATTGTGTATAGGAGAAACTCCACCAACTGTTTGGTGTACACTTAGGACTCCTAGTTCTAGCCAGCAAGTTGTCAGGCAATTCAAGGTGAGTCTACATGTTATAGTTGAACATGAGTACATTTTATAAGCAAATCATTTTGCTAAGTACTAGCCTTAGATGTAGATATGATTATTTTATCATTTTATAGATTGTATACATCTATGAAATTCCCATTTTATAGAGCTAATACTGAGAGGTTAAAAAATTGACCCAAGGATTAAGTGGATAGTTTTAACTTAAACAAGCATTCTGACTACCAATCTATTGTGCTTCTTTTCTTCTCAATGTAAACTTCATCAGAGGGCAAAACCTTGAGTATAAAACTTTAAATTAAAAAAAAAAATGTTATTTTTTAAAATTTCCATCTGTTGATTTTCAGAACTTAATTTTGATTAGGGATATTTTTTCTGGGTCCTGCATCTCTCTAGTTAATTTTAGGAAGTCTATGTCGAGAAGAAGTCACCTTCTATTAAGTCAGTATAATTTTGACTAAAGTCAGTGGAGGGAAATATATATTGCACCCTCTTTAGTATAGATTTTTTTATATAAATGTATTTACATACATACATACATACATACATATATATGAGACACACAGAGACAGAGAACTAAAAAAGAGAGAGAGACCTCCAAATGGTTCCAAAGTAAAATGCCTTACTCTGGCTAGTTCTGTTCCATGCCTGGAAAAATGTCTGTGTCACCTTCACAAAAATATAAAATATGACTCTCTTATCACTTGCTTATGATTGATTTAGGGTAAGTTACATAACTTTTCTGATCCTTAGATTTATAATTTAAAAAAAATTTAACAGGTATAGCTCTGTCTTGGAATTGTCTTAAGGAAAGATTTTAGGTAAAGAGCCTGCCATTTTGGTTTCTTGTTTTTTTGTTCTATAGTAGATTTTATAAAGTATTTATTTTCTTCAGAATATGATATTTGTGCCTCCTCTGTGGTTTCTTTGTTTAAGATATACATTGCTGCTAGCAACTTTTCAAAGAGAGCATTCTGTTACACGATGATTTCCTTTTAGGTTAGAGTTTGTTTCCCTTCCTGTTTCTGGTTATTGAATTTAAATCTAGTTCAGATCTGGTTTTATGTCATATGTGCATTTCAAATGTCTTATGACAAGGCACTAAAGTTTGGAATGTTGATGATTAGTATGACATCATAATTTTCTTCTATAAAGAAATAAAGAACATGAATGGTTCTGGAGAGATAGAATCCTAATTTCTGGACTTTTGTGAAATATTTGATTATTTGAATCATCAGCTCAGATCAAACTTAAACTTCTAGAGTCTGAAGAACTAGTGAAAGTGAAATCCAATAGCCACTAGTGACAGGACCATATTTCCTACTACCATTTCCAATACGAGAGTCGATGTTTGCCTGCAGTGTAGTCTTAGAGATAGGTCAACCTTCTTTTGTCTCCGACCCTATCCTGCTTTTCCACTGGGGAAATGGCACCCTCTTCTGTTCAGGAATTCTAAATGCCATCAAGAGTCATAAATTTAGCTGCCAGTTTTACTACAGTGACTTTCCCCTTATGACAGATGTCTAGCTTCAATATGAGTATTAAACCTAGGAATTCCCTATTTACGGTGACATCATGTGATACAGAATCTTTAAAATTGCACAACTATTAAAAACAAACTGGATGAGATGTAAAAACATTCTGTTTCAAATCAGGTCATCTAGAATCAAAATGACAGGCCTATGGGAACACAAAAGTTGTGTAACAGAAAGCAAACCCCAAATCTATGTTTTCTTTATTCTCATGCACTTTTCTCTGTCAAAGGAAAGGGCAATGGTTAGCTTGTGATGAAATGCATTTTTAGTTGTTGACAAAAATGTATTTCCTGCTTAATTAGAATGTAAATTTATATGACAATCAAATTGGTATTGCTTCCTCACATTCTAAGGTCTCAAAAAATATAAGGTCAATCAGTTGAAGAGCTTAATTTTCTATTTCTGAATGATTCCTTTATAAAATCAAGTACATGATTGAGCATATGAACTTTGAAAATCTTAGTATTTAGGGCAGGTACTTTCTGTCTACCTGTCAGAACAAATATTGCCCCCAAATTAGCTCAACTTTTTCTGGAGAATGGCTTTAAATGATAGGCAGGAAAACAACAAATCAAAGACCTCTCAATAAAGGTAGTATATTCCTTTAGTCAGTAAGTATTAAATAAACACCTCTGTGTGTATGCATTGTGATACATGGGATACGTGGGAAGACAAAACCAAATATATCATGCTCAAAAATGCCATTGATGGTTTCTTGTCCAGAACTACTGCTTGTGTCTCTAGCATATTGTTTTCTGTCAAAAAGTCATTTCACCCGCCATTTTAAAATTTTCGTCACTTATTCCTGGTTTGGGAGCAGATTCCAGGGCCAAGGGGAACAATCAATGTGAACAAATAAATAAAAATAAATGAAGTGCCCCTTCTGTCCCTCTCTTCTTGTCTTCCTATTGCTTTCATTCATGCCTGTATATTTCCTTTATAAAAAAGAGACTTAGAGGTGGTCAGGTTTACAACTTTATCTTAAGTCATGAGAAGGCACTGAATGTTTCATGCAGTGATGTAGGCAGTACAGTGGTATTTGTGTATGTAACATAATCATAGGTAAGAAGTACTATAATTAAGTGGCCTTGGTAAAGTCAATTAAAATATCTCAAAACTGAATGTCTTTGCCTATAATAGTAATGATAGTACATTTCTTATCAGGTGTTTCTGAAAAATTTCTGAGATAGTTAAAAGTGCTTGTGACCGTACCCAGTACAGAGTAAACATAAAAATTATGTTAATGCATATGTAAATTTAATATAATGTATTGATTAGTATAATGATTGTTAATTATTAATAATGTATCATAGTTGTTTTCACTCTTGCTAATTTGGCTTTGTTAGGGAAAGTATATAGGATGCTTTTGTAAATATAGCACACACTAGGTTGCTGGCTACTGAAATGGAAGGGAGAAAAATAGATTCACATAATTTTTGGAAGAAAAAGCAACAGGATTTAATGATGTTTAGATATGAGAGACAAAGGAAGTGAGAAGGAATGGCTTCTCCAGACTGAGCAGTTAGTCCATTTGTGGTGCCATTGACTTGCAAAAAAGGAGAGCAAGATCTGGTTGGAGTGGAAGAAGATAATGACTTTGAGTTAGTTGAAAGTGAAATAATGCTTCTGAATTCTTTCAGAGGGGTTGTCAGTATGCAGGGTATTTCAACAGCTCTGTAATTCAGGGAGGAGAACTGAATTTAGTTATTTAAGGAAGTGGTGAATGAAGTAAGGGACACAAGCATAACACTGACTAGGTAAAAAATATCAAGTGAGATGAGAGAGACATAATTTTAAGGAATATTACCACTTAATGTTTGGAAAGAGAACAAGATAAAAATAAACAAACAAAAACATCAAGAAACAAAATGTTAATTACAGCTGGAGAGGTAGGAGAATATTTAGGAAGATTTCAGCAATTTAAAAAATTATGCAAAAAAGTTTAAATGTATGAAGATGTTGATTTTCAAGATAGATAAGGGAGACTTTTCTAAATAGCTTACCCAGATAGTGACAAGAATCTCTCTCAGTGTCTCTGAGCAGCACTTTCTGTCCACTGAACCAAAAATGTAAATGTAGGTGAAAAAAGAATTGCAGAAGTTATTATATATGAAGGATATTCCAAAGAACTTTCTGTATCTGCTTAATGCAAATAAAATTAAATGTCAAAATTCATGAAGGTTTCCAAGTTCATAGACACCCCCATTGGTCAGGAAGGGAAAACATGTACTGTATTTAATATATACACACACCAGAAATGAATTATATCCTCTAATAAAACATTTGTTGTATCAAAATGCCAAGAAATTATCAAGGTACATTGTCACTTAGAAGTAAAACAGCTTTAATGGCTGTTCTGGTTAATTCACAGGTTTACAGATCTTTAAATTTTTTTCTAGGCTTTCCAATTATTTTTAAAGATAAGATTTGTTAATGATATATCTGTAGCATTAGCAATACATGGTGCATCTCTTCTACCAGATTATCCAATGTACAGGGACATAGACTTAAAATAGGATATACACTCCCCATTGTATTCCAGTGCTTTGTGGACTCCGTTTTCACTTGAAAAAGTAAAACTCATCCCCTAAAATTTAACCAAATGGTATGACAAATTTCCTGCCCAGGACTGCAGTGAAAATAGAATTCTCAGAGTAAGTTTATCAACTTCCAAACAGGCATCAAAAGCCCTGCAGTCTGGAGCTCAGCTGAGAATAGCAAAGATCAGAAGGATGTGATGGAATATACCAATCAGGAGAATGGGAGATGGTACCAATAATGTACGAAACGTGTGGAAGATCTGTCCCATATATTTTTGCTATCTCCCGAGTATATTACTGTTGCATTTCTAGAATTTCTATATTTTTTACAAATGTTTTATGTGCTTCAGATATGCCTTTTTTCTGAAAAGTTTAATTTCACATTCTAATTCTCTCTTCATTTGGGCCTTTTGATTTTTGTTTTTCATCTTCCATCTCCTCCTTAGAAGGGTGACTCTATATCCAACAATAATCAGGCCCTATATCTTTAAATAAATTGTCATTTCCATTTATCACTCTGAACAGCTTCCATTTTCAACACCAAACTGTCACTGTAATATAAGTTTGGTAATTGCTAAGCATCCATCATCTTTGAAGTGCTATGTCACTGAATTCTTGACTATTCACAATAGTTCACTAGCCTAAATCTTATCAAGCCAGAGTTAATATCAAGTGGTCCTCTTTGTATTTTTTTCTACATAAAACTAGTCAAAGGAAAAAGCCTGTCTTTAGCATTGTAATTTTACTAAACCATTTATGCAAGCAAGCCAATATTGTCACACAGAATTTAAGCAAGCTGGATGACAAATCAGCCACCTATTAGCTTACTGATATCAAGCAAGGAGAGCTTATGCTAAGTGAATCATAGCAAAAAAAAATCACATATAATAATTTCACTAGTTTCTTTTTTTTTGCTGAACTATAAATAGCAAATGTTGCAGCCGGCAGTGATTTTCAAGAGTCATACTCTAAAGGCCAAGCCTTAAAAAAAAAAAAAAGGGGGCAACATTCTTATCCTTACAAATTCCCCAAATGCATCTAGATCTTATTTCTGTATGTTTGCCCTCTGTCCATAGATAAGTATAGGAAGGACAACAAATGGTGAATTCCAGTTGACATTCAATTTCACTGACAAAACTGTATCAGGCTGGGAAAGATGAGCTTGAAGTGACAGTCCATGGCTGTAGGCTGGGCTGTTAAACCCATTCTGGATACGTCAGCAGCCACTGCCTCACCATGAATATTCTGCATGTTGTCCTCTGAGGTATTTTAGTCTGACATGAGTTGGATCAACCCAAACAAAGTTTTATGTTCAGCATCTCAGGGTATTGCCACAATAATGGTGAAGGTGGAGGAGGGAAGGGAGGACTAATCCCAACTAGAGAGGCGTGGGCACCCTAAATCTACTCTCTGCTTCACTGTAGAAGAACTTCCAGTATCTTTATATTCATCGTGGCTGTCTTCTGTTACCATGCTGCATTTGCTGTAGCACAGAGTTCTAAACATGGCTGCCCAAAGAAGCAACCAAACTTTAAGCATGCAGGTATCAAGCCAGGAGAGGTTGTGACAAGTACATGTATAGAAAAGAGAAAGCTGCCTAAAATAATTCACATGTTCCATTTTTATCCCTTTTTTGTTCAGTTCCATATACGATTCTCTTAATTCTGACTCTGTGAGACTTCTTTACATTCTGGATGCTAGACTATCCAGAACATCCATTGCTATCTCATGTGAACATATATAGGACTCACAAGTGAGTATTGGATAAGTTCTTTTCCTTCTGGCTCAGTGAAAAGTCCTGCATTTCTGAGGTTTATTGCCTCAAGGTCAGATTATCAGGACTCTGATAAAGTAATAGGTCCACAGTTAGTGATAATTTGGCTGGAAGATATGAAAAAGAAAAACATAATTGCATTTTGGAAGATATATAGACAGACATTATATAATTTGGAAAGAATATGTTTAAATGAATACAGACACTAAAATAGTTGTCAATAAGGCATTTTCTCTCTTCCATTCCCATAGTTGGGGATGCATTTCATCCAATCATAGTGTTTTTTAATAGGACACAATCAAAAATGGAAAGTATTCATTGCTCATATACTCTGTTGCTGACCAAGCTTCACTGTTAAAAGAAAGTCATTGCATATCATTCACCTTTAATTGTGGCTATATGTTACTGAATGAAGGAGAATTGTACAAGAGGGCAGTTAATTTGATTGATATAGACAATCAAGGTCCTATTTGGATATTTCACTGAGTCACATCACAGGAATAATTGCCATATTTTACCACCTCTGTGTAGACAATCCCCTCAAATTTCGTTGTTTTTTTTTTTTTTTTTTCAGCCCACTTGCATTTATATTTTGTTGAAGACTAACATGATGAAGGGTAAAACTTACCATAAAATATATCAGTATGCTCTTTAAGTCAATTTTAAAAATAATTAGAGTGAACAATCTGAGGGAAAACAAGCTTACATTAAAAATAAAAATAAATAAATAAAAACACCACCACAGCAAATAAAGTTGGTTGGGTAAAATGGTCAATTTAACACTGACTGATATCTATAAAGTGACTTTCAGTCATTTATATAACTGGAACTATGAAAGACAATGTGGTTCCACAGTCTTGGAAGAAAGTAAGTCGCTAATAGGAAGTTTTGGAGGGTAAAACTAGCCCAGAACAAGAAAATTCCTTCATGTTTTAAAAATGAGGATATTTAAGGTGTTAGATGAGCAGATTAATTTTGGAATGCAAGCTGGCAGCACCCTCACACCAACCGAATCCCTCCACCTTTCATTCTTTCTTCCCTCATTACAACTCTCCTCCCCCAGTTCAATTCTGATAGACACTTAACTGGTTTAACCAACAGAGAATGATTTAGTGTTTTGTAATGATGTAAATTTAAGCACGCCTATTTGAGAACATGGAGGGGTCCTGCACACCCATGGTTTACCACTGTGGTCGGTTTGAACAACTCAGGTTAACAGGTCATTTTGGGTTACTGCTTCTGCTCTGGTAGCCACAGTGATCACTGCAATGACTTATTCTTAGACTAGGAGCTGGGGAGTTCACTTCCAACTTCAGGAGGCCAACTAGACAAAGCTATTGCCTGTTTAAAGAGCAATCCCCATGGAATAATTATAGGAGTCATTTCTTTCAATGATCTCCTATTTGGGGAAAGTAAGATTTCACAAAGTTAACTTGTGAGCAACATGGTAGACTTGGCATAGCATAAGGACCCAAGATTTCCTCACTCCTGAAATGGCTGTATATTTAGAAAACTAGTTCTCACTGATATAGCAACATATCTAAGAACTGAAATAGACTCTCTTTGAGTGGTATACATGGATAGGAATTAAATACAATTTTGTTATGTTGGTATAAATCTTCAGGAATTGTTGGATGAAAAGAAATGCCTAGTCATATATATGTGATATTTTTTGTATTTTCCTATGTGTGTATGTATGTTCTTTCCTGTCTCAGTGTTAGCATTTGTCTTTGAAAGCCTAGCATTTTAAACTTACAAAGAACCATTTTCTTCTGTTCAAGCAGCTGTGTTAAAATGTGTCCTCTGTATTTTTTTTTCTTTTTGTTCTTTTATATGTATATATCTGAAAAATTTTTAATAGAGGATAGTAAAATATTCACATTATAAGATGAACACTAGCACAAAATATATAATAATTAAAATGACACTGTCTAATGTGACTTAAACTGAAAGTTAGATGAAAAGCTATTATCATTTATAGCTGCACACTTGCATCCTGTTTCATGCTGACAAATTGCCCAGTTAATTTATGCTTTTAAACTGCCATGATATTCAGCAAAATACATTGTATAACTTGCAAACAATAAAAAAAAAGAGAAAGAAAATTTAAGTACATATAAAGGATCGACTTATTCCATGTTCTTATACAATTTTAAATGTCAGTTGCTTGGGTCCAGAATAGTCAAGGACATCATTTTTCTTTAAAAACGTCAAAGCTCCATTTAAAGTTCAATCATTTGACAACCACATTGATTAGTGTTTTTAAACAGAAGATAAGGTTAATGAAATTTAACATATTCAAATTTAACTGAACTCCCTCTCACTCAAGCCTGCCAATTCTATTATTTTCTCAGTAAATGGAAAATTCATCCAATAAATCAGACTTTGAAATCATCTTTGCCTATATCATTCATATGCTTTACTCAGCCTATCAATCCTATAGTCTTTGCCTTCAAAATATTTCCAAATCTTTTACTGCTTCCACTATTTCCATGTGGTTCAAGAAAGAAGAAAATAAATTGGCATTTGGGACTGGACAGTCAAGCTATGAGAATGGTTTTTTAAGCTTTACAATAATTGTAATAATAGTAGGAAATTAAACAACTGAACTCTCTACTGTAGGCCAGGCACCTGAGTAAGCACACTGGAGATACAGTGATAATCTAGATGAAAATGCTGCCTACCTTCATAATCTAAAATAGAGGGCAAAAATGGCAGTAAGCAAATTAGATGATTAAAGATTATTTTAAGTCTCATGAGTAAAATTAACTGGGTGATAAGATTAAAAATAATTGGAAGATTTCATTTTAGATAGCCAGGAAAGATCTCTTTAAGGAAGTGGTTTTGAACATAGATTTACAGGAGGATTGTGAGCTTGCTTTGTTATCCCCTTTTCAAGATTGTAAACAGGTGTTAAGAATGACGTAAGTTTATGCTAAATATCTATCAAAATTACCTTTCTGGGACCTATCCTTTCCAATCATTGACCAGAATTTAAGTTTGCATCAACAGCTGTATGAATTAGTTTCAGTCCCTGACAAGCTGCAGAAATTTGCTGGTAAACCATTTTTGGCCTGATGAGGGCAACAGTTGATCAAATATTCAATGGAATTAGAATAAGAGTAAGAAGAAGACTAGAATAGCGTGTATATTTTAAATACTGATATTTTAAGTATAGTGATATTTTAAAATTATAATCATTCTAAGAGGTATGATTCTTGAAGTTGGACTTTAATTTTAAGTATTATATGCTTTAAATGTAGATATTTGCAGATATTTTATTTATTTAAAAATCATGCATACACATGCACTATATAGGGATTTATAGCAACAATGAAACAAAGTACACACACACCTGATAAAGTGTGTGTCCTGTATTTTTATTATACTTGACATGCTAACATTGACAATAATATCATTTTTCTCTTTTCCTATTATCACAAAATTTTGAGCAATATGCAAAGAAAATTCCAATTTTGATAGTGATTTTTGTAAAGTTTTATATTACATATACTTTTTATACTTTATGTTCTCATATAATTCTATAGCTATACAATAATTCAATATAGTTATATTAAACACAATGAAAGTAAACAAAATTTTACTTCCCACAATATTCTCACTATAAATAGACTTATGCCATTTGGTTAAATATGAGAATGATTTCTCACTTCTGATGGTATTTGTTTTCTGCAACCACCTCTTATATATCCTTGCTTGCTTCAGCCAATGATTTTTGAAATGTTAGTTTGCATTAAGTTTGTATTAAGGATTTTTCTTCCAATAGTTACTGAAAATTTCATGGATGTCTCTGGAAGGTCCCAAAGTTATTGACCAATCAGAATGAATTTCCAAGAATGTGGGAAATTCCAAGTACATAGCCAATTCATGTGTGGATATTTGGGGTCTGGAAGGCCTTTCTTTCTTTCCTTAAATTACGTCTATTATGAGAACCCTTAAAATGGTCACACTTACTGCATTCATCTAAGGCTACAGACAGATGTCTGTCTCCTGAAAAGTTACCTTATAACTTTTAAATGTAGGTAGACATTCAGATATGTTTTATATTTTATCCTTGATTGATATTTTATCCTGGATATAAAATGTCACCATAATTTCCTCTTAAAGTTATATAACATTAGCACAAGGATAAAGAAGTATAATGATCCATCATAAGACTAAGTAGTATTTACCTTCTTTTCTTTTGCAATTCCTTTATAAACAGAAGCTAATTAATAGATTAGAAGCCAATGTTTTGTCTTCCAAGAGTTTGATACTTTAGATTATGTTTTCTTTTTTTCTTAAGCTATTTTCATCACGTTTATGTGGTACAAATAATACAACAGAAGATATTTTTCTTTTCTGTTCTACTGTAAGCACATAAAAGGTATTCAGACATTTGATTACACCTATTTGTAATTGGAAAAGCCCTAGAAACAATGTAAAGACTGTCACTTTCTTCGAGGGATATAATGAATACATTTATTTTAGCAGTAAAATGCATATTTCTATACGCTATGTGAAGAATGATTTGTAAACAAACCAGACCATTTCGTGCCATTTCATATCTTGTATTTTGACACATTTTTAAGGATTTCAATAAGTTCTTCGCATAGAGGAAGATCTCTTTATATTTCTAGAAATGCTTGCACTTCCACAACACCATTTACCCAGAGATTTCAGCCCCTCCATAATGCATTACTGAGACCACTGTCCTCAACTGTTAGTGGTGCTAGTACTCTAACCAGCCTTTAGACTTCCAAAGCATTTATTGTGACTAACCACATGGTGTCATTATCCCATAGTTATTAATTTTTTGTTTTTGTTAAATTATTGTCTATTCCTATATCTTATTTTTCTTTTCTTCTGTTTCTTTATGTACACATGTATTTTTTTTAAATCTCTTAAGGTAGAAACGTAATTTTAAAATTGTTATTCTTTTCTGATATATATCTTCAAAGATAAAAATGTTCATCTAAACTCAGTTTTCAAATGTATTTTCATTGTAAATCAGTACATTTTTTAAATTCTCCTTGTAACTTTTTTTTTTAAGAACAGGAAGGCAAGCAGGAATGAAGGCAGACAGGCAGCAGATAGGAAGGAAGACAGAGGAGAAACATTTTATTAATTTAGTTGTCCATTTGTTTTCCTGGTCCCAGGTCATGGACCTGGATACTTAGACTGTACATGAATTGGATCCCAGACATGGGCTTAACACCTAAGCCACAAGAGTGTGCCTGTTCCTGCCATTTCTTTGTTGAATTGTGTTATTTAAATTATGTTTTTAAATTTTTAAATATGTGGGGAAATTGTAGGTATTATTTTTACTCATATCAAATTTAATTCCATTATTTTCAGAGGATATACTTTGTAAATTTCAGTTTTTATCTAATTTTATAAGGATTTTTATGGTAAATTTGAAAATGAATGCACTCTGCAATTATGTGTAGTATTCTATAAAAGTCAAATTGGCTCAAAGTTATACTATAATTAAAATCTCTATTATGTTTTACTATATTTTATAGTTTAGTGAGAAAAGGGTGTAAAAATTTTCAACTATAATTTTAGATATGGCTATCACCTTTTTATTCTGTCAGAGCTTGTTTTACATTTATTGACACTTTCCTATTAAGTACACACACATTTATCATTTTGTTTCCTGAGTAATTGATCTGAGTATATATATATATATATATATATATATATATATATATCTTTACTTCTGGTTAATTTCCCTTGACTGAAAATTACACTCTGATAGTAATATTTCCACATCATTTTAATGTGTTCATTTATCATAATATAGTTCTGTGTTTTACCAGTCTTTAGATCTTATCTTTTTTGTTTAAAAAATATCTAAATCTCAGTTTATATTATTTGTCTTTTAAGTGAAATCCTCATCCATTTAAGTTTAATATGAGTGAATATGGTTAAATTTAGAAACTACCAATTTTTCTGTTTTCTTTGTGCTGCATCTTTCCCTTTCTGTTCATCCTCGCTTCCTTATTTTGTTTTAGTGGAATATGTCTTACTACTCTATTTTCTATCATGATCTTGTCAAAGAAATCTGACAGAGCAACCTTGTCCCTTCCACCATGTAATGACATAGTGAGAAGACAGCAACCTTTTTTTTTTGGTCATACTATTTTATGGCATATTATTTAGTGGTTTTATAAGGTATTTTTGCATCTTCAACATATCAAAATCTCTTTTAAGTTAAAGAATAATGTATTGAACAGCAAGAAAAATAAATCCCATCCTGATAAAAATTTATGTGAACCAGTAAAAAAGTGAAGAAGATCAAAATAGATACTGCCTTCACCTTTTACAAATATACATCTTCCCAATATCTATATATTCAGTGCAAGGAACACCATCTTCAGTACATTAGAAAAACCTCTGAAGAAAAAATAAAGTTAAAACAATATCTAATCTGATTATATATCAGCATGGTATAATAGTATTGCACCACTTTATTTTAAAAAATCTTTCTTAGTATTGTAACATTTCTTGTAATATGTAAAAACACTGTAGAGATTCTGGATTCTAGTAAATTTCTGTAAAGAATCTTTTTCAACTAGAAATTAATATTGGTGAGCACCTTGAACTTGTGGAGATTTGATTTTCACTTTCTTTCAGTTTAGCCCATAGTCTTAAAGAATACTTTATTCTTGGAATATATTCTCGATGCTTAAGGTGTGTTCTTTTGTAGTTTAATGACCGCTAACAGTTTTGATCAAGCTCTTTAGACTTAGCAGCAGCAATTCAAAACTCTTGTTTTGCTGCTGTGGTCAACAGTTTACATTTCTGCTCAAACTCTTCAGCTACACTTGCACTCTGCTCTTTATAGTGTAAAGTTCATAGGTTACCCCAAAACTGGAGGTATACATACAAATATACATACATAAATACATACATATACATACATACACACACCTATATACACATACATACATATAGGCTTTGTTTTTTTACTGTACTTGCTTTCTGGGATTTCTTCTGTTAATTTATAGCCATTTCTGAATCTGGTAGGCTGGAGTGTACCCTCTTTATGTGCACAAATAAGTATTCATGCAGCACTATTCTGTTCCCTTTTGTTCAAGAGTTCAGCTCTCTTCAGACTCCCTTATTTTAGTTGTTCTCTAATGCCTTTGACTTGTTCGTTTTTATTTTTTATCTAGAGTTTATGATTATCATTCTTTAAATGCAGAGGCTTCCTCTCAGTATCTCAGCTCTGAACAATGATGACCAACTTGTTTTTGGCCCATGATTAGCAGTTAGGCTGTAGTTCTGCCTTGGCCCAAAGGGTGGTACTATTGGTTATCCTTGAAGGTTTCTCCTTTTTAGGAGACTCCCTTCTGCCTTTAAACCTAGGATCAGGATTTCCAGTGGGGCGGTCCTGTGGCTCCAGTGCAGTATGGTGGAATGGGGTGTCAGTGGAGGATTCCCTCGTTGTCATCCGGTTATGACAGCACCCACTGTATTTCCCCCCTAAGTCTTCTGCTCAGTTATATCAGGGCACTGGTCCTCTTTGTGCATGCACCCAGGCCCTCTCCCTGGGCTCCATGTCCTGGTCCAACTGGGCTGGCTTTCTGTTGCTTTTGCAACACCCTGGAGGCTCATTTTTTCCCATGACTTCAACCCTTTCACCATGACCAGAATCTTCAGTGTAGCTCTGAACTCTGATTTTTTTTCATCTAGCCTTTGTGTTTGTGATTGCTGCTGTGTCTCTATAGCCTCTGTCACTGAATTTATTCACTGTTTGTTTCTGGAGAATAACTGAATTCCTAGTTGTTCTGTGGGGAGGGTGTGAATATTGTTTCTACCAGGTCACCATCTTGACTCAGAAAACTTCCATATGTCTTAAGTAGTGTTAGTTCATTAGGCTGCTATAAAAGAATATCACAGTCTGGGTGGCTTACAAACAACAGAGATTTAGTTCTAATATCTTAGGAGGATGGCAAGTCCAACATCAAGATGCTGGCTGATTTGGTGTCCTGTGAGGACACACTCCTGGTTCTTAGCTGTCTTCTCACTGTATCCTCATATGATGGAAGGGACAAGGTTTCTCTGTAGGGTTTTGCTGACAATATCATGAATCTTATACACAAGGGCTCAACCCTTATGACCTAACCACTTTTCAGTGGTTCCATTTCCTAATGTATCATATTAGGCACTAGGTTCTAACATATGAATTTTGGAGTCATTCAAACATTCAGCTTATAGTAATTAATGTACAGATTCCATCTCTCTTTAATTACTTTTTTCTATTGTTGATTCTTCATTTGCTCATTTTCTCTCACTCACCTGGCATGTTTCTTCATGATAGTCTATTCAAATTCTTTATTCATATATTCAATTCCAATATTATGTCCCCACAGACCTACTGAGTCTTCAATTTCTTATTGTTTATCTTTCTTTTCTATGACATCTTTAATGTTATAATATGGAAAAGAATTTTATGACTTAATTTTAATGCCTTTCTCTCCTTTGAATTATACTTTAATACACAGTGTCTTTTTAATTTTTTTCCTATAGATTTTCATTTTTTATTAATTTATATTTGGTATTGATTGTTAAGGTTTTTTTAATGTGTGAGAGAATGTGAAGTAGTAGGCATATTACTGATTTGGAGGTGATCATAGATACGGTCTATCCATGCTCTTTACTTGACAGATGAGGAAACAAAGGCCCCAAAAGTTAAATCAATTCATGGCCGGCTTTTAGGATCCAAACTTTCTGTATGTTTTTCTTTTTACCAAAAACATATTACTCAGGAGATTTAGGGTAGATATTTTTCCATTCAATATCAAGATATGTATTTATCTTATTTCTTCCTATATAGTCTCTCTTCTTAGAGTAAATGAATGGCATAGAATCAGATTCATTAGCGCCAAAAAGATAAAGTAAAATTTCTTTCCCCTAAAATTGAGAGTATCTGATGGCCTTATTAAATCACTTAAATATGGTAATGGGGAAGATTCTGAGTCAGCCTAATTCTGTTGTTCTAAGATTTTTATTTTATGTTATCTATTTACCCTTATAAGTCTTAAAGACAAGGAGTTATCATGGCTGTGAAAGAACAGAATTTTTCATTTCATCTGAATTATCTATTCTTAAGCAGAATTAAATTTTATTTAAAAACTCTAGGATTGCTATAATACATATATAATTTACTCTAGTATGAATTTGCCTTTTGGAATAGTAATTCTACCACATGATGATATACTATATTTCTGTAAATGTGATACTTAAGTAAAAACACAAGGATTTGCATACCTGAAACTTGTGACTTTCTAATCTGAAAATTTATATGAGTAATATTTTTCATGGACTTAAATTCATTAAAATTATTTGCAGATTCTTGAGTCTGGTATGCAAAAATAACAATTGATTTTATAAAATAAAACTGCATTTACTATCACTTTCAATCATTAAAAAGCTTAAGTATTTTAAATGCAGATATATTCAATATAATCACCTAATTTTAGCACATGGAAGTGAAAATCTTTCTAGAATATACTGCAAAATATAACTATCAAAATGATGTCCTACACAAAATCATTGTTTCAAATATTAATTTTTGAGTAGAATTTTCTTGTACTTTTGTGATTTCCTAGCAATTTTACTAAGAAATCCTAGGATCAAATGCAAATAACCTTATCTAACTTGTAAAATAATGAAAAAAGTATAATCCCCTCTATGCAAGATATATTTTGTTTTGTTCTGTCTTTCTAGGTATTATACTTAAAGTTCAGTGACTCTTAACTAGCAAAGGGAGGACACTTGTTCTTTTTTTATTCAACAAATATGTCTCTGAGTTGATAATCATAGTCATTTTTCCAAAATATAGATCACTTTTATTTTGATTCTAGAAAAGATAAAGTTTACAAATGTGGCATTAATTTTGTTTACTCTCATAGAAGCTCAGCATTATCTGTGTTTTTTCTTGGAATTACATATTTTATTCAATATTGTATTTATTGCTATAATGTATATGTGTTATATATAAATGATTACATGTATTAGCTCCTCATTTAGATTTTTGGGTTAGAAGAATATAATTTCCATATCTGTAACATTTATATTTTTATTTCAATATTCCTTTTCTGCAAAGAAGGATATTTGAGCTAAATATTCATTTTTATTTAATCAACATGTGCATTTTCATTTTGTTTTTTCAATCAAATTAGATAACCTTTATGATATTATTATTTTATATGTTTTAGAATTTATCAGCAGTTTTACATTTTATTGCATATAGATTAACTGGGACAACTTTTAAAAATCCTGATGTCAGGGTCCTAGCTGAGTCCAATTAAGTAAAAATCTCTAGACTGATTAAAAACTCTTTAGATGATTTCAGTATGTATCCATGTTTGAGAGCCACTAGAATAATGATAGGAGAATGCTGCCACTAAATAAAGATAAGACTGACCTAATTTATACCAAAGTCTCTCTTTCACTTTCACTATGATCTTCTGATTTACTTAACTTTTCTAAACTTCAATGTATTTTATATAATATTTGGTATTTTAAAAAATATATACAATATAAATGTAAGTTATAAAGTTTAAAATAATAGATGCCCTTGAATTTACCACATAACTTCAAAACTAAATGTTATAACGTGTGTTATTTACTATCCCATCTGTTTGCTTGACCTCAGGTAACCAGGGTCCTAAATTTTGTGTTTACTTCACTGTTTCTGTGAAAACATTTATAACTTGCCTGTATTTTCATGCTAGCTTATTATCTAGTTTAGCTTGATTTTATGCTTTATAAATAATTCCTTACTCTATGTAGTATTTGGGGGCTAGTTATTTTTGTTGAATCAATATTATGGCTAAGAAATCCTTTCATATGAGGTTATATTAATTCAATTATTTTCAGAGGCATAATATTTCATTTTGAGGATATGTCATACCTATTATTCATTAACTCTTTCAGTGTATGATCAGAAAAACTTTTGAATCTTTGCTACTGCAAATAAGCTGTTATAACTATTTTAATGTAAATTCATTGTGCAAGTGTGGTACCATATTTTCTAGAATGTACCTAGAAGTGGAATTACTGGGTCATAGGATATATGCATATGTAGCTTTAAAAATAATGTTTTTTAAAATTTTTCTGCCCTCAAGTGATTGTATTGAATAATACCCTCAGCAGCAGTTAAAAGACAACACTGTTATACATTCTCACCAACACAAACTACTGGTAGACTTCTTTATTATGTGCAATCTTGTGGATGAACAGTAGTTCATGGTAATGATTTTAATGGGTTTAATTTATATATATTTTATTTTATTTATATATATATTTAAATAAATATATATTTTTTCACCACTGGGAAATTTCTTCTGAATGACTGTTCTTGTTATTTGCCATATTCAATTTTCTTTAGGTTTAATTTGTTAATTTAATAGCAGTTTGCTTTAACACTTGTTATAATATTTTTTAAAAGAAAGATATAGGCAGGAATGAAGGCAACTAGGCAGGCAGGCAGGAAGAGAGGAGGAAGAAGCACTTTATTTTTAGTTAGTTGTTCACACTAGTTGTTTTCGCCTCAGACCTGGGACTCAAACATAGGGATTTGTGACCTGGCTCCTTAGGAGGAAATTAACCTAACTACTACTATGCCAGGGCATACTTTGTTATACTACCTTATGATGAATGTAGTTCATTAAGAGAACTTGCATTCTTTAATGAGGATGAATTTATTACTTATAATTAGGACATTTTATCCATTTTTACAGAATCCTTACTCACATTTTTATCATAAAATATATATTCCTGTATTCCCTCCCCAAATTTTCAAAATTTGTGTCCCATATTTAAGTCATTAAAGAGTTTGGTTATGATCTAGAGTAGGAAGCATTTATCTCCATATAATATAGCTGATATGATAAATTTATTGAAAACTGTTCTGTTCACATACATCAACTACATTATATATGCTATTTATAATTTTTATATTGATAATGAACTCTCTCTGGGCTTTCTGATCTTTTCTATTTGTGATATTTTTGCACTCTTTTGTTAATGTTATTTCAGTTATTTCATTGTTGTTTTGATTTGCATTTCCTTGACAGTCAGCAAATTGGGACAGCTTTTCATGTGCTTGTTCCTCTTCAGAAAAATGTCTATACAGTTCCTCTTCTCATTTTTTTATGGATTGTCTGTTTTTCTGTTGAGTTTCATAATTTCTTTGTGTATTTTAGATATTAAGCCCTCGTCAGAAATGTGAAATACAAGTATTTAGTAGGTTTCCTTTTGATTTTGGTGATGATTTCCTTCATTGTGAAGAAGCTTTTAGTTTAATGTAGCCCCAGTTGTTTATTTTATTTTTTTGTTTCCATTGTAGCTGGAATAAAGTCCCCAAAGACCTCTCTACAGCTGATGTCATAGAAAGTCTTTCTGGTGTTTTCTTCCAAGAATTTTATGGTTTCTGGTCTTACAGCCAAGTCTCTAGCCCAATTTGAGTAATTTTTTTCTGAATGATGTTTGTAAATGGTCTACCTTCATTATTTTGCCTATGGTTGTCCTATTTTTCCAACACCTGTTTTTGAAGAGACTTTCCTTTTCCCATTGTATACTTTTGGATCCTTTGTTATAGATTAACTGATAGTGAGTGGGTCAGTTTCTGGTGATTTAGTTCTAGTCTATTGAACTGTGCATCTGTTATTATTCCAGTCCCATGCCATTTTTATCACTATTGCTTTGTAACCAATGCCTCAGAGTGTAATCCCTCCAGTGTTCTATTTTTTCCTAATAATTGCTGTGACTATTTGGGGTCTTTTGTTGTTCCATATAAATTTTGAGATTTCTTTGTCCTGTTTCCTAGAAATAAGCCTGTGTATATTTTAATGGGGATTGCATCATATCTGCATATTGCTTTGGGAAAGGTGATCATCTTAATGATGTTGATTCTTTTGAACCATAACAGAGGATGTCTTTCTATCATTTTGGTCCTCTATTTATTTTAAGAAGGACTTGTATTTTTCATTGTCCGGGTCTTTTATTTCCTTTGATAAGTATAATTTCAAGTATTTTATTCTTTTGTCTTCTATTTTAATTGGTTTGATTTTCATGATTTCACTTCTGCCATGTTCTTTGCAGCAGATTTTTGTGCTTTGATACCAATTTACTGTATTTGTTGATGAGTTCAAAAAGGTTTTTTGACAGTTTTTAATAATGTCATCAGCATGTAATGATAGTTTTACTTCCTCCTTTCTAATTTGGATTCCTTTTATTTCCTTTTCTTGCCTAATTGCTCAGGCTAAGACCTCCAGTACAATGTTAAATATCAGTGGTGAGACTGGACAGCCTTGTCTTGTTCCTGAACTTAGAGGAAATGCTTTCAATTTTTCACTGACTATAATATTGGCTTTGGGTTTTTGTATATGGCCTTTATTATATTGAAGTATCTAATTTCTATTCTCATGGAGGATTTTTTGTCATAAATGGGTAATGAATCTTGTCAAAAGCTTTCTCTCCCTCTATTGATATGATCATTTGTTTTTTCTCTTCGCTGTTTCTTATATGGTGTATGACATTAATAGATTTATGTATGTTGAACCATCCTTGCATCCCTAGGATAAATTCCATTTGATCATGATGGATGATCTTTTTAATGCATTGTTGGATTCAGTTTGCTAATATTTTGTTGAGAATTTTTGCATCTATGTTCATCAGAGATTTTGATCTGTAATTTTATTTCTTGGTGACATCTCTGTCAGATTTTGGTATCATTGTGATGTCAGCCTCATAAAAAGTGTTTGGAAGTGTTCTCTGATCTTCAATATTTTGGAAAGTTTGAGAAAATAGGCATTAATTCTTCTTTGAAGATTTGGTAAAACTCATTAGAAAAGCTACCTGGTCCCGGGCTTTTATTTTTAGGAAAAGTTTTTATTACCTCTTCATTTTCTTTGCTTGTGACAGTTTTGTTCACGTTTTCCAGGTCTTGCAGGTCCTGTCTTGGTAGTAGATCATATCATCTAAAAATCTCCATTGTTCAGTGTTGTCCTCTTTGTCCATAGAGCTGTTCATCTTAGACCCTTATGATGTTTTGAATTTCTGTGGTATCCATTATAACTTCTCCTCTGTCATTTCTGATTCTAGTTATGATAGTTTTCTCTTTTTTCCATTGTGTGTCTAGCCAATTGTTTGTCAGTTTTGTTTATTTTTTCAAAGGACCAACTTTTGGTTTCATTGGTCTTCTGGATTTCTTGTTTTCTGTTTTCTTTATTCTCATATTTTGATTATTCCCTTTCTTCCGCTGATTTTTGGCTTTAATTGTTCTTTTTTCTCTATTTGTTTTAATTGTCATGTCAAGTTGTTTATTTGCAATTTTTCTTGTTTCTTGAGGTGGTCCTGGATTCAATGAATTTTCTTCTTAGTACTACCTTGCTGCATCCCATCAATTCTTGTAGCTTGTGTCTTCATTCTGTCTCTAATTTTTTTTTTACATCCTCTTTTTGTTTTCTTCTTTGCTTTTTCTCAGGGGATGTATTTTGACGTTACCCTGAAATTCCATTAACAATTCTGTTTCCTATTTGCATGTTAGACTTTCACTCATTCTAGCTATACACAGTTTTGTTCTCCCCCACTTTTTATATTTGCTGTCTTACTGTTTTATGTGGGGTTTCCTTATACTTTATAGAGTATATCCTATTATCCTTTAATATTTTAATATTAATCCTTTAATATTTTTAATATTAAAAATCCTTTAATATTTTTTGTAAAGTTGATTTGGTGATGATGAATCTCTTTTACTTTTGCTTATGTCCACCTTCTCACTTCTCTTTCTAGGACATCTTTGATGTGAATTTTGTTCCTTTTGATGTTATCCCAAAGTTCTCAAAATTTGTCTTCATTTCTTTGCATTTTAAAAAATCTGCTTATGATTTGCTTGAGTGAGTTCCTCTGCCCTATCTTCCAGATTGTTGATTCTATTGGAAGCTTCTTCCATCCTATTATCGAGTCCATTATTGAGTTCTTTATTTCAGCTGTCATATTCATTTATTTGATATCTTGCTTCATTTCTTCTCTTTCTGTTTTGATGTTCTTTTACTCCCTCTATTGTTTCTAGGATTCCCATGAGTATGTTAATCACTGTTACCCTAAATTAATATTTAGGCAGTTTTCTTTATACATCTGCTATATTCAAATTTTCCTGTGTTTTTTAAATTGGATCCATCATGTCATGTATATTTCTCTGTGCCTTTGCTCTGTTTGACATCCTTTTCATATTTCTGTAAGTTTGATTTTTCTGCAGTGATGGCATTGTGTAGCGTGATCAACTTGCTGCTGGCCCAGAATTGGCAGTCAGCCTGCTGTACTGCCTATACTGGGTGGCACTAGTGGGTAGCACTGAGGTTTAGTGCCTCAGGGAGACTACTTTCTTCCTTTAATCCTGTGGTGTTGGATATCTGGTGGGTAGAATATCTGGTGGGTGGATCCTGAGACTCTTGCCCAAAATGATGGTGTGAGGGGTAGGGAATTTCCCTACCTGCCTTCTGGTTATAGCTACATCCAGTTTAATTTACCTTGTGGGATCCAGCTTAGTCCCTGGGGTGCTGGCTGTCCTGCCACCCTGCACTAAAACTGTCTCACCTGCCTCTGCATATCAGACCCACTGGGTGGGCTCTCTGTTGCTTTTAAAGTGACTCTTCAGGCTTTTGGCATCCTATTGCAGTTCCACCCCACTGATTTGCTCCTATGCCAAATACCAAATATTCATTTTAGCTGCATATTGGTACTTTTTCTCCTACTCTTTGTCATCAGAAAACCATTCCCTTCCTGCAGCCACTGTACCTGCCTTTCCTTGGTATTTGTTTCAGAGAATAAGTGAATTTCTATTTGTTCTGTCAGGAGCATCTAAAAAGTCATTTTAGCATGATACTTATAGCAATGTAATTTAATATGCTATCTCTTACATTAAAAGTAAAAAAAAAAGGTCTAAACTTCTCTAATAAGTAACATTATACTTTATAGCTTTGTTAAAATTACATGCATATTTTATAAATTTGTTTAGAAATACAAAGTCTAAGTATCACTTCAGTTGATTCACATCTGCCAATTTAGAACAGATGTCTTTATTAAATAATTGAGTTATTAGCATTTAGAAGATAACAGACAAATGTAGCTTTATTATATAAAACAAAATTATGTGGAATAATCTTTTAAAGTATAAGACAATATAAGACAGACAGGCACTTAGACTCAAAATAGGCTGCTTCTTTCACTTGTTAATATCAGTCTTCAATGCTAGAG
Source organism: Solenodon paradoxus (assembly GCA_004363575.1). Lineage (NCBI taxonomy): Eukaryota > Metazoa > Chordata > Mammalia > Eulipotyphla > Solenodontidae > Solenodon > Solenodon paradoxus. The sequence continues at coordinate 303,862 of RJWH01000084.1, read as the reverse complement.
AAAAAACATTTCCTAGTGTATATACTGTAAGTATATGTGTATATTCTATTGTAAAACAGAATGGTTGATATTTTACAAATGCAATTAGGACATAGAATATTTTATTTTAATAGATATTATTTTGATGATGGGTATAGTTGACTTTCTTTGTTCTCACTTTCTACAACTTTCTTATATATAGATTAAACTTCTTGTAAAACTTTGACATTATTTTTTCATTCTGTACCAGACACCAGATAACCATTTCAAGCATAGAGTCCCTATCTCAATACCAGAGGAAAATAGCAGCAGCTCCTATTGTAATGAGTAATACAAAACCTTAGGAAAAAATGGGAATCTGGAAGATTCTCTTTCCATAGATTTTCTCTAAAATAAAGTGAACAAAACAAGAGTCACAACTGCTCTTTACTTTTATTATTTTTCTCTACTTCTTTGAATTCTTCACAATATTAGGATGAGTTGCTCAGAAGCTTTCATATAAATATAAAGATGATGAAAATACACTGTTAAACCATTCCAACAAGAGCTGAATATAAAGAAAATGAAATGGTATTTCATTTCTTAATCTCTGAGATTTTTTCATAGAGAATATAATGATTTTCTTTTCTTGCATTGCTATTTTTTAAAGAAATACTGAAGTAGATTGCTCTTACTTAACTTTAACTTCCAAAGTTTATTTCCTTAGAATGTAATTCAAATTGTAAATGTCACTGAGAATTAAAAGAAAAAAAAAGAACCCAGAAATAATGAATTGCCATTTCAAGGATGAATTTTAGCTAAGGGAAAATAAACTAGTATTATAACTATTAAGTAAGTTATTTTGGTAATTTTTTTTTGATATGGGTATTGTTTAATAGTATTCATTCATTCTGTGATAATTCATCAATTCTACAGTTTTCTTTATATTTAAGTTATAATAAATTTTGTCTATATGAAGAAAAGAAGTTAGGGTAAATGGCTCAAAGAAAATATTTTGTAACCTCTATTACTGATTATAGATAAATGTATTTTAATTAGAACAGATAGGTCAAAAGTGAAAAAAAGTCTATGAAAATGTCTCAGGCCTTAATGACATCAATTATAACTTAGTAGTTACTGTATAATTCAGGGAAAAGGGGAAATCACAAAACTGTATAGACAGGCTTGGTATAATGGAATCAGTCTACACATTTTTTTTCTTCAATTTATTTTATTTTACTATTTTTTAAAGTGTACACATTTATATAAGTATTATATGATACAAGAGCCCTGATAATAAAATAAAGGATGCATCCCCAGATTAAACCTGAATATTTTTATGCTAAGGCTTCCTTTAACTACTATTTGTTGTTGTTATTTTTAAAATTATTCTTTTTATTGAGGTGCAGTTGACATATTAGTTTTAAGTACACAATATAATCATTATATATTTCCATATATCTCAAAATGATCACCACATTAAATCTAGTAAAGATCAGTACCACACATAACTACTAAAATATTTATTTCTTATGAGAAATTTTGAGATCTACTGTCTTAGGAATTTTATAATTTTTATTGAAGTAATATTGTATTATAACATTTTATAGGTTTCAGGTATGTATATATCAATATCTGTTATACTACAATAAACAACTTCCAAATATGCAACTACAGTTACCATGCTAATTACATCCAGTGACTTATTTATTTCTTAACTGGTAATTTGTAACTTTTTGCCCACTTTATCCGTGTTCACCCATTCTCAACCCCCTGCAGAATTTTTAGTGATAGCAGATGAGGAAAGGGGTCCACCGCAAGGAACACTCGGTAGAATCCAGTTCACAGCTGGGTAAGGTGGAGTGGGTGTGGTAAATGGGTGCTGCTGGTCTGACCAATATGGAACTGAAGCCCCAGTCTTGGAAGTACAGGATCTAGGCTGATCATAGTTACCATTTTAAATGAGACAGTTCCATGTTTGTCACATTAACTGACTGTGCCATCATTTTAATATAAATGTCAATCTTGTCCTGTTTTTAATAAACTAGGACCATGTTTAACATGGGCAAAAGGGACAGTTGAGTTGTCCTGGGCCCAATCTGTTGAGGGGCCCCCAAAGTTGTTGCCCCTTTACTCTTGCATTAAAGATGGCCCTTGCTGGTACAGACTGCCGTGGGCCACAGTGGCTACTGCAGTTCTCACCCATTGTGAGGAAATAGAAGCCATGTGAGAAATGTGGGAAGAATATTCTTCCCCAACCGATCTGACCTGTTCCTTCAAAGGGAACAGAAAACTACAGTGTGGTCAAGTACAGGCAAGTACTATGGGGTTTATTTCTGGCACTGTGAGGGTATTGGGTATTTTTGTCACTAAGCCAGTTATTTGACATTTCTGGCATTGGATGGTTAAAGCGGCAGGTGTTTGAGGAGGGACAATTAAGTGGAACGTATAGAGGCACAAAATTAGTTTTTTACCTAAGGTGCCAAAATTTTTTGCACTGGCCTTGGCTATTTGTATAAAGTCCCACCAGTTGCCAGTAGGCATCATGGAATACTTATTTGTTGCTGAACTGGCCGCTCTACTATTCGGATTGTTCCACCTCCTCCCTTCTCTATAGTTGCCAGTGCATAACCCCATCCTCTTTCTGCTATCCTAATGTCCAAGTTTTGTCTTAAGGAAATATGATTAGCCTAACAGAAAATGTGATTTAGCCTAACCCTCCTTCTGAGGCTGCAAGACAGTTTGCCTAGTTGGCACCCCCCTACCCCGACCCTGGGGTACATGGCTAGGATGTGTGGCAGCTGTCTACCTAATCCCTGAACCAGGCTCTGCCTCCTAGACTTGCAGACACATTGGAAGCAAGCTCATGTGTAACCTCTGTGGCCAAGAAATTGAGGAACTGGGGAAGAAAAACAGATCATCCTTTGGGGGCCCCTTCACAGATCTACTTAGATTCTTCCTTCAGCCATTACAAGAAGCAGGTCAGGTCTTGGACCTGGAGGAGGAGTTTGTTGCCAGAACTTATGGATTGTGGCAAGATGGAAGTTTATTTCTGACAGGTGGGGAGCCCAACATAACTGGTTGTATGCATTCGACATCTAGATGGCAACCAGACTGTGTCGGATAAATTGGCTGCTATGCCTGACCCTGTCCATCAGGGGAATAATGTTGTCTACTTTTCAGGTCACGCAGGTGTCCTTGAACATCAGATAGGTGTCCACATGGTATCACTGAAACAGTGGGACCAGGATACAATGTTCATGGCCTTTCACTATGGAGCTGTGTGGCTCACTAGTGTGATTATGTGGATATGTCTGTCTTATTATAGGCCTGTTACTGCAAAACAACATAAGTCATTGGCCAGGACTTCTCATTAACTAAGGGTGTGTTCCTCTCTCGAATCCTGGGAACTCGTGGGTGCAGTTCAGAATCCTTCTGGGTCCTTCCTTTAAGTTCCAGAAACTACTAGAAGAAAATTCCCTCATCAGATGTGCTTACTGTGGCTGTCCTAGGAATTCTCTTTTCCAATTAGGGGACACAGGTGATTGCCATTCCTGAGATACTCCTTGCTCTCCCCTACACCCAACTCTGAATCAGTCCCAGTCCCTTATATTCTATCTCCTATTGATTTTAAGCCCTTTTCTTATTTAAAAAAATTAGAATTTCATTCCTATATCTGGTAAATTTCCAACCACCTGGGTGCTGAACGTCACCTGCTCTGGCTTTGGGGTCAGGTCTCACAATGAAAGTAAATTAGCTCAATATTTGGAGATAAGTAGTTCTGCCCACTATGACTTCTCTGAAAAATGAGAGATTCCCAGTCTTGATCCTCAAGGACCCCTCTAAGAGTTTGGTGTTTAAAATTATATTTTTTTGATTTTTTCCAAACTTTAAGAGGCTAGTATATCTGCCAGTCATATGTAACAAATTTATTATTTTGCCAAAGCAAAAAATTTCTAGTTCTATCACGGTCATGCTTACCTAACTGTAGATTCAATGACACTTTTAAGCCCAAAACATGGGTAAATATCCATAGCATTTTACTACTTATTCTTAAACCACAAATAAAGAGCCAAAAATCAATGTCTCCATTTGCTTATAAAATACTTCTTTAACAATGCACAGACAAAATATTGCTTAGCAATCTCTGGCATTAGTAAAGCACAATAAACTCAAAATATTTCCTTCTGATATTAACATCTTGAAATTGTGTTAAAAGCTGTATATAAACTTTCAACAATGATGCCCACAGATTTTCTATCTTTGATTTCATGTTGAACACCAAATCTTATTTTGTATAATTTACCCAGAATCTGCTTCTGTATATACATGTGCAAAATGTGGTAAAGAACTAAAGTCATTTTCTGGACAATCTAAGCCAAAAAAATTGCCTCGGTGCCTTGATATTTCAAATGAATTTGTGTTTTTCTTAGTTTGAGTTACATGTATAATTACTGCAATTCTGTATTTTACATGCATAGGCAAATCCTTAGAATTCAGAGTGTGGAAAAGTGCTGAGGGCAGTGATTTCAAAATGAAAGAAAGGAATCTATATTAAAGCTAAGTAAGAATTTGAATTTATGGTTATTATTTTTGCTTAAAGTCAGGAAAATATCTTTTTATATTTCATTAACATTTTGTGATCATATTTACTTCATAGTTTGTAAATTAAAATGGGTACTATATAGAAGCAAAAGTGGGTCAGTGTTGATAATTAACCCAAGAAAAATTCATAGCATGAAAACAATCAGCTTGACATATGAATAAAAGGATGCAGTGCTTGCTAAGAGAATCTCATGGCATGTCACATGGTGATGCTTTTCAGGATGTAATAATGAATGCCTTTCTACTATAATAACACCTATTCTAATCCTCTCATTCTAAACTGAACATAAATATAAGGGATATTAAGAATATATTTGAGATGTCAATGAAATAAAATATTGTCATAGGATAATGGTCTCCTGCTGCTTCATAAAATACCAAGCCAAAGGCAAGACATATATTTTCAGAGTAAAACATTAATCCCATGACAGTATTGTATTGTAGTGATTGTATTTTTATTATACAAAATGAGCATGTAGATTTAATCAATTCATTTGATGTATGTTGATGTAGTGAATTGACAGTGGTTTATCATCATTATTAAATTGTCATATTCTTGTAGGCAGTTTATCAAAGAAAATACAGATGTTTTAGGAAACAACTTTCAGGATGAGGGGAAATACAGGTTTCTGACTAGCTGGATGTTGGTTTCTCTTAAGAAAGTAATAGTTAATATAACAATTGAGAAGAAGTATGATTAATGTACCCAAAAATGTTTGTATAATGTCCTTGTTAATATTTCACATTTCAATTTGCTGACAAAACATGACTAAATATGATTATTTGAGCAAAATATAACAATGACAACAAGAAATTTGAACTTCTCAGTATGCTTTACTAAGGCACTTACAAAACTAGTTTGCTACTTTAAATATTTGTTGAATAAGTTTATGTCATTAAACTAGAGCATCATTCCACATTTCCAGGAACCACTATAATACAACAAAGACCCATTGACCAAGATAGCATAGGACTCCCTGTAGAAACTCAGCCATATAAGCACAACCAAGCATTATTCTCAATGGAAAATAGAGTACACTGCTTGATTTCTTCTATGGAAAATACATTAATGCTAGAATAGTTGGATGTATTCCATTGAATGTGTTTAAACTAGTGTTTCATTTAGAAATACTATTCCTTAACATCTGAAACAAACTTCAGGTTTCTCTTGAAAACCCTTTCTACTTTTTTTAATGGGGTCAAAATAGATTAGTTAACTGATTATTCCTGAAGAGGGATCTGATTTCATATACATTCTGTCTTGTTATTGATGACCTTAAAATAAATGAATTTTATTTCTAAAGACCAAATATATTATAATACTCCTTTGAATTTTAATACAGTAAATTATGCTCCTGATGCTATAAAGCCAACAAATCTGAAAATTAAAAGCTTAATCTTCAAAATTCAAGGAGCTAACTGAAAAAATTCATTTTTCATAAAAATATAAATGAGGCACATGTATCCCATGGGCCATTCAAAAAAAAAGTCAGAATGGCCACTAGTGTATAAGAATGACATCTAGAAAGTGCTATTAGAGTTAAGAAACTTTTATTATTCTTTTCACACTTCTGTGATTAAGTTGTTCATAGGCAATCCACTGTCACAGTAATTCTATGTATGAAAATAAGATCTGGAATGCAAATTGTAAAATGTTCGAATATTAATCAAATCTGTTTTATGGTCATTTTAGTAAGAACTATTTTTCATTACCATAGATCATATTAGTTTGCTAGGACTGCTATAACAAATGCCATAATAGGGTGTTTATTTGCAAGTGAACCCCATATTCAGAGCACAAGAAAAGACTAAAGAAGGAAGCAGACTGCTCTGGATTGTAGATGGCCATTACATTAAGCAAGAGAACTGACTGATTAGGCTATTTTTTTGGTGTCTGCAAAATGAGTAGATCTCCAAACTGCCCAGTTGAATCTTAAGAGTTTATATAGACCTTGGGTTCAGTCTCATATACTCTTCAGGTGGCTAGTATACATTGCTGTATCAAGGCTGAGTCATTGATGGGTTTCTGTGTGAAAATTACATTCCAAGGATAAGGGATTGCCTGAGTCCAAGCTCCAGATTCTGTAATCATGTTTTTTGATAAGCTTTTCCAGCTAGGATTTAATCCCAGAGGTTAAAAGTTCAAGATCAAGGTGTCAGCAACTTTTGGTTTATCTGGAAGTTTCTCTCTTTATCTTGTATATGGTTTGCATTTACACTCTGTCTTCACATGGCCCTTTCTGTGTGCTTGGGCATCCCTGATGTCTCTTTGTGCTTCTGAATTTCCTGATATAAATTCCTTACATCTTATATAAAGTCACCAATCAGACTGATTAAGGCTCACCTATATGACCTTGCTTAACCTTAAGTACTCTCTAGGGGTCATAGTTCCAAGTACTACTATGTTCTGAAATATTGGGTGCTAAGACTTCAACATATGAATTTGGAGAACACAGTTTAGGTCATAAAGCTTACTCATAGAGTTCCTTTGAATTTTAATACACAGTAAATTATCATTTAATGTTCTTGTTAGGTTATTGTACTACTGCAACTTTCAGTGAAATGCTATAAAAGGAAAGCAGGTCCTTGAATAACATCAACTCAATAAATGTTGGCTGAGATTTCTTTCCTGTTCAATGTGGTGATGAAACACTGTTGAGCAAAATGTTATTCCAGAACCTGCTATAATATGTAAAAACATAAAGGATTGAGTCATGATATTGGTTGCACAACACTAGCTAGAAAGTTAGTGATAAAGCCATAATAATATATGATCTTTAAAAATGTGAAAAATGATTATTTGTTGAAAGAACACTGTTGCTTTTATTCTTCTAAGCCATTGTCCACAACTCAAGTATATCATTGGGCCATAATCTTAAATTGATAAAATGTTTTTATGTGTATTGAGTTGTTTCTATTCCTAGATAGTTCCTTATATGGTAAGAAATCATGCAATTATGTGTTGTACTTCATTCACCCTTAGCATAGGTTCTGGGAACTCTATAAATATGAGAAACACATGGATAGAGGGATGGATGGATGGAAGAAATAATTTTCAAGTCAGTAATCAATTTATATCTGTGATTTAGATACATTGTACCTAATCTTATTGCTGATGAGAAGAAAAATTTGCTTATAACAGAAGACACCACAGGAATATAATTTTTTAGTATATGTAAAACTAGCTCTTAAAATATGACCATCATAAGGATTTAAAGAAGATTTTATTGCATGGCTACCAGCCAAAACCACTGAGCAGAAAATAGAAAAGAAATAAAATTATAGTGTCTTGAAATTCAGGTGAGTTTTGTACCTACTTTCTCATTAAACATCTATCTAGTTGTCTATTTGAGTTCCAGAGGCAAAAGAAAATCAATGAACATTGGCATATACATAGTTCCAGCTAGACTGTAAATACTCAGTAGCTTGGGTTTTCAAGCCTGGAGATGTGTTTATATTGTTAACTTTTTGCACCATTGTTCTCTGACCACAAATCTCTCTGAGCACAAATTTATACTCAGTCTTTAGCACTGTTTTCCCCATTACAGGAAATGCCTGTATTTTAAGCTTAATAAGAGAATTAAGATAGCTAAGTAATATTGTATTTTGTGGAAAATTTAGAAGATAAAGGTAAATAAAAATACCCCCAAACCTAACAATATTTATCATTATACTTCCTAGTGATAACTACAGATATTTGTTAAACAAACATACCAATATTTTTGTATACTTAAATATGTGTATATTAAATCCATATAGATATATATGGGAATGAGTCTATTTATATCTCAGATTCAGCAAAGTTTCAAAAGCATGTACAATAAGAACAAGTACTCAATGCTAAAGTGAACAGCTCATTTACCTACATGATACTTGAGGAATAGCTAAAGAAAAGGTTTGGTTGCTCATTAGCCACCAAACATTACTTGAGAATGCATATCATCAAAGCAGTTCTTTTTTGAAATGTTCAAAAAAGAAAATTCATGTAGAGAAGGCTGGACTCTATTCTGTATGTACCCTCTCAGAAGTCTACTTTACCTTGCGTCAAGCAACAGGCCATGCAGAGAACCTGGGTTGTGTACTGTAATTTCATAGAAGAAGTGACTCATTTGAAACCTCACACTACTTAAGATGTGTTAGGGCAAAAGAACATATATATGTTTTTCATAGACAAGATATGGGCTGCTCGGGAGTGAGAGACAAAGGTAGCAGAAAGAATGGTGGACTGCAGAATATCTGTAGCTGAGGGTAGCAGAAGTGACCAGCTAGAGGAGACAGCACACCTTGTTGTACTGCCCATTGGGCATCTGAAGGAGACAACCAGACAGCAGCAATGCCTTATCCTGATAGTGCCAGGCAACTTGTCACCAAGTTCCTTAGGCTCCTACTCTAGAAAGATAAGATGTCAAGGGCCAACAGGCCAGCTCTTGGGAGGGTGTCCTCTGTCAATAGTAGTGTTTCCAAGCCAGTGGAGGGAAGAAACATTACCCTAAAATGAAGTTTGTGCATTACACATAGGACTGGATATTTTAAGTATTGTAATTAAATTACACCAAAGGTAAGCAAATAAATATTTGTCTAAAGTGATCATAAACTAAATTTGGTTTGACTTAGCATCTAAGATATAGGGCACATATTAAACATATACAATGACATACATATAAAATGGGACTTTTGACATACTGTTTTACAGCTTGCTTTTGCTCTTATCAGTATATCACAATCAGGTATTTTTCAGCAGCAGCATTTTTAATTACTTCAAAATAATCAATTGAATAGTTATCCATATTCTTTGACTATTTTTCTATTGTTGATCATTTACAGCTCATTTATATTTGTTAAAACTAGTGTTGCTTGTAATGATGAGTGAACATTCTTACTTAGAATACATATATAACCATGGATTTGTAGAGTCATAGAGTACTCACAAATTTATTTTTTTATTTGTTTACGATACTGTATGCTTTCCAGAAGAATTCATACCTTAGTGTGTATATCATACAACACTGACCACTAGAGTTCTAGTGCCAGTAACCTTTATTATTTTTACTATGAGCCCAGCCCTTCTCTCTCCTTTCATTGCATCCTGTGTTGTGTTTTGTTAATTCATTTATTTTGTTGCTTTATATTTCACATATAAGTGAAATCATTGGTTAAATTTATTTCAAAGTATTTCATTCTTTTTGATGCAATTATAAATGAGATTGCTTTGTAGTAGAGTTTGAAGTCAGGGAACATGACACTTTCCTTTAGTTCTTTTTTCTTTTTGCTCTTTGGGCCTCTTGTAGTTCCAAATAAATTTCTGATTTTCTGTGAAAAATGTCTTTGGAATTTTAATGGGGATAGCCTTAAATGTATATTGTTTTAGGTAATATGGTCATTTTAACCATGTTAATTCTTCCAGTGCATGAGCATTGAGTATCTTTACATATTTGTTGTCTTCAATTTCTTTTAACAATGTCTTATTACAGTTTTCAGAGTATAGGTCTTTTACTTCCTTGGTGAAGTTTTTTCCAAGATATTTCATTCTTTTTGATTCCATTGTATATGGAATTGTTTCCCTGAATTCTCTTTACTTGCATATAGAAATGGAACAGATTTTTAAATAATTTTGTAGCCAGACACTTTAGTGAATTTAGTGTTTCTAGTAGCTTTTTTACTGAGTATTTGGAGTTCTCTCTATATATTATCTTGTCATCTGCAAATAGTGATAGTTTCACTTCTTCCTTTCCAATATGGACAACTTTTATGTCTTTTTCTCATTTGACTGCACTGGCCAGTACTTTCAACACTGTATTAAATGGTAGGGGCAGAAGTGGGCATCCTTTCCTTGTTCCTGATCTTAGAATAAAGTCTTTCTGTTTTTATCCATTGAGTGTGATGTTGGTTGTGGGTTTGTTATATATAGCATTCATTATGTGGAAGTACATTCCATTTATATCCATTTTGGGAGGGTTTTTTTTTTTTAAATATGAAAGGGTGTTGAATCTTGTCAAATGCTTTTTCTTCCTCTACTGAGCCGATTATGTTGCTTTTGTCTTTTTTTGTTGATGTAGTGTATCACATTTATTGGCCTGCATTTGTTAAACCATCTTTGCATCCCTGGAATAAGTTCCAATTGATCATGGTGTATAACTTTTTTAATATGTTGTTGAATTCATTTGCTAGTATCTTGTTGAGATTTTTTGCACCAATATCCATCAAAGATATAGGTCTGTTATTTTCTTTTGTTTTTCTGTCTTCATCTGGTTTTAGAATGAGAGTAATGTTGGCATCATAAAAAGTGCTTGGTGGTTTGCCTTTTTTTCATTTTGGAAGTCTTAGAAGTTTTCTTTGAATTTTTGGTAGAATTCACCAGTGAAGTCATCTAGTCTGAGACTGTATATTTGGGTGGGTGGGGAGGAGATTTTTGCTTACTGTTACAATTTCCTTGCTTGTGATCTATCTTTTCATGATTTCTGTTTTTTTCTGATTTAGTCTTGCAGTGTTATAAATTTCTAAGAATGTGCCCATTTCTGCTAGATTTATTGTCATACGGTTTATTGTCATACAGTTGTATATAGTATTCTCCTGTGATTCTCCAAATTTCTGTTCTAGTAGTTGAACTTATTTCCTTTTATTTTGATTTCTGAGTCACAAATCTACTCTTTGTGAGTCACACAAGTGGCCTATTTTGTTTATTCTTTCAAAAATTGGCTTCACTGATTTTTTGAATTGTCTTTTTGATGCCTATTTTGTTGATTTTTACTCTGCTTTATTTCCTTCTACAAGATTTTAGTTTCTTTTTTTTGTCTTTTCTGCATCATTTAGGTGAAAGGTTAAGTTTTTTATTTGTGATTATTCTGTTTTCTGAGGCAGGACTGTATCACTATAATTTATTCTCGTTACTTTTGCTGTATCCTACACATTTTGATATGTCTTGTGTTTATTTTCAGTTGACTTTTAAAATTTTATTTTTGATTTCCTCCTTTATCCAGTAGCTAATAACATGTTGTTTATTCTCTACTCTTTTGTAGTTATCATCTCCTTCCTTTTTAGATTGATATCTACTGTGATGTTGTTATGATCTGAAAATATGCTAGATATGATTTCAATCTTCAAAAATTTATTGAGACCTGATTTGTGTCCCAACATTTGGTCTATCCTTGAGAATGTTCCATGAGAACCTGAAAATAATTTGTACTCTACCATTTTAGGGTGAAATACTTAATATATACATATATATATCAACTAAATTAATATATTCTGTTTTTTAAAGTTCTTATTTCTTTATTGATTTTCTGTCTAGATTATCTGTCTTTTACTTAGAGTGTTAAGTCCCTACTATTATTGTGTGACCATCAATGTCTCTATTTAGATATGTCAGAACTTGCTTGATATGTTTGAATATTTCTTTATTGAGCGCATATATATTAATAATCTTATACTTTTCTGTTGTATTAATTCCTTTATCATTATATAATCACCATTTTCATCTTTTGTTACCTTTCTTCTGGAAACTATTTTTTCTGAGATAAGTATAGCAGTTTCTGCTTTTTTAAACTCACCACTGACTTGAAGTAACTCAATCTATCCCTTCACTTTAAATCTGAGTTTCTTATAAACAGCATATGGTTGAGGTTTGTTTCTTTATCTAGCCACAATCTGCTTTTAACTTGTGAGTTCAGTCCATTTATGTTCAGAGTGATTATTGATATTTGAGGACTTGCTATTGCCAGTTTGATTTTTGTTTTCTGGTGTTGTCAGTTACCTTTTTCAGTTTTTTGGTAAAGTTCCCTCTCTTTGATTTAGTAAGAGCCTCTTTTAACATTTCTTACAAAGAAGATCTTGTGGGAGCAAATTCTTTTAGCTTTTTGTTGGTGAGGAAAAACATTTATTAGCCATTTAATCTGAGAGAAAGTTTTGCTGGACATCGTATTCTTGACTGTCTGTTTTTATCTTTTAGTAGCTTGAAAATGGTACAGCATTATCTTCTGGCCTATTGTGTCTCTGTTGAGAAGTCTGAAAATAGCCTGATGGAAGTACCTTCATATGTGATTTTTTTTTCCCTGGCCATCTTTAGAATTCTTTTGGAGTTTTAATAGTTTAACCATTATATGCCTTATATAGGTCTTTTTGCATTGGAATATTTAGATAACTGAGCATTCTGTTGGCTTCATTGATGTGTGTGTTCATTTCCTTTTCTAGGTTTGGGATATTTTCAGCAATTATTTATTTTAATATGTTTTCTATTCCCTTCATTTTCTCTTCACCTTTTGGGATACTCATTATTCTTATGGCATCTTTTCAAATAGAGTCAGATAGTTCTTGGAGTGTTTCTTTATGTTTTTTTTATATTTGATATCTCTTCTATGTGGCTCCTTTCTACACTTCTATCCTCATATCATTTATCCTTCTCTCCATTTGATCATTTTGTTTCCATAATGGTTTTGGTGCTTTTTCTCTTGTTTATGGCATTCTTTTTTTCCTGAATCTCTATTAGTTTCTTTTGTAAAACTTCAGTTTCTACCTTTTGCTCCTTAATTGTTTTTGAGCTCATTGACTTTTTCATAGTAGTCTTCACTGAGCTGCTGGAGTGACAGGAAGCATTCCCTATATGACTTAGAAATTAAATTATTTTAGTGCTTTTCCTCTCCAAAGACTATCTTTCATTTTTTTAAAATAATCTAATTGTTTAGATTCAGGGAAATGTTATTTTTTAAAATAGAGTATTTTAGTTTTAGATTTAAATTAGTTATTAAGTCTCAATTTAAGAACTGTCAGTACATTTCTGTATTAATTTGTATGAACACAAAATTTATTTTTAAATAAATACTATGTTGTCTAAATTTCTTCTTTTTGACATATCAGTCAGAAGATAGTTGCTGATCATGCCTGAGTCCTTTTCCTTTTTCATGTTAAACTTTTTACATATAATCCAAATCCAGACTTTTCCTTTTGATAGTTTTATTTGGGAGGGGGTTACAAGAAATGTTATCTTTGATTGTAACTGTTAATAGGATTCTAGTTTTCTTCTTCAATTGTAAAATAATAGAGAAACAAAGAAAAGTCTTTGCTATTTGAAGCTAAATTGCCATGACCCACGCAGCTGAGTCCCCAATGGGAGGCTTCAGGAGCCTAAAGAAAGACAGACAACATACATCTAGAAAAGCAGGGGCCAGGTGGGATATCGCTTTCTGTTTTAGAGCCAGTGACGCTGATCCTGGCTCCTTGATTTATTTTATAGGGTTGGGTACAATGAGATAATAAGAATGTTGCAAAGCAAAGAAAGGTTTCAGGCATTTAGCTTGTTTAACTACTATGAGCAACATTTGAATATTTGAAGGTTGGACATTCTGAAGCTCAGCTGCAGTCTTGTTATCTGCTTCTAGCTCTGCTATCATCTGGGAACTTCTGCCTCAGGATATCTTGCAGACGCAGGCACAAAACAGTTCGCTCCCTGCAGTAAATAATTTATATTTCTTAAACAAAGTAAATAATTTAAAATGATTTCTCTTTCCAAGTCTTTTCTCCTCTGTACTACACTCAATGAAGTAGTACTCTTGTGAGATGTGCCTATAAAATATGCTTGAGTACATCCATATTTCTCATCTCTGTTTTCAATCCCCACACCCAAGCCTTTATCATATTTTATCTTGATAACTTTAGTAGCTGCAGCATGATTTCTTCACTTCTGGTTTTCTCCTTTTCAAACCAATCTGTGCTCTGTGGGACAAATATTTTATCTCACCAAGTGAGTGACTTACTTAGGAGAAGTCCTTTCATTCTGAATTCTGCACCTCTACCAGGAGAATAAGAATCACTCATCTAAGGGTAAAACGCCCATGTTTATTTTGTTTCCTCAGTAGTATCCACTTAAATAATAATTTTTGGAGTTCATGAAGTGTTCCTGGATATCATAGCTCATATTATTATCAAATCTCAGAAACTTTATAAGACTCAGAGCATGCTCTATAGTTTAAAATAAGACCAGTTGTCTTATATATTTTTTATACTGATAATTTATAATTTTATGGTGTGCATCATCATAAATCATCATCTGTATATGTGACATTAATTTACCACAAATAGTGCTATTTTATCCTTCATTATATAATTCACTACCAGTGGTCTGATAACCACTACTTTGAGTCTATAGTTAAAAATTATATTTTTGTTTGATTTGGTTCATTTATTTCTTTAGTTTCTCTGTATACCACATATGAATGAAATAACAGTGTATTTTTCCTTCTGACTTAATTTCACTAATCATAAATCATTTGCAGTGTATTCAGTTGTTGTAAATGGCAGGATTTTATCTTTTTAAATAGCTGAGTAGTACTATACTATATATGTACCTATGTATTCTCTATCTTATTTATCCATTCATTTATTGATGGAATTTAGGTTATTAACAATTCTAGAATATTGTAAATAATACTGCAATGAACATGGTGGTGCATATATCTCATTATTTTAGGTTTTTGCTTGTTTTGGAGGGAAAGAAGGAGAAGGAAGGAAGGAAGAAAGGGGATGAATAAGTATTTTTATTTAGTTAGTTGTTTTTTTCCCCCAGCCCCAGGTTGTGAACCCAGATCTTTGAGCTTTACATAATCTATACTACAACTTTCTCAGCTGCCTGAATCACAAATGTTTGCCTGAAATAGTGATTTTTAGGTAAATACATAGACATGGAGTAATGAAATTATATGTAATTTCTACTTTGTGTTTTTTGAGGATACTCCCCATACTGCTGTCCATAATGGTTACACTAACTTACACTCTCTAACATGCATTCTTGATGTTAGTTGTAAATTCTAATGTTTTATTTACATTTCCCTGATAACAAGAGACTTGGTACTTCTTTCCATGTACCTATTGGCATATCTATATGCCTCTTTAGAAAGGGTATCTTTATCTCTTCTGTTCATTTTGATTGGATTATTTTTTTGTTATTTTTGAATTGTATGAGTTCTTCATATATTTTGGATATTAACTCCTCATCAATATATGATGTGCAAATATCTTCTTCTACTCAGTAGGGTATCTTTTTTTTAAGAGAAAGGAAGCAGGCTGAAGTAAGTAGTCAAACAGATGGGCAGAGAGAGGAGGAAGAATTTTGTTTTCCATTTTGGTAGTTCCACCTCATCTCTAGCTGTGAAACAGTCCTTGTACTTTATGGATACTATCTTGCTACAACCACTGACTTTACACCTGAATCACCAAGTCATGCTAATTTTTTTTTTCATTCTGGTGATAGTTTCTGTGCAGAAGCTTTTAAGTTTAATGTTGTCCTATTTGTTTATTTTGGATTTTGTTTTCTTTAACATTGGAGTTATTTTTAAAGACATCTATTAAACCAGTGTCAGTGTTTACCCTCTTATTTAACTCATGTTATATCTAATTCTATATAGTAAACATTTTTAGAATTAGTAAAATATATTTTATTCCTGTGTTTTCTGCATTGATCTGATAATAAATATTCAAACAGCATCTTAATTGATTTATTGATAGGGCTAAAATGGAACACTTGGATCAAATGATTTCTTTTAAGATACAAGTAATTATAATTTGAAGTAACTCATTATTTTGAAAAGTAAGGGCTATAGCACACAAGCAAATATGTTTGAAATAGTAATCCAATGAATCATGATTTCAGTCCTTACTAGAGTGAAAAATGTTTTCCCTAGTGCTTTGATTAAATTGAACAGATAATACCAGAGCAACTTAATTATGTTAACGTATCTAGAAAAATAAGTCAATTTGATAGTTAAATATGGACCCTGTTTCTGACATTAAAATCAGTACTGAAAAAGCCAATATTTTTCTCATTACTCTCCTTCAAATTTAATGAGATTATATTTTTAAAAATAATTTTCACTTAAGGTTCAGCTGTTCAGGTTAAATTCATTAGCAAGATATTTCATGAGGTATCTGTGATATAGAATTAATAAAACTTTGTTATTGACTTTAGTTCCAGTTTGAGTTTATTACTTACTAGTTGTGAGTGGAAGCAATGGGTCTTTCCACTCAGAACCTCAGTTTCTTAATTTGAAGTTGGAATAGTCCATCTGCCTCATAGATTCCACATAAGCACTAAATGAAATAATGTCTATGAAAGCATTTATACACTCAGTAGCATTCCCAGAGGAAAATAATTCTTTATTTCAAGAACTGATTTATTTTAATAATTTCAAATACGTATTTTAGTCCATAAGATAAAAATTTGTTATACTGAAGTATATTTTCTCAATAAATTTATCTTTGTGAGAAACTTCTTTATGTATCCTTTGATTTACTAACTAAACATTCTGACAATCATCAAGATAAAATAATTATAATAAAACTGTGACAATCGTTCTACTCTTTGTTTATGTTCTAAGTTTATGAAAGAGGTTATATTAGATTTTCTACGTAGATTATAACCTTGTAAAAGGTCAGCATCCTATTATATTTGTACAATTGTTTCACTTTGAGTGAATTGGATACAGCTAGACTAGATATGGCTTTAAAGACAATAGTCTTGAAATTTTGTTTCAAACATCCTACCCCATTACTGGCAAATATTCTTCAAAATTAAAGGACAAATACAAAGTTTATTATGACAAAAAACCGACATAGTTACTACTTGCTGGAGCTCCATCATGAAGGTGGGATAATAAAAAGGAGAAAATGTGGTTGATGGCTCCCATGTGTGTCTCTGTTTCATATTAGCCTTATTCTAGACATTAGGATCACTCATGATCATTGTGCCAGACCACATGCATCCTTTCTGTGGCTTTTCCCACAAATGGTCATGTCTACAGCCTTTCCAATAATTTTTGGTTAATGTTAGCCTGTTATATAATTATGTCAGCATGGTGTATGGTTTTCCAGCCGACATTTAACCTAATTGTGTTTAGGAGTGGGTTTTCTATTGGAAGCTTAAATCTAGGTCTTTCTTTTTCTGTCAGTTTGTCATTCTTTACCATTGAGTTTGGATGCGCATGTCATACACATTGAATATAATTATTGATTATTTGGTCTAATTATACCACCTTTGTAATTTTTTTCTATTTAGACTTTCATTTTCTTTTTTCGTTCTTTTTATGATTACTTTTGAATTCATTCTGAATAAAAATTTCTATGATTGTCGTTGATTTTTTTCTGGTACATGATTAAGTTACTTAGAAAGAGTTATTATTTTGGATCTCAATTTTAAGATTTCTTAGGCAAAGCAATGGTAACATTTAAACTAGGGCAAATCTTGTTCCACTATGGAGGCAAAAATCATCCTTTTAAGAACTCTACCTGGTACCCATGAATTGTGATTTTCTTTTTTTACTAGAAGCAAACTACTTATGTTCATGTATGAAAACTAAAGATTGTTTTCCCTAATTTTTCCCAGTGCTTCTTCCCTTTGTCCCCAGTAGTGTACTCAGATGCATGTGCTGACCAGTGCCTTGCTGCATGGGGACATCTGGGTGTCCCTGGGTGCTGTCACTCAAGTTCATTCCTCTGGTAACTTGTCCTGCAAACACTGTGGCCTTCTAATACAACCAACTCCATTTCTTCACTTCAGGGATACTGTTCAACTCTCACTATCCCTTCCTACTCCAGAGTTTGATGAATTTCCCTGGACAGTAAGTTAGAATAATCAAACTGCATGTGTTTCCTGTCTTTGGAGTTTGCTGTCCATTATTACTTGATGTACAGCATGTTGACATTCCTACTGATGTTGATTTTATTGACTGGCTATCTCTATCTATCATCTAACTATATATCATGTATCCCTTTTTCAAAACAAGTTTTCAAACAGGAGTTTAAATAGTTGCTCATTATCTTGAATAGAAATTGTCATATTAAAATCACATTCTATAAGAGCTAGAATTTTTTAAATGGAGTCATAAGAATCAACAATTTTCTTCTCAATGAATATCCAATAAAATCATTCCAGTTACTAAAAAAAGAAAAAAGATAGCCATACATCATTGTGCTACAGAGTTTCCTTTGTCATAAATCAAATCATTATACATCAGTGGGTGTTTTGGGTTGTGTTTTGTTCCATTGTTCTGAAAGGATCGTAGAATTTACCAACTATTTTAATGTATCTTAAAAGTATGTTTTATGCTTTCATATGGTTTTCTTTAATTATTAAACTTGTCATAGAATCACTTCCTTGTCATAGAGATATAATTTAATTTTTGGTTTTCTTTTCTATATTTATATTTAAAGTTATAAATTTGGGTATGGTAATATTTTAAGTGTATGCATTTCCACTTAAACAAATTTAGCGTATCCTATTTTATACTCTCATGCCTGTATTCTTGGTTTAATATAGTTTAGATTTTTTTCTTCTAACTTTATAAGCATGGATATTTAGAAGTGTATAATTTAATTTTTAGATATAGATATTTCTGTTCTTTATTTTAATGATTGCTTGCTGAATTTCATTGTATTCAGGACACAAGCTGTTAGTGATATCAAATTTTGATAACTGGAGATTTATTTGTGACCCAACATATAGCAAGTTATAGTTTTTCCAGGTGTATGTAAAAATAGGATGTGTTCTGTTATATATAAATACATGTATATTTACATACACATATATGTACACAAATACATACATGAACCCTTAGCATTACAGTGTAAGAAGAATTAATGCTTCTGCAATTTATTTCCTGTCTGACATTATATTGCCTTACATTACAATTATATATTTCAATATTCAAAGTTAATTTTAATTGTTTTATAAGTCAATATTTATTTAGGCTTACATAATGACACTTTGTATTCACTTTAAGTATTTTGAGTTTCTACATGAAATTACTGTCTAAAAACTCCCTTTAGCAATATGGTGGGAGGAGACTAAAAAGCTTAGTGCACTTCTGCTAGTAATGAAATACCTCAGCTTCTGTTCATGTGGCAACAACACATCACTTTTTATAAAAACATATTTTCACTGAGAAAATAATACTGGTGTTTATTTTCTTTCAACACTTAAAGATAGCATTCCCTTTATTTCTATATTTTATTATTCCTGTTGAAAATTTATTTTTTTCCTTTGAATTTTTCCCAGATAAGTCTTTTTATGAGTTGAATTGTATCTTTCCAAAATTAATGCATTGAAGCCCTAACTCTCAGTTCCTCAGAAAGTTACTTGACTTAAAATTTGGGATTTGCAACTATTTATTAGTTAAAATGACCTTATACTGGAGTCGAGTGGTCCCTAATACAATATGACTAATGTTCTTATACATAGAGGGGATTTGTATATAGATATGAATGGAAGGGAATATCTTGTGAAGATAAAGGCAGGTATCAGGGTGATTACAGCATAGCAAATGAGTGCCAGGAAATTTGCCAGATTGCCAGGAAATCATTACAAGTTTACAGTGTATCATGGAACATAGTTTTCCCTCACAGCACTCAGTAAGAAACAAGCCTACTGATAGCTAGATTTTGTGTCCTCTAATCTCGAAATGGTGAGATTTAAACTTCTAATTTTGAAGACACCTGGTTTGTGGTACTTTTTTGTTGTTATTGTTGAACAGCAGTTCTAGCAACAGTGCAGATCTTATTTGAAGATAAATATTATTTTGTTTTCAACAGTTTTAATATGCTATTCCTAGGTGTTATTTTCTTTGTATTCGTCTTTTTGTTCACAACATTTTCTGAAATATTTCATGAGTTTTGGAATGATAGCTTTCAGAGTTTTGAAACTGCTACACAGGCTTTGATTTTCTTTCAGATGTTTTCTGTTAGTGCATCAGCTTCCAATATTGTGTAGCTCTAGAATTTGGCAATATCTTTAGAGGAAAAACTGAACTGGATTTTGAAACTCACCAGTTATTCTATCTTTTCAAACTTAGAAGACCACCAAAAGTACTAATTTTCCTGTCCCCCAGCAGTAGGGCTTTTACCAAGGCAAATCCCAGGTTTTTCATCTCTTCATTGCATTCAGAATTGATAAATTAGAGAAAGAGTGTCTTGGAAGACTCAGTTCAGCTCTCTGTGTCTCTCTTCCCTTGAAAATCTTTCTCATTCAATCTTTGTGGTCTTAACAAGACTATGATATCTTTATTCAGACAAATAATTTAAGCTTGGTCTTCTCATTTTCTTGCTGAGACTACAGGTCTGGCACCCATCTTCTAGAATTGTTTATAAGCAATTAATATTTTTTATAAAAACTGGGAAAAAAGAAATAATGTCTCCAATTATCTCTTTTCCTAATAACCTTAGGAAATCATTATTAGTATTTAAATGTGTTTCCTTTCACACCCAGTTTTTGGAGGTGTTTTATCCAGTGCACATGCATGCATACACACACACATACATACAGCCTATTACTTAGACCAACTAATGTATCACTGTTGCTGTATAAACTTCAAAATCTACACACATTAATTCATAAGAGGAGAGATTATACGTACCTATATTCTCATTCAATTAAGTTACTTAACTCTACTGAGTGAATAAACTCATCTAAAGAAAGAATGTTAAATTTAGGAGACCAATCAGCAGTGGAAGCAGAGAAAATGAGCATCGCAAGAAACCAATTCTCATCTAATTCCTTTTGTGCTGATCTTTTTGCTCAATATGCAAACGCTAAAAAAAAAAAAAAAAGGACTGATTTCCTGTGTGGAATTGCTGTAGGGGGAGCTTATGCTGCTAAATTAGTTCTCTTTGTAAATCAATATCCTGATGTTCTTTTTCTGTATATCTATTTTAAAATTTTGTTTTTATATGAATCTGCTGTAAAGAGTGATCCATTTTCCTTCTTTGATATAACTTGCTTCACTCTCAGCAGTACTGAGATAATACAATTTTGGGGCTCTGTCAGGGTAGATACTGGCTTTTTTCAGGCAACTCATTCTCTCCAGTAGTGCCTTTCCATTCAAATAGTATTCACCTTTTACATAATCAAGATTATTTGTAATCTGTTATTTTCAGTTATTCATATAATGTGAAGTTTTTACCAACTCATTAAATCTCTAGATTGAAAATATCATGAGAGGAGGGACTTTTCTGTCTTGTTCATTGCAGTTTCCCATTACTATAGCAGAAGCTGATGCATGGTAGATGCTCAGTAAATATTGGTAAAATAATCAATAAGCTATTATTTTTCTAAGCAGTTTATAGTATTGAGAAGTATGTTGCTTGCAGGAGTTATAGGTCATTTAATAAATTCTCTATCACTTCTCGTTTAGTTAATTTCCAAATGTTTAATTTTTATTAACAATGCTCAGTTATAAGCAAATTTATATATACATTGGTATGTTTTAAGATACATTTGTATATATAGAAACTTTGTTATTTAGTTCAACTTCCTAAATTAGTAGTCTTATGTATGTATTACATATTTTGGAATTGTCATATTGTTAAAGCAGTCTTTAAAATGTTTGTTTATATACCCAAATACTGGGACGTTAATCTAAATATCAAATCAAAATGGAAGTCTTTATGAAATGATACACTAGGGAGGATAAGAAAATAATATTTTGGTACGTTCAGATCCCTATACCAAAACTAGATGTAGCTAAAACATTAGGAAGCCTAACTTCATGACTGATAAAAGGGCCTGGGTTTTACACTACCCCTTCATGGATTCTGTCTTGTCATCTGATATTAAACAACACAAATAACACTGATGAAATGGCATACGAAGTTGAATGTGACAACTTTATCAATTAGAGATCCCAGCAACAAGAGAAAGTTGGACATAACCACAACTCTAAGGAAGTTCCAGTTTGATGCCTCAGTGATATAGTATTTTATCAAGATACTTTCCCAAGCAAACTTATCTTCTTGACCTAGTTTTTCCTGTCCTTGACTATAAGCATATTCATTTGATAATGTGTTAATTCAGTAGAAGAAAGTAAAGACAGCTTTTCACTCTGCTTTTCATTCAATTTAAATTGATTGTATTTGACTTTTGCTAGTGCTCTAGGTGTGATTTGTTAGGTATCCTGTTTATGTCAGGAAAATTGTATATAAGGATGTACTGACTTAGGGAAGACAATTCCAGACTTTGACTGACTTCCTGTGTTAGCATTACCAGAACATATATTAGTATGCTTCACTTTTAGTTTACTGTCTCAGGTCCTTGGGAAATGCTTGCAGTTTGTGAGCTGGAAGCATGGAATTCTATAGTAGGTTCATGATAACATAAAATATAATAGGCTCCTGGTATGTAGAGGAGATAATTCCCAGGTGTTTCTAAATACCATAGTGATTTCTGTCATACTTGTCATCTATCTGTCATCTATCATATACCTATCATCTATCATCTATAATTTATTTATTAAAGGAATATTGCATCATAATATGACATAGATTTAAAGTGTGCATCATTATGAATCAACATCTGTTGATTATAAATAAATAAATAAATTTGGGCTTAAAGGTCACACCCTATGCTCACAAGGCTGGTCTCCCAGAAATCCATTTATATGCATGGTGCTTTCCCAGTTTGCAACCATATAACAATGGCATTTTGGACTAACTAGCAGTAGATGTGCATGTTAAGACTCAGTCTGACCCCATGAAGTCTTGTCCAGTCTTGCAGATTTTTTTGCACTCCTCTCCCCAGCTCCTAGACTCTTCAGCAGACATCAGTATGGTCCCAGGTTGCTGACTTGTCAATGAACAGTGAGTTATTTTCAAATAGAAACAAAATTACAAGGCTATATTTCTGTGTAGCTCTTTTTCACTCTTTGATAAATACTTATTGAACATCTGCAATTTGTCAGGCACTGTATTCTTCTAATAAAGATTAAACTGGCAGGTCCCTCTTTTTATGAACCTTATGGGGAAAATAACTATATTAAGTTCAGTGTGTAAAAAGTGGTATGAAGAAACTTCAATTAATTTGATAAAAATTAGGTGTAGCATGGCTTTATTATAAAGGGTGGTTAGGAAATGCCTCTCCTAAGAGGTCACTTTTGAACAAAGACATGAATAATGGAAAGAGAGGGTCAGGTGAATCCCTGGAAGAGGAGTAATTTAGATAGTAAATATAAAGACTCAGGTCAGAACTAATCAACCTGGTCTGTATCAAGCACTGAAGGAATCCTAGTGTGACAGGAGAATACAGGGGGCCGAGGGGATACAAGGAAATGAAGCAGGAGGGTAGCTCTGTGGGGCAGATGAGATGAAACAGTGGGTCTGGTGGGGAAGGGTTAGAGGAGAGAGTTTGGAAGGTAAAACTAATAGCACGTAATGAGTCGAAGATAGAGAAAGGGGGGGAAAAAAGAGGGTTTAGGAAGGAGTCAAGTGTTTGAACTCCACAGCAGGAAGAATTTTGCCATTTAACAAAAATAAAAATAGTTTGGAATGAGATGAAGGGAAAAGATAAGACTAAAGGAGCACAAACAACATGCAAAGTTTAATAAACATCCAGCTAAGACATGTATAACAGAATTTATGTACATGTTGTGTTAGAAGTGACAGTATCCTTAAAGATAATTTAAGTATTTTAATAATGTATTTAATAACATATTATTTGCAATATTTAAAAGTAACTCTTAAGCACCCTAATATGTTTTGGGGTGTCACTTTTTTGTTTTGATACAATTTCAAGCATAATAAATATTTCAAGAAAAGTACAAAAAAGCACCCACATACCTTTTTCTCGGAATCCCAAATTGTTAACATTTCGCTGCGTCTACTTCATTATTTAATATCTGTTTATCATCTGTCTTTCATCATCATCATCTATATATCATCAATCATCTATCCATCCATCTATTCAGACATACATATGTATACACTAAAATATAAACATTTATTAAACAATTTGAAAGTAAATTTCAGACACTATGCTCCTTTATCTCTAAATACTTTAGTGTATTTCCTCAAAACAGAATAGCCTCATATAAACACAGCAATTTCCAATGGAATACAGTAACTTTATGGTTGATAAATCTCTTGGCCATTCTTATATGGTGGCTAATTCCTTCAACCAAGAGATAAGAATTAAAATCATCAATAGTGAAATAAACTAATGTCATCCCTGATATGATACACTGAAAAGGACACATCACTTTTCTGCTATTCTTGCTAAATATGTTTTCATTTCTTGGTCTGGTATATTGCAAGTGGGAGCCCCTTCAGTTATCTCTAGTGTTGTTTCAGTATTTCCAATCTTAAATTTTAGAACTTTCATACTTTCTGCAATCAAGAAATTAAAATTCATATAATACTGTCTTAAAATTCATAGTCCATATTAAGATTTTTCCAATTGTCCTGAGAAATATTTATATTTGTTTTTCTCCTAGACCCAGGGTCCAGTCCAAGGTCACACATTACATTTTATTGCCTTGTTTCTTTGTTTCATTTAGTCTGGAACTGTTCTCAAACTTTGTTTTTGTCTTAGATTTTACAGCTACAGTAAATAAAACTCCACCTGAGTTTAATTTTTCCTCATTATGAGATTCAGCTGATCTATCTTTAGCAAGAATATCACTAAAGTGATATGTCCACAGTGCACATATCAGGGATGATACTGGTTTCTTTCATTACTGGAGATTTTAATTTTTATGTCTTGGTTGAAAGAATTATCCACCATATATAAGAATGGTTAAGAAATTTATATATCATAGTTACTCTGTATTCCATTGGTAATTAAATTAATATTTTGAAATTTAAAATATTTTGAAATTGTCTAAATATCCTGTTTTCTCTTATACCTTTAAAACCAGTTTTAATTCCCATTGATGTTTCCTGCATTACTACCATGGTTACAAAATTGTGATTTTCTAACTATCATTTCTATTATATTTTTAGTCATCATTCTCCCAAAAGACCTTTTTTCTTATGTATTTATTCATTTGCTTATTTATATCACTAAGGTTTCATTAATTCTTATTTCATTGAATAGTTTTCATCTGTTATTATTATGTTCTTGGTCTGGTATATTGCCAGTGGGAACCCCTTTAGTTAGTCTCTGGTACTGTTTTCGATATTCTCAATCTTAATTTTAAGCACTTCTATACTTTCTGGAACAAGATTTTCTCCCCTTATGTATATATTTTCTGCCCTATTCTGAAGTCAGCTATTTCCTCAAGGAACCCTGATTCCTTTCAAGGGGAAAGTATTTAGAAACCATTAAGCAATCCCAGGTTCTTGTTCTCTCATCAAGTCAAGAACTTTGAAAAATAGTTGGAAGTCATATTTCACAGTTACGTATTTTTCAAATTGATTTTATTGAAGGAATATTGCATTTTAACATTACTTTGGTTTGAGGTATACATACCAGCAAATTTACATCTGTACAGAGCACCATAGGTTTGCCACTATTTTCTTTTTTTCCTTTAACTTTACAATTAATCCTCTTTATCCTGTTTCCCCCCACCACTCCTCCATCTTGTCTGTACCCTTTGATTTGCCTTTTTCCCCCCACCACTAAGACTCATGTTTGGATTCATTCTCTCTCCTTTTTAAGTCTATATTCTTTATCATTTGTTTGTCCTCTATCTCTCTACACATCTTATGAGTGACATTGCATGATGTATGTCTTTCTTCTTCTGGATTATCTTCCTAACTATAATTCTTTCCAAGTCCATGCAAGTTGCTGCAAATGGCAGTTTGTCCTCTTTTGATGACCACATAGTATTGCCTTGTGTATATATATATACACATCTTCTTTAACCACTTATCTGTTGGTGGGCATATAGGTAGTTCCCAACTCTTGGCTTTTGTAAATGCTGCAGTGAACATGGGGGTGCATATATCTCTACAAGTAAGTATTGTGTTTTTAGGATAAGTAAGTATTGTTGTGTTTTTAGGGTAAATATCCATTAGAGGAATAACTTTCTTTAACTGACTCTTGAAGACAGCAACTACCATCACCACCATCACAACCATCACCATCATCACAACAAAAATACTCACAATAACAATATTAATGTCAGGAAAAATGACAATAACAACAACAATAATAGCTGTAACCATTACTTAGCAAATACTTATATGTACTGGCACTGTACTAACCATTTAAAATTTATTTTCTAATTAAATCCTCAGCACAATTCTCTGATAAGGTATATAGTATTCTGCCATGTTATAGATGGAGTGTCTGAGTTTATCATTTGATTTTTAAAATAGAAATTGTATATATCTAAGGTTTAAAACTTGATGGTTTGATACACATATACATAGTAACCTCACTACATTCAAGCTAATTAACTTCTCATAGTTACTTTTTTGCGTATTAATGACAATTTATATTTGAAAACAATTAGCATGAGTAACTGGTATATTCAATAATCAATTATCAGAAAACATAATATGCAGAGATATATATACGCACATAAAGGATATTAACCGTAACACTATTAACAATAATAAAAGTCTGAACACTACTTAAATATCAATTATAAATTATGGTACACATTCTAGGCAGAATTCTAAACAATGGTTTGAAAAAGAAAGAGTAAATCTGTAGGTACTGATGCAGCTTAGTCCATTAACATTTAGGACGATTATTGATATATAGCTGTTTAGTATCATTTTGTAATTCGTCTTCTGTGTGTTTTTCCAGACAGTGTTTTTGTTCTCTTTCTTTCCTTAGGTGAGTTGGGTGTAATTGTGTTTTGATTGGTTTACCCTGAAGTTAGCATTAAGAATTTAATTTTATTTCTTACTATGATTTGAAAGCAGATTAGTCTTACACTCATTCTAATCATCTACATTTTTTACCTCCTCTCTTCCTTGCCACTTTTTATATTTGTTGTTTTACTGTTTTTATATGATGTTTTTTGCACTTTATATAGCATGTTTTAGTATTTTTGTAGAACTGGTTTTGTGGTTATAGTTATTTTTTTGATTATTGGAAAAATTTTTTATCATTCCTTCAGTTATAGTATCTATATATATATATACAGGGTATAGTATCCTAGGTGGAAAATTCTTTTCTTTCAGCCTTTTGAATATATCATGCCATTCTCTCCTGGCCTGTAGTGTTTCAGTTGGGAAGTCCACTGGTAATCTATTGGGACTCCTTTGTATGTGACTTGTTTTTCTCTGGATACTTTTAAAATTCTTTATCTTGTATTTTTGACATTTTAATGACAGTATATATAGGTGTAGGTCTGCTTGTGTTTCTTTTATTAGGGACTTTTTGAGCTTCCTGGCTCTGGAAGCTTGTTTGATTCTTCAGGTTTGGGAAATTTTCAGATAATATTTCTTCAAATGCATTTTCTTCTCCCTTTTCTCTCTTCTGCATATGGGACACTATAATGTAAATTTTTTTTCTTTTGATGTTATCCTACAGGTCTCAAATGCTGTCTTCATTTCTTTGCATTCTTTTATCTCTTTGTTGTTTTGCTTGAGTGTATTCTTCTGCCCTATCTTCTAGCTCACTGAATCTATTGGAGGCTTCATCCATCCTAATTTTGAGTTCCTCTATTTAATTTTTTAGGTCTGCTATTGTGTTCTTTATTTCTTCGACATCTGTTTTGAGCTGCTTCATTTCTTCTTTCTCTTTATTGTTGTCTCCTTTTTTCCTCCTCTGTTGTTTTCTTGATTTCCATGAGTATGTTTATCACTGTTGCACTAAATTTATCCTTGGCAGTTTGCATATATGTGTTGCATTCAGATTTCCCCTAGGTTTTAATTTGGATTCATCATTTCACATATATTTCTCTGTGTCTTTGTTCTGTTTGGTGTTTTGTTTATGTTTCTGTGGGTTCAGTTTCCCTGCAGTGATGACCTTGTGTAGTGTATCAACTTGCACTGAGTAACCTTGGATCTTCATTTGGACACTGGGATTTCTGTGCCTGCTTTTCCTCAGTATTTGTTTCTGGAAAATAGGTGAATTCCTAGTTGCTCTGTGGGGAGTTCATGAGTCTTGCTGCTACCCAGTTGCCATCTTGACCAGAAGTCCCACAGCTACTTATTTTTCATTTCAATGGTCAGTAGGAATATGCTAATAATATTTTAAATTTACTAGTCTAAGGTAAAATGTAGGACTTCTTTCTAAAATTTAAAAAACTTTAATTTTGGACTTTTAATATCAAATTCAGTGCAATATATCTTTAGAGCTTTGTGTACTTTTTGACATGAAGAGACATCAACCTGTTAATGAATTAAAGAATAAAAGCTTTGATGCAAATAAGAGTTGGCCCACATAGCCTAAAGATAGTTCTACCTTGCTAAGCTTCAGGGGGCAAGAATTTCTACTGACACAATTGAGAATAGCAGAATGCTGATGTTTTCAAATCAATAACGTAAAATTTGATATCCAATATCTTTATTTGCTACAGGGAAGTATATAAACAAAATGTCAGTGCTGGAAAAGAAATGTCTAGATCAGTTTCTACAAATATCATCAAGTGTTCTTCTCAAAGATGCCTAGAGATCATGCCAAATAATTCTTATTACCAATATAGAGATATAAATTTTTTAATTGATTCAATATGCAGGCTGAATGTAAGAAAGACAAATAATTCACTGAATATAACTATAATCAGTTTAGCAAATATTTATTGGGAGTCTTTAATATACAAGATTTCTAATCAAACCAGCACAGTAAGTTCATGACTTAAGCTACTGAATATTCTATCTCTCCTAATTGCTCTAAACATAGGAATATAAAAAATGTTTTTAAACTTAAAAATTCAGTCATATAAAAATAAATAAATCATATGCATATAAATATCTATAGATTGAAGCCATAAAAGAAATGGAAAGTAGTGAGTGGGACTCAACATGGGGAGCAAAAGCTGACAGAAACTTCCATTAGCCTCAGTTACTTTAGGGGTATCAAAGAATAAAAGTGTTCTACATAAGTTGGGAACATAGAATCACTAGAATTTCAGTCATCTAAATATATCTGAAAATATATACTCATAATGCTGCCAGTACCTAGGACATATCAGGTGGAATTTTGAGGAAATTAGTTACAGATATAACCTGTAAATTGGAACTGAGTTAAACGTTCGACTGGCTCACTTTTTAGCAATGTCACCATATCAATAAAGTGAGTGCCTGCCACAAATCCAACATATGACCTTGTTTCATACTAAAGCACCAGAACATGGGACAATGATGGTAGCGGTTCCTGTTCAACAGGAAAGGTTGAATATAGAGGAGAATAAATGAGGGATGAAGGAGGAGAAAGACAAATTAAAAACAACTTAAAATTAGCCTACAACTAAAATTCTCACAAATGAATACCTCAAGAGAATTAAGTAATAAAAATAAACAGTTGAAAGATGAGACTGATTTAAGATGAAATAAAAATGATAGAAAATAATCTTAAAATATCATAGACATGCATGACATTCAGAGAAATAATTGGTGAAAAACTTCTTTTATTTATAGGATATCATAAAGATAGCCCCGTATAAAATAATGTAATTATGAAATTATGCCATTATCTTATTACAGCATACATAAAAATTAACTTAAGATGCATAAAGCACTGGAATACAAGAACTTGAAGCCATAAAGTTCTAATTTCTAAGTGGTAAGACTTTGGTCTTACCAATGAGTTTTTTAATCTGATACTCAAGATATAGACAACAAAATGAAAAATAAACAAGTAAGACTACATCAAACTAAAAACTGTATATCTAAATAAAATGGTACCAAGTAAGAGAAAATATTTTCAAATTATATATCTGATAGTCTGTATCCAAAAAATAAACAACATATATGGCTAAATCTCAAAATAGAAATATTCTATATATGTATTATTATATGTAATAATGCACACATGAAACTAATATAATCTTTAAGCCATTATTGCTTCAATAAAATATTTTTTAAAATAAAAATGGGCAGAAGATCTGAATAGACACTGTTCCAAAGAGCGCATACAGATAGCTGAAGGTACATGTAAAAATGTTCAGTATCAGTACTGAGAAATACAAATAAAACCACAATGAGATAATAGTGCAACATGTTTCTTAGAATGGTTATTATCAAAAATACAATAAATAATAAGTGTTGGTGAAAATGCAGGGCTAAGGTAAGGAAACTTTGTATAATATTAATGGTAATATAAACAGTATGGAGTTTCTATAACAAAATTAAAAGCAGAATTACTATAAGGTCCAGCCATTCCACTTCTGGCTATTTATCAAATCAAAATTGAAAAACAAACTCATAAATATACTACCAGCCCATGTTTATTGTATTACTTACAATAACCAAGGAAGAGTCTAATTATACATTGTTTGGTGAATGGATAAAGAATTGGTGTGTATGTATGATAGAATATTATTCCTACATAAAAATGAATGGAATATTGCTATTTACAACATGAATGGCCTTTAAGCACATTATGCTAAATGAAATAAGTCAGAAGGACAAATACTGTATGATCTCAATTATAGGTGGAATATAAGTAAACAAACAAAACCATAGAGTTCATAGAGAAGAGATTCATGATTACCAGAGGTGTGACTGAAGGTGGGCAAAATGGA
The DNA here is from genome assembly GCA_004363575.1 of Solenodon paradoxus. Taxonomy (NCBI): domain Eukaryota; kingdom Metazoa; phylum Chordata; class Mammalia; order Eulipotyphla; family Solenodontidae; genus Solenodon; species Solenodon paradoxus. The sequence goes on along the minus strand of RJWH01000084.1, from coordinate 272,909 downwards.
TAAAGGTGATAAAAGGGTACAAAATTCCAGTTATAAAATAAATAATATGTACATTGTATGACAACTTAATTTATAAAAATGTGACTGTAGTTTACAAAATAATATAAACTCATATGTTTAGGTTCACCATTCCTCAAATATATTAAAATACACCCTATTGACCACCAACCAACTTACCAAAAGACCTTCATCATTGTTCATTGGACTCACCCACTCTTGCTCCCACCCTCCACTCCATTCCCCACTGGCAATCTCATTTCTGTTGTCAATGTCCAGTTGTCAATGTCCAATGTTTGTTTTCATTTTGTCTGTTTCTTTACATTCTGCTATTTGTCTTTTTCCTTCTGATTTATTTCACTTAGCATAATCCATTCTAGTTCCATCCATGTTGTTGCAAATAATAGGCTTTGCATCTGATTGAGGAACACTTAGGTAGTTTCCAATTCTTGGTTATTGTAAGTAATGCTGCAATAAACATGGAAGTGCTATCTATCCTATCACTGCAAATTAGTGTTTTGTGTTTTTTAGGCAAATATACAGAAGTGGGATGAGAGGAAGTTATGGAATTTCCAGCCGATATTTTGAGGAATGTCCATACTGCTTTCCATAAAAGTTGCCCAAATTTACACTCCCCCTACAGTGTAAAAGTGTTCCTTTTTCTCTGCACGTTCATCATCACTTATTTGTTTTTATCTCCAGACTTTTGCATAATAGCCAGTCTCACAGGTGTAAGTTGATATCTCATTGTCTTGATTTGCATTTCCCTAATAACAGGTGGGAACATCTTTTCAAATGTCTCTTGGCCATCTGTATGTCTTTGTTCGTAATGTATACCACTTCTTCTGCCCATTGGTTTATTTTTTTTTTTCTGGTGAGTTTTATGAGTTTGTTATATATTTTGGATATTAAGCCCTTGTCAGATGTATGACATGCAAATATCTTCTCCCAGTCATTGGGCTGTCTGATAATGCAATTTGTATCTTCTGTTTTTGTTTTAATAGTTCTGACTTTTACTTAGTAAGTCTTATTAGAACTATATTATTTTCATTGATCTTTGCAAAGAACAAACATTTGGTTTCCATTTACTGGATTTTTTTTTGCTTTTAATTTTATTGATTGCTATGCCTGTATTTACTATACTCTCTTCCTTCTTAAGACTTAATTTGATTTTCTTTCTCAAAGTAGAAACTTAGATAATTGATTTATGACTGTTGTTTTCTAATATTAACATTTATTGTTATATATTTTCCTCTAAGCACTGCTTTAACTGCATTCCACAAATTTTGTTTTCATTTTCTTTCATTTAAAATATATTTAATTTTAAACTTCTTCATTGACTCATGGATTATTTAGTAGTGTGCACTTTAATTCCAAATAGAGATATTCTCTATTTTTTGCTAATTGAAGATATTTAAATGATATTAAATATACTTACATGATTTTTATTATGTCTTGGCTTTTGTTCCATGTATACTTGAAAATATTTTTCTGCTGTTTTCAGTTGGAATGTCTTATAATGACTATTACATAAAATTAGTTGATAGTGTTGTTTCAGGCTTTGAATATCTACTTTTTGTATTAATTCCTGAAAGAGGACTGTGGAAGTATCCAAATCTTTCTATGTATTTGTCTATTTCTTCTTGCAGTTCCATTATTTTTCTTCATATAGTCTCAAGCATAATTTTTGGTTCACATACATTTGGGATTTTAAAAAAATTCTTAGTGAGTTGCCCCCACCCATCATTTTTAATGTACCTTTTTAGCCCTGATAATATTCTTTGTTCTGAAGTTTATATCACACTGCCTAAGATGTTTGTGCTTATATAATATTCACCTTGGTTTCTTGACTTATGTAATTGAAACTGAGCCATGGTTCTTCTAAAGTGAAGTAATAAAAGAACTGAGCAGGTCATCTAAGCTGAATAACTTAAATGGTGAAACTAAGGATTAGAGTGTCCAGATAAGAAAATAAAGGTTCAAATAAGAGATTCAGATAAAGAATCTGATATTAAGTGACTATGCTACACCCAGATAGTTAGAGACAGATCCATCCAGAGATAGATGCTTACACTGGATAATCTCTAATTCCATTAACACTGAAAACATATCAGCCGATTTTTTTTCTGAATGCTTTATTATATAATAGTTCTAAAATTAGGCAGTAGAGATTTAAAATCAGCTATCTTATACCTGACATCTTAGAATGAAGAATCCATTTCTGTCTGATAAAAATGTCTTGTACCGTAAGGAAGTAGACAAAATAGTTGTAACATCATTTCCCACTATCTCTTTCTAAGATGAAATTGTTGACAAGGCACCTCAGTGATCTGATTACAGTGAAGCAATCACTGTGTGATAGTAATGTGACCCCTAAATAAAGAAAGCTCCTGTTTTTAATGCAGTGATTTAGTGATCTATTAGTTTTTGATTATACAAATGCTTTACTCAAAAGCTATGTGTTAATAACCTTGCACATTGAAAAAAGCATATACATGCCTTTAGGTAAAATATTTTCCATTGTATTTGAACTCCAAAAATGTTTAATACTTTTTCAGTAGAAATTATAAATGACAAGCACAAGCACAATCACATCAAGTCATTAGTGTTATTCTTTTGTTTTCCCCATTATATATTTTCCCTTAAACTGATTAACATAGAAAATAAAACACTATACTATATGTTAGGAAATTATTTTCTTGAAATATCTTTTTTAATCCCCTTCCCTTTCATTCATTTTCTCTTATTCATATAAGAATCATGGTATTTTCTTGCTGTGTCTTTTATGATACATTTTCAGAATCTCTTTAGAGAAGACTTGATAGAATCTGTTTTCGGTCTCAGTAGGAGTATACTAATTTGCATCTCCTCATGGTTCACTGTGGCCTAAATTGATCTCCACTGACCTGGTTCACTTTAAATCAATCCAAGCTTTTTCTGGGTGCACACAGAACAAACTACTACCTGTACTGCAGATGCTGCAAAATCAATCCCAAGAAAATTTAAACAGTCTGGATGGGTTCTTCAAATAAAAATGTATTCTGTTGTACTGTTCAAAATTGAGGGGGCACTGATGTGAAACTAAGAAGCTGGAACAGCTGAACTAACCAACTAGTCAAAATTATATCTATTCTCTGATGTTTTAAAATACATTTTATCCCACCTAATGTATATTTATTTCCTTATTAACCATCCAATGTGGCAAGTTGAGTAATTATACTACAGCTGTGATGATTGTGCCAGATTCTTTCTCCTTCTTTCTTTCTTTCTTTTTGTTTCTTCTTTCTTTCTTTCTCTTTCTTTCTTTCTTTTTCTTCCTTCCTTCCTCTTTCTGTCTCTTCTTTCTTTCTTTCCATTTTTTTAAGGAAAGGTGCAAGCATAATAAAGATGAGTAGGCATATAGGCATGAAGAAAGAAAAGGAAGAAGCATCTTCATTTATTTTTCTTTATTTATTCATGCTGGTTTCTTTCTTCTAGTCTGGGATTCAAACCCTCTGCTTCACCAGGGTGCACCCAGGCTATTTCTTAAAGTCAAGAGTCTATAGCCAGGTTTATTTTAGAAACAAGATTTTTTTTAAAAGGCAGCCTGAACTGAATATGGTCTATGGTAGTTTACTTTGCTGGAATATGCTGAGATAGTCAGAGTCAACAGAAATGGTAGTTAGAACATTCCTCAGCATTTTAGCACTTACATGTAAGAAAATATTCCCTTAGTCAAATTGATAAACTGTAAGGAAATAATATTTCTTGTGTTTATAAAAATACCCTGTACTTTGGAATATATTAAGTTGTTGAGTGTTTATTATGTACAATAAATGCTGTTCATAAATCCCTATAATAATAAATATAAATATTAGATTCTATCGAAAGTTAAAGGACGTAAGAATTTCTAGGGAGGAAGACAATTTATTGCTAGAAAGAATTAGAAAAGTTTTAATTGTTAGTCACTTAAGTTAAACCTTATGTAGGAAGTAGATATATTTTAAATTTTTATTGAATGAATATTCTATCATAAAGGAACTAGGAAGAAGATGCCATTGCATCATATATAAAAATATTTGTTTTTAAGTCTATGTAAAAGAGTAATATAACAAAATAATTGAAGTAAAAAATCATGGGAATTTATTGAAAGTAGTTACTAAAAGGTTAAGATACTGATTGAAGAAGTAAAAGAGTAAAATATAAGATCGTGGTAAGATAATGGTGACTATTACAAAGGAGTCTAACACTAAATTTTCCTTTCTAGGTTATGAAGGACCATCAATGTTTTTGAACTATTGAAATGTATCAGAAACTAACAGAATCATTCATAAGAACAGCATCTTAAAGGCATATTTTCAGAGTATGTTTTCAAGCAAATACGTTAGAGTTCTAGAGCTAAAATAAAGGGAATGTCCCTGCTCACAGCGGGTTTTTAATTTAAAGGAGTAGACACAGGAACAAATAAAAATCATATGAATTATAGGTTGAATGCGTCTCTAATAGAAACAGATACAAACAGAGACCATATTAATATAGCAGGGAAAAATTAACTCCAGGAACTGATAAATCTGAATTATTAGTTACTCAGTACAATCTGCATTTTTTGTTTCATCACAGTGAAATGTGGCAGTCATTCTCAGATAGTCTACAGGGTGGTCATTCAGGGACCTTGTGTTCTACCCTCCCTAGGTCCTCCAAGTCATCTCTATGGGTAAGCATAGTCAAGAAAAAGACAAGCACATAAAAATAACTTTGCTCAAAAGATGCATACTATTTTATTGATGAGAACTTACAGAACATAAGGAAATGTAATCTAAGCCTTGTATATGAGACAAATACAATAAGAGTTTTGTTTAAGTCTTTCCTAAGAGTACATCTGATATAGGTTAGGGATGGGCAAATCCAGGGAAGTGGCAAACACTGGTTTAATTGGTTTTGTTTGCTTGCATTGTTATTCTCTTCACTTAGGACCTCTCTGACACCTATCCTGGTTGCCTGATATTTACATTTCATTATTAAATATTTCAAATAAGTTCCACAGTATACCAGCAATTGTGCTAAGTCTGGAAGATTGACGGTATATCAAGAGTTCTACTTTGGCCAAGATTCAACTGGCAATATGCTATTAGAGGAATCAAAAGTGGAGAGATTGGAAGTAACGCAGTAATTTAGGAGGGTATTTAAAAAAATATAGGTGAGAGATGTGAAACCTAAAGAGAGTGTACAGCAGAGATAAAGACCCAGCAGAAAACACAACTTCAGGCAGATATTTAGATGTGAAAAGCAAGAAACAGACTAACTAATAAACCAGTCAACCTACTGAATAATGCAAGCCAAAAAATTAAGAGTAGGTAGTTTAGAGATTAACAGTCCTTTTACCAAAATAGGGAACAAGAAAGAGACCAATTTTAGAAGGTTCCATTAGATTTGTAATCTTTTGAAGGCAAGAATCTGCTTTGTAGTACTAGAAGCTGATACAGAACTGAATGCACAGAAGGTGCTCCGTATACAGTCATTTAATTCATAACAGATGGAGCAAAATTCCAGCAGTTTTAGATCTGCTATATTTTTAGTAACACTAAAATGTCCAAGTAGAAGACCAAGTCATTGCAGAAGTAGAACCAAGGTAAGGATGTATGTATTAAAAATCTTCTAGGGAAAGGTAGTAATTGCAACCACATAATTACAAGAAAACTTTGGAACAATCCCTATAGTTAAAAGGAGAAAAAATTCAATAGGTGCAACCACAGAAATAAGAGAATAGGAAGAAAAAAAGTGTCAGAAAACAGAAGCCATTTTAAATGGGGCATCAGCTATATTAAATGATATGAAAGTGTTAAGAACAAGGAAACAGATGCACCCTGGTGGAGCAGCAGTAGGTTAATTGCCTCTGAAGGACACAAGCCACATACCCCTGGGTTCAAGTCCCAAGCAGAGGGGGAAACAACCAGTGTGAACAACTAAATACAAATAAAATGATTCTTCCTCCTCCCTCTTCCTGCCTATCTGCCTGCTCATCTTCATTCCTGCCTGCACCTGTCCTTAAAAAAAAAAAGAAACTATCATTTAATCATTTTATTTCACAAGTAGGCATTAAAAACCAGGTATGTTTTAAAAATTCTGCAGTTTTTTTCTTTCATATTTTTTCTTTCTAAATTTTTATGGATATGAATAACAGTATGTATCATAAAAGTACAAATTATCTATGATCACATATCCTTATGATAATTGCTGTTATATTTGACATATTTCCTTGCAGTAATTTTAATGTATTTTGAAATTTTCAGTGGAAAATGTATCATTTGTGAATATAAAATTACCCTCTCTAAACTATTTAATGATTTTTCTCCTTAAATTCATGACCAAATAGTGTTGTAACTCCTGATATTTTAATTTTCCTAACAAATCATTTTTAGTCCATTTATTTTTTTAAGTTTAATATCATTTTGTTTCAACAGTCTCTTGCAAACCACATTTAGTTTAATTTTTTTCCTTTGGCTTCTATGGAATTAATGTCATTTTACTTTTATCATTACAGTTTTTATGTTATCTTCTGCCATTTTATTTTATATGCCATTTTTGTATGAATCCTTTTTTTAATTTGTATTTTTTTCAACTTTGAATCTTTTATTTTGAAATATTCTATTAGGAAGGCATATATCCTGTTTTTGATTCTTCTCATGATTACATTCACATTTCAAAAAAATTCTTTATCTCAAAAATTAGCAATAAAATATGTATTTTGTATCCCAATTTTCTTTTATCTTTTCCCCAATTAATGTAGGAGAGGCATGTAGAACATTTTTACTTATTTCCATTCCATTTTCTCATAAGTTAAAACTATAATGTATGCTTAAGACCCATGGTCATATTATTTAAATTAATTGGGTATATTATTATTTTATCTTTAATCAGAATTCTATTTAAATTTAATTTTGTAGCAAAATTTAAAATAATTGTTTAGAGGGAAATGTATTTTCGATTAAATGTTCACTACTAATCTTTGTAGAAGTATTGGCTGGATATTAATTTCTGGTATTACATAACAGACCGTTATCCTAAAAGAGCTTTCAGTCTAATGACTTTCTCTCAAAAATCTCTATTTCGGTTAAAAGGACTACCAAACTGAGTTTCCTCCATTCTTAATCCCCTAACTTAGTACTTCATCAGCAATAAAAAGAGAAATTTATCTAAATTTCTTAAGACTTGAATAGCTAAAAATTCTTAGAAGCAAAACCAACTATTTTATCATTTTATATTGCAGGCAAGAAATCTACAATTGACTTTATGTTTCAATATTTTGTTTCAATATCTGTAGAATTTTGCTTTTACTCTTGTGGTTTATTTTTTCCATGTGTATTTATTTTCTATTTTGAACAGATATAGAAAGGCATTTTATTATGCATACAAAGGTGAATTTTTAGCTAAATTTTCTGTGGTCATAGGTTGAATACTGCTTCTATTTCAATTTTTCATTTTTAAAATGGATAATTCTTGGGCTGAATAGCATTTTATTTATTCCATTTTAGTCATCTCTCTTTTCACTTTACATTTTCCACTTAATATTGGAAAACTTAAATTGGTAATCTGTATCTTAATTTATTTTTCATAATGTCCATTCAATTTAAAAAAACTACTTTTACTATTTATTGACTTTTACCATAAATCTCTGTTTTCATACCATCATTCCTCACCTCACATCTTTTTTTCTCTCTGACATTTCTTACTCATTTTATCCTTGTGTCTCTCAGTTCTAGTCTTATACATAATATATTTTGTATTTATTGAGTATGTACCTTCTCTCAGATTCCTGCAGTAAACACATTTTTAACTCAATATTCTTCTGGATATTTAAGATAGTGTTTTGGTAGCTTAGAGGTTGTTTTGGAAATTTTAGCTCTAAGTAGGTCTTTTGTTTGCCAATAGAAAGGTTTACAGATTGTCTTAGCGTCCCTCTTTTTACATTTGCATGCTAGTGGAAACCCCTTCTTAGGTCTACACACTGATACCATATGGCCTAGTGTGTTTCCCACTTTCTGGTAGCCTGTAATCTAAGGTAACTATACTGAAACGTGAGGAGGTTTTTTCATTCATTGTGCCTTGATCTCAGATATCTGAACAATGTCACTAACCTTAGTGTATTTGGAAAACAGTGCTCTTCTTATCTCTACTGGATTCCTCTTTTCTTCAAACTTTCTTATGGTAAGCACATTTCCTAGGAGGAAATACAATCTCTAACCATTTGTTTGTTTGTTTTACATTTTTAATGTATTTGTATGCTCTTCATATATGGGAGCGATTATAGGTGAGAGAAAATGAAACCTTTCTAGGTGCTACAAAAAGAAGTACCTATATTAATGGTTGGTGACAACCTTGGGAACAAAGTTATAGAGGGAAAATGAACTGTTTTCATTTGAACATTTTCTTCTTTCCTTATGAGGAGTATTTCAAATCTATTTTGAAATGTGGTCCCAATGACCCATTTATTGCTAACTATTGCTACATATAAAAACAGATTCTGGGTTATGCTTCATTTTTCAACATGCTCCATTGATCAAATCCCATTCAAGAACAGATGTGTTATTCTTATACATACCCTAAGCTACTGTATTTTGAAAGTATGAATAATTTACATAATTTGGTACTTTGCTGTTATTGATAAATTATTTGTACTATATTTCACAACTACAGAAACATGCAAGCCTGTCAAGGCTGCATAGTGGAGAATCTCTGGAATAAAATACTGGTGGGATATTAATATTTAGACATTCTTATTAGTTTAACCTCAAATTAAAATCCTGTACCATTATATTTTCTAACCAGCAACAACTGAATCATTCGGAGGCTGAAAATATTTCCCTATCTGTCCACCCAAATATCTGTTGCTCTGCCAGTCAATTGTTCCTTTGAAATGAGAACTCTTTTCAAATTTTCATACTCACTACCATCATTATGCTTCAGTAACCCCTAGAAATGCTTCTGAATATTTAAATGTTTTCTGGTCAATCTGTACATCTCTCAAAATAATCATTTTGAAACAATTCTGATTACCCTATTGTATTAATTGTCTTCAAAGACTATGGGATGAACTAAAGATAAAGTTTAGATACCCTGTGATAGAATCATGTATTTTCTGTTAAATACTATTAAACAGAATTGACCTGATACTACTGTGCTACGGCAATAACACTGGTGACTTTACTCCAAATTCCTTCTTCCTATGTCAAAACAAACTTGAAAGTCATCTTTTGGGATTGATAGAATTGTGATATAGAAAAAAAAAAACCCTGCTTAACTGGGTCACCAGAAGAGGGAGAATACCTGCTGCACTACAGGCTTTATGTAAGCAAGAAATAGACATGTGCTTTGTTAACTTAAATATCAGCATTTGTCTGTTGAGAAAATTAGCAATAAATATTTTGAATTTACAGTACAAGAAAATAAACTAGATCATACCCTACAAATATCTGGGACTCAGAATGACTTTGGATGCCTCAAAAGCAGCATCAGAAACAACAAGTTTGCACAGCAATTGCTTCAATAAACTAAAGACATTAATAGCCACTCTACAGCCATAAATATTCCTTGGTATTTAAATATATGTTGTTCATAGTGTTCATAAAATAGATAGCAAGATTTTGCATATAAATTTATCTGCATTTATTCTGTTCTTCACTTTGGGAAAAATCTGGATGACAAATTATACCTGAATGTTTTCCTGTCTTAATTTATTAAATGTAAGTATACAGTAAAGACTCTTCCAAATTATTTCAAATTATATATTTTCTATTCATAACATCATAGGAAGCTTAAGGATGTCTTTCCCTGAGACCCATAGACCCACCCCAGTTTTTAAAGGAGAACATAGAGGCAAAAAGGCAAATCTTGCTCCTTGGTTGAGGAGCTTGGGGGAGCAAGAACAGCCAAAGTCGCTACAGAAACTGCATGTCAACTCCCTGCCCCCTGTGCTTGATTGCTGCAATGAGGGAATACCACACTCTGAAGATCAAGGAAGCTTACAGGGGCAGACTTTGAACTCATTCCCTGACTGGGCAGCTGCGCGTATCACCAGAGGACTTTTCAAAATCTGTGTTTAGGATCATGCTGGTAGATCCCAGGCCAACCTCCAGAGAACAGTGGGGACCCACCCCTCCATTTCAGTCTTTAAAGGAGCAGACAGAAGCTGAAAGAAAATCTTGCTCCCTAGCTGAAGATCTGGGTCGGGGGGTGGGTGAAGCCTGTGCTGGTGAGCTGTGGGCTCCATAGAACTCACAGAGTCTACTTGTAAACTTAGTCTTTGGATTTGAGAGTTTTCTATGAGTGACTCACAAAGGAAGAATTGTCCTTCATTCCCACAGAAGTCAGTGGACACCACTGAAAAGCATTTGTGCCACACTGAAGATAGGCAGTTCAGAGAGGAGAACAGGCCCCACAACTTGCAGAAATCAAGTGGGTGGTACTGATCACATAGGACCTTAAAAAACCCTCAGAAGTAATCTAACATTACAAAAAAAAAAAGCCACCACTAAATCTAAGAGAAGAAAGACATGACAAAACAAAGTCACCAATAAATAAATAAATAAATAAAAAGCATGGCTAGCCCAAGAGAGAAGATTCCAGGACCTCCCCAGAAAGAAAATTAATTGACATGAAAAGGACAACTTAACTGAGAAAGAGTGCCAAAATCTAGTTAAAAAAAATCTAAATGAGATGCAGGAGGCATACACAACTACCCAAAGTCTACTGGAAAACCTCACAAAAGAAGCAACGGATCAAAGGGAATATGTCATCAAGGGAATATGTCATGAAGAAATTCCTAGCTGAAATGGTAGATACAAAGGACGTAGTTGAAGAATTAAATATTATCATGGAAAGCTCCATAAACAGACTCAGTCATACAGAGGAACAAATTTCAGAAATCAAAGGCAAAATCACAGAGGTGACCCTCATGGAAGAGGAGTGAGGAGGATAAATGAAGAAATCCTATGAGAAGTATCAGACACCATGAGAATAACAAACATAAGGATCATAGGTATCCCAAATGGAGAGAAGAGGGAAAAAAGTATAGAAAACCTACTCAAAGAAGTAATAGCAGAGAAGTTCACTCATCTGTCAAAAAAAAAAAAAAAACCAAAGAGGTCAAAGAAGCAGAAATAATAACAACATTTCTAAATATAAAAAAAGACATACTCCTAGACATGGTATCATAAAATTAGCAAACAAAAGCAACTCAAGGATGCTAGAAAAAAGAGAAACACAACTACAAACGTATAGCCATCAGATTATCATCAGACTTTTCAACAATCTCTACAGGCCAGGAGAGAATGGAGTGACACATTCAAAATACTAAATGGCAAAACTACCAGTCAAGATTTCTTTACCCTGTAAAAGTATTATCCAAATATAACAGATAAAGATATTCAGTAATCAAAAGTTAATGGACTTCTCCATCACTAAACCTGATATTCAAGATATCCTGAAAGGTGACCTACAACAAGAAAAAAAGTAAAAATCAAGATACCTTTATCAAGATACCTTATCAAGATACCCTGATAAGGGTAATAAATAGGAAAGCAAATGCAAAAGCAAAGACAAGACCAACAGCAGAGAGCAAAAATCACTAAACGAGGGGAATAACAACATGGAGTACATATGAAAATAAAAACATATGGTGACAGTTCATAAAAGACTACAATAGCTATCTAAAGGCAGCAATAATCCAGAAGATAGCTACAAAATCTAACTCTAAAGAGATATATCGCTCAGAAGTAGATGAAATTGAAAGAAACAAAACTGAAAACAATGAAGAAAAAGGAAATTAAAATCAATGGGAAACAAAGGGACAGCACAGAAAACCAACAGAAAACAAAGGCTCAAATGACCGCAATATATATATCAGTTATAATCCTAAATGGGAATGGATTGACTGCACCAATCCAAAGACACAGAATGGCTGGGTGAATCAAAAACCACGAATCATCAATATTATGTATTCAAGAAACCCAGGTTCAAAGATAAACATAGGTTAAAAGTCAACAGCTATGAAAAATATATCAAAGCAACAGTGATGAAAAGAAGCCAGGAACTGTAATACTAATTTCAGACAAGACAAACTTCCACCTGAAAAAGACATCTAAAGACAAGCAAGGGCACTGCTATAGTCAAGGGGGTAATTTTTCAAAAATAAATAGCTACCATATGCACCTAAATCTGAACCTTCTAAATACATAAAACAAATAATTTACTCACAGAGCTAAAGGAGGACATTAATAGTAATGCAATAATACTAGGGTACTTAAATACTCCACTTACATTAATAGATATATCATCCAGCCAGAAAGTCAAATAAGGACTCTAAATTAAACAAAAAGAGCACATGGACCTATCAGACATATAGTTGGTGTTCTATCCCAATAGAAAGAATATATATTCTTCTCAAGCATGCATGAAACATTCTGAAGGAGAGTTCACATCTTGGTGCTGTAACAAACAAGTGTCAGCAAATTTAGCAAGATGTAATCCATGTTCTCCGATGACAAGGAGGTGAAACCAGGAATGAACCAGAAGAAGAAACTGCAAGAACCACAAAGATGTGGAGCTTGAATAACATGCATCTGAACAGCTCATAAATCATCAATGTAATTAAAGATGAAATTAATACTTATCTGGAAACAAATGAAAATGAAGAGACCAGATATTAGAACATGTGGGATGAGGCAAGGGCAGTTCTGAGAAGAAAGTTTATAGCCATTGAAGCACATATCGAAAAAGAAGAGAAAAACTAAATTAAATTCCTAACTAGAACTAAAAAGGGAAGGACAGTCAAAACCAAAATCATCAGGAGGCGATAATAAAAATTAAAGAAGAAATAGATGAAATTAAAACAAAAGACCTATATAAAAAAGATCAATGAAAGCAAGAGTTGGTTTTCTGAAAACAAACAGAATCAATGAACCTTTAGCTAGACACACAAAAGAGAGAAAATCTCAATTAGGATCAGAAATGAAAGACACAAAATTACAACTGACAACAGAGAAATACTAAGGATTATGAGAGACTTATGAGCAATTATATGCCAACAAATTTGTCAATATTGAAGAAATGGACAGATTTCTAGAGTCCTCTAACCTCCTGAAACTGATACTGAAAATTTTAACAGACCAATCACAAGCACAGACAATGAAGCAATAATGAAAAAAATCTCCCCCAAAATAAGAGCTCGGTTCCAGATGCCTTCACCAATGAATTCTATCAAACATTCAAAGAAGAGATAATCTTGATCCTCTTTAAACTCTTCCACAAAGTTGAACTCCCAAATACATTATTTGAGCCACTATTGTCCTGATTCCAAAATTAGACAAAAACAGCATCAAAAAAGAAAACTACAAGTCATTATTATTGGTGAATACAGATGCAAAATTCCTCAACGTAATTCTGACAAATAGAATCTAACAGCACATCAAAAATATTAAGCAATGCGATTATGTGAATTTTATTCTGAGGATGCAAGGATGGTTCAACTTAAGTATATGAATCAATGTAATATGCCACATCAACAAAGTGAAAATGAAAAACCATATGATCTTCTCAATAGATGCAGAAAAAACATTTGTCAAGATTCAACACCTATTCATTATTAAAATCCTCACCTTAATGGAATAGGAGTCATGTACCTCAACATAATATATGACAAACCCACAGTCAACATCATAATCAATGGTGAAAGAAGAGTTTTTCTCTTAAGAGCTGGAACAAGACAAGGTTGGCCACTATATTCAGTACTATTTAACTTAATTCTGGAAGAATTGGTTGGGGCAATAAGGCAAGAAAAGGATATTAAAGGAATCCATATTGGAAAAGAAGAAATAAAGTTATTATTTGTAGATGATATGATATTATACCTAGCAAATCCTAAATATGTCATGGAAAACCTACTAGAAGCAATAAATGAATACAGCAAAATGGCAGGATATAAAATCAACACACAATAATCTGTGGCATTTATATATACAAACAATGAAATAGAGGAAAAAGCAATGAAGAAATAAATCCCTTTCACAATAGTACCCAGAAAGATCAAGTACCTGGGAATAAACTTAACAAAGGAGATTAAAGACCTTGACAATTGAAACTACAAAACCTTAACTACAGAAATAGAAGAATGCACAGGAGATGAGAAAACATTCTGTGTTCATAGATTGGCTTTAAAGAGATCTTTGGGGAAGGTACAGCTATCACAAAAGGCCTAAGTAAAACTAAACAAATGGGACTACATCAAATTGAAAAGCTTTCACACAGCTGAAGCAACCACCACTAAAACAAAAAGACAACCCAGAGATCTGGAGAAGATATTCACACAACATACAATCAGATAGCAGTTTTATCTTCAAAATGTATAAAATGCTCACACAGCTCAACAATAAAAAGGCAAATGACCCACTTAAAAATGGGCAAAATAAGCAGACAACTATCCAGAAAAGACACAAGCCCTATAGACACCTTTAAAAATGCTCTATATCACTCATTATCATAAATGCAAATAAAAACTGCAATGAGATGCCACCTCACACCAGTCATAATGACCTATGTAAATAAGACTATCAATTGGAGGAGGTGTGGAGAAAAAGGAAGCCTGCTTTACTGCTGGTGGAAATGTAAATTCATGCAATTCTCTGGAAAACAGTATGGAGATTCCTCAATCAAATAAAGATAGATCTACCATTTGATTCAGAAACCCCACTCTTGGGCATATACCCAGAGAGCACAAAATATCTAATTAGAAACAGGTATCCACACCCCTATGTTCGTAGCAGCAACTGTTCACAATAGCCAAGACATGTACATAACTTAAATGCCCATCAACAGATGACTGAATTAAGAAACTGACATATATACTCAATGGGATTCTATGCATCTACTAATAAATGAAATTGTGCCTTTTTCCAGAGTTCATGTTAAGTGAAATAAATCAAAAAGAAAAAGAAATACAGAATGGTTTCACTCATATGTGGAATATAATGAAATGAAACAGATAAACCCAAGCAAAAACTCATAGAACACAAGATGATGGCTACAAGGATGGTAGGAGATGGGAGGGAAGGAAAGAGGGGAAAAAGTGGTAAAAAAGGACATGAATAGTGGTGGTGAATTTGGTGTGAAATATAGACTGAGATGCAATCTCAGTATCCTAAAATAAATATAGTACGATGAACAAAATAATAAATATTGCTATTTAAAAGAAAGAATATCTTCCCCTGTAGGAAGGAATAAATCAAAGAAAAGAAACACAATCAGAGTTTAGCAAACAGTGACCCTAATGAAAAACAGAGCAGAAATTATTCCTAGGATGGCAGTGATGCAGTAGACCTAGAGAGCAACCAGCTCTAATGGATTTAAGAATACACTTACAGTCAACATGCTCAAAACAGAAGATATCACTTGTTCTCACACAACCTATGTCCCTCAGTGGACTTTGTATGAATGTACTCCCTGAA
The DNA here is from genome assembly GCA_004363575.1 of Solenodon paradoxus. NCBI lineage: Eukaryota > Metazoa > Chordata > Mammalia > Eulipotyphla > Solenodontidae > Solenodon > Solenodon paradoxus. Next base: position 257,436 of record RJWH01000084.1, on the reverse strand, counting down.
GTTATATGCACATTATTCTGATTAACATTCTACTAACTTCCATTCATCCTTCCAAATTTGTTTCAGTGGTGTTTCTGGATTCATACATCTGCCTGACACCACATTGTTTTCTTCTGCTTCATGAACCCATCTTCATAAGTTATTATAAGCTTTCCTTAAATAAGCAACATTCTTTTACAATGTCTTTTTGACATTTTTTAGTTAATCACACCATAATCCTCTTGTGATAATCTCACAGATTGGTCTCTGAAACAAAATTGAAAAGACCCTATATGCTAATGGCTAAATTGATTTAAATGATTGTAGACATATTGAAATGGAAGATAAATTTGTGTTGCTAAGGTGTCAGAGGCTGACCATTCTTGGTTAAGGTCTGAAAAATTTTGCATATGAGAATGCAGAAAAAATTGCTTCAGAAAAACGTGGTGGAAATTTTGACTATATTGAAAAGAAATGAAAACTCAAAATATCTTGACTTTGAGTTTCTTAGTTGCTTCAGTAAGCAATAGTCAATGTAAAAGTGATGGCTAAAGCTTTCCAGCAGTTACTGTATCTGGAAATCACTCAATAGTCTTACTGGCAAGGAAAATCAAGGCTGAAACTATAGAAGCTGATGTGTGAGACAAAACCTCTAGAATGGAATGGTAAAGAATGGCAGATGCCCAAGAACCATGGAGACTCCTTTGACTGACAGTTCTTCATACCAGGCAAAAAAAAAAAAAAAAGGATCACTGCTCAGGCAGGCTGTAAATGTGGGAAGGTGAGATGAGAACCATTTTAACTTTCATCGAGTGAACTATATCTAATGTTTTAAAAAAATGGGGACTACGAAACAGACAAAGAGGTACCAGATATTTTTAATGGGGAATCAAATAATGGTAATAGTAATAATTAAGTTGAGAACAAGCTCTTTCTTTACTAACCTTTAAGAAATAGCTGAGGAAATTCAGTTAGTGTTAAGTTTTTAAAATTTTGGATGGATTTATTTTGACTATCTATGCCTTAAATCTTGTCTCGGAAGAGAAGCTGTGCTCTTGAAGCTCTGTGACTTGGCAAGCTACTATGGTCAAAATAAAACTAATGTTCAAAGGACGCTCAATCACTCTTCCTAAAAGAAAAAACATTATTTGAGATAAAAATTTCCATTCATGTGTCCTCCTAAGTCATTTAATATCTTTTAACTTCTTGCTTTAAATATGCATGAAAATAAAATTTATTTATCTGGTATTCTGAGTGAAAGTTAAGGTTAAATATGTGTCTAGAGATTTGAAAATATTTTGTTTCCAGAATAATCTAGGTTTCCTAGCAAAACTGAATTAAAATGAAATTAGGGAAAATGCTACTCAAGTATTAATCACGGGTCTACTTAAAGATCTAATTTTGTATAAGATTAAAAGTAAGTTGTATCAGCTTAAAGAGATTGTTTGATCCATAAGATGTTTTATATGTCTCATTTTAACCCAAAAGGAAAAATGTTATGACAGATATATAAAAGATAAAAAACAGTGAATCAAAGCATTCGTGACAATCATCAATTCACTAAGGAAAAATATCAAGATAGGAGGGAAGAAATAGGTGAAATATGAAAGAGCAATAAAACTAATAATTTGGCATTAGTACTTTCTTACCTTCAATAATTATTTTAATTGTAAATAGACCAAATTCTCTAATAAAAAAAAATCTGTGGAGGTGGCATTCAGTTGACTAAAAAGAAACCAAAACACAGGAAACAAAAGAATTAAACAAATTTTTATAGATATGAAATGAGTACTACTCATGTATAATGCACACCCTTATTTTTCCCTCACAAATTTAGGCATGAAAGTGTGCATTATACAATGCAAAATACTGTATATTAAAAATAAAGACAGTAAGGAACAGATAGTTAAATAATACTAACTAGCAGAACCGAAATTTGCCTCATGATCTGGGTAGAGAGAACATGTACTTAACACTTTCTGTCCTTTAAAATCACAGTCTCTACCACCATTTTTTTGCTTTCCATATTTCTAGTCTCACAATGATTTATTAATAATATAATTTCAACAACATAATTATGTGGACAGTTTAACAGTAAATCTCCATTAGTATAAAGCCTAACTGCAATGCCAACACTTTCATTGAGGTGTTAAACTGTTTGCTGCAATTCCATCTTAGTAATACGGAGAGCTTGGAGAAATTTTGTAGTCACAGCATTTTAGTATAGCTTCTATAAAATTCTTGGGGTTAGATTTCCACCAGCATTTCTAGCGTTGTAGATTTTATATGGTGGGAAGCACTTTCTTCTCCATGTTATGCAGACTGCTTCAGGTTTCCTTAAGCTTGTCATGTCCTAGCATTTCATTTGTTATTGACCAGCTGTAGTATTTACATCTTCTAGAAGACTTTTTAAAAAATATTTTCTCATTCTCATTCTATATGTCATGCCTTACTCTCAAATGTCAGTTTTAGTAACCCCAAATGGCTTACAGAAACTAAAAGGTAATATATAATAGACTACAGAGAGTATTTTATATTAACAATATAGAATCAAATGCTTAAAATGTAATATGATTTGCAAATCTACATATTTCTGGGAAGAGGAATATCTGTATGCAGTATTAGATCTGTTCTTCTGTTCTTTTGAAGGGAACATCCTTCTATGTTAGAACTCCCCTTGTGTCCATATCCAGATTTCTTCACAAAGGCGGATAAAGAGTTGGCAAAAATCATTGACCATCAGGTAAGACTGACTTTCTTAAACTATTAGCAAACACACTGTTCTTCAATGGCACTTTAAAATAGAAAGTGTTGTTCTAAGATTGAAACATTAGCATGTGGAACTTAAAAGTTGAGCCATGATTGGCCATTGCCAAACTTAATTCCATCTCACTGAACCATGCATTACCTCATTACATTTTATCAGGTTATAGAAAATAAAGCCTTCTGTCACTTATAACATATTAGCCTTATTCTGTTTCCTGAATTGGTTCTGATTACTTGTGATAAGAACCTGATATTGAACGATGAACACTGATTTCTTCTATAGTGCGGTTTTGATAATGAAACAAGAATCTTTTGACTTACTTTTGGTGACCATTTTTTACTCTTGTAAGATTAGAAAGATTTGATCACTTTGTTCTTGGGATGAGTCCAGACAGTAGCAATAAAAGGTCATTCACTTAAGAAACTTCAATGCATTGAACTGCATTAGTTGATAGTTTCTTAAGTCATTTTATCGCTGCTTCTTTTTTAATAGAAGAGTTGAAGAGAAAGTACTTATTCTGTTTTTCCTTTGAATATAATGTGGATTCAATAGCATATAGATGGGGCTTAATTTTATCATAAGTAGTTCAGTACTACAAGATTGTTTTTCTTTTCCCATCAATTTTTTCACATTTTATTTAGTGATTTTAGCAAGAATAAGGGATTAATTAATTTAGTGATTTCACTGAATGATTAATTATCACATAACTATTTAAGTCACTCAACAATAACTAGAACTATTGGGGTTTAGAAACTGAATGATACCCTGGAGTCACTGTTGATAGATATAGTATTATTCTTAAATTCACTAATAAATTTTTTGCTAATATGTATAGTGTTTATATATGGTATTATTAAAAATTCCTAATGGCTCATAAATTACAGCATCATTTTACTTTTCATGTCAAGTAAATGATCTATAACAGATTGCAAGAGATAACAGATTACCAGCATATATATATATACATATATATATAGTTTTAATAACAGAACAAAATATTTTTGTCAATTTTCAGTGATCATTCTTTACTCTTAAAATATTAAAAAGACTCTAATCACTTTGTGAATAATCATATCTTCCTAGGCAAGTTAAAGAGACAAATGACATTATACTGAATGATAGAGCAGAGGCTAGGAAACAGCTCTTATAAGTTATTGTATTTTCCTAAGAATATAAGTACTATCTAAGTAATCATTGCCATTAATCTGTTTATGGTATAAAGAAGGATAAAGGAACATTTTCTGAAAATATGTTTACAAAATGATCTGATCCAAATTGTTTTCTATGCAGTTAACCCAAACAGACATCATTTTGTAGTATTGATTGGGAAAGTTTATGGAAGTTTCTTTGAATATCATTTTTTTCCTTTCAAATAGCTATAGCTGTAGTGCTTTGTATCCATATTTCACACTATACAAAATATTCTGATATTAGTCAACTTAATCATCATGACCACCATGCAAAACATTTACCAGTAGTTGCTGTGGTAGTTTACATATTGGGTATGTGCCCAAGGTTTTAAAGTTAGTAAATGACTGAGTCTATGAATAAAACCAGGTCTTTGAATTGCAAATTCACTTTTTAATTTTCATAGTTGCTCAATTTCATGGATTATAATCCCTAAACCAAATTGAGGATGGAAAATTGGAATATGTAGTAGTGATAGGAAATCAAAAACACATAGCTACAGGTTGAATTCCACTGCTAAGTCAATTGAATTTTATCAAGTGACCATAATATCAAGGAATAGAACAGTTACTTAATTCTTCAGCAGATATTAAAGTAGCTTGTATACTGTTGGTATACCCTAGGTGATGACTGAATCCCCAGTGAATGGGTTCATAAGGTGGAAAATAGTGCTTCTGATTCCAATCAATTTCAAGTGTATCAGTTATCCCCTTAGCTGCCATATCAAAGATAATAATGACAGATAAAAATAAAGACAAGCCAATGGTCTATCCAAATTGAATTTTTTGTGAACTGCAGTCAAAAATGTTAAAGGAAAATCTGTTTTATTCTGGGACTAACAGAAAGAAGGATCATAGTGTTATGGTGAGTTAAATCCATCCCACCAAATTCTAAAACAAGAGGGTAAAGGAGGCAGGGCTGCCTCCTAGACACTGGTGATGGGATACCTGAGCTATTATAGAAACCAAAGTTTCTGCTTGAGAATCAGTTCTCTGTTGATTTCCCATAATGTAAAAATCAGTCATAAGGTATGTTGAAATCTCTGATATAAGGTAGATTAGTTGTATTTATACTGTTATTTATATATCAACTACTAATTCTGTGCTGCCATGCGACATTAGTAGTTTTGTCAACTAATATTAGACATTATAACAATTCATATGATATTTAGTTGATAAAAAAATTATGTGTCACAGATGGGTATCATGGAACTTGTAGACTAAACCAAAGCATGAATTCAATCCTGTGCCTAAATGTACTGGATGTTTTGCCTCAATTTTCTGCATGTTTCATGCAAAAATATCTGAGAAGTAATATTTAAAGATAATCACTGTGTAGAAACAATCTCAAGATAAGAGCAGATAACTTTCATATTAAAGTTTAACTAGGGATAAAATATTGAATATGATTTTATTCTGCCTTTTTGTCTAATATTTACTGAGTATGGTAACATTTTACATTTTTAATTGCTTTTGGAGGATTGGGTAATGTGTTCTCAATCTTGAGGTTTAATTCTGCTTATTAAAGCTATATATACCCAGGTGACAAATAGCAATCAAAATTCACAGTATTGCTATATCATAATTTCTAAGTTAATTATTAGATTTTTCATTTTATTATTTCATGCTGTCATATAAATACCAATATTCACAAAGAAAAGAATTCCTAGTGTATATAAAATGCAAACCTTATTACTTCTTTTCTTGAATGATCTATTATTAAAAATGTTATGAAGAAATTGTGAGATTTGTATACTTTTTAAATAGATATCTTATATGTTTTTTTCTAGTACAGTATAATATAAATCCTAAGGAATATCTGTGACAAGAACTTGATATAAGAATATGTACTTTGAGAAACTAAATTGACATTTTCTTCTTGGAAAATCATATGGTAAATGAAATTTTCTCTCTGTAACAGTGGCAGGAAGAGCTAAAGTTACGACAGGAAGAAGACACAATATGTGAGGACAAGGAGCGTAGAGATAAAGAATTAGAGGAACAAAATCACTTCAGAGAAATTATGAAGAAAAGAGAAGAGAAACTACACAAGCAAACTAAACCCTATGAGCTTCCTCCTAGGAATGAAATAATTTCATTAGAAAAGAACTTAAATCCCCGAAATTGAAGTCCATATGCCAGAAATTCATTGGATGGAAGAGAATAAGGTTGTGACATGTTTGGAAAAATATCTTGTAATTAATTGAATGGAGGACTTTCCTTAAGAAGGAGATGTTATACTGATGTAGGTTCCTTAACACTCATATTTTAGTCTTAAATTTACAGTTATCTCTTAATAACACTTGAGTAAAGTAAGTTTGCTAGTTCAATATTTTCAGGAATACAACTAGAAGTTTTCCAAATTGACTTTTACCTTGTAATCATACAGCATACTTAATGATTCTCAGAGTATTGATATTCATTGGGCAGATAATGGAAATGAATTACAAATTATTAATGAGTCACATATAGGAATTATTTCTTAGAAATGGATGAACATCAAGTGATATTCTTAAATAATTATATAAATAAAATAAGTCACTTACTTGGGTTTATATTTCATAATCAACTTATGCAAAATAAAACCATATGAAAAAAGTTCAACATGATAAATTGCTATATATAAACAAATTTATATGGAACTATCATCTCAGAATGACTTGATCTTTAACAGAAACCAGAGGAGAGTCATGAATGACAGTGGTTTTACTTGCCAGATCAGTTTATGAGAAAGGATTTGGAATGTTCTGGAAGGTCTAATAGCATGTATTAGAGGGATTCATCCCATCAGGAGTAATTTTTTAAATGGTGCGTCTGATATCACTCTGTGGGTAGGAGTAATGAGATAAAATTCCTGTGATGTCTTACACTCCTCTTCTGAAAAATATAAATAATAAGCACATCTCAATTTTACACAAGTGACTTGGTGATATTAAAGAGAAAGGTACTTTATCAGTAGACCTGTCATTTTCAGAGATGAAACTGGGACAAACGAGAGAATCACTGGGCATGTGTGTAGGTAGTTCGAATTCAACGGTGCTAAACTGAAATTTATGGTAAATTTTATCAAAGATATCAAACTCTGATGACTAGTCAAACTTAAAGATGATATAAATTAGTGAGTGGAATACCTACCCCATGTGAAGAAAATCCCCACCACTTGGCTATGCACCTCAATGTATGTCCAATATTATAGGCTCTTCCAGTCTTTCAAGAAGAAGCCCTCTAGTTGAATCATTTTTTTAAATGAACATTATTGAATTAAAAAATTTTGACAGTTTTTTTCAATCACATCATTTGGGTTAAGTTTGAATCATGAACTACAAATGTGTAACCTTAAGGTATTCTTTACAGTAACAATAACATGATAGAAATGTAGAAGAGGAGGGGGAAGGGCATTTCTGCTTTGATTCTCAGTAGATAAAACAATTCAAATCTATTCTGCTCCTTCCACATCTTTCAACTAATCCTTATGTTCTCATACAGAAAATACGTAAGTTCTCAGAAACAATATCTCCCAATGGACTTTTCAAAAGCCTTCATCATCTTTGCTTTCTTCACATGTTAAAAAAATAAAAAACCTCTCCTATAGAAGCCATGTCTTTTTCACTGAATCACATCCCTTCCAAAATCTTGCTTCAACAACTCTTTATTATACTCCTTGAAATCCTGCTCCATTATTCATTTCTATCCTTGGAGTCTCAATTTTTGCCACACTAGTCTCTTCTTATGACCTATGGTGATATCAGTCTTACAGATTGTCTGTGCTTCATAGTCTTATTGTGGATAATAGAGAGAAGGAACCAGTGGTTTGTAAGTTGTGGAGAAAAACCTTTGGATATATAATGCCTATTTATATGAATTTCAATAAAATATGTTGTTTCACCAACACCTTTATAGAAATAGTGTCTCCATTTTTTAACTTTTCTAGTGTTTTAAGTCATGGACTAGTCTTTCCTAAAACTTCCCCACTGTAGATTTAGGTTTATTTCTCTTTTCTGTTCTTCTTCGTCTATTCCCACTTGTTCACCCACTTTCTAAATTCCATAATTTACTTAGTATTTCCAATCTGTTATAATTTTTACTCAGCTTGATATGTCTTTTCATAAATAACACTTTATGTAGCTCATAGCAGTGAAGATTTAGAAGGGAGTAAATATATACATATATATGTGGGTGTGTGTGTACATACACATATATAATACACATACAGGGCTGATTAGTTAGAATCCTTAAACACTGTTTTTAAATATTCTTAAAATAGTCTTAAAATGTCTTTCATGTTTTTCTCCTAGGTCCTGGAATCTTAGCAAAGATTGTAATTTGTAGATCTTGGGTCATATTTTAGCTCTGCCTTTTATTAGCTTTGAAATATTGGGAAAGTTACTTAATCTACTTGAACTTTAGTTGACTTATTATTAAAGTGGATACAATTTATATCAATGATGGTTATCAGTCATAATAAGCTAATCAGGAAAAAGCATGGAAGACACTTTAACAGAATTTAATGTAAGAAATTGTTTTAAAAGGTATTAGAATACTAAGAATATGTGGAAATAACTCAGAAACTAACTATAGGCATGATGTTTCCTCTAGGGCCAGGAGATATCAAGAATTGGGGACTGGATGATTAGAATCTAGATGCCTGGTGGAGGTATCACACACAGTGGGACTTTGTACTCTGAGGGGGTGTTACTTTCCAGATGATGCTGGTACCTCTAATGGGCTCAATAAGGTGATTTTATGAAAGAAGTAAATAAAGGTAATTAGAGCAACTTGTCTATTGCTGAAATTAAACTACCAGGAAGAGCAAGGAAACAGTCAGTCCATTCTTCTTCCCCATTCTAGAAGTTTTCTTTGAATGTTCCTGTCTGCAGCATCAAAAAACAGAGAGGAGAAGTGAGTTTGGAGCTGAATGACACTTTAAATAACTGGAAAATGTGTATTGTGATATCTGGAGCATATTATGTTTAGCAATAAAAATTAATCCTCCCTCTCTTCTGCATTTTAGGCCTTCTTTCTTTTCAGCTTTTTCTGGACAACAACAGACAGCTTTTTCTGGAAGAAAGCATCACGTTTTAAATTTATACAATGACTTGGAATGCTTATTTCCATTTATCTTTATAACTGACTTTTAACTCTTAGAATAAATACTTAAGCACAAACTCAAATGGAACTCTTTATAATTTACACTTAATGTTGCCTCAAAATTTACAATATATTCTTTGAGTCTCAGGTTGACTGGAGCTAGATTGATTCAGCTACTCATATACTGTTAACAGCCTTATTTATGTATGCAGTATTCTCACTTTATGTTGATAAGAGAAAGGAGAACAAGAAAGACATTCCATGCCTATTTAGCCTTTATCACACTTAATCATCTTTAAATGTTGTCCTATATCAGATCTAAATTTCTATTTAAATTTTCCATACTATGTTATTATTCTGTTTACTTTTATTTTTAGAGAAAACCCAAGTTTTCCTATAGTAATTTATTATAAATTCTCTATATAACCCTAGTAAACAAATCAACTTCCTTTTCATCAACTTCCTTTTATTTTTAGAGAAAACCCAAGTTTTCCTATAGTAATTTATTATAAATTCTCTATATAACCCTAGTAAACAAATCAACTTCCTTTTCATCAACTTCCTTTTCATACAATCTACTTTATAAATCCTTAACCTTATTAGAATGAAATATTTATTTACATTTTAGCTAGTTTCACTAGGGTATTGGACATACATACACATATACTTATGGGCATACATACATAAAACACACACACACACATATATATATATTCATATATATGTATATACGAGCACACATGGGAGTAAAGAGAAAGGAAAAATAGTAAATTCTGAGTAAAAAAAGTGTACAAATTAGTGATAAGTGTCTCTTTTAGGACAATTTTAAATAGGAATATATAAAGATCCACAAAGCTTTGTGGGGCATGTCAAAGAGAGTTTAAAGAAGAGAATACCTGAAACAGATACCTTTACTTTGAAATTAATGAGTGACTATTTGGTAGAAAGGAGCATGCAGAGGTAATAGACAACTGAAAATTATAACTACAATAATTTTAGAAATGCTACAGTAATATTTAGTAATTAAAATTCACATAATTGATTTTTGTGCTCTTATCATAAAAAAATCTCTGGATTAAATATCTATAATTGTCTTCTATATGATTTTGAGCAAATTTTCTCATTTTGATATTTATCATAGCAACAAATACAAAGACAGTTAAGTATATTGTCAATAAATTGCTGTACTGCTTAAAATCAATTAGGTAGTAAATACAGTTCCTGATGTATAGTTTTACTGAACTTGACATCAAAATTTCAAAGTTAACATTTGGTGATTGGGGGTTTCTTTCCATTTTTTTCCAACTAGTCACATTAAATTTCACTTTTGGTCAACTGGTGAACCTCAGTTAAACTCACCACAGGAAGGAATAAGATCAAAGATGACAACGGGACATATTGTGATTCATTGCGAAGAGAAATACCTAATAATAACTAACAATTGTCCACTAAATAAATACCATGGAGGGAATTCCATAGAATGGTGTTGAGGTTGAAACATTCCAAGCATCCCAGAGTCCAACATGAGCTAGTTGCGCACCAGCCTGTAGGTCAATTAGTACTAGGGCACGGTTCCTCGCTAGAACTGGAGGATTCCCTTCTGCCCAGACTGATGGGAATTCTGCTTCTAGTTCGGGGGCAACTGGCGATTCTTCAGTCAGCAAGGTATGCAACCACCATTCTTCCTCTCGTGACACTGAGAAGTTTAGGATCATTGGAGTGGTCTCCCTTCCCAAGCAGGGCTGTCTGGGGCGAAAGCTATTTCTACTTTCATTTTAGCTAGAAGATCTCTGCCCATGAGAGGTACTGGGCAGTCTGGCAGATTGAAGTTTTCTTCTATCAGGCTGAGCCTGGCCAACAAAGGGTGGTGTTGGCCATCCTTTCATTCTGTGGGACCTCTGGATCAAAGGGAGTATAGACCCTAAAGGTGTCACAAAGTCTGTCACAAAATTCCTCGGTGTTTTTTTCTGGACATAAGAGGTCTTAGCCATGTTAGCGGGCTTCTTAGCTCCTTCCCAGATCCCCTGAAGGAAGGCCTGGCAATATCTTTCCAGCCAATTCCTCCCAATGAAGGGAGGTGCAAGACACAAGGAAACTTTTGCTTCATCTGCCTGGCTGCTCTTCTCCTGGAGTTTAGCTGCCTCAACATTAATGGTGCATCAGTATAAATTCCTGATCTGAATCGACACCATAGGGAGGAACTGAATTTCCCCAGTTCGCCAAGTGCCCACAGCACCCTAAGCCATATTAGGTCACCTCATAACCACAGGTTGGGACTCAGACTGTAGCTTTTGCAGTGTAGTACAGACTTTCACACTCACACTATAGTCAGTCCAAAATTGCCTTCTACCCTTGGGAAGTCCCTGGTCTCAGAGGCAACAAAGTGGCCAAAGTGGGGATCAAGCCCTTTTTCTGCCATGAATGGTGGTTCTGGTCTTGGACTGGGTCCCTGGAGAGACTTACCAATCAGATGTCTGATCCGAGGTTTCTTCTCCTTCACTGAGTTTGCCAGGGTGCAACAAGACTCCAATCTCACTGGGCCTGACACGGATTGGGACCCAGAAATTACCTGGTGGCATTGTTCCTCCATTCAGGGTCCAGGTGGGAGGATTCACTGTTGGCCCCATCAGTGGTGGCAACAAAGGGCCAGCATGGCTGATGGCCTTCCTGGCCAATGCACCGAATATTATGGCAATGCCTCCAGATGGTGAGAAGATTGAAAACTGAGCACTCAAAGGTAGAGAAACAGCACTTTATTACAAGCACCAGTGCTGGCTCAGGGATATCATCACCTAAAGCTGAGAACTGGGGGTTTTAGGGGAGTTTCTTTTATACCTTGGAGTTGATGGTTATCTCCATGACTAAGTGCTCTTTAGCAGTCAGGGTTGAGCAATTGCTATTACAGCTGCAGGGGAATGATTAGTGCAATTATAGCTACAGAGGTGTAGCTATGATTACGACTGGAAATTCCTGGCAGACTAATTTTGCACTGAGGTCAGGGTAAGGTTTTCTACCATAATCTAACAAAAACAAAAACATTGATTCAAATGGATTAAAGACTTGGATTTAATAACTGAAGCCATAAAATACATAGAAGAAAACTTCCCAAAGTTTTAGAGATGTCTTTGGAAAGTTTACTCCAATGTCAAGAGAAATAAAAGCAAAAATAAAAAGATGGATTACATCAAATTTAAAAGCTTTTGTGAAATAAAAGAAAGATCAAGACAAAAAGCATACTGCTGATGCAAGATGGTGTCTATGGAAAGTGGGCACTGAGACACCACACAGTAAAAAAAAAAACGGTTTTTCAGAGCCAACACAGAAAAAGGGATTTTCCTGCTTTAGCATTGGCCAAAACAGCTTGGAGAACAAAAGAAAACTGACAGCAGGCTCTACAGGTGGGTAAAAAGCCTAGGGATTCAATGGAGGCTACAACAGCAAAGAGGATCCACCAGAGAGGAGAGTTTCCTGGTAGGAACAGGATCTGACTTCTACCAGAGCCCAGTTGGGGCCACGTGGACTACACGGACATTCTAAAGAGTGCAAAAAATCACAGTGACTGCCAGCACCCACCTGGGGTTTTATATAGTAGCAGTCCGCTGCTGAGTCCCTCTTCTCCCAGTGCAAACTGCAGAAGCACTCCCGCTAATCTTTAATGGTGTGAATAAAGACGAGTAAGGGGTCGCGAATCTGAGTGAAATGAGCAAGGGAGGTGTCTCCAATGTTGCCGGCGGCAACTCTTGGCTAACAAAGGGGAACTGCGGAAACGGGAGCCCCGCATCAGTAAGAGTGTGTGGAATTTGTCTTCACGGCCCCAGGTATAGAAGTAACAGTGACCACATGCTCCTTCGCCCTTCTGCTGCAGAAAGAGCACAGGCAGTCTTTGTAACTTCTAGCAGTGCAAATTCAGACAGAGGGAGCCACAAACCAGAGTCAAAGTGAGCAGGGGAGGGGTTTTTGTGATTGCTGCCAAGAAACTCTTGGCTAGAAAAAGCCCAGAAGGAGAAAATTGGAGACAGAAAGAACAGGAGCATACAGGTGCAACGCACACTCCACTACACAGCTGGGGGTTTGAGCCCCCAGGAATGGGGATCCGGTGACTAAGAGCTTGGAGGAACACCCTGTGGAAACGACGACCCTGATGATTTGTTGAATATAAGAGACCTAAACGCAGACAGCAGACTCAAGTGACATATCCCAGGCAGTAGAGTTCTATCACCAAAACAAAACCTACCCCACCTCCACCATGAGGCAGCAAAACACACACTCACTACTAAACACTCCCAGTCCTATGCCCACTCCTACCCAGCAGCCATCATCGCTCCCTGACACAGCAAGACACACTATGGAAGTCTGTAAACATCAAAAATACAAAATAAAACAAAAATTTAGTGCCTCCTGGTATAAATTAAAATAAAAAACTAGCAGATCAACAAGATCTCAAATAACAGGGAAAAGAAATCACAACACACCCTGAAACCTCAGGAAATGGAATCACAACAAAATGACACTTCACCAGGATTTAACGTTGAAGATATGGAAGAATGTTTTTTTCTAACAGATAAAGAATTCGAGTTTGCAATCATAAAGAAATTCAGAGAATTAAAACAAAATTCAGATAAACAAAACAGAGTTTAAACATAATTAAGCACAAACAGGTGGAGATTGAAGCTTTGCAGCAAAAACTAACAGGAGCACAGGATTTAAAGGAGATAATTCATGAAACTAAGAACAGTTTAGAAAGCTACAGAACCAGAATAACCCAAATGGAGGAAAGTATTTGTGATACAGAGGATAGTAATGCAGAAAGGAACCAAGAAGGAGAAAGAGAAATTAAATGCAAAAAATGAAGAAAAGTCAGAGAACTATCTGACACCATAAGGAAAGGCAACATTAGAATACTGGGTATCCCAAAAGATGAAGAGAAAAAGAGTGGAACAGAGGACATCTTCAAGGCAATAATGGCTGAAAACTTCTCAAATGTAGAAGAAGTAATGAACCCACCATCACTTACAATTAGTGAAATGCAAATTAAAATAATAGTACATTATAAACTCACACTTGTATAACCATTATCCAAAAGACTGGAAACACGTATTGGTGAGGATGTAGACAGAAAACATTTTACTCTAATAGTGGGAATTTAAATTACAGTAGTCATTTTAAAAAGCAGTATAGACATTACTCAAAAATATTAAAAATAGAAATTTAATCCCATATCTTGTTACAAAAACATGAACTTAAAGATATATACATCCTCATGTTTATTGCAACATTATAAAATAGCATTTATAAAATAGTCAAAAGTTGGAAACAAACTATATGTTCATCAACAGATGAGTGGATAAGGAAAATGTAGAATATGTACAAAATGGAATACCATTCAGCTATAAAAATGATGAAATCCTGCCATTTTTAATAACAAAGATAGAGCTAGAGGGAATTATAATAATTTAAATAAGTCACATGGAGAAGACAAATAACATATGGTTTCACTAATATTTAAAAAAAATGTATGTATATACACATACCACACACACACGTTTATAAATCAAATGAATGAATGATCCAAATCAAACAAAATTTAGACAGTTAGATGATATAACCAAATTAATGATCACCAGAAGCAAAAGGGAACTGGGGTAGAAAAATTGGGTAAATAAGTCAATTATGTGGTGAAATATAAAAGTGACCTGTTAGTGATGTCATGTCTTTAGTGTAGTACATGCAGATGTTGGTTTATAATAATGAATAACTTAAACCTGTATAATGTTATAATGCTATGTTGCTTTAATAACAAATAAACCAACATAGATATGATGGAGCCTCTGCATTCTTCCTTACCTTTGTATTTGCTTAAGTGGGACGATGAGCAAGAGCACCCCTATTTGTTTTATATGTGATTAATTGATATTTGTAACTTCCCTGTAAGCTAAGTATAAATGCAGGGAGTCATGAAAGACTTCTCTGTCAATACGTATATAAAAAATACATGTCTAGCAATAAATTAGCCCACACTACACCGCTCAGCCTTAGGCTGGTCGCTTGAAACTAAAAGCATTTGTAAGACTCCTTGCACTAATTCTATTTTGAAAAAAAGGTATTTTCTTGGAAACTTAGAGCAAAATTCATTTTAAATTGTAATCTATGAGCTAAATTCAAATATTATATAGTTTTTGAAATTCTGTTGATTATTTGGTTATTTTTGAGTTGCATACATTTTTCATAGTGACATAGATTTCAAGGATAATTTGGCATTAACGTTATTCAAACTCACTTTTCCCTCCCATCATTCTAGCTGAGGGATCTATTTACATAAGATCTAGTGTCTTAATATTTTTTATTTCTACATCACTGGAAAACCAAAATAAACAAAAAAGAAATGTATTTTTAGAACATTATCTAGTTGGAGGGTCCTGTGGTTTCTAACTTTCTAGTGAAATTTCCCAGGCTGACTGTATTTTGAAAAATGAAGATTCATTTTTATAAATTAACGAATAAGATAGAAGTCATATACTTAAGAATCACTCAAACAACATTGTTATATATAACCAGACAATTGGCAACAAGTGACGCTTTGACTATTAATATTTGCTCTCGTTCATTTATGAGTACATTATACATGTTATTGAAAAATTGATTTTGAATGTATGCTACATTTTCAGGAAGACTGGTCATAGGTATATTTCTAGTAGGTCCTCTTCATTCAATAAGTCAGAGAAAAGGAAATAAAATGCTGAGAATTTGTATTTCAAGTTAAACACTCATCAAAAATATCCCATACCTCTAGGAAAAGGATCAAATGAACCTCTAAACCCAAATATTCTTTAATTACTAAATAATTAATGTTTGATATTTTTGAAGAGGCACATGAATGTCAATTACAATCATTAGAGTCAACAATGATCATGAGAATGGGGGCATAAGAGGAATAAAATACATCATAAAATATTACTGCTATAAAAGAACTTAGAATAATTCTCTCATTTTACAGATGAGAAAGCTGAGCACTTGCAGTTCACCAAGCTAAGCATGAGATATACATTAGTTAATTCAATACAATTGTTCCCTTGAAGCATAAGGGAACAGAGGCTTTTAGAAGTTAAATAATATAGGAACATGTAATTTAAGTAAAGGGTGAAAGTCTGTGAGCTTTCAAGTGACACATTACACTCACCTAGAAATGTATGCAATAAGAGCAATCAAGACTATTATCCAACACTCTTGCTTGGAGTTCTACCTATGATACTATGAAACCATTCTGAGACACACTCTGTTTAAATAAATACTGCCATTTATGAATATAGACTAATAATATATAATCAAAAAGCCAAGTATATAAAGTTGAATTGATAGTGCACTTTCAATGAGCTTTAAAAGGAATTGAAGAATTAAAGTTCTTTAAAAATCCTGACAATGAAGTATATGTGAAATCATGATTGTTTTTAGTAATAATTCAGGCGTGAATAATAAGATGCTACTCTTGTATTCATTCCAGTGCATAGTTATGATTATAGTGATTTGGAAAGATTAGGTTGTGTCTGCCAAGCAGAGGTGTAGTCAATGGGAAAAAGATTTGTCTGTCCCATTTTGGTGTTCTTTGTGGAGTCACGAAATTCAGAAAATGGAGGCTTGTGCCTAATTCAGACTGTTTCATTGACATTGCATTCGACATTTAGAGAGTGCTTTCACCTTGAAATCAGTTTTTAAAATAGGATCTAGATAATAGTTGCAGCTAGATAAAAGATCCAAATAATTAAAAAGGCAAACTTGGGTTCTAAGTTAGCTTTCAGAAATTCTATTTTATGTCTATACCAATTCCAAATCATATAACACAGGTAATTTTGGGCACCACTTTATCTCACAAGAACACTGTTGACTTTATTTGAAACATGTCTATGAAAAGTGATTAGACCTGCATGTGATGCTCCCTACACTAGGAAATGGTGATCCGTGAGTCTACTCCTCACCACCCCCAGTGATTGACAGAGCTTACAGGGGCTAACTGTGAACTTGCTCCTGGCTGAAAAGCTTCAGAGAGGGAGACTCCTGGCCCCACTATTACAAGAAACTTCATTATCTATGCTTTATAAAATATAAGGGATCTGCCTGTGAACCTCTCTGTACTGGAGTGTGAGTGAGTCTCAATCCCACAGTGATCAATAGAGTTCACAGGATCTGACTATGAACTTACTCCCTGACTAAAGAGCTGCATAATTATTATAATGTAATAAGAAGTCTCTGTGCTCATCAGAGCATAAGGATCTGCTTGTGAAGTCCTCTGCACCAGAGGACTGTGATGAATGAGTCCCATTCTCCCAAAATCAACAGCCAGAAGTTTCCTTCTGCCTTAGTACTCAAAAGCACACAGGGGCTGCCTGCGAAGTTTCTCCATGGACTGAAGAGCTTCCTATCAGTGGTCTACAAGAGAAGAACAGCTCTCCAACCCTCTAGAAGTCAGTGGACACCACCTAAAATGACTTTAGTGGCCCACCATGAGAGGACATTCTGGAGAGTAAAACTGGCCCCTTCCCAACTAAAATCATCTGACTGACACCAACCACAATAGAACCCAATATCACCATAAAGGAAGAAATATAAATCTAAAGTAAAACACCACAGTGTTAAATTCAGGCAGAGAAAACCATGCAAAAGTCTGTCACCAAAAAAAATGTGCTGGTTCAGAGAAAGAAAGATGCTAGGACCTCCCAAGAGAAGATACCTTAACAAATAGAGTTCCAAATAATAGTTATATAAAAAAAAATTATATGGGACACAAACACATACCCCAAAGCAACCGAAAGACCTCAAGAAGTGACAAAACAAAGAGAATACTTCATCAAGAACACAAAATACATTATTAAAGTTCTAGTAGAAATATTAGGGATAAACTATATAGTAAAGAAGTTGAAGATAGACATGGAAAGATCCATAAACAGATTCAATATCACAGAAGGATGAATCTTAGAAATTGTAGATAAGAGCACAGAGGGAAACCTCATAGAAGAGGAGAGAAACAAGTTTGAGGAAAAATGAAAATGCCCTCTGAGACATCATGAAAAGAAAAACATAAGGATAATAGGCATGTCATGAGGAGAGGAAAGAAAAAAGTAACAGAAAACTACTTAAATAGTAATAGCAGAGAACTTCACAATTTGTCAGACAGAATAACCACAGAGTTTCAAGAAGTAGAGAGATCACCAAAATATCTAAATATAAAAAATACCCATCTCAGACATATCATAGTAAAACTAGCAAAACGAATAACGAAGAAATACTACTCAAGGATACTGGATAAAAGGGAGACAAAATTTACAAAAGTATATCCATCGGGTCATCATCTGAATTCTCAGACGAAATCCAGGAGAGAGTGGAATGACATATTCAAAATACCAAAGTCAAAAATTACTGGTTAAGAATACTCTACTCTGCAAAAGTAACATCCAAATATATGGAGAAAAAAAAAAAGATCATCAATGAGATACAGGAATTAATGAACTTTCTACCACCAAGATTCCATCAAGAAATCTTGGAGGGTCCTGCAACAGAGAAAACAAAAAAGTACACCAAACCTTGGGATAATGGTAATAAACCAGAAAGCAAAGGCAAAAACAAAGATGGAATCAAGAGGAGAGAACAAAAAACCCCACTAAAATGAGAAAGAAAAAACAGAATATTTATGAACATAAATATGATATGCCTAAGTTCATAAAAGACCAATGTAGAGAACAGTAAAGAGAGAGATAATCATATGAAAGCCAGAAAACCTACTCCTAAAAGGATATGTAGATAGCTGGAAAATAGAGAAAACTGAAAGAATTGATAACAAAAACTATAGAGAGGTAAAAGCAAATAAAAACAAATGGGAAATTAAAGCAACAGACATCAAAAACCATCAGAAAACAAAGGCTCAGATGATAGCAATAAAGCCCTAAATATCAGTTATTATCCTAGATATAAATGTACTGAACACATCAGTCTGAAAACATAAAGTAGTTGGGTGGATCACAAAAATAAAAAGGCCTGTCAATATTATGCCTATGGGAAACTCACATCAGGGCCAAATACAAACACAGATTAGAAGTCAAGAGTTGGCGGAACATACACCAAAACAATAGTTAATGAAAGGAAATCAGGAACTGCAAAAGTAATTTTGGACAAGATAAACTTCCATTTTAAAATGGTATCATGAGGCAAGGATAGACACTTAGGTAATCCACTAAGAAGTAGTAACTATCATTAACATATATGTACCCAATGCTGTACCATTTAAATATATAAGATAAATTCTGACAAAGCTAAATACACACATTGATAGTAATACAATAACCATTGGGGACTTCAATACACCACTTACATGAATAGATAAATCATCCAAGTAGAAAACCAATGAGAACTAAGACCCAAAATGAAACAAATTTAGCAAGATTGAAGTTATATAAAGCTTCTTTTCTGACCTCTTCTGTGTGGAGAAACTAGCAGTAAACCAGAATAACAGAACTGCATGAACTACAAATATGTGAATAATGAACAACTTACATCTGAATAACTCTGGACTCATTAATATAGTTAAGACTTGTTTTAAAACAAGTAAAATGAAGACATAAGCTATTAGAACATGGATATGTTCTAATACGTGGCAAGGGAAGTTTTGAAAGTTTATAGCCATACAAACACACACAAAAAACCACCAGATAGCCCAAATTAAGTACCTAACCACACACTTGAGGGAAATAAAAAAGGGAAGAACAATCAAAAGCAAAAAATCAGCATAGAAATAAAATGATAAATATTAGAGAATAAATAAATGATTAAAAACAAAAGAAAGTTCATCCAAAGAAATCAATGTATCTATGAGCTGGTTGTTTGAGAAAAAAATTGATAGTTCTATAGATAGACTCAAAAATAAAAGCAGTGAAAAAATCATAATAAAGATCAGAAATTAAAGAGGTGAGATTGAAATTAATACTTCAGAGATAAAGGGATAATGAGAGGAATTCAAAGATGGCATCTATGGGGCGTGGGCACGGAGATGCTGCATAGGAAAGAAAGAAAAAAATTTTTTTCAGAGCCAACACAGAAAAAAGGATTTTCCTGCTTCAGCATTGGCCAGAACAACTTGGAGAGCAGAAGAAGTCTAATAGCTGACTCTCCAGGTGGGTGAGTATCGCGGCTCCCATGGCTTATCAACAGGGTCTCTGAGAGGGGCCTACAGGAGCCTAAAGAAAAAACATACAATATACATAGAGAAAAGCTGTGGGGAGGTGGAACACTTCTCTTTTCTTTGAGACAGTGACCCAGAGTCTGGCTCCTTGACTTAATTTATAGGGCTGGATTACAAATGCGGTAATGGGAATAAAACAAAAAAAGACTTGTAGACATAGGCTGTTTCCCTGTTACCAGGAATAGCTGAAGGTACAGCAACATGGAAGGTCAAGATTCAGTTTGCAGTTTGCTGTTTATCTACTTCTTGCTCTGCTGACTGTGAGAAATTCTGCCTTGGGAAACTTTGCAGAACAGCCAGAAAGCAATTCACTTCCTATAGGTGAGACATGCGGGAATTTAACAGAGAATACAGCAGCAAAGGTGATCCCACAGAAAGGAGAGTTTTGGTGGTGCAGATGCGATCTTCCTTTCCCTGCCAGAGCCTAGCTGGAGCCGCGCAGGCCTCATAGACATTCTAAAGAGTTCAAAAGAGTCATGGTGACCTCAAGCACCAACCTGAGGTTTGAGATAGTAGGATTCTGCTGCTGAGTCCCTCTTCTCCTGGCACAGACTACAGGGGCAGCCCCGCTGATCTCTTGCAGCTGGAACTCAGACAGAGCAGGGAGCCACAAACTTTAGTCAAATTGAGCAATGCTGCCAGCAACTCTTGGCTTACAAAGGGGAATGGTGGAAATGGGAGGCTGGTGACAGTAAAAGAATGTGAACTTTGTCTTCACACAGCAGAGGTTAGAAGCAACAGAGATCCCCTTGCTGCCTTGCCCTTTTCTTGTGGAAAGAGCAAGGCGGTCTCCCTAACATCTAGCAGTGTGAACGCAGAGCAGGGAGCCGCAAACCTGAGTCAAACTAAACAGGGAAGGGGTTTCTGTGATTTCTGCCAAGGAACTCTTTGCTAGAAAAAGCCCAGAAGGAGAAAATCGGAGACAGAAAGAACAGAAGCATAGAGGTGCTATACACCCTCCATTACGCAACTGGGGATTTGAGTCCCTGGGAATGGGGATCTAGTGGCTAAGATCCTGGAAGAACACGCCATGGAATGGACTTGACCCTGATTGTTTGACGAATACAAGGGACATAAGCACAGACAGCAGACTCAAGTTACATAGCCCCAGCTAGCAGAGTTCTACCAATAAAAGAAAGCCTACCCACTACCATCAGGCAGCAAAACTACATACTCACAGATGACAACCACAGCCTCACCCCGTGCCCGTCCACACCCAACAGCCATCATCGCTCCCTGACACAGCAAAACACACTATGGAAGTCTTTAAGTGTCAAAAATACAAAATAAAACATGATAGAGAGCCCCATGTTAGAAATTTTAAAACAAAAGAAAACAAACTAGCAGATCAACAAGATGCCAAATCATGGGGGGAATAAAAACCCCAACACATCCTGAAACCTTACAATAACAACAAAATGACATTTCATCAGTATTTAATGTTGAAGATATGGAAGAATTTTTTTTTCTAACAAAAAATTCAAGTCTTCAATCATAAAGAAAAGATATGGAAGAATGCTTTTTTTCTAACAGATAAAGAATTCGAGTTTGCAATCATAAAGAAATTCAGAGAATTAAAATAAAATTCAGATAAACAAAACAGAGTTTAAACATAATTAAGCACAAACAGGTGGAGATTGAAGCTTTGCAGCAAAAACTAACAGGAGCACAGGATTTAAAGGAGATAATTCATGAAACTAAGAACAGTTTAGAAAGCTACAGAACCAGAATAACCTAAATGGAGGAAAGTATTTGTGATATAGAGGATAATAATGCAGAAAGGAGCCAAGAAGAAGAAGAAAGAGACATTAAATGCAAAAAAAAATGAAGAAAAGTCAGAGAACTATCTGACACCATCAGGGAAGGCAACATTAGAATACTGGGTATCCCAAAAGATGAAGAGAAAAAGAGCGGAACAGAGGACATCTTCGAGGCTGATAATGACTGAAAACTTCTCAAATCTAGAACAAATAATGAACCTACAGGCCAATGAAGCAAACAGAACACCCAATTACATACATCCTAAAAATCTACACCAAGACACACAATTGTGAAACTATCAAATTTCCAAGAAAAAAATTCTCAATGTAGCCAGGGTGAAAAAAAATCAGATAACGTAGAAAAGCACTCCTATCAGACTAACCTCAGACTTCTCAGCAGAAACTACAGTCTAGAAGAGAATGAAATGATGTCTTCAAAATACTTCAGGACAAAAAAATGCCATCCAAAAATACTGTATCCTGCAAAACTCTCAAATTTGAGGGAGAAATTGAGGTGTTCCCCAACAAACAAGAGCTGTGTTTGCAACCACGAGACCTCCTCTACAAGAAATATTAAGAGACCCTAGTAGTTAAGCCAAAGAGGAAAAACTTCACAACAATATAGCAAAGTAACAAAGAGATCGACTTAATCATAAAACAAAAATCAAAATGACAATAGCAAGTTCTCAAATGTCAATAATTACTGTAAATGTAAATGGATTAAGAAACATAACCCAACACTATGTTTTCTACAAGAAATTCATCTTAGGCCAAGAGACAAGCAATGGCTTAAAATAGATGCATGGAAAACGGTACTGCAAGCTAATGCCAAATCCAAAAGAGCAAGAACAGCTATACTCATATCTGACAAGCTAGTTCTTCAACCAAATAAAATGAAAAAAGATAAAGATGGGCATTATATAATGATAAAAGGATCAATACAACAAACAGACTTAATACTTATTAATATTTATGCACACAATAAAGGAGCATGCAAATATATCAAGGAACTATAAACAGATCTAAATAAGGAAAATTGACAGCAGCACAATAATAGTAGGGGACTTTAATACTCCTCTTTCAGTAAAAGACAGATCATCCAGATGGAATCAACAAAGAAACAAGACCTTTAAACAATAAAATAGAAGCGCTGGACCTAATAGACAAATATAGAATACTTCACCCAAAACCTGTAGACTACACATTCTTATCAAGTGCTTGTGGAACATTCTCAAGGATAAATCACATGTTGAGACATAAAAGGAGTTTAGTAATTTTTCAAAGAATTAAATCATGTCTAGCATCTTTTCAGATCACAATGGCATCAAACTAGAGATCAGCCAAAAGGAGAAAGAGGAAAACTGCAAAAGAGTGGAGATTAAACAACATATTGTTGAGCAACAAATGGGTAAAAGAGGAAATTAAGGAAGAAATTTAAAAATATCTGGAATCAAATGAAAATGAAGAAACAACATATCTTAATCTATGGGATACAGCAAAAGCAGTAATAAGAAGAAAATTTATAGCTATACAATCCTACCTCAGAAAACAGGAAGAATCACAAATATAAAACTTAAGTCATCACCTAAAGGAAATAGAAAAAGTAGAAAAACAAAATCCTAAATCCAACAGAAGGAAAGAAATAATAAAGACTAGGTCAGAAATCAGTGAAATTCAGATCAGAAAGACTATTAAAAAAATCAATGAATCCAAAAGTTGTTTTTTTCAAAAGACTAAACAAAATAAACAGGCCATTAGCCAGACTCGCAAAAAAGAAGAGAGAGAAAACACAAATGAATAGAATCAAAAATGAAAAACAAATATTCACAGCAGCTACAACAAAAATAGGAGTATAAGAGAATAGTATGTACAACCATACGGCAACAAATGGAATAATCTAGAAGAAATGGATGCATTTCTGGGGAGGTAAAATAATCCAAAACTAAACAGAACTAGAAATCTTGAACAAATCAGTCACAAGCAAGGAAATTCAAACAGTGATCCAAAACCTTTCCAAAAACAAAAGCCCTGGGACAGATGATTTCACCAGCAAATTCTACAAAGTATTTAAAGAAGAATTGCAATCCTCCTTAAACTATTCCAAAAATAGAAGGAGATAGAAAACGTGCAATCACTTTTTATGTGGCCAATATTACACTGATTCCAAAACCAGATAAAGAATTACAATGAAAAGGAAAACTATAGACCGATATCCTTAATGAATACTGATGCAGAAATGCTCACCAAAATACTAGCAAATTAAATTCAACAAATATAAAAATAGTCATACACCATGATCAAGTGGGATTTATTCCAGAATGTAGGCATGGTTCAATATATACAAATCAATAAATTTGATACACTGTATCAATAAAAGATGTACAAAAACCACATGATCATCTCAATAAATGCAGAAAAAGCATCTAACAAGATTCAATACACTTTCATGTTAAAAACCCTCCAAAAATAGGTATAGATGGCATGAACTTCAATATAATTAAGGCTATATATGAGACACCAACAGCCAACATTGTACTAAATGGAGAAAAACTGAAAACTGTTCCCCTAAGTCAAGGACAAAACAAGGATGTCCATTCTCACCATTACTATTCAATATAGTACTGGAAATCCTGGCCAATGCAATTAGACAAGAAAAAGATATAAAAGATATCCAAACAGGGCAAGAAGAAGTGAAACTATCACTTTTCACAGATGACATGATAATATACATAGAGAACCCCAAAGAATCAAGTAAAAAGCTGATAGAGATAATAAACAAATATAGTAAAGTGGCAGGCTACAAAATTAATATTAAAAAATCTGTTGCATTTCTGTATGCCAACAATGAAAATGTAGAAAGAGAACTGAAGAAAACACTACCATTTATAACTGCACCAAATAAATGAAATACCTTGGAATAAACCTAACCAAAGAGGTGAAGGACATATGCTATGAGAACTACAGGACATTGATACAAGATATAGAAGATGACACAAAGAAATGGAAAGATAGTCCATGCTCATGGATCGGAAGAATCAACTTGATCAAAATGGCCATATTGCCCAAGGCAATATGTAGATTCAATGCTGTCCCCATCAAAATGCCAAAGACATTCTTCACAGACATAGAACACAAAATAATGATATTTACCTGAAGCAACCAACAACCCAGGATAGCAAAACCAGTCTTCAAGAAAAAAACCAACAATGGAGGAGTCATCCTCCCTGACTTTATACTCCACTACGAAGCAACAATAATTAAAACAACATGGTACTAGTATAAAAACAGCAAGACAGATCAATGGAACAGAATGGAAATTTCAGAAATAAATCCACATAAATATGGACACCTAATCTTTGACAAAGGAGCCAAAAACTTACTCTGGGGCAAGCACAGCCTTTTTAATAAATGGTGCTGAGAGAAATGGACAGTCACATGCAAAAGGTTGAAACTAGACCATTACCTAACACCATACACAAAAATTAACTCAAAATGGATTAAAGTCCTAGACATAAGACCAGAAATCATCAAACACAGAAGATAATGGAGGCAAAACATTATTAGACATAGACCTAAGAGATATCTTTGGCACCTCAACTCCCATTGCAAGGTAAATGCAATCTAAAATAAATAAGAGGGATCACATAAAACTAAATAGTTTATACTTAGCAAAAGAAACTAATATAAAAACAAAAATTATACAACTGAATGGGAAAAGATATTCGTCTCTCACACCTCAGATAAGGGGTTAAAATCTAAGACATACAAAGAACTCAAAAAATTGAACAACAGAGATACAAGAAATCTAATTGAAAAATGATACAAGATACAAGAAATCTAATTGAAAAATGGACTGATGACTTTAATAGATAACTCTCCAAGGAAGACATACAAATGGCCAACGGGTTCATGAAAAGATGCTCTGTGTCTCTTGTGATCAGGGAAACGCAAATCAAACAATGATGAGCTATCACCTCATGCTGGTAAGAATGGCTATTATCCAAAAAAATGGAAATAATAAATGCTGGAGAGGATGTGGAGAAAAGGGAACTCTAATTCACCGTTTGGGAATGTAGAATGGTGCAACCATTCTGGAAAGCAGTATGGAGAGTCCTCAAAGAATTGAGAATAGAAATTCCACATGATTCAGTTATTCCTCTACTGGGCATTTACCCCAATAACACAAAAAACCCTTATCTGAAGCGATATATGTACCCCCATGTTTATATCAGCACAATTCACAATAACTAAGAGTTGGAAACTACCTAAATGCTCATCAACATAGGAGTGGATACAGAAGATATGATACATATACACTATGGAATACTGTGCAGCTATCAAAAAGGGAGATATCCTGCAATTTGCAACTACATGGATGAACTTGGAGAGAATTATGTTTAGTGACATAAGGCAGAAAGAGGACAGACATAATGTGATAGTACTCGTATTATGGGCAAAGAGAAAACAAATAAATGTCATAAATTAAACAGCAGCAAAAACGGGGAGTGGGAGAGAGAGAGTAAGAGAGGGAGAAGAATACTCCAAACAATTATGGACATTTAGAGATGAGAGACAAAAAGGCAAATCAAGGGGTACCAAAGTGATGGGAGAGGGGTTGGGGAAAATGGGATGAAGCAAATTAACTGTAAATGAAGCAAAAAAAGGAGCGAATATTAGCAAATCTACTATGTTATTTGTAAATGTAAAAATACCACTATGTATACCTCAAAACAATTTATTGTCAAAATGCAATATCCCTCAATAATAATAAAAAATAAAATTCAAAACAGGATTATGAGAGATCATTATGAACATTTATATGCCAACAAACTTGTCAATCATAAATATATAAATTTCTAGAATCCATATTCTCCCAAAACAGAACTAGGTGACAGACATCTTAAACAGGCTAATAAAAATCACAGAAATTGAAGCAACAATAAAAAAAAAATCTTCCCCAAGAGCCTTGATTCAGATGGATTTACTAGCAAAGTCTACCAAACATTCAAAGATATAATCTTTCACAAAATTGAAGAGGCAGAAAAACACTCCAAATTATCTTATGAAGCCAATGTTATACTGATTGCAAAATTAAACAAAGACAGCAATTAAAAAAAGAAACTGTAGACCAATATCACTGATGATTACAGACAGAAAAGTCATCAACAAAATCTTGGCAAATGAAAAATCAACAGCACACTAAAAAATTATGCAGCACGACTAGTTGGGTTTTATTTCAGGAATGCAAGGATCATTCAACATACACAAATCAATGTACTATATCATGCCAAAAGGAGGAAAATAAAAAATCATTTGATTTTATAAGATTCAAATTACAATATTCATTTTACAAGATTAAAAACTCATTAATGATAAAAATCCTTTGCCAAAATAAGTAAGTATAGACGGTACATACCTCAACATATTAAAAGCAATATATATAAAATAAGCCAACATCATACTCAATGTTGTAAGACAGATTGTCTTCTCTTACCACTATTAGTCAATATAGCTCTGGAAATTTTGGCCAGAGCAACAAGTCAAAAAAGCACCTTAATGGAATCCAAGTTGGTAAAGAAGAAATAAATCTAACATTTTTTTCAGATGATATGCTAAGTAAAAAATGTTAAAGATGCCATGAAAAAAAGTGCAAGACAATAAATGAACACAACAAAGTGGCTGGAAGTAAAAATCAACACAAAAAAATCAATACCATTCCTATACATGATAGTGAATTAGAGGAAAAAGAAATTAAAAAATCCCATTCACAATAGCTCCAAAACAGTTCAAAATTCTGGGAATAAGCCTAACAAAGGAGGTGAAAGATCTCAACAATAATAACAAAAAATACTTAAACAAAACTATTGGAAAACACAAAGAAATGAATGGACATTTGATGCTCATGGACTGAAATAATTAGATTAGTGAAAACGGCCATCCTACCCAAGCAATGTATAATGCATCTTCCATCAAAATTCCAGGGAAATTTTCAAGGAAATTTTCAAGGAAATTAAGTGAACAATACTGAGTTAGTTTGAGACCACAAAAGACTTTGAATAGCCAAAGTTATCCTAAAATGGGGGACAAGTGGGGGCTAGGGACAGCAGTGGAATCACATTTTCTGACTTCAAACTGTACTACAGAGCAATCATAATCAAGACAATCCGATAATGAAGCAACAACACATAGACCAGCGGAATAAAAATTAGGGCCCAGAAATAAAGCCACACCTATAGCAACAGTTAATCCATGACAAAGGTGCCAAGAGCATGCAATGAAGAAAAGAAAGTCTATTCAACAAATGGTGTTGGGAAAGCTCAACCGACATCTGCAAAAAAACAATCCCCCCCATAAAAAACTAAATTACTCATTAATGACATAAATAAAAGTTAACCCAAAATGTATCACAGACATGGACACAGATATCAAACCACGAAATACTAAGAAGAAAATGTGGGAAAAATGTTTCGCAACCTCAAACTCTAAAGGGTCTTTGGGGAGATCGACTTCCAAATGATGACTGATAGGATGCACTTTTGGGTTGCTTCCCACAGACAATGAAAAAAAAATCACCTATTTTCCTGAGAAAAACATCAAGAAATGACTGACACTTCAGCTGGAGACAGAACAGCTAACAACTAATGGTGAGTGAGGGCATCCAGTGGGGATCTCAGCTAAGCTACCGATTTGGATTCAGGAGTCTCAGGCTGTGCAGTGGGGCAGAGGCTAGGGATTTTGGGATCAGCTGCAGAGGCAGTGAGAAGCAGGCCCAGGAGGGCTGAGACACAGTGCTACAGACGGCTGACTTGGGAGGGGGTAAAAGGAGAGCAGGGGCACAGGGAGCTGATCTGGAGCCTGCATGGTGAAATTGTGCTGGGCACAGTAATAACTGGAAATCTGCCAAAGAGCTCAAACCCCTCCCACAATCATTTCACGTCAGAATCTGGGTACCACTGAGCGAAAATCCTTCCCAGCACATATCTGCCCTCTGGAAATCCCACCCATTGGATACGCCACCCATGGAATTACAGTGAGAAAGTAGTCCCAAACCTCAACACTACCTGCTAGTGCCACCTATGGGTGGAGGCAAAACTGCAGCCTGATTGTCAATCCGGGGCAAGTCAAATCTATGCAATACCAAGCAAACCGAACCCTCAGAAATATAAACAGAATGCCAAACAGAGCAAAGGCACAGAGAAATATATGTGAAATGATGGATTTAATCAAAATTCATGGGAAAATCTGAATACAGCAGACATGTAAATTATATGAAGAGGAATTTAGGGTAACAATTATTAGCATACTCATGGGAATCCAGAAATCAGTAGAGGCAGTAAATGAGAATGTCAGGAAGCAAAGAAAAGAATTAAAACAAGACATCAAACAGGTAAGAGACATGATGGCTGAATTAAAGAACCAAATAGAGGGACTCAGCAATAGGGTGGATGAAGCTTCAATGCAATTAGTGATCTGGAAGATGGAACAAAGGAACTGGATCAAGAAAACCAACAAAGAGATAAAAAAATTCAAAGTATCAAAGACAGCATTCAGGACCTCTGGGATAACATCAAAAGGAACAACATTCGCTTCATATAGGTCCCAGAGGAAGAGAGAGAGAAGGAGGCAGAAACCATATTTGAATAACAGATGAGAACTTCCCCAATTTGAAAAATGAAGCAAGCATCCAGATGCAGGAAACTCAAAGAGTTCCTAATGAAAGAAACCCGAACAGAAATACAACTAGACACATTGTCATAAAAATGTAAAAAATACAAGATAAATAAAAACTACTAAAAGCAGTCAGAGAAAAATGTGTCATATACAGAGAAGCCCTCATAAGATTGTCAGTGAACTTCTCAAATGAAACTCTACAGGCCAGAAGGGAATGGTGTAATATATTCAAAGTGCTGAAAGAAAAGGAGTTTCAACCTAGGATATTACATTCAGCAAGATTTTCATTCAGAACTGAAGGAATGATAAAAAACCTTTTCTGACAAGCAAAAGTTAAAGGAGTTCATCACCACAAAAGCACCTTTGCAAAAATATTGAAGGATGCTCTGTAAAGCATGGAGAAACCATACAGAATAACATTTGAAAGTGGGGAGGAAGAGAAGAGAACAAAAATGTGTATAGTTTGGCTAGGTGGAAGACTAATATGCTTTCAAATACAATTAGGTAGTCAACATAGAACTGTGAATGTTAATTCAGGGTAACCTCAAAATATATCCCCAGGGAGAAAGTGAAGAAGAAAACAAAAACAAAAAGTGAAATCAATCAAAAATAGCTACATCCATCCAACCTAAGATGATAAAGAGAGCAAAAGTCATCATCTGGAGCAACATACAAAAGACATTATAAAATGACACTAAGCAGCTATTTATCAACACTCTAAACATTAATGGACTGAAAAAGAGGTTTTAGACCAATTCATCTATGTTCATTGGAGATGTTGGTCTGTGACTTTCTTGATAATGTCTTTGTCAGCTTTTGGTATCAGTGTGATGCCTCATGGTGAGTGTTTGGGAGTGTTCTCTGTTCTTCACAATTTTAGAAGAGTTTGAGTAGAATGTGTTTTAATTCTCCTGTGAAGGTTTGATGAAGCTCATTGGAAAGGACATCTGGTCCTGGGCTTTTATTTTTAGGGAGGCTTTGATTACTTTAATTTCTTTGCTTGTGATTGTTCTGTGCAGCCTATTCAAGTACTTGGCATACATTACCTTATCTAAAATAAGCCTATGATGTGGATTTTATTTTCCGCATTTTATAAATGAGATAACTGAAGCTAAGAAATCTGCCTAAAGTTATACAGTGTACAAGCATCAGAGCCAAGGTTCAAATTTATCTTTTATATCCAAATCCTGTGTGCTTAATATTTTATCCTGTTTCATTGATTCTGTTATTATTTTGTTTGGAAATATAATACAACCCCAATTTTTTAAATTTTACTGTCATAATGCTAAGTTTCTTCTTTTTAGTTACATTACTCTTCTTGATAATTCCGATTTTTAACTTTTCTAAATTAAAGAATTGTTGCTAAAGCTTGCATTATGAATTTTTATATATTCTACTATATTCATTTGAATTCCCATTGTTTTAGAAATATCCAATATATTGTACTCTCCTAACTTTCTTTCGAACAAAAATAAGGTCTTTGGGGGAAGAAACAGCTAAGCAAAAGAAAAAGAAGTAAAAATATATAACTGGTACTTCATCAAACTGAAAATCTTCTGCACTGAATGAAACCACTACTAAAACAAACTAAAAGGCAATCCATAAAATTGGAGAAGATATTCACACAACATACATCAGACAAGGGCTTTATCTCCAAAATATAAAAGGAACTAACACACCTCAACAATAAAAAAGCAAATGACACACTCAAAATATGGGCATCAGAAACATGCCCTGGTGGAGTATTGGTTGGGTCTGCTGTTGAGTGTAGCCTATGTACATCCCTAGACCCGGATTTGCAACCTGAGGTCAGATGGGGTAGGGGGTGGGCAACCAAAACGAACAACTAAATAAAATAAATAAAATGCTTAATCCTCCTCTTTCTCTTCCTGCCTCTCTGCCTACTCATCCTCATTCCTGCCTGCATCTTTAAAAAGTAAAATAAATAAGTAAATAAATAAAATTAAATTAATGGGCAGAAAAGCTGAATAGACACCTATCAAAAGCAGACACACTGATACAGACAGAGGAAAGAATGATCTACAGCTCTCATCATCAGAGAAATGAAAATAAAAAACACAATGAGATACGACCTCACATTGAGAATGACTTATCTTTATCAAAAAGACTAGAAACAGGTGTTGGAGGGGGTGTTAAGATAAAGACATCTCCCAGCACTGTTGATGGGAATGTAAATTAGTGTAACCTCTCAAAAACAGTATGGAAATTGCTCAAAAATAAAAAAAAACAGAAACAAACATGAAACTCCCTTTTGATTAATAATCCCACTCCTAGACATATACCTAGAGAATTCAATATCCAATTAGAAATATCTGCATCTCTATATTCATAGCAACACTGTTCCAATAGCTAAGACATGGAAACAATCTAAATGCCCATGAACAGATGACTGAATAAGGAAGCTGTGGTATTATACACTCAGTAGAATTCTGTGCAGCTGGGAAAAAAAGATAAACTTGTGTTTTTTGCAAAAATCTGAATGGAACTGGTTATCATGTTAACTGAAATAAGTCAGAAAGAAAAAGAGAAATAAAGATGATTTCGCTCATATGTGGAATACAATAAAATGTGGCAAATGAATGCGTAAACCTGGTCAAAGTTAACAGGACACAAGACAGTGGTTGTCAGGAGGGTGAGGGGGTGGTTGGAGGAAAGAACAAGGGGAACAAGGTGATTGTAAATGACACTAGAACCCTGGTGGCAGGTACATTGTGAAATACAGACTGCAATGCAATTTTAATATCCTAAAGTGAATATATCATTATAAATAAATGATGAAATTATTATTTATGAAAGAAAAAAGTGGATCCAAATATTAATGCCAACATTGTAGATGCTTTCTTTGGGGATGAAGAAACAGCATTTAACAAGCGAGGTACGTCTTAAAACCTTAAAGACCTCTTATTTCATTATTTTTTCCTGTAATTCTGAAGTTGCTATTTCTTGTTTATTTGGCTCCTTGGAATTATGTTAGCTGAATTAGTAGCATGACAACGATTTAAAAGAATGACAGTAGGCAGGCAAGTGGACTTGGTGATGGTGGTGATGATAATAAAAGCCAATGCACACTGAACGCAAAAAAATAGCATAGACTATTTGTGTTAATATGTCTCTTTATTTATTACATTTTCACAACTCTGGTCATATGTAGTATTATCTTCTATATATGAAAGAACTAAGGTCTAGAGAGGTCAATTAAGTTGTTTAAAGTTGCACAGCTTGTAGGTGGACCTTTTGAATCATCCCTACCCAGGTCTATGTTCTTAAACATCGTGATATAGTGAATCTGAAATTACATTCATATGTTTAGTTAAGTGTGAAAATATTAACACAGATGATGAGAATGAGAGAAAACTTTAAAGATTTTATACTTTTTCTCAATTAAATATTATTCAAAGTATTTCATTCTCAATATATTTTTCTGCAATAATTGAATGATGACTGATACTAAGGAGTGCTCAAAATCTTTCAATAAAAATAGAAATCCCATTTGCAGGGAAGCTTGTTTGTTTAGCAGTCATGACTGAGTATCCTTCCTGTCATGTCCTGTTATGCTGTGAATATAATGGTGAGCTTGTTCTCAGACAGCTCACCATCTGCTCACAGGTTTGGATTTCTATTATTAATCCAAAATGCTTGTATGTCACACATAACACATACAAAATAAAAGTTTATGCCCACTGTAACTGATATCAAAGCTAGTATTTATGTTAGAGTCGGGTTCACTTAGCACACATGATCAAGCTCCATTCATCATTCATACCCTATAAAGAGACAATTCTTAGTCTAAAGACTAAGAGATGCAGACATCAGTAACATGGGCCAGTCTCTAGGTACCTGTGTAGTTGGAGAAGGGGCATGAGTTCTAGGTGGTCATGTCCTTTTCACCCAATCAACTCCTTGACCTGCAGGAAAGACCTCGGTCAAAAGTCCAGAGCTGTATTTGCTAATGTCTGGAATCCAGAGAAAGAGCTATTTTTTTTGCCTGCACCTGGCAATGTACACCAGAAACTGATTCCAAAGCCCTCAGTTACAACTGTATGTACAAAACCATCTAAAATTAGAAGACATCACAAAGCTGAAAAATAAATAACATATAGTAGGGGTGAAAAGATCCTCAATAGATAGAGGAATGTGTGTAACACAGAAAGTTATATCTAAGTCCTTAAGATCAGTCATGTTGAAAAGAATAAAACTGTTCCAAATAAGAAACCTAGTTCCAGTAGCAGCAACTCAGGCTACAAATGAAGTGACCAGAGACTGCTATTTTTCATTGAATCTGAGAAGCACATTTATTTTACATTTTAATATTGTGAAATTGGAATGTTTTCTTTCACAGACAGTACTTTACAATTATTGCCAGCCAAGCATCAATTGCAACGTGGTTGTCAGTGTCTATGCCTACACAAGCTGGTGCTTAGCTGGTCACAACCAACTTTCCCTTCATTTCACCTGTGCGCATTGTTGCTTATGTACACTGTTATTGAAAATGTCTTTAGAAAGATAACATCATGATTTGGAAGTACAACAAAAAGTAACTTGTGTACAGGAAGACGGAAACAGAGCAGTGGACATAAATTGGATGGACGTAAAACAAATGTCCATTGTTGGAGGAATACATACAATTTTGTTATTTCCAAAGTAACAGCAAAGCAAATTATGTTTCTTGAAAGGAAGATACCCACAGGTAGGTGAATCGCATAGATTATGTTATTGACTTTATTTTCCAGTTACTGCTACAATAAAGCAATAAACATCATCCCCACATTCACTATCATTCATGAATTTTATGAGTTGAGGTATTACTGGTCTAGCTTAGAGTTAATACACTATCTTAGCTCTTAACGTTTATGCTCAACATGTATTATTATACCAGTTTATTTATCCTTCTCCCTCTTGACCATTGCTTCCAGTTTTGCCAATAGAGAGTCAATACAAGGTATTATTGGCACAACTACTTCATTTTTTTCAGGCAATTAACTACTAGTATAATTTTTAGGTCATAGATGAATAAGAGTTGAATTATATAAGAAGACCTCAGATTTTGCATCACCTATGTTTTTATCTCAGCAAAGTCTGAGTGTTTATTTGCGTCATATGTTAGTGAAAATTTTAATTGATCATTTGTTTACACTCTCTGACTTTCAGTGTATATGATGAAAAGTTACTTATCATTGCAACAGCAATTCTTTTATATAGATTGTGTCTTTGTCCCCTACGGTTGATTTCAATATTTTCTTTTCCTTTTGAACTTTCAGAAACTTGATTATGATGTGCCAGTTGTGACTTTCTTTATTCTATTTAGGATTTACTACTTACGATTCGTTAAGCTTTGCAATCTGTGGATTGCTATTTTTTGTTAAATTTAAAAACTTTCAGTCGTTATAAAACATGTTTTCTGTCTTTTCCTTCTGGGACTTCAAATACACATACATAATACAGATAATTCTCAGAAGTTACAGATGTTCTTTTTATTTTTTCTCTACCTTTTTAATACTAGTTCTTCCATTGCAAATTTTCTCTTGATATATCATTATGTTCACTGACTCTTTTATACTGTCTAACTTGCTTTAAACCATGCAATGAATTTTTTATTTCAGATATCATAATTTTCAATTTAGAATTAAAATTTGATGACTTTTATTTTGGAATTTTCATCTCTCTCTCCAAACATTTCATTTCTTAAAGCATTTTATTAATCTTTTCCTGTAAATTGTTTGACATGTTTCTCATAGTTATGTTAAATTATGAAATTTCTATTTCTAATATCTGAGGCATTTGTTTCTATTGACTTTTCTCTAGGTTAATGAGGAATATTTTCTGACTTCATCAAATATCTAATAATGTTTTATTGTTTTCTAAATGTGTGCAAAATCTCAGTTTAAAATTTTTGATTTGCTGCTTTGTCAGAGTGGAAGACATTCTGCCTGTTAGATAGTCAAGGTGAGGATATTGATAGTCAAAATCTTTATAGTCAAGTTTACCTGGTGCTACACTGCAGCTTTATTTATATTGAGTTCATCTGTGATTAGCTCTGCTCCAGCTTTCCAATATCACCTCTGCGTTTATTAGTGTTTTTAAAAACATTGCTTGTATTTCTTGTATTTGCTTGTATTTGAACTGGGGGGAGGGTTGGGTATCAGTTTAAGATCATTGTTTCATCTTTGGATTAAACTTTTGTGATACACTCTGGAATCTAACAACACAAGAATCACAAGAATACATTATTTCTCTGTTTATCAGTCCTTGTTCCGAAACTTATTTCTTGGTAATGTTCAGATAACAAAACTTATTTGACAGCAATTTAAATTTTATCTGGACTCTTTCCCATTTAAATATCTTCTGCCATCTCAGTATCATCTAAAACTAAGCTGTTTCTGCTTTTACCCTGCATAGTTTCTTCATTTGTAACAGACATGTATCTCCATCCACCCTTTTCCAGAGAAGAACTGTCCCCCAACTAGAGAAGTGACTATGGTACTCCATTCAGCTATACAGTCGGATTTGTTATTCTTAATTGTCACATTAGAAAATTATATCTACTTCATCCATTTTGTTAATATTGTCATTACCATGATTGGAACATTTTTTTTTATTCTCCAAATGGAAGTGGAAGCAAGTTAAATACTAACTTAAAAAAAAAATCTCCCAAACTTAATATGGTGTAACTCACAAACCTGTATGTCCAGTGAAATAATTAAAGCATTTCATTCAGAGGGCAACTTTATAAAATTAAGATGTTACTATTCATAAGTTGAATCATAATTGGGATCTTTTCTTTCACTTCATGATCTTTTCCCTTCACCTCTGCCACCTTCTATTTATTTCTTTTTACTCAAGAATAGAAATAGAGATATGAGTAAAAATTTGATTGAACTTCAGAAAACAAAAAGCAATTTTGAAGTGTATCTGTACTTAGCATTACAAGTTAAGCCTCTAGTCAATTTGGATGTTGAAACTAAGTTCATCTATTAAAGTTGACGGTATTATGTCTGAGCAAAAATTTGATTGAACTTCAGAAAACAAAAAGCAATTTTGAAGTGTATCTGTACTTAGCATTACAAGTTAAGCCTCTAGTCAATTTAGATGTTGAAACTAAGTTCATCTATTAAAGTTGACGGTATTATGTCTTTTAAAATATAAACATGGCAAGATTTTGGAGTTAGGGAGTTTCACTGCTTAAAGTGGATTTGGTGGAAAAGTGGGGCGGAGAGAAAGGTGAGATTGTAGTCAGGGGCAAAGTCAGAAAACTTCATTGAAAGTCCTCCACTCAACTCACAACCCACATCTGTGTTTTGATCTTGTAGCAAATTTTTTGGCTCTCCTATATGTTAGCTTCCAGAATTTTAAGTTGAAGCTGCTCCCTGCTCAATATAGTTCTCTATTCACACACCTTTTTATCTCACTCTAAGTTACTCTACTCCTTGCTTCACCCACTGCTGAAAATAAGTCTAGATACTTCCGCTTCTCCATCTCAGACCCAAGCTTCACATTATTTCCAGATTACTGCTTTTTAAATATTTTTAGATTATATTAAGAAATAAGGGTTTATGTTATATACTAAATTTACCACAGTTTTGAATTTATCAGTCCTATTTCCTATGTGTTCCTATTGTAATTCTTCCTTCCAGCGTAAATAACACCTCTGCTTTTACTAAATCTTTGTATCAGATCTGAAACTCACCAGTTTAGATATCCTATGATATCATTTTACCATCTCCTGAGATATGAATGATCCCCACCAACTCTCTGCCGAAGAATAGTTTTAGTTTCCGACATCTATAGATACTGAAGGTTCCCAGGTAAAAATAAGAACATGGGGTCTCTCAGTGATCCCAGAAAATTCTGAGAGGAAAACAAGTTCTATTCTGAGACACCATCATGCATTAGTTGGTTTGATCTAGCTGGAAGTGAGGGTAAAGGGGGCCATTCATGTTGGGAGGAAATGCACAAATATATTTTAACATGGATCTATTTCTCTGCCTTAGTGAAGTTTAAATTGACTTTCTAATTCTGCTCACAGTTTAAGAAGTTTATTACTTAAAATATTTTCTGGAATTGAAAATACCAAGACTGATATCCACTCCTTACCCTTTTTGCAAGGAGTCAGACTCACAGCTCATCACCTTTTATTCATGGAGTAGTATCAAAGGGCATAGTGAGGCATCTTATTTTCTTTGTAGCCAAAAACACTGCAGAATTTAAAGACATTAGAAGACTTCTACCAGATTATAGTAAACAGACTCAGACTCGTAGTTGGTTTTTGCTATTATTTGGCAACAATTCTTTTTTTCTTTTGTTCAGAAGTACCTGCCTTTTCTTTTTCAAGACTATCTCCTCTCTACTGTTTGTGATTATGGTGAGAATGCCAATTATGGCACACTGACCTCCCTTAGGGACAGTATCTAGGTCATCTGGACATCTGAACTTTAAAGTCTAGGGTTCATGGAGAGAGGAATAAAAAGCCCAAAATTTTTGGAGGTATTACTTTTCATCAGGAGTATGTTGATGAATCTATCACTCACTCTTGCCCTACAACTTCGCTGAGTTTTACCTGATTCACCTTACCAGACCTGGTTCTCTTTAGTCCTCTCACTGATCTACGTACCATCCTACATCTTTCAAGTAGATTCCCTTTTAGTTAAATTACTCAGGTTGGTTTGTACTTCTCGCAACCAGAAAACCAACTCATACAAATGTGCCAAGTTAGTGAGATGAGTAAATAGCTACTCCATAATATGCATCTGATTTTTTTAACTGAATAAATATTTGTTATAATATTTAGAACAAAGTTCTAAAAGACCTATTTAAGTAGAAATTGATATCTGGTAAGACTGCAACCAGGTTTTGGTCAGGAAATAATCTCAGGGACTTCCAGTGGAGATATTGATGTAAGACAATTCTGATGTTCCTCATGCAGAAGGATTAAGAACTGGAGATTCAAACAAAAATATCTATAGAGGATGAGTAATGATGAAAAGGGAATATTCATCTGGGATACTCACAGAAAAAATTAGCCCATTTTTCTTAGACTTCTTCATCCTTTATTTTCAGTTTCCACCTCTGATGGAGACATGTGGCCAGAAACTTTGCTTGACTCTAAAGAATACTGAAACCAGTGTAAAGATAATGGAAACTTAAACTTTCATTTTCAGGAAAAGAATGGGATTATAAGGACTCAGGAATTAGAAACAATATACCTTTTAAAAGAGGAAACATTGCTCAGTCCTGAACAATCTTTGCCTTGCAGGAAGGTTGGGCCGGTATTGCCATATCTTTTGATTTTTAAATGAGTTGTCAGAAATATCAGTTATTCTTAATGTACAATGATCTATTTATTATATATTGGTCGCTAATTTGATTCAAGATGTATCGGATGAGTACACGACCACAAGTGTGCATTCTGCTCCTGCCCTATTCTAGAAGTCAGGCTGGGATTGTTGATGCAGACGTGATACATGTAAAGCACTTGATAAGCTCAACATTTAAACCAACAAAATATCTTTGCAAGTCAAATTAAAAGTAGAACAAGTGTCAATAAGTCATGCAATAAAGCCCCAAGGGTGACCAAATGGAATCATGCAGGGCCAGAAAGTAAGTGGGGATAAAAGGAGGGATAAACTCTGTCTTGGCTGGTAGCTCAAGAGGCCATGTTTACGCACTTTGCAGGACCTGACAAGTGAATACACCTGGCTTGATAAGTGGTCTGCTTTCTCCATTGTGCATAGAAATGAATTAAACTAAGTACTGATACCATGTATTTATGAAGCTTATTCATTATAGATATTGGTGTGCACAAAGATGAAAATAGAATGCTGCATCCATGTCAAATTTCTTTTAGATGACTGAATATTGCTACATGGAGTACCTAGAAAAATGAACCACTGTTTTGCCACTGAGCACCTCCAAACAGAGCCTAAGATTGACATCACTGTTCAGATTCACTAGCAAACCTTAATGGGTTTGGATAAGTAGTTTCCAAAATACACAAACTTTATTTATACACAGCAACAATAGACTCTGAACATTTTTCTACTGTGATATGAGGTTTACAAAGATTAAGGCAGTTAAGTGATTTTTGACATGTACTCTTTATTAAGAAAAGGATTAACAGTGTGAGGTGAAATGACAGAGTAGGTGTCTGTATCCTAACGACTACAGAGGAGAAATAAACAACTCAGTTTTACTTAAGGGCTAGATTCAAACTATTGAGGGAACAAAAGACTGCAGAAGAAAAGCAACTAGCATGATAAACAGTAGTCTTCCCAAAAGATATGTCACATAGTTCTAATTGTGTCTAAGAAAGTATAAAATTCTGCTTATTCTTAGAAAATTTTGTCCTAATAAATGCTGCTGCACTATTTACTGACTTTAAGTGCTCATTTCTTGTATCCCAGACATCTATATACCCACATTTGAAAAACTTAACTTGGATCTGGAAATATTTAAGCTGAAAGTGGAAGAATTTACTAAGATGACATGATTTTTGCTGTTCACTGTTGCACTGAGAAGGATGTATATTTTCTGTTCCTTTTTTTAAAATCTGGAATAATCCTGTGTTCCCAGAAATCTATTGCTTGGGTGGAATATGCCAACTCAATGAGAGTAAATTATTTCTTACTAATACAGAAAAATAATGTTTATTTGAGCATACAACGGTAATATAGCAGGTATTTCATTATCTCATTTAAAATTTAAGTGACATTTCACTTCAAAATGTCAGCTACACCATAAAATACCACTTCTGCTCTTATAATTGAAAAAACAAAGAAACAAAGACTTTAAATAATGGGTTTTATATCACACATTCAATGTGTACAAGTCAGAATTTGATCCTGTCTTCCCAATTCCAAATTGTGCACTTTTCACTCACCTATATTGACTTTAGGCAGGATGAGTAAGAGTGGCATATGAGGTTTATTGTTTCACTAAGATAGTCTTAGCATTTAAACATTTATGATAGTACCAACTAAGGAAGGCAGACCACAGAACCATAAAAAGATGTGTCATTGCAGAAGAACATGACAAGGACTTGAAAGCAAGGATTATTATTTTTTGCTTATGTGTCCCCCTGCCCACCTCCAGAAAGAGTACAACTCTTCCAAAGCAGTCTGACATGGGTAGTTTGTGGAAAGTAGACTGACACTCGGGGTGGGGTATGCATATAATTTAGTCATGAATTTAGAATAACTGGAAAGAAAGATTTTAGGAGCAGCCAGCCATCTTGTAAGAAAAAGCAACCAAAAGTTTGTCTTAAAAATTGCAAATGCATGAAAAGAACGTTATCTGTAATTAGTGTGTGTTGATTCAAAATCACTTTAGGGTTTAATGAAAGTCAAGAAGAGCCAAAATGCTTAGAGCCTATGATCCCACTCAAGTGACTGAGAGTGAAAAACAGTGGGGAGATTACAGGGCACAGAGCAACATCTCAGAGCTGGCATGGAGATTAGCAGTGAGAAGTTCAAGTTGATATTTTAAGAAGGATAGAATTGGAATAGTGAGGGAAATGACAGGCCTGACAAGGATTAGACACATGATGGTCATTCTCTCTGGGTTGGTGTGAAAGAAAAAACAGTAATGGAATCACAGTTGATGGGTCGTGAAATATAAATCACCTGAGGTGGCCTGAGCTTGGAGCCTGACAAAGACTAGCATAGAGATGGAGGACTGCCCTGCAAGTGCAGAGAAATCTGGATAGTTCTGGGCACAGAGGCAACTCAAGAGCATTTTGGAGGAGTGTCAAGTCTGTGATGAGGCAAAGCAACCCTGTGGGAAATGAGTTGTTCTAAATGGGGCTGAAGCAGAAGAGGTTTAAAGGAAATTTTCCTCTTCTTCATGTCTCATTTCATTATAAAATATATCCCCTTTTACAATAAATGTTTTAAAAAATCAATCAATAAAAATACCTTGAACTTTCTGTGCACTCATTATCTCCCAAATAGATTTAGTATAGTTATTTTAAGTTAAAAACAAAAGCAAAACCTAAAGGTTTTAAAACCTATTTGGAGCAGAGTTACCATTTGCATGGCACCACTGCTCAGTATTGCAAGAACACAGCCTTACTCCTTCTTCAGGAAGTACCTTTATTCCTGCTGACAGCAGGATTAATGACTGTGCTCAGAAAAAAAACAATTGTCAAAAAAAGTTTCCATCTTGTAGTAGTCCTCCTTTTCTTTATGCCGGGTAAGCATTTTGGGGCTAGATTAAATGGTGTGTTGTTCAGGATTCTTCACAGCAGACCCCGCATCCTGTTAGATTAAGTAGAAAGAGATTTATTAAAATGTGTGAGTTTACAGAATATTTGGAAGACAGAGGACACAGACTAATCTGATTCTCCAGAAATACCATGTTTTCACCACATAATATGTGGCAGAGAAGAGACTGCTTCCGCCACCCTAGAAACCTTATCTACTGCTGCTAACATCTGAGATACATCACTTTTAGTACTATATTATTACTTGCTTCCTTTTATTTATTTATTCATGCACTTACGCATTTATTGACAATAAAGTAGCTTATCATCTCCATGTCTCTACAAACAACAACCCAGATGATTGTAGGTATTGTTAATTGGAAGATTTCTGTGAAATAGGGAGAAATATCATAGTTAGATATCCAAAGAGAGATAGAGGAATCACTTTGAATCTCGACTTAATGAAGTCATGTGAATACACAGATCTGACCTGGTTACCATGTGGCCACATTCTGAACAATCACATCTTCTTTAAACTTTACAATTGTCTGGCCACATGACTCACGATTAAACTAAATCCACCTAAGTGGTATATGGCTTCAGGCTTCATGAATTATGAAGTGTCTGTCCAGAGCAAGAAGTCAGGCTGTGGGCTCTGAGGCCCAGCCATAGCTGCTGCTCTTACCCTCAAATCTGTAGCTTCCTGAGGTATCTACAAAACCTGCAGGTTAACACTTCCATAGAACTTGAGTCTCACAGACGACTTGAGGTTTGGAGACTGTGACTCAAGGCCAGAAGCCGTTATCACAAAAAGCTTTTAAAATTCCAGTTATATGCCATAATAACATTTCATAAGGATTATGAAGAGCAATACACATCTATTCCTTTTCAAAAGGAAGTAAGACTTATTTTTAGAATTATCTATTGCTTAATGCAGTGAAGTATTTTTCCTGAGATAAAATCTAAAGATTTAATATAAATCTAGAAGACTTTGTGTGAAACTTAATCTTCAAGATGTTGTTTCAGCCACTTAACCTCAATATCATTAGGTTGAAAGAATGATTAATGTAATATCCCAAACAGAAACACTGATATTACTTTAATTTAGGTATAATCTATTTTTAATTTACAATTATTTTACAGAAGGCTTCCTAAGGACTCAGAATATATGGTCCATATCTTTAAGGAACTTTACCTCGTTGGAGGGAAATTACATTAACAAATATGAAGCTATTAACAGAAAAAGAAAAGTAAATTGTAGTTCATACTATGAAAGCCAGAGTGATAAACAGCAGTAAAAACTTGACATTATAAGGCAGATACAGGTTGTAAATTAGAATATAATTTATTACTTCCATTTTCTTAAAGACCGGCATTTTATCTATCGGAAAATGTTCTCAAAGCAGAGTCATTCAGAGATGACATATTGAATATTCAGGTATTACTCTCATGCTTTAAATAAATTCCTAATGTTGAAAAACAAGTGCTAGAAGGAAAGAGAGTTCAGTCACAAATCATTCAACATGACTGTTACCTTAAAAATGACATTATCAATTCCCAAAGACCTCATCAAATATATTTTTTTAAGTAGAAACTTTGATCACAAGTATCTTTTACAGCCCTCCTTAAGAGTCTACCTGATGAACCGACATCATAGGAATATTTTTGTACATTTAACATCTAAACGTGATCCTTGTTCAAAGATATAAAAGAGGAATGCAAGTACAAATTTGATTGCTTGCACAGATGAACACTTCTGTTCTACACATATGTTCTTGCAAATTTTTATTGACAAAGAAACATGAAATACATTAAAGAAAAACAGATAAACTCTTGGTTTTGAAAAGCAATCTTTGCATTGTTCAATAAGGTCCTACAAATTAAAAATGCTTTTAAACTTCAGTCTTCACTTTTCTTAAAGCATCCCTATATCTTCATCTGTGTTTATTTTGACTTCCCAAATACACTAGATTTTTATTGCTGCTGTAACAAATTATGAAAAATTCCATCGCTTAAAACAATTTAAATGTCTCATCTAATCCTTCCAAGGTCAGAAATCCAAAATTAGTCTCAGTGGACTAGAATCAAGTTGTTGGCAGAACTCCAGTCCTTCAAGAGTTTTTATGAAGATATCTTGCTTCCTTGTCTTTTCCCATCTAGAGAATGCCCACTTCCCTTGGTACATAACCATGCTTCTCTTCCACTTCTCCTATCATAGCTCCATCTTTCTAACTTGGATCTCCTGACCTCCTACACAATCCAGAATAATCTCCCCATTTTAATTTAATTACATCTGCCAAATCCTTTTCACCATATGAAATGGCATCATTTCTGGGATCAGGGTATAAACATCTTAATGGAGACATTATTCAGATACCACAGAAATATCATTACAACTTTGATTTTTTCCTTATAGAAGTTTGTTACATGAATTAACAACAATTCTGACTTTTCATTGCCAGTATAAGGTTTCATATCTACTTATGTATTCTTCCAGACAGATTTGTAAATGACTGTGTAATGGCAGCATTTTCTAGGTTATACACAGTCACAGCTATCATATCCTTACAGAAGCAGGTAGATTTAAAAATGGGCTAAGGTTTGGTAATAAGATAACTTGCAAATGGTTTTAATAAGATGCTTAGAGCTAATTTTTGAATTTCATTTATTAGATGGCAACTGTCCTGTTCTGTGAAGAATTAAGAGGTAAAGGTCTATGGGACTCCATAGCCTCTCTTATAGTGAACTGTGTTCACCTGAGGTGACACATCACTGAGAGAAGAACAGACTATCAATAATGGTTTTATATTTTTAAAACAATAATTTCCTCCTAC
The DNA here is from genome assembly GCA_004363575.1 of Solenodon paradoxus. NCBI lineage: Eukaryota > Metazoa > Chordata > Mammalia > Eulipotyphla > Solenodontidae > Solenodon > Solenodon paradoxus. The sequence continues at coordinate 212,712 of RJWH01000084.1, read as the reverse complement.
TCTAGACAGAAGCAGCATGCTGTGCAAAATTATACATCATGCAGCAACAGCTGAAAAGTCAACATATATCACTATCAATGCTGCCTCTATAAAAGCCAAAAAATTACCATATCTAACAATGATTTTCACTTTAATAGAGAGAAAAGGGAACACAGAAAAAACCAACTTATTCTTATAAATGGTTGGTTTAACACATAGTGAACAAATTGATGTGTAAATTGGCTTTGATGAATGCTTGTGTTAAATGTGGTTATTTATTATGATTTTCATTACACAAATTGGTTGCAAAATTATAACAAACGTTCTTTATTAATCTTACCTTCTCCATGGCTAGAGAATGACTCAAGGCAATTATCTTTCATAGACACCGGCACCATTAGAGTGGCTATGCTGAGGAGGGCAAGCAAGTTCTAATAATATACAGAGAAGAGAAACAAACCTTTTCTTTGTTTTTGACATGGAAAGAGATTATTTCTCAATACAGTTTCCTTCATTTTCAATTAAATCCCTCAAGTTGTTAGCTTCTGGTATTTTTGAAGTAACAGCAGCTGTAGGTATAAGAAATATCTTATATATTATATTCTTTATGGCGTAACATTTGGAATTTAAACAGATGGCACAGTACTGGTCTTGAGGAACTTTGAGTTTGCCCAAAAAGTCCAGGTGCTCTCAGGCCACATTTGGCGACTTGGTTGCTTCAAGCATTTGCTCTATCATCCAGTGACGGATTGCAGAACTGTCCTACTATTTTTCTCTTCAGCATGGGATGTAAATAACTGGGAGATAGTAGCTTTCTGGGAAAGAAAAGGAAATATTTCTTCCAAGAACGTTTTCATGACCCAGAATCAAATTGTTAAAGAGTTACTCCAGTAAATGACCTAAAGCCACCTCTTCATTATCTGGGACTCTGTTTTTAGATAGGAATTTTTCAGTTTCCTTCTTCTTATCTTTACCTCCTCTAAAGATATGCTTTTGCCTTTTCAACTCTTCTTACATCCTTAGGAAGGGAAAAATAAATAAAAAGAATTAATTTTATTGCTTACATATGTCTACCTGAAGATAGAAGTGGTTTAAATGGTACAGGTGAGAAGGTGGTTATAAATAATTATTACATAAAAGAATACAACAAAATTAGTACCAGAAATTTGTAGTCTAGAGAAGTAATCATGAGGAGTAGGCCTGTATATTTTATTATTGAATATTTATTGAATACTGGTGATGTGTGAGGTAGGTTTTAGGTACTAAGGGTGAGGAAGGGATGAGAGAAAGAACTGCACCAGAAACACTAACCAACACACTGGTACCCCAAAACTTGCCTCATGTTAATGTTAATCGCTCATCTTTTTTAAGAGTGTTTATGCAATCTTTAAGTTAGAATTAAGTTCAGCAATGAAAGAGAACATTTGGTAAATTGTACAAGATAGAAGTTATTTTATTTTCTCTCTCTCGGGTGCATTTCCACCTAGCTCATCCAGTGCTTTTACAAGGCACCTTTCATTTTCTGTATGACCAGGTATGAACTCTTTACCTAAATTTATTTCATGGTTCAAGATATAATGTCTATATTTGAGTCAGCAGAATGAGGAGAAGGAAGGATATGAGTACCTTCCTCTCCTTTTAACAATATTTGCTGAAAGTTATACAACTTCCATATGCATTTTATTGGCCAGATCTAACCATAAATAGATCAGGAATTGTAGTCTTGATTCCAACTGGCCACATGCCCAGCTAAATATTGTGTATTCTGGGACTTTTAGTTTCTGCTCAGGATGTAGAATGCTACAAAGAGCATAACTTCTGCAGTTATAACAATAACTACAATAGCAACATCAACAGCAAGTGCCAAACAATCTGAAAATTTATAACCTTTCTTGAATCCAGCAGAGAAGTGATAAGTAGCAACTAATCTGAAATATAAAGAAAGTGCATCCAAGATGAATTAAGACATGACCACCTGCATAGCTCAGAGAGATGCTATACATCACAGGTAAGAATTCAGTTTAAATTTTTAATGAATTGCTAAAGACTGACTATCCATTGGCAAAAGAATATATAATCCATGGACAATACAAATGCAAGGAGAATTTGCATTCATCAAAGCTTTCCTGCAAAGGGTCAGACTCTTATGCAAAACATCATCAAGAGTCTTTAAAATGCACCCCCTGTGATGTAGTCCTGGAGCAGCAAGGCCACTGAAGTAGTGGAGGAGAGCGAGAGTAGATCCTTCTACCCTGTCTTCTGTGAAATAAAGGTTTAAACTATTGGAAGGAGAAAAATAAAATCTGAAGCTCTTAGGAAACTGTTTAAAATCAACTGATACTGGAGTTTGGGAACAAAACAAAACTCTCTGTACCTGAGAGCGAGTTAGAATACCTGTTGGACCCAGAACTATAGCTGAGAGTAGGGTAGGATCACAGAGAAAGACCTAGACCCAAGAATCAGACACCAGTACCTGGCTAAGACTAAGACTTAAACAAAACAACAGAGAATGTTTCCCCTCCCCACACATTACAAGCAGAAAAGAATAACAGAGTAACAAGTAACCATAGTTTACTACTTGAAGAGCATGCGGAGGAACCCTTTTTGAGAAATCTGAAATTGTGAAATTTGAAGGTGGAACAGACATTGAGGGAAAGCTGTCTGGGAAACCAGTTCACATATTAAATAGGAAGTAGTCTTAGATGATTTGAACCCTTGTTGTAATGAGAGTAACCACAACAGCAACTTCAAAATTTAGCTAAATGTATAATAAGAATGACTCAATCACTCCCTCACATGTAGACACATAGGTATATACATACATGACACAAAAGTTTAGCAGAAGGAAAGATGAATCCATTACAGACAACAAATTTTTTAAGCTCAGACTGAACTCTCCTAAAAATTGTGGCCAGCTTGTCCTTCCACACGCAAAAAAATTGTAAAGTATACAAAAACAAATTAAAAAAGCACTGTCAAGAGACAAGACAACCAACAAGATCACATTTGATATGGCACAGATATTACACATGTCCTATAAACATTTTTAAATAAATATCATTAATATGACAAAAAATAGAAAGAGAATAGATAGGTAATTCACCATAGAAAAATAAAAAACAAACAAATACTAGTTATAAAAAGCAGAGTAACAAAGAAAGCCTTCAGTGAGATTAATAGCAGATTCAGTAAGCTGAGGAAAGAAACAACAAATTAGAAGATGAGTCAGTATAAATTACTCGAATTAAAACACAAAGAGAAAAGCAGAAAGAGGAAGAGAGAGAGAACAGAAAATAGAAAATACTTAAAGAGATACTAGTGGAAAATTATCTAAAATGAATGACATGTACAAAATGAAAGAACCAAGAGTTTCATGTGAGAGAACACCAAACAGAATAAATACTAAATCAAACAAGCAAATAAACATGTGGTTAGACAAACAAAAACACATAGCATATTATATTCCAACTGCTGAAAACCAAAGACAAAGAGAAAATCTTAAATGTCACCAGAGATAAAATACATAGCAGACACAAAGAAAAATTATAAGAATTACAAAGATACAAGAAACTATTCACAACAGAAGGAAATGGAATCACATTTTCAAGTGACAAAAGGGTGAAAAATATACCCTGAGTCTTATATATGCAGTTAAAACATGTTTCAAAAGCAAGAGATAAGTAAAAACTTTCTCAAACAAGCAAAAATGAGAGTATGAATGGCAACAAGATCAACACTAAGATAAATATTCGAAGAAAATCTTCAGGTAGAAGTAATAGGCTAGCCAACAGAATTGAAATCTAGACTAAGAAATTAAGTCCAAGGAAATACATAGCAGAGTTAATTATGAAAATAATTTTGTCTAATTTTTAAAAGTAGTCACAGAAGAATAATTACTGTCTAAATCAAAATAAAGTATCTGTATATATAAAAATATATATGTGTATGTATGTATATATGTGTATATATAATATATAAAGGTAAAACATACTCACAAAAATGAAAGGCATTGGGATATTGGGTTCCAAGACAGCAATCTAAGGTCTCAAGCACACCTCCTCCCTACAGACACAGCAAAACAGTAACCATTTTGCAACTATGGTGTTTGAAAAATAATGGAAACCAGCGTTTCTTGAAAGAGAAGTTACACACTCTAAAGAGTAGGAGAAGCCTAGATTACTCTCCTCATGAACATTACCCAGTATGAAGATCCTGCAGTCTGTCAGGAGGGACCACTGACAATAGACATTCTTTCCAGGACTGAAAGACTTGCTCCACTACCAGGTGCCCTCACACTGATCCACAAGTGCACATAACCTGGCATAGAAAATGGAGAGTCTTTTCTATGGAGAACAACAGGATAATGGGAAACAAAGAACAGCAGAACAGAGAGCTTAGGGACTAAATCGATGAGTGTGCATAGTCCTGATTGCATCATTTTTATTTGTTGAATGAAAAACTTCAGTGTGAGGAATAAGAAAGAAAGAAAGCCTCCCTGTGAATGGAGATGTTGCTGGGTGTTCTTTCCAGGTGCTCTATTGTCTGTGTTGTGCTGGCACTGCTGGCCCCATATTGAAACAAGGTCTTGAGGAGAGAAGTTCCAACCCTCCACCATCAACATTCTTACAGTACTAGACAGTTTGTTCTCATGGTTCACGTGGCTTCCAGGGCAGTGATTAGCCTGGGTGGTGAGAGCAGTGTCTGCAAATGCTGCTGGCACATGTGCATGAGATCTTCTGTGTAGTGACTTCAGCAGTTTTCTCAGGGAGGATTCCTAGAGAGGCTCCAGTGAAACAGCATCTTTACACTCACCTGAAGCTACTGCTAAACAGCCTTGCATATATGCTTGGTTCTTATACAATAAAGAAGCTAGAGTTATCATTCCCAGGGCCCCAGGGTATATGTTCCCTGTTGGGGTTGCATCCCACTAGAAGATTGAGAGATGTTCCTGGGGGGAGTGTGCTTTTCCCAAGCAGCTCTAGAGGATGTTAAGAGACACCTAACACTTTCTCACATGTGACCTCTGTTGGGACTCTGGGGCTCACATCTCCTGGGACATTCTCCTTGTAACTCTGTCCATGCCTGTAAACCTGTGGGGCTGGGTTGTTGGGGGAGTTGTTTGAGGAATAAATTGAGATCACAGCTAGTCTGAAAGTAGGGCAACAGATACAGCTCAAATCTCCCAGAAATTTATGAGGTGGCATCTTTGCACTCCTTCCACCAGCACAACCCTGAAGGCTGACTCTCTGGTCTCAGTACAGTGCTGATTCTAGAGCTCCAACCATTCTTATGGGTAAAGGGGTCATACAATAATAGAAAGCCCAGCATTCTGGTCAACTTTCTAGGTATATTCTCTATAATCTGATATAATAACACAAGGTCATTACCCTGAGGCAGGGAAAGAAAGTTGTTTAGCCTACCCCATAGACATAAGCACAGAATATCAAACAAAATAAATATATAGATAAATGTACCAGAAATTACGGCCCAAAAGAAAGATCAAGAGAAAAATCTGAATGCAGCAGAATTAAAGCAACTTTCTAAAATCAAAACAATGGACAGACAGAAAAGAAAGCTATATAAATGATGAAGAAAATATGAGGCAGTTCCAAACAGAATTCATAGAACTAAAGAATACAATGGTTGAGCAGAAACACATAATAGAGGGGCTCTGCAGCAGACTGGAAGAAGTCTTTAACCAAATCTATGAGTTAGAAGATAAGGCAGTGAGATGTACTCAATAATTATTTGTTGCATGCATTATTGAATGGTATCAATGCAGGATATGCCTCAAGTAGTTCTCTCTCCCTCGTGCTTTCTCTTTCTATGGAAGTCTCAGACTTCTTTGCTAATCACCATGTACCAGACTTCTTCCAGCACCATTTGATTCAGTTATCTCATCATATTCATCAGTTATGCCCAGGCTTATTAGCCACAGGGTATACTTATAAGCAGTGCAGTGAAAAAGGCCATCCCTGTCATCATTGTTTATTGCAAAACAGAAGGAATAAAATAAAACAAGCATCTAGTTATACACATACACAAGCTAATAAACAAACAAAGGTCTAAACTACTGTGGCATCATTGTGACAGCAGCATCTTGAAGGAACTCTGCTGGTTCTAACTCCTGTCGGAGTCAATAAGTGCTGTGTACTGTAATGTATTGGGAAGAATTACGACTAGTTCTTTGAAACTGTCAACATGCAAATAGCAGATGAATTTTCTCAAAGGGGAGCATTGCCAGCATACAAATTCTCTGCTTTAGTCAAGGACATGACCTATCTGCTATCATGTTATCATTGCAAAGGAACATTTTTACTAAATTTTACTAAAATATCACATAATCAAAACAATGTATTTTAAGAAGAATTTATTTTAAAGTTCCCTATTTAAGAGTTTTGAGATCAGTAGAGTGGTTGAAAATTTGTTCATGCCATGCATAACCAAATATATGTGTGTGTGTATATATATGTGTGTGTGTGTGTGTGTGTGTGTGTGTGTGTGTGTGTGTGTGTCTAAAAATGGTCCTTTTGACTTTCCAGGGTCTGAGGGGTCAGACACTCACACAGGATATCTCAGTTCTCCTTTAGTCACTCCTTAATTCCCTATTACCCATTATGGGGTCCTATCTACTTCAAAATTTTCTGTAGGGTCCAAAGAATGTGTTCTGGAATGTAAAGAAAATGTGGGAGGGATTAACTGCATCTGGCATGTTACTTTCAGCTCAAATTTTGCCAGGCAAGAGATCTGCTCTGGGAGTGGATTGCAACAGTGAATTAAGTTTGATCCAGTACTAAAGGATCACTTTGAAAAGCTATGGTAGACTATGACTTGTTTTTTAAGACTTCTCAGTTGTAGGGAATGATGAAAAAAATTCCTCTTTTGTGGAGTAGGACCTTTCTATAGCAAAATGATGTCACTGAAATGCTATAGTTTCCATTATTTTCTTCTGTTGTTTCTGAAAGTTATAAGATGTGGGAGAAAGAAGTAGTAAGGACAGTGAGAAAGAGTGGTTTAGATGCAAAAGTTACACTTTGCTATGGGAATGGTCAGGGAAGACAGAGTCATCTTCTAATTTTTAATATTCCCTGAGAACAGGAGATAAAATTATGTGAATCTCAGTCCTTCTCCCTCAGGAATAAAAACTGATGAATATATGTGTATACCAGGATTGTCAGTGTTCTGGAGTGGTACTATCATGGAGTATATTGATATGAACATGTCTGACCTGTTCTTTGCTTCTGTTGATTTTCTATTATGAATTTCACACTGGCAATGGAAAGCATGAATCTGAGCTTCTGAGCAGTGACAGTCAATGGCCTTTTCTTTCTAAGCCAATATTTCTTGAGCTTCGCCAGAATTATAGTATCTTGAATCTTGTTTGATATTGGCATTTGGAAAGGAAACTGATTCTTGCTCTATTTATAGCACATCCGGTTCTTTGAAAGACAAATTCTGATGCAAAGTCATGCAATATGTCTGTGTGCAATTGATGCTGAATTTGTATACTAGCTGAGTTTTATTTCAGAATCCAATAAACTGTTGAAATAAACTAACTTTTCTTTTGGCCAAAACTTTTAACCTAGAGTTAATAAGTTTCTTGGGTTTGTTTACAGAGAGAATGCTTTCAAACTTGTCACCCTGTGGTCATAGATGTATGAGTTCTTTGTTCAGTCACATATTGATTTGTTCTTTGCTGGTATGAGAAAAGACACAGCCCATTTGAACTATATTTAAATTTCTTGTATATCTTGAGAATCTTTTTAAAAAAATGTGTCTGATATTGAACACTTTCTTGTGTTAAAACTTCTTCAGTTATCTTCTCTACTCTTCTCTGTTGCCATCATTAAGTACATCCCTATCCTAAAACTATTCATTTTGATATTACCCACCATAAACCACTGTCATAAATCACTTTTAAAACACCTTGCTCGTCTTCACCATGTATTCTGTCTCTGCCTCTCCCACCCATATTCTACATATGACTGCTTCAACTACTTGAAGTATTAACTTATATTTATTTCTATTTTCCTTTAATAAAACTTTATTTAAATGGTCTCCAATTCCTTGTATAATATCCTCTTCCAATGGAGCAAAGGTCACACAGCAAAGTAAGGGAAGTAAAGAAGACTGTTTTTCAGTTGGAATCTGTGATTCCAAGACCATGATGCTTGTCTATATGAGCAATATAAGAAGCCAGAAAACGATTGCTAAAGCCCATCTCAGAGAAGATTCCGAGAGTCAAGTTGGTGATGGTGGCCAAAAGTTAATCAGAGCAAGGGAATTTGACTTGCAGAGCCAAAGAGTTATTGTGTGGTCACAGAGTGTGAACACAGCAGGATGCAAATCTGACCCAATGAGTGAAAGTGTGTAGAGAATTATCAGAGAAGGTGGGCCACATATACCACTGGATTTTCATAAGCATCTAGAAGGATATTATCCTAGATAGGTTTTGTTGCTGTTATTTTTAGGATTTTCACTGATTAATGAAATTCATCTGTAAAATGAGTGATAGTGAAATTCATCTACCCTTTATATTTCAGTGGACTGTAAGATGGATAAAATCACCTTGGAGTCATGAGTTTGAGTATAATCTATAAACAGTTATAAAGGAAGAGGAAGAAGAAAAAGAGCAAATCCCCTGCCCTGCCCACCTTTCCCTACCTATATGCTCCAAAGGAAACCTGGAAGCATATGAAAATCAGAAAGCATAACTAAACATAATTTTCTCCATGTATTCAGTATCTTTTGTGATGTCCCTTTACCTTTCTTTTCTTGTGATTGTGAATGGATTTGCTGATGACCGCTTCAGTGTTCTAATGACCTGGGAATCTGGGAGAAAAAAAGTACCAGATACTGAAAGAAGAGAGTTAATGACATAATGAAGCAGAAACAACTGAAGAACTGAGGAACAGTTGAAATCTTGTAGCCTAATACTTATTTGCCAGAATTTTCTTAGAAGCATCTTTACTCAGCCTTAAAAGGTAGACTATAGGAAGCTTATTGCTTATGATGGTATACATAGAGGCTATGTTTGATCTCTGTGTAAGTGGAATGCTTTTTTTTTTCTATAGGACCTTTTCAAAAAATTCTAAAGATAGTCATCAACTGCTTTTCTACATTCTAATCCACTCTTATTTGGGATCAGGGAGCCAAGGGAAGAACCAGATTTGTTTGTCCTTTGACAGCTGTTGAGACCTATATGGTATCCAACCAGAAGACTCTGAAACGGCCTGCCTCCCACATGCTCCATCCAAGAGAGGTGTTGGGATCACAGACAGCCTCCTGTCAAGTCTGTGCTTGATCCTCAGCTCTGAATTGGGATGATACCAGATGCTGTTTCCTTCTGTACAGGGACCTATTCAGTTAAGCAGCAGTCACCAAATCCAAATGCAAAAAAAAAAAAGAAAGTGCCATTTTATATCCAATATTCAATATCTACTTTAATTAAAATGGATATCTATTTAAATTAATTGAAATAAGGCAGCTCTTTGATAATGAGTGCTCATTTCCAAAGACTGAAGACAGCAGAACTTAGCTTCTTTAAATCCTAATGAAAGGTAATAGCCTGAATTAACATGTAACCGCTTACTATGTTTGTCGCATCACTAGTTAAAATAGTTTCAGTGTTCTTATTTTTTCCATACTTAAAGAGATTGCTCCCTCACAACAAAGAACTTGGCTTTCCCCTCCCAGAGGAGGGTATTGGATATTATTGCAGTCTGAATGACTCCTAAGGGATAGGAATGGGAGTGATCATTTGAAACAATGAAGGCACCACACCTAAGTTTCCCAAACATTTTAAAATCTTTTTCATTCTTATCTTTGTTCAAGAACTAATTATTTGATGTCACTTAAAAAAAATAAACTCTTGGCATCTTTGAAAATTTTAACTCCTTTTCTAAAGTATCAATTTTGAGGAATTAAGAAAAAGAAATTGGTTTAGATTTTTCATTAGTGTCTTGTAATCATACCAAGAAGGAAATCAGCTGTCTTGAAGCATGATGTAACTGCATTTGAACTGTATTTGATACACTATATAAAGGGGAAGAAGAAAATTGCAAGAAGCAGATTTTGTTCTATAAACACTTGAAATACTATCCCTTGGTGAGCTGAAGCTGCTGGGATAGATAAGACGTGAACAAATGACTCAAGAGGAAGAAGACTTTTTTTGTCATTTGCCCCCCCCCCCCGCTCCCCTCCACCACCCCCTTCCTTTACTCCAGCTGTCAAGTTTTGCTTCTTTTCTTCCTCTGGCCACAAGGGTGTGACCATAAACCATGTCAGAGCAACATCCATCTGAACAGAGAGGCTAGCACAGAACACATTCTCAAAGTAAGTCAAATTAAGGTACTTCCTGAGAATGTTTTAAAGTGTAGTTGCCAGACAAGTACCCATTTCTTTCTAATCAACTGGCTAAAAGAAAGTATGTCCAGAGTAGCAGAAAAACATATTCCCTCCACTGAGCAGGAGCTGAAGGTTTTTTAAGTCACTATGAAGACACAGAATCATAATTGCATCTGATGTCTGAGTTCAGATGTCCCAAATGCTAACTGCTTCCTGCTCTGTTTCTTTGGTTCAGTTAGTTGAACGGAGGCAATTCTCTTTTATTTAAGCAAATTTAGTTTTTGTCACTTGCAATCAAAGGCTCCTGACTACAGCAATGCCCTCAAATATAAAAAGTCTCATCCTTCTGCTGTACTATTTGTGATTTATTTTATTTTCTCTAGCATACCAATCCAGAATGATATATTGCTGCAAATATAGTTCTTGGTCATTTTTTGCTCACTTCTTGTTCCTGCTGACTGACTCAAAGTGGTGTTTGTTGGAAAGGCTGAACTTGAATGTAAAGTACAAGTTTAAACACCGCCCACTGAGAAATAGTCATTCCTTCATTTATGTAGACACGCTGCCAGTGCCTTTCCCATATTCCTCAGACCTTTCTTTCTGGGATGGGTCAGCCTCCTCTAGCTGTCAGTATTTGCATTTCTGTGCCTAAAATCTTTCTCCATCACTACAGAGACATTTTTCTCATATATACACAGACTGGAAGTTCCAGAGAATTGACACCCTAATAAGTAAGCCTCAATGAATGATGATCAGAAGTTGTGGAAAATATCTGTAGTCTCTTGACACTTAAAGGTATAACTTGGATAGATATTCTTGTTGTTTCTCAATGTTTTCCCATAAAATTGAGCCGCAGTTGCCCACTATGGGGACGACTTAATGATAAACTTGTATAGTCTTTTTTCCTTTCTATGTATTTCTTCCCCACTATCTATCAAGGTTTACTGATTAAGTGCAAGAAATATCTTGCACTTAAGTCATAACCTTGGAAAATACTCTTAGAAGAATGCAATTTAAGACAAAATTTGAGAGCCATAAATAAATAATTTCTTGTCTGGAAGATGTGATTTGAAATTCTCAGGATAGAAACCTGGAACTTAATACTCTAAAATAAAAATAGCTTTCAGAAAATACAGGGATAAGATATATTTTTGTGCCAGTAATAAGCCCTTATTTATTTAGTTAAATGATTGTTGACAAGGATATCAAACTAACTCAATAGAGCAAGAATTGTCTTTTCATAAATGATAATGGGTCAGCTAGGTATCTACATGAAAAAATATAGAAGAAGAAAATGTATTCCTACCTCATATTATGTTCAAAAATTAATTCACAATGAATCACAAATATAAATGGAAGACTTAAAATTATAAAGCTATTTTTCTACTTTCATTGCAGCAACTTTTACAAATTAAAATAAATTCAAATATCTAAGTTCCCAATATGTACAGTTTTCCCATTTCTCAACTATATATATCTATATATCTATATATCTGTATATATATAAGTATACCTGCCCTCCACTAAATCACTAAGTTCTCTTCACCATTGTCTGGTGTGATCCATCATCACTTATCACCTACCACCCACACCCCAACTGATTCCCTATTGATAACTTCACTTGTATTCTAAGTGTCCAAGGGTTGATTTCATTTTGTCTGTTACTTCATTTTGTCTATTCATATTTCACCTATGAGTGAGATAATATGGTATGAATCTTACTTCTTTTGACTTATTTCACTTAGCATTATCACCTTTAAAACCAACCATATTGATTAAAATACCAGAATTTCATCTGTTCTAAGGTCTGTGTAGTATTGCGTGAGATTTATATACACACATACATTTTCTTTATCCATTCATCTAATGTTGAGCAATTAGTCTCTTTCAAGTTCTTAGCTATTGCGAATAGGGCTGAAATAATCATGGCGGAACATAAATTTCTGTAAATTAGTGTTTTTATATCATTTGGGTACAGGGTGTCATTTATATCATTTGGGTACAGGGTTATATGGGATTTCAATATTCAACTTTCTGAAGACTCTGCATGTTGTTTTCCATAGGGGTTGTACTAATTTGCACTCCTACCAACAGTGTAAAAGTATTCCCTTTTCTCTACATTCTCACCAATATTTGTTGTTTCCAGACATTTGGATAATAGACAATCTCTCAGGTGTAAGGTGATATTTCATTTTTGTTTGGATTCGTATTTCCCTGATAGCCAACAAGTAGATACATGTTTTCATATACCTATATACCACCTGTATATCCTCTTCAGAAAAATGTCTCTCCAATAATTCTTACCATTTTTTGATTAAATCACCTGATTTTCAGCTGTGGATTTCTATGAGTTCTTTTCATATTGTATATATTAAGCCTTCATCAGACATAGGGAATGCAAATATCTACTCCTACTTAGTAGGTTATCCTTTTGCTTTGGTGGTGTTTTCTTTTGCTGTGATGAAACTCTTTAGTTTGATGCAGTCCCATTTGTTTATTTTACTTTTTGTTTCCCTTGATGCTGGAGTTGAGTCTCAAAGGCTGATGTCATGGAAAGTCTTTTCTTTGTTGTCTTCTAAGAATTATATAGTTTCTGATCTTAATTCCAAGTCTCTAGTCCACTTTGTGTTAATTTTGGTTATTGGTGTTAGAGAGTGGTCTAGATTCATTCTTTTGCACGCAACTTTCCAATTTTCACAATACAGTTTATTGAAGAGACTTTTCTTTCTCTATTGTATGATTTTGGCTCCTTTGTTGTAGATTAACTGACCATATATATGTGAGTCAGTTTCTGGTTATTCAATGCTAATCCACTCATACATGCCTCTGTTATAATCCAGTACCCTACTATTTTGGTAGCTATCACTTTGCACTGTAGCTCAATATCTGGAAATGTAATCCTTCTGGATTCATTTTTTCATATAATTGCTTTTATTATTCAGGATCTTTTGTTGTTCCATATAAAATTTAAGATTCTTTATTTTAGTTCCTTAATATAAACCATTGGGTTATAATGAGGATTGAATTAAATCTGCATATAATTTTTTAGATCAGATGACCATTTTAACAATGTTGATTCTTTCCAACCATGAGCAGGGAATGTCTTTCCTTCTCTTTGTGTCTTCCTCTGTTTTTTTAAGAAGGGCTGGTGGGTTTTCATTGTACAGGTCATTAATTTCCTTTGTTAAATATATTCCAAGGTATTTTATTTTTTTTTACTTTATTTCAAATGGTCTGGTTTTCTTGATTTCATTTTTTCTAGCTTGTTGTTTGTGTACAAAAATGCAATATATTTGTGCATCGATTTGTAGCCCACTACTTTACTGTAGTCATTTTTGTGGTTGATTTCTAGTTTTAAGTCATTGTGGCTAGAGAAGATACTTGGTATGATTTCAGTCCTTGTAAGTTTGTTGAGACATGTTTTGTGTCCCCACATATGATCTATACTTGAGTATGTTCCATGTGCACTTGGAAAGAAAGTCAACTCTGTGTATGAAGTGTTATATACTCTTATATGAAGTGTTTGGTATATATTTCTTTGAACTAATTTCCGAAAGGTCATTTAAAGCTGCTGTTTTCTGTTAATTTTCTGCTTGGTTTTTAGTCCATTGTTGTAAGTGGGGTGTTGAAATCTCGCACTATTATTGTGTTACTGTAAATATCTCCCAGCAGTTCTAATAGTACTTAGTATATTTTGATACTCCTTCATTTGGTACATATATGATAAGCATTATATCTTCTTGCTAGATTAACTGCTTAATCATTTTATGTTCATCTCTGTCTTTTGTTAATGTTTTTAAATTGGAAATATATTTTATCTAAGTATAGCTACTCCTGCTATTTTTGGTTGCCATTCTACTGTAGGATTATCTTCCAATCATTGACTTTGAGCCTATATTTATCTTTTGAAGGAAGCTGAGTTTCCAGAATGCAGCAGATGGTTGGATTAAACTTTTTATGCCACGCTTTGTCATTTGATTGGTGAATTCAATCCATTAATGTTTAGGGATATTTTTGATATGTAAGTGTTTAATGCCATTTTGTAATTTGTCTTTGGTTTGTTGTTACAGATACTGTCTTTGTTCTTCTATTTCTCTTCTTAGGTGGCTTGTGTGTAGTTTTGTTTTGATCTGCTTCCTTTTCTGTGTTTTTATTTGCTTTTTCCATGGAGATGTATTTTGAGTTTACCATGAGGTTAGCATTTAGAATTCTATGTTTATTTCCTATTTTTATTTGATAGCAGATTATTCTTACACTCATTCTAACCATCTATACTTTTACTCTCCTTTCCTCACCACACTTTTTATATTTGCTGTCTTACTGCTTTTAAGGGGGGGGTTTCTTTATACTTTATAGAGTATTCCTTAGTATTTTTTTCCAAATCTGGTTTTTGATGTTGAATTCTTTAACTTTTTATTTTTGGAAAAGTGTTTAATCATTCCTTCAGTTCTGAGTGATAATCTTGCATGGTATGTATCCTAGGTTGAAAATCCTTTTATTTATGCTTTGAATATATCATTCCATTCCCTACTGTCCTGTAGAGATTTGGTTGAGAAATATGCTGACAATTTTATGGAAACTCCTTTGTATGTGATTGGGTTTTCATTAGTTGCTTTTAAGATTCTGTCTTTGACTTGTATTTTTGACATTTTGATGATAATGTATCTAGGTATAGGTCTGCTTGGGTTTCTTTTATTAGGGACTCTTTGAGATTCCTGAGTCTGAAATTTCTGCCTCTTTTTCTCCGTCTTCTCCTTTGGAACCCCTATTAAGTTAATGTCCTTCCATCTGATGTTATCCCATAGGTGACATGTGCTTTCTTCATTTATTTTCATTATTTTCTCTCTTTGCTGGTCTGCCTGAGTGCATTCCCCTGCCCTATCCTTCAGCTCACTGATTCCATTGGAGAAGTCATCCATCCTGCTCTTCAGTTCTTCTATAGAGTTCTGTAGTTCAAGCTATTGTGCTCTTCATTTTTTCAAAATCTTGCTTCACTTCTTTTCTCTCATTTTTCTTGCTTTCTTTCTCTTTCTCTATTGTTTTCTTGATTTCCATGAGTATATTTATCACTGCTGCCCTAAATTCATCCTCAGGTATTTTACACCTATCTGTTGTATCCAGATTTTCCCCTGGGTTTTTAATTGGATCCATCATTTCCCATATATTTCTCCGTGTCTTTATTTGTTTATTTGTTTGGCATTGCTTATGTTTGTATGGATTAAATTTCCCTGTCGTGATGGTGTTGTGTAGGAATTGAATTTCTCCAGACAGGCCTGCGTCTTGGTTGAAACACTAGGAATTCTTGAATTGTGTGACATCACCACTGATTTGATTTGTTGACTTTCTTAGATGGACCCTTTGTTGGGACCTGACAGTTCAGCCAATGGGGTTGGAATTTGTGCAGGGGATGCAGAGTCTTCTCCCATTGTCCCAGTTTTGAATGATCACGACCACCTTGTTGTTAACCCATGATCAACAATCAGGCTGCAGTTATGCCTCCATCCACAGGGTAGTGGTGTGGTCAGTATTGAAGGTTCCTTCCTTCTGGTACTCTCTTCTTTTAAGTCTGGCGGCCAGGCTTTCCAGTGTGTGGGTCCTGCAACTCTGGAGCAGGTGAGTTGAGGTGTGGAAATAATCCTGGGTCCCTTCAGGTTACTGTGGTGTCCTCTGTAATTTTACTTTGGGTAGACTTCAGCTCAGATCACTGGGGTGCTGGTCTTCCTTCTGCTGTGTTCTAAGATCCTTTCCCTTTTATCCTTGTTCCAGTCCCACTGGGTGGGCTCTGCTAACCTATAAGAACTCCTGGAAGGCTCAGTTTTCCTTTGATTCTATCTCCTCTACTGTTTTCTTCCCCCTGAGCTGGGAGTCCCGAATCTATGGTGCAGTCTGAACCTGGACACCTTCACCTACACAGATGCAGGTGGCGATTGCTGCCATTGTGTCTGTAGTTCCCTGGTCAATGCTTGCATACCACATGTGACTGAATAATAGATGATTTCTAGTTGTTCTGTTGAGAGGCTATCTGACATGTCCTACCAGGCTATCTTGACTGTCTTTCTTCCTATAAAACTCTTAGAAGAAAGCATAGGTATAAGTTTTTGATTTTGTATTAAGCAATCATTTTTTAGATATGACACCAAAATTTAAGCAACATAATGAAAAAAAGATAAATTTGACTCCAACAAAATTAAATAAGAAAACTTCTGCACTTCAAAGGATGTCATCACATAAGTAAAGTGGAAGCCCACAAAATGGGAGAAAATATTTGAAAATTATTCTAACAACTCAAAAAGACAAATAACCTAATATAAAAATGATTAAAGGATATAATAGATATTTCTCCAAGTAATACATACAAGCACATGAATATTATTAGTCGCTATGGAGAGGCAAGTGAAAACCAGTATGACATCTCTTTATACTCACTAGGATGATTAGAATCAAGAGTGCAAACAACAAATGTATTGATAGGAATGTGGGGGAAGGGAAGCCCTAATATATTTTTTGTGGGTATAAGAAATGGTGTAGTCACTTTATAAAATGAGTCTTTTATTGAAACATTAAACATAGAGCTACCATATGACCCAGCAATTCCATTTCTAGGTTCACACCTAAGAAAATTGTAACCATATGTTCACACAAAAGTTTGTATGCAAATGCTCATAATAGCATTATCCATAATATCCAAAATAAGGAAATAACCTCAATGTTCATTGACTTTAGGTAGATAAACAATGTGTCATATAGAGAATATTATTTAATTATGTAAAAGTAATGAAGTGCTGATATATGCCACAATATGTAAACCTTGAGAACGTGCTACATGAAAGAAATCAGACACAGATAGCTCGTATTTTCTGATTTTATTTATAGTAAATGTCCAGAATTGAGTCAGAAAGTAGGTTAGTCATTTCCAGAGACTGAGGGGAAGGTAAAGGAGGATGAAGAGTATGGAGTTTTTTCTACAGGATGATGAAAGCTTTTCGGAATTAGACAGTGTTAATGATTGCACAACACTACAAACATGCTACAAAACCCAGAACTTCATTGTATATTTTAATGAGCTGCATTCTATGGTAAATGATTTACATCTAAGTACAGCTGTTATTAAAAACACTACCTAACAAGAAAAAATTGTTTGAGATTAGACATCTCAAAAGCAAAAATCAAGGTGGGTTTTTAATTTTTTTTTAATCAGCCTGTTTATTTAATTTTTTAAATGCCAAGTTGTAGGAGTAAAAAAAATAACTCTTCAGAGTTCTGAGAATTCAAAAAAATTTTAGGTAAAAGATTAGTGGTTGATCAGTTTTTGTTTTGTTTTGTTGTTGTGTTTATAGAGAAACTGCATGATGAACTAAATTTCCTTGAGAAAATGCAGTTAATTCTGAAGGAAGTAGATTCTTGCTCTCAAGTCAGTCTGTAAACAAGAACAAATCAAAGTAAAGCTGGATTAAATTCCTATCACTGTTATTTAGTAGTTATAGGCAAATTATTTGACCTCCCTAAATGCAACTTCATAATTTATTCCCTGATTATGAGTATACTGACTTGTGGATTTGCTTTGACACAAATATTGAATGAACAGATATTATGTGGATAACATGTTTATGGTATTAATGTAACAGTGATACCGAAGACGAATAAACTCTCTCCCTTCATAAAGTTTATATTTTGGGGAAGAAAACAGACAAGTAAACAAAGTAAATAAGACAATTTAAGTCTGTGAAAGGTGCTTTAACAAAAAGTGATGAGAGAGAGAGATTTTAGACTAAGTCATACAAGAAAATTTTCTGAAAAGATATTTGATAAAAAGACAGAAAAATAAGGAAGTAGCCTTGCAGAGATGTCTAGAAAACTTTCTGTTTTAAGAGAGCTTTGAGGCACACTTTGGTGACAATCAATCAGCATCTGTGTCATAGACCACGTAAAGCCCAAAGACTGGATTGTGACACAGTGCCAGGGTTGGGATTAACAACCTAAATGAACAAATAAATAAAAATGTTTCTTCATCCTCTGTCTCCCTTTCTGACTTCCAGAGAGAGAGAGTGGGAGAGAGAGAACTTTTAGTATCAAGACTATAACAGTGAAGATGGGAAAAAAAGAAGGGGATATTCAAGAAAGATAAACATGAGAAGTTACTAGAATAAATGTTGGAGGATGATACAGGCTATATAAACCCAGGGTCAAGATTTACTCAAGGAAAGAAACAAGATCATATGTACTATATATTTAGCCTCTGTGTTTAGTATATGGTAGCAACTATTACTAGAGCACAATCAAAACACCATCCAAAAACTTGATTTCTCTTAGGGGCTGCAACAGAGAGTGCTATGTGATTGTGATATCCTCCCTGTAGACAACCAGAGGTAGTGAGATTGCTTTGGACCGTCAGTCAGGGACTTCATTCCTCCTTATCCACTCTATGTGTATGTTCCCGGAATATAAATTTCATTCAAAAGGACAGGCTTCTTAGGAGACGAGCTATAGGAAAGGCTCTGGCTCATCCCTAGAAGCTTCGTCAGTGGATATACTACCTACTGTACTGAGCACAATGTGTGCTTTCTCCTTTTCAATGAAAACTGACTAACATGAATATGACTAAAGAGTCTCGTGATTTTTATCCACTGAGGATTATCATTTGTGCCAGGTAGGAAGCCAAAATACAACCATAAATGCTCTCACATAGAACTGCCCTAGAAAACATAGGTAAGTCTAAGGAATGGGATACATGGACCTATAATATGAAACCAATTCACTCCTCTGTATTTTTCATGTTTCTTGCTACTCTGATCAGCAGTAGCTTTCACCCAGAGGACTAATTATTCTCTATAAGTCTTGTAGCTTGGGCATTAGGGATGGAAAAAGTGAAAGATGATCATAAGTATCAGGTGGAAAGTTCCCTTGTATTTTCTTATGCTCATTTGGGGGAAAAATGCCTTTATACCTACTAGACGTGCTTCTCTGATGGGAGATTCATTACACATTTTTCGCTTTTGCTGTGGTTGTGAATCAGGAGTGAGGGTTACTATGCTACTATGCTGGCTTTGTCATCTCCTTCATTTAACTTTCCATGAAGAGCAAGAGAACAGAAAGAAATCTACATATCATTTTGTGTTTGGGGAAAATGGGAATTAGGAATGGAGAACAGGCAATAAGAAAGAGTATGTAAAATTTTTGATTGATAGTTTGCAAAGAAATTCATAGTTCAAGGTTTAGAAAACCTTATTTCCTTTAATGGTGAACCTGAAGTATCTCTGCTGTATACTGAATCTGGAGCCTAAGCTACAGCCTATAGATACTTTATGGATTTTATCTTAATCATATTTATTTATAGTCACTCAAAAATGCACACATAACTATAGCTTCTGAAAAATGCACTCTCTGACAATCTTTGGTTTTGTGTAGTAAACTATCCTTTATCAGAACATATTGGTGTTAATTTTACAGACTGAATTTCTAATAGTACATGCAATTGTGGGAACACTTGTTTGTTATTTGCTGTATATACGAAAGTTGCTAGTGTACAATTTTTTTAATGAATGCATAGACGGAAGTATTTGGCAAAAGGGCTAGTTTCAAATAGTAAGTTTGGTAAACGAAGGTACAGAAAGTTTTCTCAAGTGCTTTCCTAGCCAGTTTTGGTCTCCCTTTCTATAAGAACCACAGGACACAAGTATAAACTCTGCAATCACAAATGATTGATGAGTTCAGCTCTTTCTTAATTGAATGTGGTCCATGGCATGACCCATGAACACACAAAGGAAAATTATCTCTCAACTCCATTCAAATGATTAGAAGTATCTCTGCTGATCTGCGGTATCCTCAAAGTGACCTTTCTTGTGACTCATATTTGAAACAACTTATGAAAACCATTCCATATGTCAAACTTAATTTCTTTCAATTTTCTCCTGGTTGAAAATTGATAAAAAGATGTTTTGTCTTTCAGAGCATTTTCCTTTGGGAGCCAAAGGCCTGATGATGTATAATCCTTCCTGAAGGTTTTATGGCAGGGCTTCACAAAGCTAACATTTTCCCCCTTATTTTATATCACCCTGACAAACAGAAATGCTGAGCCATTTAATTACAGAGCCTGCCTGACACATACAGAGAGTCAAATATTCTGGCAGCGTGTAGCTGAAGGGTAAAAATGCACTGAATTCCCAGAGTTACTTGTCAAGACAATGACACCAAGGAAACTAGTAAATAATCTGGCGGGCCCAACGCGAATCTGACGGTGTGCCAGAGCAGTCCCCATGGTCCTGTGTCAGTGCCATTAGCCCTGCAGCATTACATCCCATGATGGTGATATTTTGGATTTCAGGCTGGATAGCCAAGAGATAATGGGCTTAGGTCAGAAGAACAAAGGTCAAGTCACAGACCATATGTCATAAGTGCCTTTGTGCTTTACAGAAACTTCTGGATCTAGAGATTTCACTATACTTTCCCAAACTAACTCACAGAAAGAAACTGTTCAGATTCAATTGAATGTTCATTCCTGTACTCCAAGGTATATTAGACAATTCCCATGATTATGCATGAGTCCCCTAAAATATCATAACTAGCAGAGTTTCAAAGCTCCAACTGATAATCAAAATGTTCCAGGTTACCTTTATTTAATGCTCTTCCTTCCCTTTAGAAGTGAATCCCTGTGATAATTTCAAGTCCCTTTAAAGCAGTAACTAAAGAATGAGTCACTATTTTGAAGACTTTTTGTCTCCATGTTTTAGAGTTTTCTCTTTTTCTTTCTTCTGTCATTCACTTAGCAATAAAGGAAGAGAGAGAAAGAAGGAAAAAAAGAGCGAGAAACAAAAGTAAGAAAGAGCACAAGAGAAAAAGAAAGATAAGACTTATTCTGAGGTAGGCACTATTCTAAACAATGGGATTGAGGAGGAAAAAATTAAACAAAGTCACTGCTTTTAAGGCTTGATGATTGGGAGATAGAAAATAAATATATAAAGAGATGACATGATTATTTTGGGATTGTAAATGTACAGAATAAGATAGATTATAGAATAATATGGAATGTTCAGTGATAGGGATTTTTCTCAAAATGGATAGAGATGTTCACTTTGAAGTGGTGATTTTTGACTTGTAATATAAAGGATGAAAATTATAAAGGAGGAAGTAATGAAATGTTTGGGTTTAGTGTTTCAGGAAAAAGGAATAGCATGTGTAAATGCCCTAAATAGAGGTGAAGATACATGTGTTTTATGAAAAGCAAAGTCAGTGTGCCTGGAGGACAATGAGTAAAATATTACTTGATTTGGGGTAATGGTGACATTATAATAGATATTTACATAAATGTAAGAGTATCGATTGTTCAAAAATGTATCCTTGTAGTTATGATAACTTATTTTTGACAAAGGTGCCAAGGACATTCAATGGGAAAATAATTGTCTGTTCACCAAACTTCTGGAACACCTAAATATCATTTTTTTTAAAAGAACCTGTCCTTATCTCACACAACACACAAATAAATGCAAAATGAAACATAAACCTAAATGGTAAAACTATACATATCTTTTAAAATATTGGAAGAATATATATGAATTTGGGTTAGGCAAATAGTTCTTAGTTATGGCATTTTTGTAAAGAAAATACCGATAAATTGGATGCTATATAAAAAAATCATAGGCCCTAGGCAGAAAACATCATTAAGAAAATGAAGAGGCAAGGCACAGAATAGGAGAAAATATTTATGTCATGTATCTAATACTATTCTGCATCTTGCACATGGGAATAAAGATCACTTGTAACTCAATAAGACAGAAGAAAATTAATTTTAAAGTATGAAATTTACATACAAGTGAATAAATAATCATAAAAAAAGTTTTTCAGCACTGTGAGATATTAGGAAAAATTAAAATTAAGACCATAACGAGGCAATGCTATACACTCTCTAAATTGGCAAAACAAAATAATTGAACAGGAATTATTATCATTGATATTGAGGAGTATGTAGAGAAGAGAGAAGAAGCAACCATTACTGGTAGAAATGCAAATTGGTCGAAGTTTAGAAAATAAGTAGTTTTAAAACTGTTAAACATTTACTAAGTTATTCAATAATTTCACTTCTAGGGTCTTACCCAAGAGAAATTAAAACATACGTTACAAAAATATTTGTTTACCAATATTTATAGCAGCATATTTCATAAAAACTCAAAAACATAAGCAAGTCAAATATCCACAAATTGGTGAATGGATAAGCAAAATGGAGTATATTAAAACAATGGATTAGTTTTTGGCAAAAGACCAAATTATTAATTCATAAACATGAATGTACTTAAAAACACTATTGCAAATGAAAGAATACACAAAATACGAGATTTCTTGAAAAGTCAATCTTTAGAAAACTAACTAGTGATTGTCTGAGGCTCCAGGGAGGAGTGGTGATGGGCTAGAAATATGAAGGAGGAAACTTTACAGGGTGACAGAAATGTTTAAAGGAAGATTATAGTTATAACTGCACACATTTCCTAAAAATTATCTTATACTTCATTTATAATGGATAAATTTTGTGACATGTCAATTATGCCTCTATAAAGTTATTAACAAAAAATCACAATGGTATCATTGTCTGTAGTAATAATTAAAACCTAAATGTTAAGTGTTAATTAAAAACTTTCACCAATTTTAGTTTCATTTCAAATTAAGTTTACAAGACAAAATCCCAATTAAACATTTTATCCCCATTCACCGTGATGCTGACAGCCCTACTTTAAATGATTTCACCTTAAATGGTCTTTTTCAACACCACATGTCATAGTGATGTAAATAGAGTTTACGTTACTTGTATTTTAAACTATACTTAATTACGGCAACTCACTATGAAGTTTTATATATATAAATAAATATATAAATATATTCATTATCTGAGGATAATATGTGTTGAAAAAGACCATTTAAGGTGAAATTATTTAAAGTAGGGCCGTCAGTATCACAGTGAATGAGGATAAAATGTTTAATATATATGCTTATATATTTTTTTATATATAAAACTTCATGGTGAGTTGTAGTCATTAAGCATAGTTTAAAATACAAGTAATGTAAACTATTTACATCAGTGCAAAATACGTAATATTTTTGTTTGATAAAACAAGAAATCAGGAAGTAAGTGGCTACTGGTAGGTTTGGCAGCTCCGCATGACACACACACACACACACACACACACACACACACCCCAAATTCAATGAAGACCTTTCCTAAAGGTGTCATGAAATACCAAGATGGGGTTCCATATGTAGAAATCCATCTTTCTCTCAATCATATTATATATTATTATGTAATATATAATATATAATATGTGTATTGTATTCAAAAAATTAAACTTGATTACCCTTTAATATCTTAATAGACTTTCTTTCCTCCACCCTCCCTCTTTCTCAGTACTCTCAGGCAGTGGCTCCAGGTCCAATACTGTTTCCCACTACTCTTTTCCTTCTCTTATCTGTATATCATTCAGTCTAGTGCAAAAAACATCTAACAGGTTGGATGAGCAGACTTCTGTGTTGGGGTAGAGGATGTAAGTTTGAGAGTGAGGGCATGGTAGAAAGGAATAGCTTCCCTCTTAGAAAACCTGGCAACATGTAAGTGTAGATTTTTATAGTTTAACTTCTCTTTCCGAGCAGAGATTAAAGAGAATGCAAAAGTTCATTTATGTGCACAGATACTTAGGGAGAAGTACAGTGTGAAGAAAAATAACTGGTCCTCTCCATACCCTTAAAAAATAAATAACATTGTGGTCTCAGATGCAGGCATCATTGTGTGAGTTTTTAAACACAGCAATGAGAGGGAAACATAAGAAGGAAAGAAAAGCTTCCCCAGGTTTTTTCTTCACTAAGATTTCAGTTGCATTCATTGATCAGAATGATTTACTTGAATCCCCCCTGGCTGTGGAAGAGGCTGAGAAAATCAGTACAGTTTTATAGACTATAATGAAGATAAAGTGGAGGAGAAGATTCCAAATATGTCAGTCTAGGCAAGAACAGTGATTGTCACTTGTATCAGTAATGTCATTTGGGGAACTTCAGACAGGAGCTAACTGGATAAGGATCAGACCTAGGATATAGGACACTATTGATAATTCATGTAAAAAAATGAAATGGAAGCAAAAATGTAAAAGAATTTCACTTTGTATCATCTTTGCCTTTGAAAATATCATTATATGAAGAAACAAAACCCATAATATGTCTGATACTATAATTTTTATATGAGGAATTTGTCATTCAGAAAGATTACCTGATTCGCTAAAAGTCAGCTGAGCATGAAAGTTCACTCCCATTGATGTCTTGAAACCATTTTGGTGCTCTTACTATCACACTACGATAAATATGTTCCCTGTTTCCCTGATTATCTTTATCTCATTTTTACTGCTAGTCTGTAAAAGAATGACTTTTTGTTCAACTTTTTTTAACTCAGTTATGGTCACTATCTTATACATATATAAACTTAGCAAATATTAGCTGTTACCATATCATAAAGAGAATAAGAATCTTCAATAATTCAAAATATGAATGAAAATTTGTAATATTCAACTTTTACATGGAAGTTTTCTAATATCTACTAATGATATTTGCTCAGAAAATTCAACTTCTGAAGTATCTACTTTAAAAATCTTGCTCAGTAATGTTCCTGAGATAGGTTTATTTAGAGATTCCATTCTTTCCATGAGTTTCCAAGGAATTTTTGAGATCCCTAGATGTCTCCTGGTAATTTTGGTTTTAGAGTTTTCCTTCAAGAAACCCATTTGTAGAATATTTTTTGTTTCTAGTTTAACTTGCTTCTCTGATTCAACTCAGTGTAAGATTCAGAGCAAGGAAGACACTCTGACTTTATTTGCAATGAGTAAGAATCAAGCAGACCACTGAGAGAATATAAAATAAAATTTCTTCAGTTTTTTTCAGTCCCTATAGTCTTGATATAGCCATTCCACTGAGCAACCTGAATTGAAGCTTTTTCAATAAAATCATGGAACACTATCCTTCTAATTTTGGAATGAAAGAATGAGAAATGAAAACCAAGACTCATAATCCTGGTTTTAAAGTGTTTTTACCTAAGAGAACATGGAAGCATTGCTTATATTTGCAAATAAAACTTTACCAGTAAGCAATTCTATCAAAATAATTTAATGAGATAGAAATCAGGAAAGGAAGAGATAAACATTACAGTGTCAAGTCAGCTCATTTGAAACATTTCAGATCAACTTATCTTTGTTTCAAAACTCGAACCATTACCTGTTGATGGAATACATCTTTAAATAGCAATAATTTCATCTTTCATGAGATAATTACTCAAACCTCCTAAGAGATGGAAATAATTTAATTGACTTAAGTTTCAAAACACTTGAGAGGCATCACTCTCCCATACCAATTTCTACTCCATCATGCAATGAACTTTATTTATATAAACATTCACAAGCTGTAATTAAGTAACAGTGTTAATATCAACATTAAAATTTTCATCTCAACCTAGTTCCAAGGTGACAGACTCTTAAGCTTGCCTCCTGTGCACGGCACAACCGAAAAAACACCTATTTGGCAACTATGGTGTTGAAAAGAAATAAGACCAACATCTCTGCAAAGTGAGGAGACACACACACCTCTATAGGAGGCAGGAGAAGCTAATCTGTCTCAATGTCACACCACCTTGTTTGGAGACTTCAGGCATCTGAGAGAGACCAGTAAAACTGACGCTACCAGAACTAAAGGTGCTTCTTCCACAACAGGTGTTTCCATACTAGGCAACTGGCTTTCAATCACTGAGCCAGGAGCCTTGGTGTGGGGTGGAAAGAGGGCTAGCATCCCTGTGAAAAGAGACACTGCTTTCTCATGGTGCTGGTACTGGAGGTCGCAATTGTGAGACAGCCTCTGCGGCAGTGCAGGGGATGGAGGGTAGCGTCCACCTTTTCCACCATTAGCACCGGTGCAGAACTATGGTGTTTACTGTTGGTATAGAACTATTGGTGCCTACCTTTCCTTGGGCAGCCAGATCAGCAGCACCGTATGGATGATTGTCTGTTTCCTAGGAGGGAGCATTCCATTGTACTTCTCATAGGGAAAATGATTGGATGGTTTCCATCAAAACACCTGTAACATCTTCCTATCTGCTTGCTACTTCCTGAAATTCCACCATCAGATCTCAGGTCTTGTTTGCTGCCCGCTGCTGAACTGCTACTCTTCTTGAGAACTGATGGACTTTTTCACAAGGTAGTACGCTGTGATGAGATCAATTCCCTGTTCTCTCTCTTCCGTGACCTGTGTTGGGACTATGTCCTGCTTGCGGACTGGGACCACAACTCTTGGGTCTTTCTCCAGGGGCTTTGTTGTTCATGCATCTAAATCTAGAGGAAACCTCTACATTCCCTATTCCAATTTCAACCTTGTAGGCCAGATTCTCAGGCCTCCACACAGGGTTCACACTAAAGCATCAGCACATGTGAAAAGGGTTGAGGTCACATAATTAAAGAAAATTCAGTTTTTCTGATCAATACCTAGGTCTATGTTGTGCAAGTTGATGCCCTAACACAAGGTCTTTACATCAGGGAAGCCTAAGCCATAGAAATAAACAGAGTGCCAAACAGATTGAAGAGACAGAGAAATGATGAACCAAAACAAAACCACAGGGGAAAATCTTAAGGCAACAGACTTAAGTAAACTACCTGATGAAGGCTTCAAAGCAACAGTTTTGCTGATACCCAAAGAAATCAGGAAAACAATGGAGGAACAAAAAGAGAATTATAACAAAGATGGAGAAAATATGAAGCAGTTACAAAGAGAATTCATGGTGCTAAAAAACACAACAGAGGGGCTCAATAGTAGGCTGGAAGAAGCCTCCAATAGAATCAGTGTGCTAGAAGATAGGACAGTGGAATGCACTGAGGGAGACCAGCAAAGAGGAAAAATAATGCAAAGAAGTGAAGACATAATATGAGATCTGTGGGATAACATCAATAGGAACAATATTTGCATCACTGCAGTTCCAGATAAAGGAGAGAGAAGCAGATAGGAACCGTATTTGAAGAAGTAATAGTTGAGAATTTCCCTGACATGAGGAAGGAAGATGACCCAGGAAGCTCAGAGTTCCAAACAAAAGAAACTCAGACCTATATAAGACACATTATCATTAAAATATCTAAAATGCAAGATGAAAGGAGAGAATCTTAAGAGAAGCTAGAGAAAAAATGTTACATAAAAAAAGAGCCTCCATAATAGTATTGGCTTATTACTCAGCTGAAATATTATAGACCAGAAGGAAATGATATGCTATCCAAAGTGCTGAAAGAAAAGGACTTCCAACTGATGATACTCTACACATTGCTAAATTATCACTTAGGATTGAAGGCATAATATAGAGCATTAAAGACAAGCAATAGTTAAAAGAATTGCTATGAAACCAATTTTAGAAGAAATACTAAAGGAAATCCCATAAAATGAAAAGAAACCCTATTTAAAAGCAAGACATCAAAATATAGAATGTGGGGAGGTAAAGAGCAAAAATGTGGACTGTTAGAATGGACTCAGGACTAACTCTCTTTCAAGTAAAAATTTCATCTTTACACTGAAGATAAAAATAGTTTACAGAAGCGGAAGACATTGGTACTTCAAAATAACAATCCACATTTCTATTTGAACACTACCTAAATTGCTAGAATAATCAATTATACTGAAGAAACTATCCAATGTATCCCGCCCCCATAGCTGTCCACATTATGGAAGGAGCACCGGATTAAATAAAAAGAGATAAAACACAAGTTTGAAGGTAGCACTAGGGCTTCAATAATTTGGAGGTAATTGAATACTTCTTGAATCTTTACATTTATAATATATATATACATATATACATATACATACATATGATTCATTGACATAGTCTTTTCATCTCCCATCAAGCATTCTTAAACTTTAAAGACATACTAAATAGCCATTGTACTGTTTCTTTTCCCTTGGATCAGAGAATTATTCTATTATTCGCTTTTTACCTCTCCCTGAATACTTCCCAGTTCACACATGTGGTCCCTATTGTTATCACTGCACCAGGTGTTTCACCTTGATCCATCATTCTTCTTCTTAACTTGATCCTTGTAGGCATAGAAATCCAGCTTTCTATGACCTTCTTTGTGTATAATCATTAATTTTATTGGATGTTGCAACTAGGGTTTCCCTTGGTCTCCACCCTTTTTAACCTCAAGATAACACTAAAATACCTAATGTTTTATATGCCCAGATTCTCTGTCTCCACTGACCCAATAAGAAAGGTAAACAAACAAACAAACAAACAAACCGAAACCCAGAGTGCTATCATTTGTTTGAATGCAAGGCAAAGGGAATTGAGTCCCCAATTCTCCAGGATGGCAGGAATCCCAGAAAAGATATCTTGGAAGTAATTAACTGAGACAAAGCTACTAGAAGATACATATTGGGAATAGTCTCTTCTGGGAAAGTTAGGCATTGTAAATTAATGAGTTTAATCTCTAGTGGTCTAAAGGAAGTTAGGAAGCAAGGACCCCACACATGGGGTTAGCCAAGCAGGGGGAATGTTTCAAATTTTGAGAATTCATTTGTTTAAGAATCCAGGTTCTTTCATGTTCTCTAACTAACAAGTTTTTAATGGGTATTTAATCACTGGTGGTGAACTTTAAGGAATTTATTGCACATGGAAAAACAACAAAAATCATAGTGACATCTCCATGAAACCAAGTATTGATATTTATGTTAGTGGTGCCTATTGATTCAGTATGTGAGTTGCATGTGAACAACTTATTTTTTTTCCAAGACAATACAGAAAAGTCACATTAACGCATTCAGCTTTCTAGAACACCAAGCAGATTACTTACAGACGAATAAAAATACTAGAGGAAACAGTGGCTCAAGACATTAAGAAGTTCCCTGGTATGGGGCAAATGTCACATTAAATAAGATGTCTAATACTATTTGAAGTAAATTTTTTTACCTCTACCTCTGAAATCTGTCCTGAATTTGTCCGTTCTCTGCATTTTCCTTTCAAACCCCTTCAGCTCTTACCTGGATTCATGGCAACTGGTTAGCCTTGTAATACTTTTTGTTCATAAAAATTCTTTTGCTGCAATGAAACCACAATGGTCTTTTTAAAGTAACTATATTTGGAATAAACTCTAAATTTCTTACCAAGGACAGTAATACCCAAACCATCTGACTTCTACATAACTCCCCATCTCTACATTTAATCTTTCCCTGTGCTGACTCTGCTCCAGCTGGGCTTCCCTCTGCTCCTTAACTGTACCAAGCTTCAGCATGAGAACCTTTGTGTACCTTATCTTTGCTGATGGGAACGATCTTCCTCATATCCTCAAGTTGATAATCTCTACTTATGAAGCAGGATTTGGCCCAAATATGGATTTCCACAGAAGCCTTTCTTGTTCAATCTGTGTAAAGCATCTCATATCACAGCACTTATAATTATCTGGGGTCAACTGCTTCTTTATTTGTTTATTTATTTATTGCCTGTTTTGCCTTCTAGAATTAAGCTCTTTAAGAAAGGTATCTTGTCTATTTTAATTATAGCTCTACCTCAAGTGCCCACAACAATATCTGCTAATAGATGTTTTCTAATTATGTATTTTATAAATTAATAAAAGGAAAAGTAGTAAGTGGGATGAATCTCAGTTTTATTTATCATTACCATTATCAGTCCACTTGATATAGAAATAAGATTAACTAATGTGTAATCTCCTCTGAAGAATGTTTGCTCCTGGCCTGCAGAGGCAAAACACTATTGACACATTTTAGCAGAGTATCCAAAATCAAATATGCCAATGCATAATATAAAGCTCATCTAATGCTTCTCATCAAATGCAAGTATTGGACTATCAAAATTAAATATCAGATCTGCAGGGAATTTTAGGCTATAATTGAAATGTGGCATTAACAAAACCAAAAATAATAATACTTAATATTAATTGAGTATATGTTGTAAGTGTCTTATAACTTCATCATATTTAATTCTCATTATAATTCCACAAGTCAGATATTAACTAATGAAATATTCATTACAGATAAGGAAACCAATTCAGTAAAACTTGTCTCTGGCTACATAGTTAGTAAAAGCCCAGGAACAGAGGGTGTACACATAGACTCAGTCTGCAAGCTTACTCTTCCACTTGGATAGCAGATCTCCATATTCAATCCAGATGCTCATTTACTGAGCCGAGATTTTATCCTGGGAGTCAGAACCTCCCAAATTTTATCAGAGCAGTGCTCCAGGTAGGGATAACCAGTAGGGAACACTTCAGCCATTCTAATCGTAAAGCTGATGTATTCCAACCTTCTCATTGTACAGAAAATAAATCAATGTCCAACAACGTTATATAATTTTTCAGGGGTCACATAGTGGCAGAACCTGAACTTAATGAGTTCTACTATTTATGAAGTACTACAAATAGCCCTCAGGGAATAGTAAACACGAGAACAAGTATATTGATTTGGGGGCTAGATTCACACCTAAAATGAAAAGATGGCTAATGTAAGCTGTGCTACTAAAGATGCCAGGAATCTTCCTAGCCACTGCATCTAAATAGACCCTACTGCAGATATCTCAGAATCAAGTGACTTTGTCTTGTTTTTATTAGTACAGGGGAAAATAGCACCACTGAGTAAAGTATACAGATATTTACTGACACGACAAGTCCAGCGCCATATCAGGTGGTGGTGTGAAAGCAGGTGAGATGAAAATCAGTCCCTGATCTCCTGCAAGGCAGAGCAGAATGGTTTTCTCCTGCCAAGCAGAGAAGATAAATGTAGTGAACAGGAAGTAGGGAAATTATCCTTCCAGAAACTGGTAATAGCCTTCAGACTCACAGGCAGCTGTGCATAAGCTTTCCAGATGAATTGTTTAAAAACTACTTAGGGTGTATCTTCTTTTCCTCATTTGTTCCTTTATTTGCAATTCTCCTATTACCTTTTGGAAATCATTAAGAGAAAGGAGCAAATCAAAGTGGGCAAGCTCAGTTTGAGTTCAGTTACCGAGTCAGTAAGATGAGCATAAATATCTTTGTGTGGCGTGTATACAGGGCAGAAGGAGATATTTGTTTTTCACCTCTCACATCCTCTACTGCAGCCCACATCTACCTGGTGAGACTAGGATGTGACCCCTGATGGACATCAGGAGTCTGATTCGCAACATCTGCCCAGTCTAGACTGGTAAAGGAGAATTAAACATCTGCTAAAGCTATAGAGGCCAGGGAACTCTGTTGCTTATCTGACACTTAATCTCCCAAAGTAACTAGAGAAAAATCTTGGCTGAACTTAATTGGAACCACAGCTAATATCTATTGGATGAACACATGGATCAGTTGTGTATTCTTAGGAATCACTATTAAACCAAAACGTCAGTGTAGTGTGTGTATGCCAAAACCTCTGATTTCTAAAAAGGTTCTTGCAAACACTCTCCTCTGTACCAAAGGACCACGTAGCTAAACAGCAGCTTAATGTAAGTGCCCATTGAGATTGAATTTCTTAGTCTCTTATAATGGAAGGAATAAAATAAACCTGAAAAAAAAGTAACAGCTGAGATTGCCTAATTTAGAAAACAATGGCAACAACAACAAAAACAACCTTAAGTAGATCATTATCCAAATTTATAGCAAGTTGCCAAGTTTGACAGAATGGCTTTTTGCCGTATCCCTGCCAAGGCTTCTAACCCACAGAAGTGTGAATTACAAGGCAGGGAGAAGGAGGACAAAGCTGATTATCATTCCCTTGTGACTCGAAACAACAAAATTCCAAGTCCAAAATGCTTGTGGTTCTTAAACGGAGAAGGCTTGTGTTGTCTGCCATGACCACCAAGGGTCTTCTAGAGCCTGGGAATATCTCTTCATTCATTTACTAAGCATCTTTTGAATGCTGACTGTGTACTAGGCATTGCATTGGGCCCCCAAGGGGATAAATGTGAATAAATCATGGGCACTTGCCTTTAAGGAGCTGAAAATCTAGTAAAGGAGAGGGAAATACAGCAAGAAATTGCAATACACTGTAACAAATGCACTGAAGAAATATGTTCTTCTAATATAAGATGCTTTGGGAACATAGATTTAAAAGCTGCCAAGTCTGCAGGCTGAGCATATCTGTTTTTGAATATGGTAAAAGGATTTGGGATCTTTCATAAGAAAAACACTTTCATACAATGTTATTAATATAATTAATAGTAATAAAAGAAACAGCAGTTGTAATTATTTTATTAGTATTGACTTGAATTGTTGGTGAAACACTGTATTCTAAAATTTGGCCACGAAGATATTGAAACTTCAAATTTAATAAGTTCTTAATGTAAAAGTTGTCTTAAAATTTTGAATTTGTTCAGGGGAACTCAAAACAGTTTAAACTTTGAAAACATACAAAGGAATTTATTTCAGCACCTTGAAAAAAATGAGATTGAGACAAAGAAAGAAGAAACAAAATACAGAAACTTGCTGCTCTTGATCCAGAGGACATGAAAAGAGTCAGGACAGGGTCACAGTGCTCTGTAGATAAGGGACAGCTTATGGACTTACCCCATCCCAACTGCCTCTCCAAGAGCCAGTCTGAAGAGAAGACAAAGGGCAGGAATAGAAAAAAGGAGTGGAAAGCATGCCAGATTCCATGAACTGGGATAAATTTCTCAGAGTTGTAAGATGGCCTTACTTCTAGAGTCATGTCATAGGTCAGCCAATGACAGCATAAAACCATCAAAGCAGAAGAAGTTAGAGGTGGCTGTTAAATAAGCAAAGATATCATGATTTGTCATATCAAGGTCTAATACATCAGTAGAGGCAGAGTCAATGAACTTCTGAACTGAATTTTCCGGTATCTTGTCCCTTTTCTTTAGAGAGTTGGAGTTTTTAAAGGCATCCGTCACTGTGCTGTTTTGGCATTGTAATATTGTTTTTCTGAGTTAAGGGAAGCATGGCAGAGTCTGTATTTCCAATCATATGTTAAATAAATAATTTTTAAATCATATGTATATTAAAATAACATCAAAACAACTGTTCCAAGGAGTACTACACAAAAGCTGGACTCAGAAGAACACTGGTAGTCAGAAACATGTTTGTCATCACCCAGCTCGATGACCTTGAGAGTTGCTGTAACAATACTTTTCCTTAGTTTCCTCAATTGTAAAATATAGGGCTTCAATTAAATTAATATTTCCTAAATACAAGCTCTTGGGAGAGTTGCACATGGGTATTTTAAAAGAATTTCCCAAGACACATTCCTGGATATTTGGAATGAGTGCTAAGATTCTATGTAAGTTAAGGTCCCACAAAAAGAAGGATATGCAGCTAGTTTGGAAAACCATGAGGTTCTTTTCCCCTTTGTCAAATAGTTCAATGAGATGGACAGCTATGAAAAAGGATCTAGAAAGAAATAGGTAAATTAATTTTTTCAGAAATGTAAAGTCTGCATTATGGCACAAAGTACAATGTTCTAAAAGAGAAGCAAACAACTCACTTAGATTGTCTGACCTTACTACTAAGCAAAATTATCTTAACTTAATCACAAATAGATAATTCCCTAGTTATTAGTATTAAAGATTATATGTATGCTTATATGTATATATTATATATATATATATATGTGTGTGTGTGTGTTACTTTCAATGAGGTACTCATAGATAAAATATTAACTTTTCTCAGTCACAATTAAAACAAAGGGCAAACCCTACAATTGAGAGCAAGGCAATTAAGCTGGAATTTATGATGATAAAGATAGTGTTTTAAAGAGCCAAAGGCATTCCCAACCAATGAAGCAGATGCCTTGATCAGCATAGTTAAGAAAGAAAATTGAATTCTTTGAAAACAATTTGGAAAGAAATTTGGAAACCATATCCAAACAATGCTCTGGGACTGACATTTCAAAATGTATTTGCTCTTTATTCTAATCACTTTGATTCTCTCATCAAAGCGAAGGCATGACATATGGAACAGAAGATATTCAGTGAGATGAAGGAGTCGTCAGATGCAAATGGTTGGAAAAGGCCCAGAGATTACAATCTGGCTCACCTTACACATCCAGCCTCAGCTCCCTAAAGACTTATAAGAGCTGTCATTCATGGACAGTCTGTGGAAGAGCAGGCACTGTATAGCTTGCTACAATTCTCAGAGGAACTTTAGGGAGACAATGCCCAGAAAGATGAACTATTTTACACATGAGTTCAGACTTGCTAAGAGACAGAGGTGAGATTCGAACTCAGTTCACTCAGTTCTCTCACTTCCTGCTGCTTTTGAATTCAATCCCTTCTGAACATAATTCTAGTACTATCTCTGTCCTGTTGACACAGAGAAATATTAGTGTGTTCAGTGTTTTTGCTGCATATTTCAGGGATTTGCAGATGAAATTTCCCTGGAACAGCATAACACCAATAAAAGACAGTTATTGATGGATTGCTCTTTCCTTCCTGTTGTTATTGGTACTGTTACTGTTTGTTTTCTGATACCAATATAGTTCCCATTGTATCTGATTATCTATTCCTTATGAGACATCTGGCCAGGTCAGAAAATAGGTATAGAATGCAATCTCTCTAAAACCTTACCATCTCTGCAGACCTTAAGTCAATGTTTAAAATCTTACACACATAGTTGGCCCATCAAATTGATCAGACAAGAGCTCCTTGTGTATGAAACGGCATTTGTGCACTGAAAACATAAATAACTGATAATGAATTGTTTGACCTCTACAGTGAACTCCTAATGTGTTTATGAATGGCCCAGGCTAAGATTGCTGAAAGCAAAAAGTTACTTAGAGGAGATGGAATCAACGGATTACTTGTGTCTTCATGTCAACAGCTTCTTTTCTAGGAGGGGAAACAAACCACATTAAACGGATCATTGATCCCACACAATGTGAATCAAAACCAGAAAAAAATGCAGTGATCAGACATAGCATTAATCAAGAACTAATAAGGCAGCCATAGTTGAAGTTTGGGATTTGCTGGCAGAGCTCCTGAGCCAAATCTACATTTCTGGCCCCAGTACACTAATTGAATCCTTATGCCGGAGCCCCTGCACCCCGATTTTCCTCATTCCCTCTTCCTGCCAGCCTCCACTAATTCATCCTTTATCCCTACTAAAAAAGGATTACAATGAGCACTGAGAGCCTCACGGAGGAGTTAGTTGGTTGCAAGTGTCTTGCAAACTGAGTCTGCTTAGGTGAAGCCTCCAGCCTTGCCTAGGGCTTGTGCTGGGTTGCAGGAAGGCACTTCCTTAGGGTGCAATATCCAGGTACATCCTGGGCATCTGGGGAGTGGAAGAGCCCTGGGGTGAGGCTTCCTGGTCTTGGTGCATCCTTGGCACCAAGCCTTGGGAGACCAGTGGCAGATAGAGAGCACTGCCAGCTCCTGGGCGGGACTGCAGAACTCACCACCAGAGAAACCTGAGCCCCCCGTCTCTGATGCTATTTCCTTTTATTTCCGTGCAGCTACTTAATGAGATCTTTCATGCATAAAATTAATTTTTACCCTCTTCTATCAGTTTTACCACTAAAGGATTTACTTGCAATTTTGTCAGATTTTATTTATACGTGCCATAAAGGGGACCCAAATAATAATGAAGGTTTTCATGGGTAATGATGGGAGATACAAAGGGAAGCTGGGAGCAGGCATCCGTCCAGGCCCCCTCTGATGCCAAGATGCATAATGCAGGAAGGCCCCCGCCACAGACACACACGAAGCCCTCTCTGCCCAAAGCCATACCTCCTGTCAGATCCTCATTTGTTGCTGGGGAAAGGAGGAGGAGCAGGTCTATTAATAAACGGTGCAAATAATTAGGCTTTATGGGAATTTGGTTGTTTTTCTACACACTAGATTTACTCTCCAGCTCTTCTCAAATGTGTCCTATGCCTGCTCTGCAGCCAGCAGACTGCTGCAGTGATTGCCCACTCGAACGCTGTGGGGCTGGATGGGAGCAGAGCTGGACAGCGTGCTCCTGGTAATAAAGCCCCAGTTGACTGAACGTCCACTAGGGTTGGGCTGTGTGCCAGGCACTGGGAGGATTTCACCTAATCTTCAAAATAGCGGCTAGGGTCACTATTGTCATTCCAACTTAAAAGTAAGGAAGCTAAGGCTATAGAGATTCCACAGCTTCCTGTGGTCACATGCCAGTCATTTTGGATATTGCCCCTTCAGCACTTGGGGTAAAATAAGTCACTCCCTTATCACCATTTTAATTCATGAGCCCTCCTCTTCCAGGCAAGAAAGGGCATTCCAGAGTATTTAGAACCAGGACTAGACTGGACACAAGAGACCTGACTTCTAGTTCTGCTCCTGGTTTTATCACTAAGTGCCAGATGACCTTGGGCAGATCTCATTTCTCTAGTTGTCATGTTGTTCTTTTAAAAAATGGGATTATGATCAAGGAACCTGTACAATTCTGACATTTTAATTTGACACACTCTCCACATAGCTCACAGCACAGTGTGTGCACAGTGCCTGAGTGAGCTCACAGACAGGAACCCCGCTCATCTTTCATAGCTAAAATACTGGGAGCTCTGCCACTGCACGACCACACAGGGTTGGTCTCCGGATTTCCAAAGCTGTGAGTGACTGCCAAGCTGCCTGGAACAGCAGACTTTTTTCTCAGTCCCCTTCCTCGTGCCAACATTAGAGATGAAGAATCACAGAGTTGGCCAAAATCAAAGCTGTATGAGATGGTTGAGGGCTAAAAGTGGTAATGAAGAGATGGGTACTGTTTAGCCCTTTCCATAATGGAGACCTTGCTGTGGAGACACATAGGGTTAGATGGAGACTTTATCTTCAGAAAAAAATGGACACTATTAACATCTCAGATTTCCAACAAGGAAAGGATGATATCACTGATATCTTAAGGTAGATCTTTTGGAAAATATGTGGTGCTTGTTCCATGTCATGGGTTCTGTGTCTTTGGCACTAAGACAGAAGTACCAGAACCACACATTTATCCATTTAACAACCACCTACTGGGATTCTGCTATGCTCTAAGCTTCATGGTAGGCATCAAGGATAAAAAGTAATGGAAGAAACAGAGATTTTCTTAAAAGTGCTCACAATCTGATGGTGAGAATAAGCAATTGCAGTACAATCAGGGGGTGAGCAAAACAGGGTGTCTAGAGAATGGTCAGCTTGCTAAAAGGAATAGGCCAGAGGGAAAGGCATCTACTGAGTTAAGACAGGAAGAAATCATTTCCAAAACAGTACATGTTTGAGCTGACTCTTGAAGAATGAATAGAAATTAGTCAGGCAGGTGAGTGAGGGGAAGGTTTTCCAGTAGGGAAAGGGGTAGCCGACTCTTCATCAGTCATGCTATGTCTATGTGAGAAAGTGTTTCAACATAGCCAGGACATTCTTCCCTCAGAGGGGTTTCAGTAATCACCATGTGTGATATGTAGGCCTCCAGTGTATGGGGTGTCCCTTTCTAAATGCACCTCTTTCTCCTTTCTTTTCTAGGACACTGTGAAATCTTTCTAACAATGTAACTATGACTATCCTTCATTGAGAAAGAGATCCTACATTTCTAAAAAGTAGAGAGGAAGAAAGGTGAGAGGCACAGGAGAAACTGAAATCTAAAAAATCCTCAGTCACATGAGTCAGATGCTCCACGGAGCGAGGGCCCAGGCTCAAAAAAGCCAAGTACTGGTGTCCCAAAGAAAAACTCAGCGGTGAAAAAGAGTGAAGAAGGAGTATACTAAAGGCTGCAACATTCCCTCAGCAACTTAGTCTAGACATTGAGTCAACAGAAACAGAAAGTTATAGGAAACATAGAAAAGGCATCTTGGATCTCTTTTTGTTAAGAAATAAGTATAAAAAATAATCATTTGTTATGAGGTAGTGAATAAACCTCAGTATAACCAAGAACAAGGAGTGCCTTCCATATATCATGTGAGACGATAAAGAAAACTGAATCTGACTTGAAGCCTCGCACATCCTGTGTCTGATTAGAGACAGTCCCAGAGATGAGGAGGATTAGAGAAGGTGAATGACTTTCCCCTTTCAAGTTCCTGCTCAGTCACAAAATGTTTTTGTGCAGTTGGGGAAAAGGTGAGGAAGTGCAGTGGATTGTCTCAATTAGCAATCAATGCCATAAAGCTTGAAGAAGTATTTCATAGCACCATTAACAAATAGCATCTTTGTTTTCCCTTCCATGAGCTGTTACTGCAAAAGTAGAAGCAGGGGTAATGAAATGAGGTGGAGGTCAGGGAAAGGAAAAAGGCTTTTTGAAAATAAGAATAACAAAGCATTGAGTAATTTCTTATGACTCACATGCAGAGAGAAAATGTTTTCACAGAAAAAAAGCCAGAGGAGGGCCTCATGGGGAGTATTGTGAGCTTTTCTTTTGCAATCCCATTATTGCTTTAATAGTTTTTTTCTGATTACTGAGTGATGGAGGTCCTTTGTATAATATTTAGAAAGTACATAAAAACATGCAAAAGAAAATAAAAATCATCCACTACCTTAAGGAAAAATATCATTAACATTTTAACTCTTACTGATCAAAAAACTTTTAAGAAAAAATAAAGAGTTGGCAAAATCTATGAGTGTTCAAACAGCTAAGGTGGCTAAGTGCAAGCCATGTAAAACCTGTGAACCTGGGTTCACAGCCCAGACTGGGACTAAAAAATAAAACAATGAGAACTCTGAACTGTAGATAGCAAATAATTTAGACACAAAAGGCATCAGTTCTATGAATTAACAGCTATTAAAACACATATATGCTTGCCAGAAACTTTATTATTAAAAGTAATAGAGTGTCACTTGCATAAAAATGTCAACATTGCTTCATGATTAAGTCTACCACAATCCATTCCTGAGTCTCATTCTCTCTCCTTTATTCCATCCATTATTATTTTCTTTTGGATAGTCAGATGTTGACAAAAAAAGCACACTGACTTGGTAGGACTCCGAAGTAGGCTGGATCTGAAGGAAGAAATAAGGGTAAGTTCCAGGAATGATTTTTGGGTCATCAAAATACAAATAAATATTCACTGCATTCCCCTGAAAACATGCAGAAATGAGCAGAAAAAGGAGGTCGCCCTTTTGAATTTTAATAGAAGAGATTCTCTGTCGTTGGCTTCCACAATCCCTTCTTACATGCAAGTAGAGGATGCTATGCCTTTTGATGCAGAGGTTACACACTCCACTTCCCAAAATGGTCCTCACCTGGCAACATAGATTTTTCACGTGACTGTGGACCAGACCATGCATAACCCTTCCCACTCTTATGAGTCCACTGGATCAGACCAAGCCCAGGTCTCGACCTATGCAAAATTCAGAGATGTGTTGCCCTTGCTTATCCCCACTGGCTGCCACAAATTCTAACCAGCTCTGCTGCATCAGATACCATCTGATATCTCAGAATTTCCCCACAGAGATATTACTGTAATCTAGTGAAAAATTAGGAAGCTGCAGTGACTCTCGAGTTCCTAGGGAGAGATCAGAACAATTGTTTTTAGGAAAAAATTTGCTATCAAACACTTTACTATCCAAAGATTATATTTATAATCTGAATTCCCTAGTAGGAAGTTTGTAAGGAGACTCAACAATGTAGCATAAAAGATAACCAAGAAGGTCAAGAGATTCTCATTTCTGAGGGCATGGAGTTTACATGTTTCTGGTAAAATGCATCAGCCTCTGGCACAGGGAAATTAGAGAACATTTATTCAATTTCCAGCGGAGTGAGAGAAAATGTTTCTTATCTTTTCAAGATAAACAAAGTGATCTTTAGTTAAAAGATATGCACATTATTGATGTTAATTATATAACATATCATAGAGTTAAACATTTTACTGTTGAACAATATGGTTTTGAATTGTGAGTCCGCTTTCTATATGGGTTTTCTTGTAAACATGCATTGTAAACATATAGTATCAAATCCAGAATTATAAATGTATTTTCTCTTCCTTATGATTTTTAATAACATTTTCTTTTCTCTAGCTTACTTTATTGTAAGAATATAATCTGTAATACATATGCAAAATATGTGTTGACTATGTTATCAGTAATAATTGTGTTCAGAGCAAGACATTAATTTTGTTTGAGAGAGTCAAGAGTTATACTCAGATTCTCAACTTGCAGAGATCAGCAACTTTAACCTCTATATTGTTCAAGGATCCACTGTGTGCGTGCATGTGTGTATACACATGTATGTGTGCATGTGTGTGCGTGCATGAGTGTGTGTGTGTGCCGTTGTGTGTGTTGCAAGTCAGTTACCATGAACATTCTCAAGTAATTAATATGCCACTCTGCTGAAGGATGTCTCTCACTTAATTTGCTCATTTGTTAATTAATTCACTAATTCATATATATCTTATTTATCTTACATATCTTATATATACCTATTCATTCATTCAACAGATATTTACTGATCATTAGACATAAGCAGCATAATGCTAGTTACCAAAATCAGAGAAAGCCCCTTTCTTAAACTTAAATTTTAATAGAGAAAACTAGTGTGTTTTAATGACAATAATAGCAACTAATACTAATTGTTTACTGTCTATAAGGTATTCAAGTGTTTTATTTCCTTTAACTCATTTCATCCTAATAATATACCTATGAGGTGCACAATTTTATTATCACCCTATTAGAGCTGAGGAAATCTAGACAAAGAAATTAATTTGCTCAAGATCATCCAGATAGAATAGGAGCAAATCTATTGTGTTTATCTCTAAAGCCTTGTTCTTGCTAGTCTGCAGTGTGAAATAAGTTCTCTAGGCACAGAAGGAGGCATCATTAATTCCCAGATCAATGCCTAGACTATATATCTAAGCTGAAGATGAGAATTCTAGGCAGTAGAGTCACAAATATGGGCAGTAATCATAGGAGGTTTAACTCCCACAATACAGTTGAGGGTGAATCCAGGCTTGGGAGAATGTGGGGGAGATAAAAAGGCATGATTCAATGCTTAATATTGGGACAGATGTGTCCAGAAATGACTGACTCAGAGTTCTGCTTGACGAGGGAATGAATCTGAACTGTTTGGCCAACCAACAGGTAATATGTTTAAGAAGAAAGCAAGTTTATTCAAGAAGAAGCTTTCTTCCAAGTCATTGAGAAGGATTTGAAATATTCAGCAGAGTGAGTCCGAAGAATGAACCAGACATACACCACGTTTTATTGAGCACTCAACCCAAACGGCATTATCTTGCTTGATTGCTTGCTTCTTGAAGTCATAGGTCTTAAAGAATTAAAATAGGTTTTTACAGTATTGAATTTTCTAATCCAGAAACCCAGTTCAGGAATTTCAAAGAAAACCCAGATAATTCATGGCTGGGCATTTGAGATATCAGGTAAAACTAATATTTTCTACAAAGTTTCCTTGGTTTTCCAGTGTATTGGGGGCTGGCTTCTGCCATTTCTTTCTCTTTTGTAGAAAACACCCTATCATGGCTTAATTCTTCATAGCCTTTCTTCTAATTTTTTTTATTTCAGAACCTTAAAAGATCATCAGTCTACCTGTTTTACTTTCAGTAAAATGCAAATAGTATATATATTTAGAATAACTCAGTAAATAATTTATAACTTGAGCAGTAAATTATTTATTTACTCTAGGCATACATATTTAGAATATGAACATAAATATTTTATGGTTTGTGGCACTGTTAACAAAAAAATTAAATTAGCCTGCTCACAGCTCTGGTTTGTACTGTGTCTATCCTCTACATCATCAATGACCTGGGAGCAATCACACACCGTTTTACACTTCATAAGCTATGGCACTTGCAGAATTCCAAAATATTCAGTCTTTGAAAACCGTTTTAGTCTCTCCTTCTTTATACACCACCTTTGAGCTCTCACTTACTCCTTTTCTTCTTCTTTGAACTTAACCAATTAACATATTCTTATTGAGCACTGACCATATTTCATACTTTCTTAGATACATGAATACCAGAGGAATATTAACTTTGAACTTTATGAGTTTGCATTCTGCCTATAGTTCTGTCTAGGTTATATGTATATAGTCTGTAAACAGAACAACGAAATAAGATGACACTATACACAATTGCTGTGAATATTTTTGAAAAGTGATAGAATGTGACAAACTACATGGATCCTCTTTGGTTATGGTGGAAATTAATAAAAACTCAATTACAGCATATATGGGGAAGAATTTGTGACCTCTGGACAAAATGACTTCTGAACTTTGAAGCTACTTCAGAATCCTTTGTGTAATCATGCCTCAACTGCTAGCGAATGGAATGATCATGCTCACCCAGTACATCACGCTATAGAAAATCTGGAGAGAGAAAAAATTATAATGATTGCAGAACCAGGAGTAGACTCTTTTGGTATTAAATATTTGGGATATTTAGAAACAGGAAAAACATGAACTCATGTAAAACTATAGCAACTAGGGAAAATTTAAATATGTTTATTTACTAAATCCAAAAAATATTAGGAAAGCTTTATAAAGACTCTCCTTTTGAAACTCAGGTAAGGTAAATATCGGGATAATACAGATGCCATTTCCTGAGCAGCTGGAGCACTCCAGATGTTTGTCATACACTGATACAATCCTCACAATAGTCTTACAAAGTAACTGCTAGTACTACAATCTTAAAGTTGGGAAATTGAGGCTCAGATTTTTTAAAAATACCTCAAAAAGTTGAGAATCAGTCAAGTTTCCGATTCCAGTAGGTGGATAAATTTTATAATATTCACTTGTTTTTTAAAATAGTGAGGCATCTGCCTTTGATGAGTGGAAATGCCCTTATATGTTCATTGTTTTAAACTTAAACTTAAAACTTCTTTATTCTTACAGATGTATTTTGCTTGATCTTTCAGTTCCTGTGAGGGATACATCAAATAACTCAATATGAGAAATGTATTTCTCTTAAAGTTCTAGCACTTATGTCTTAAAAATATGAAACTTCATTTTAATACAGATACAGAATTTTTGGTGAGTTACATCTTGTATCATCATGAAGTGACATTTTTATCCCTATTAATGACTTTTCCACTACCAGCTATCTTAATCAAAATTAATATGATTACCTCAACTGCCTTTTATTAGTGTGTTTATATTATACTGAGTTATTTTAGAAAAATGGTAGGAAATCATTCCCACTATTTAGCTCACCATTTTGCAAATTCAGAATTCTGATTTTACTTATTTGTATTGTATTGTGGTCTTTAGACTACTGTTCATTAGTGTTTTTCTGATGTTTTCTTTCCAATATTTAATATTTTCTCAGTAAAGATGTTATAGAATCTTTTCTGTCTT
Organism: Solenodon paradoxus; assembly: GCA_004363575.1. Classification (NCBI taxonomy): domain Eukaryota; kingdom Metazoa; phylum Chordata; class Mammalia; order Eulipotyphla; family Solenodontidae; genus Solenodon; species Solenodon paradoxus. The sequence continues at coordinate 169,189 of RJWH01000084.1, read as the reverse complement.
GGTTATTTTTATCTTCAACTAGACTCTGAGGTTAGTGTAGTAAGAAATGTGCCCAATATCTGCAAACATACGTATACCAGCACAATACAATCTGTTTCTTCATTTCAATGATTGAAGAACTTCTTGTGTGTATTTTCTTTAAGGACACTTCAGGAGTTTTCTCTCTGATAAACTTTATATATATATATATATTATATATATATGTGTATATATATAATATATATTCCTAAATTTAGTAGACTTCTGATTATTTCTAAGAAGTAAGTCCTTGGTGTTAAAAACAAAAACAAAATCTTGAGCCAAGCAAAGAGATCCAGGAAAAGAACTAAGCAAAAGAGCTATTTAATTCCCCCAAAAAGAGATTTTTCATTCTCTACTTTCACTCTTTGCTTCCCATGCTGGCCTTGCTAAAGAGATCTCCTTCCCAACCAGAATTGGAACTTGGCATTGCCAACACTTTCCAGCATGAAGAGCTTGAGTCATTATGTCGCACCTCCCTATTCTTTAACACAATTTGATCCCTTAGATATTCCATATTTAGTTTCTATATGAGATTAAAATATAGCAGCCTCACTAGGATATTGAAGGAATTTATGAATAAATAACAAAATTTCTGGAAGTAGCAGAGAACAAATTACAAATGGCTCGGAATAAATTTTGAGCTCTCAGAATCACTCCTGATACCTTTCTAAGGGTTAGATTCCTGAGACTTCAAATCTAAAATTCACTTATAAGATGAATTCATGCCAGGTAACTGAGCATGTATAATGCACAGACATATACATCCATTCCAGTGTATGCCCAGCAACACATTTCTTTGTACACACCTCAGCAACAATAGCAAACACTGGTGGGTGATGTAATTATGCACTATCACTGAAGCATTAAGAATACAAGGAAAATTCTGTTGAACTCTGGAAAGAAATATCTTAGGCCCTCCATAGGACCAATTTTTCTTAAAATTGATCTAATTTTTACAGGGCAACAGGAATCTGTTGTAACTTTGTTAATAAAATTAATGAAAACACAGTACCTGTTTTATCTAGAAAGAATTAAGGTGATTTGGAAAGAAGAAATGTTTATTACAATGTTATTTGCAATAGCTAAAAGCTCGAAACAACATGTTCCCATTGATGTGGATAATAAAAGGTAGTATATATACTGAGTATACATACATACATATGTGTGTATATATATATATATATATATATATGAATACTGATCAGCTAACATGGATGGAACTAGAGGGAATTTTGCTTAGTTAGATAAGCTAGACAAACATGATATAATATCAGTTAGACATTATATATAGAAAAACCTAGCAAACAAATGACCCAAATCAAACAAAAATGTATTTTGGTCTATAGAGTAAAATTTGGAATTACAAGAAGGAAAAAGGAGGGAGGTGGTGAAATTAGGTAATAAAGATCAATTATATGGTGAAGAAAGGACTGTTGAACTGGTACTAAACTTGAGGTTTTATATGAAGATGTCGACATACAATGATGCATGACTTAAACCTATACAATGCTATAATGGAATGTTCCTTCAATAAAATTAATTAAAAACATTTTAGGGAGGTTTAAACACAACATGGATTTCAACTATGGAGACAAAATCTAAACTTGGGAAAAAAATGAGATGCGTTTGACAATTGAGAGTATCAGTGATTCTGTTTTCTTTATTTTTTGGTTTACATTCATCTTAATAGGAATAATTTTCAAGAAAAAAAAAAAGAAAGCAATTGTCTGTTATTCCCCATGGATCCAGACAAAAGAAAACAGATTTTTATACTGACCACCTAAAAGGGAACAATTTTCAATTGCATCATGTTTTAGAATGACTTGTTTCCAAACTAAGGAATTCAACATGTAGTCTCTTAATGGATGGATTCCATATATTATGATTGCATACAATTATCTCAGTGGGTAGAGACTGAAAATTCTGTCATCCACAGAGAGAAAGGGGGAACGAGGCTGCCATCTTGGGAAACTTCTGATTACAAAATTAATCTAGATTAAAAAGATAAAAAGAACTCTTACAATGACATAGAAGAAAGTTTCTGAATGGACTATTTATTAATTAACTGGAACTTGGTACTCCTTTTAGCCAAAATGTTCATCAAACTTAAAAGTAATTATGTATTTAGAATAAAGAACTACGAGTTAGAATTCACAGAGTTGAAAAGTTATTTTCTCACTAAAATAAAGTGGCATAAAAGAGTTAATATTCCTGAGCAAAGTTTTGCCACTCAGCTTTGTGAAAATTGCCATTACTATTCTATTTTGTGAACTCCATATAGAACCTTAATAGGATGAAATTTTCTAACGTGCATATAAATCAAAATCACAGGGACACTAAGCAGCCAATTAAATTAACTTTAACTTAATAGACTGCAATGTGCCATGAAAAGTTCTTTCCTTCATTCTTTATATTTTTATTTTAATTTTTACTGTCTTCAGTCAAAAAGCTTCTGTGTCCCTAATCAGGATCAATGAAGGAATCCATAGTGAAGATTTTCAGAGTTAATGTAAGAAGAATGGCTGAGCCGTTTTAGAAACAGTTACAGGATTACCTTTTGTTTTTTTCCTGGTTTATTTTTCCCTTTGGACATTTACACATGACAAACAGGCATCGGGGATAACATTATTGGTCATATTGCTGCTTTGGAAACAAAATCTTTATGCTTTCTTCAGTTGCCATTTCTTCATTGTTCACAGCAGTGGTTTATATTTTAATGAAAGATCAGAAAAGTCTGTCTTTAAGTCTATGACACAACCCCTATTTTATCTTAACTGTTTTATTTGAAGAGAAGCCATAATTAAAAGGCTCCTGTAATGTGGACAAATCGTGACTACGCTTTACAATTCTACTCTGGATCTTGCAATAAGTGGCTGCAAAATTTACTAGAGTGTATTCTTTAGTCATCATAATAAGATATATTACTTCAAGAAATGACATTTTTCTTAAAAATGAAAATTATGTAGTCAAATTATATAATGCTAGTATTCAAAATTATAATCCTTTGGGAGAGATAAAAATATGTATAAGCAAAAAAAAAAGTCTGTGGGAAGACTTCCTGTGTGTGTGTGTGTGTGTGTGTGTGTGTGTGTTTATAAATGTATATTTGCTTTATGTAAGATTTTGTCCCTGATCATTGACATGCTCTATTCCTATTTTTCTCATTTTTGAAGTGAGGACTAGACACAATGTCTAATGTCTTCTCTAGGTCTATAATGCTATGGTTCCTGTCCAACTGTTTAAACAATGTTTCCATTTTATAGTTCCCTGTTTGGGCTGCATTTTTGAAAATCAGTTTTCCTTATGTAAAATAACATGTCCTTTCCCTCCTTTGATATATTTTCTGCTCCAAGGTTGCTGAAAATGTTTCTTTCCCATGGTCTATACCAGCAGTCTCTTGCTTTGAGCATGGCAGTTGAAAAACAAATGAGAGGAGTTATACAGAGGGTGGCCATGGCAGAGCTAGAAAAAATATTAAATCCACATCAACAGACTGAAGATTCAAAAATAGGTTCTGTCGCAAGCTTGTGTGAGCTACAGAAGTAAATTTAACCCTTATGAGTCATAGCTTCCTTCTTTATAAATTGAGAGGGCTGTTGTGAGAATTGAGATAATGTGAAAGTTCTTTGCAAAGTGTCTGCTACACTGTGGGTGCTTGTCAAACATTCGTTGCATCTAGATCTGACACAGGCACTGTTGATTGAGCACTGGAACAGTGAGTATTGCTCTTAGGCAAGGACTAGGAACATTTGTTAAATTCCTGTGCTGTAAGTGCTGCCTGTTACTGAAGTAACTTTTCACAAGGATTTGCAACAAGAGTCCCATAAAACAACAATCGATTTCCCAGTGAGACTCCCACAGAGACAGAGATCCTCTTTGGAATTTATTGACAGAGAAGATGCAATAAACAGTAGTTAACCAGTCACCTTGTTCAAGGTCATCTGCCATCCTTGAATCTGCCACTTGTATTGAAAAATGGGTAAGTTTTTCTATTTGGAGTATGGGAGAGAGAAGGGCCATAATTCTCATATAGGTTCATAAACTGTGCTAATAGATTGTTCTTTCGATTGGAGAATATGCTGTAATTATCATCTCTCCAAGAACACAGAACTCAGGACAGAAGCCAAAGGAAGGGGACTGTTGCCAAGATTTGATTGATCTGATTATCAGAAATCAGTGACTGTGAATTCCAAATAGGAGTTTTAAACTTAGTCCTGGAATTCCCACTCCTCTGTATTTATTTTTGTTTTGTACCTTAAAGAGAACAACTGTAAAGCAGAAGCTGCCATCACTTGGACAGCTGGGCAAGCCCTTGTCAATGAAGGGGAAATGTGTACATTGACTAGATAAAGTAGTAGCGGGGAGGCTAAGCACAGAGAAGCTGGAGTATTATATTAATTTCCTATGCTGCTGTCAAAAATAACCAAAAACTTCATGGTTTAAAATCACACAAATTTATTATCTTACAGTTCTGGAAATTAGGACTCGAACTTGGGGCTCACTGTGTTAAATACAGTTGTTGGCAGGGCTGGTTCCTCTAAGGACTGCATTTCCGTTTTTCCAGTTCCTTGAGACTTCCTACTTCCCTGAGCTTTGGGCTTCTTTCCATCCTTAAAGCTAATGATGGGCACTTGATTTTTTTCTCATATCACTTCACTTGCCCACTGATTCTCCTCCCTCTTTCACATTAAAGGAATTTGTAATTGCTTTATTCCTACCTGGATCATTCAGAATAATCTCTGTATTTTAAAATAATCTTATTAGCATATTTAATTCAAACTGCAACCTTAATTTCCTCTTACCACACAAGTAATATGGTCACTGATTCCAAGGTTTAGAACGTGCAGCTCTTGGGAGTGGGGGAAGGGAAGCACTATTCTAATAATAAGATGTGCCCTGTTGGTGGGTCAGTGCCTTTTCAAACATGCAGTAGTTTCTGGTAAACCACAGATTTAAAAATGATTCCTGAAGGTTAAGAATGAAAACAAAATACAGAGAAATGTAAACATCTAGAATTATAAGGCAGTTTAGTCTTTCCAGAAAACACAATACTTCATCTCTAATAGTTCTCATCCTTCAATACAATGAATCACTGAATATTTAGAAATATAGTCTAAATGTGATGGCGGGTAAAGATTTGTGAATAAAGATATTCGGTAGAGTGTTGTTGGAAATAAACAAATGTCCAACCTTTGGAGATACTTTAAACATATCATGGGACAATACTTACGATTTCATATTATATAACCATACAGCACCATTTTTAAAAAATAAAACATATTCCCTGGTCTGATTTAAATAATGTTAATTCTCTACATATTTCTCTATGATTTCTCTTGCCTTGATCCACTATTCATAACTTAAAAAATATATTGAGTAACTTCCAAATGTCAGTCTGTTTGAGGTGACAGAATACAGTACCAAATATTCTGTTCCACGTTTTCTGTGGCACTTACAGCTGAATACTAAGCTAAGACACCATACAGTAAGCAAAGTATGTAGACTATTTAGAAAAAAATAGTGGAAGATGCTTGAGGGACACGCGGAATGAGACCTGTCTACTAAAATTATACATGTCTCAACCTGTAACCCTATTCTGATACCAGGGCTGAATCACTCCACCTTTCTTTTTTAAGGAGGAAATACACTGCTTTTTATATAATTCTTTCACTTATCCATGGCTCTCATACAAGTATAAAAGCTATAAGAACTAAGACCACCACTTGGGAACACATGTCTTTCTTTCATTAGTTGGTTGAAGAAGGGCCATCAGCCTCTCAGTCTGTGAAGGAGACTGTTGAGAAACTCTAAAGGGGAAAAGGAAAAAGATAGGAAGCATACCAGAGGAACAGCTGCCAATGAAAAATGTAACATTCTCAAGCATGATAGGGCTTCCCTGGCAGACCCAAGGGTCTGTTGGATGAATTGGTGATTTTGAATCTACAATTGTCCTAAAGCATCACTTTTGTCTCCTTTGTTCTTTATTCCATTTTATGACCCCTGACCTTTTGAATTTGTCAGCAGCTTTCAATAAATAGTATCTCATTATCTGTTATACAGCCTGCAGTCCACATTAAAACATCTCTGGTACAAGATAGAATAAAACAATTAAAATTGAAAACAGTGAGACTGTTTCCATAGCATCAATGTGTTATTAACAGTCAGAAATTTGCTCCTTGTTTTTCAATCTTTGCTTCTGCTTCCATCTGTATCTAAAGCAGAAGGGTATCCATTTTTCTCTGAGGTGTGGAATTTTGCTTTAGTAATCTTCCCTGTACCCTTGACTTCTTTATGAATTTTCTGGTTCAGAGGAATGGCAAAATATAGACATCTCTTCATCTTTTGTAGAAAGACTGAGATTAGAGTTGCCTGTCTTTTCCTGTGTACTTAGTATCTAAATGTCACAGTATTTGGCATTGCACAAGCTTTTAATAAATGTCAGCTTATTTTTCTTCACGCTTTTAAAACAGAAAGAGGAGACACTTCCATGAGATCAGTGGATGAAATGATTACCATGAGCTGACCCCAGCAATGGCAGAACACTGGAATTTTTCTCCTAAGATCTACAGAGTCCATCTTTAGTCCTTCATATAGGGGGAATCCCTTGGAGCACACCACCTCCAATGTCTCTTCTTCTCTCCTCTAATGCATTTGAAAGAGTTCTAAAAGTGTAGAAACAATGTGTATTGTGTAATATTTAGTTAAAAAGGAGATAAATCAAATGGAAAACACGTTATCAACAGGAGCACCACTGGTAAAGATCTCAAAATTATTAATAAATTTTTCTATATTTGTCTTCTCAATATATACTGTGATCTAACCAACATCTTAAAATTTCTTTAAATTTTCCCCAAAGGATTCATACACACAAAAAGAATTAGAGAAGTAAGAAGAAGGCATAGCACACTGATCATTTATAGACAAATTCAGGGTATTTTGATCTGATCCTAAGAACAATGAAAAATTGTTGAAATATTTACTCAGTATGACATTTGATATGTATTTTGAATGATCACTCTGAAGACCTGTGGATATTTTAGATTTTGGAGCTAAAATGAACCAACAAAGAGGCTATGATGTAACCCAGTTACACTAAAATGACAACTTAGACAATAGTGGTGGTGACTGAGAATGAGACAGTCTTGATATCTTAAAACAATAAAATTAACAGAAGTTGATTATGGGTTGGGGATGAAAAATGGGGAAATGGAAATGTCTAAGATGATTTCCAGGTGTTTGGCTTGCTAATTATATAGATTATGTGCCAGCACATTCACAAATCCATTAAGGGTTCAGTAAAGCAAAGACTTCACAATGAGTTGAATCCACCATTCTTGGAGCAAAACAGGAATTCTAAATATGTTGTTGTTACATATATATATAATGAATTTTCAATTATTCTGTATATGAATACATGCTTAGGTGTGTGTATATGTGTAGGTTTGGATATATGCATACATGTGTATATTATTAATGTACATACTTTGGGGTCTAAATAGGATTTTAGTAATATGTTGATAGTTGATAAATGATGTTGGCATTTTAAGTAATTCTATTTTCTTTTTTATTTATATTTTATTTTCTAGAATTTCCATATGAAATTGGAATTATTTTTAGGGTTAAAAATGCAACAAAATATATAAGATTATTTTTAAAGACAAGATGACTCCTCCATGATCATCTGTCTACATTTTTATACTTCATTCCTTGATGATTATGAGATATTTAGGTATGTTTAAGATTTTCAGAGTTCTAGTAAATGTTATCAAAGATGTAATCCTGCATATGTTTATTTTATTGCTACTGTAAACATGTAAAAAACTGTTATAATCTTAGAAGCTTACATAGTGCAAATGTACTCTTACAGTCTAGAAGTTAGCAATTCAAAACGTGTTTCTTTCTGGAAACTCTAAGATAGAATCCATTTTCTTTTCTTTTCTAGACTTTAGAGGTCATATGCATTCCTCTGGCCCTGACTCCCTCACTCCATTTTCAAAACTAGCTACATTGAATCTCTCTCACTCCAATATTGTCACAACTCTTTGACCCAGTGAGCAAAGTTTTTTTTTTTTTTCAGAACTTAAATGACTAGATTGAGTGTACTCGGTTAATTCAGGATAATCTCCCTATCTCCCCAAAGTCCTTGACCTTATAATATTTACAGTGTACTTTTGCCTTGAAGAATAACATATTCACAGAGTTTGGAGATGAGGACACAGAAGTTTTGAGAGACACTACCATAATTTTGAAGAAATAAATCCTTTCTAATAACATTTTATTTTTTACTCACTTGGCTGCTTCTTAGTTTCTCTGTAATTCTTTAATATTGGACTTGTGATATTCAGGTAAAATAAATAGAATTACATAAAATGAGGAAAACTTTTTTTAAATCCTAATAGCCCAACTCAAATTGTTTAACTTCCATCCTTATTTCTTCCTTCCAATGTATTAACTGACTCAAGTATTTATCTTCTGAGAATGATACATTTTATTAATCATATCAGGTAATTTATTGCTCTGAAGTATTTCTTTTCCATTTTGATTTTTTCTAAATTGGCAAGTATTATCAGATGATACAAGAAAATACCAAATGTGGGAGAATTCAAAGTATAGAAATCTGAGACTCCAATTTCTAGTGTTTCAGAAAAGAGAGCTTTGTGTATGTATTATGAATGAATGAATACATAAATAAAAAAATGCATTAAGTCAGCATATCTTGAGTAGAAATTGGAAGCTGTCTCAACATTTGTCTGAGAAAAGGCTGAGGGGAGATGGAAAGGCTTCTAGCAAAGGGTCATTTTTCTATAATCCTTTATAAATGGGCTAAAATGAACCTTTCGGAGGTGGTGAGCTGGACCATTAAGAACCACTTCTGCCTGTACAATTGGATTTTCAATCTGATTGCAATCATTTTATCAGCATGCCAATGACACAGATGCTGCCAAAGTCAATCTCTTTGCTGTCTTTTTCTGTGTCACAGGGCAGATTTCTCTGTAATTAGTCCCACAATTGGCCAGCACCTCCTTTTACAGCTTTGGTATTTTTCAATATAAATTTAGAAAAATCAAAACTTCCCCTCATTCCTTTATTTTCCCATTTGTAAAATGGTATGACCATTTCCTGCTCTCTGATGTAATTGTATCTGCTCTGTCTACAAGCCAGTCTCCTAATGAGGCAGCTGGTTCAGTCTCCCCTATAAACAGTGTTAGGAAAGCTTCCTAACAAACTAGTGTTCAAATCTTATCCTTAATTATTTCAAGGAGGCTGCAGCAGTGTAGTAAGAAGAACCACCTACCCTACTAATAAGCCAAGCAGAGAAGGTCAGATTTTCTAGTCCCTGAATAATATTAGAGCCATTTCCAATTGAGTGTGCTCTTCAGGAATGAGTCTTATCTCATTTCCTTTAAAATTCCTGATTTATAATGGCAAGGTGACACCTTTCTCTCTCTATCTCCTTCTCAAAACAACTCTCCATGCAGATGTTAAATCCTGAAAGGCAGCTGCTTCCAGCAGCCCCAAGATGCAGAACATATGGAATACAGTGAAATGGGAAGAACGGGAAGAGTGTCAAGCACCCTTACTTGTTCCTTTACCTCATGTTTTACCACCTCAGATGCTGGTTTGATTATGACTTAGGTCCTGATAAGTGAGTTCCAATTAAATACAGATGCTTGTCTTCTTAGTATGCTAGGCTAATCGGGAAGACCAAAAATAAGCTGCTGAAATTTAATAGGATTGTATGCAAAGTCTTCAAGTCAAAAAATGAATTTCACATATACAAATTTCCATGATCTTTCAATTTCCCCTTCCACCCACTCTACTACTCTTGTAGTTTTCCATGAGGTGGTAAATATTACATCATAATCTCACTGAGTTTAAAATCTAGGAATCATAAGCTGTACCCCTCTATTTCTCATTACTCACATTGAACTCACCAGCAGGTCCTTTTGGTTATACCTAAAAATATGCCTCAAATGCATTCTATTTTTTAAAGTAACAGGGAATGGAAAACATTGAGAAATTCAGTTGATTCAGTTGACTTTTTCTGTAGATCTTGGCTGATGTGATGATATGAAAAACTCTTACTACCTCATGGCAATGGGAATGAAGGTATCTAAAAATACTAGAAATCAAGCGATGGCACTTATCTGTCAAAAGAAAGAAACAATTACCTAAAGGAGTGGTATGCTCTCCAAAGTGCTAACAGAGGTTGCATAATTGCAGAAATGTATACAGTGTATAAAAGCAAAGCAGGTAGCTTACTCCTTAATTTATACTTTCAAAAGAAACAAAAAATGGAATATCAGAAAGTGGAAGACAGTTACCTCAATGAATCGTTTGCCTCAATTCTGGAGGTGAGCCTCTTTTTACACCTAGAACCCATTGGTTGAAGAGGCTAAGTCCCTAGGAAGAAGCACTGTGAATCATCACAGTAATGATCAATTCACCAAATACTTTCTCGAAGGAATCTACGGCCATTTTCTCTGCTAATTACATATGTTATGAACTGAAAGTCTGTGTTTTCCAAAAATTAATATACTGATATCTTTTCCCTCATTGTAATGGTGTTAGGGAGTAGAGACTTTGGAAGGTGGTAAGATGGTGTCACAGGAGTGGTGCCCTCATGAATGGCATTAGTGCCCTTGCAGAGTCATTAGAGAGCTCATCATTGCTCTCTGCTCTCCACCATGTGAGAAGTCAAGATGGTGACTGTCTGCTTTTACTGGAATGGGACCGTATTGGTACCCTAATCTCGGACTTCTAGCCTCCAGAACTGTGAGAAATAAATTTCCAATGTTTATAAGCCACCCAGTTTCAGGTATTTTGTTACAGCTGACTGAACTAAGATAAAATGTTAGTAAAAGGAAATGATGAACACAGGTTTAAGAGGTATCAAGTTGACATTTATACCTAGGAACTCAAAGTGTCATTATAACCTTCCTGTTACAGTAGGTTTTATGGGGTAAGAAAATAAATGGAGTTTAGGATTGGTACAGCTCACAGCAGATGCTGTGCATTCTTAAATGCTTTCTGTAGTCATTTTACAAGTCCTTGAATATATAATGACATACTTGGTGTATTTTTTCCTAACCTGTAGAGTAAGAACTAGTATAAAGTCTAGTTGGAACTGCCTCCCTGATCTCCACAAGGTAGTTAAGTTGAATCAACAATGCCTACTGGGATGAATGACAGAAACCAAAATCTTAATGGCCTAAAGAATGGCTTGGGTGCTGGGCCACATCACATATCCATTTATTTACCTGTGTGATCTATATAGAAAACACTCAGGAGGATAACAGTTGACTATGTCAAGTTCACTCAAGTCGTAACCTCAATTGCTGTTCCTATGCCAGTTGAGATATCTTTAGTAGAGCAAATTAAGCTGACTTCAGGTGCCAGGTATGTGCTCACCCATATGGCAAATGAGTTCTTTTCATTCCCAATCTCTAACAGACTCTCATTAGTTTATGTCCTAATATGTTTCTAAGGGACCTACACTATTTGGACATGCAGCTGAGAATTACATTGGCTCATATATCCATTAATCAAAACTGGATGAACAGGTAATGGTAATGTTAAACTTCTTGAAAAGAGATATATGGCCTAGTTAGTAGGCAATATAACTAACATTATCTGTAGCATCAGTTAACTTTTTAAGGGTTCAGTAAAAATAATTAGTATTTCACCACTCAAAGCTAAAAACAAAGCACTGCACTTCAGAACCAATGTCTGATTGATTTCTTTAGGTTTGGAGCCAGAATGTTTCACTCTTAGGAATTCTCCTCTAATGTGACACAGATGGCTGTCAGATTTAGAGTCCAGATCAGGAAAAGTGTCTGCCGTAGGTCCTGGTTAAAGCAGCCAGACTACTTGACCTAGGCAACCTGGTAGATCCAGGGGAGTTAGGTATATCTATTGTGGAAGAAGATGCTCTCTGGCATTTATAACAGGACCAGTAGCAGAATCACAGTACGAAGCTCCTAGGTTGGGAGAACAGATATGTCACGTTTCATCTTTTGACAAATAGCTTCTGGCATGTTACTCAGTCTAGAAGAGGGAAGGCCACATTTTGAGACACAGGTGACCATGCAGACAGATGAACCATTATGAACTGATTTTTCTAATATCCCAAGACATCCAACAGCAATTCGTCATTAGATGGAAGAGGAACATGCAAAACTTAATATGAACAAGGCCAGTGAGCAGAAGTTAGCTATATATGTAGATTTACAAACTCTGTGACATCTACCAGTGGGAAACTGTCTCTGTCCCTCTGTCACATGGCTGTGTAATGGTCCTTACAATCAGCTTATAGGGAATGGAAATGGTACAAGCCATGATTTGTTTCTGCACTGCTGCCTTAGTGTGATTGCCCTGTCTTACTGATGAGACATAGTACTGAAAGGGTATCCTCCCAATGCACAAGGCTTAAGGTGGTAAACTAGGCCATTCACCTTCTATACATTAAGTACATATAAACATATGTTTACTCATTAGCAATGGAGAGTACCTGGTTTATTAAACTAAGAGCTATATAGGGATTGGAAGATTGAGGTAGTATGAAAAAAGGCACGTGAATGTATATGGAAGCAGCCCCAAAGAGGGAAGATCTTCATATTGTTTGCAGTGACCACTGCAGATGATCCATGATACAAGAAAATGACCAACAAGATAGCTAGATAAAATAACTTAACTAGTTAATATTAACCTGCCTCCATTTCCAGCCTCTTTAATGACAGGAGTGTAGGCTATGCTTAGAATTCCCACTCACAAAATCCATTTAGCTTTTCTACTGCCCATGTGTAGCTTGCCTGAAACAAAAACCAATGCTGAGTCTCTGATACCAGTCATCCTTTAAGGAATACAAGGAGTCACAAACTCATTACATGGAACTTCCTTCCACTCTGGTGGAATCACTGGAAAAGCCAGTGTCTTCTTTAGACTAACATGACACATATTCTGGGTATAGATTTACATGTGCTGACCACTGAATCTTAGCTAGCTAGATTATCTGTGAATTTACAAGGTTTTGATTCACTGAAACGGAATATTGCATAACATCACATATGCCTAGAGTTCCTGCTTTACAACAAAAGAAGCAGTTGAACAATGACTATAGTAGCTGATAATCCGGCTATCTGTCCTCCAACATCTGTCAGTCCTCAGAAACTGCCAACATTATAGAGAAGCAAAATGACATTCTGACAACACTGAGGAACATCTTGGTTATCCATCCACCAGAAGTTTATTCCCCTAAATCAATCACCATAATGAAGTGTTATATCCTTAATACATAAAATTCCTAAGTCCAGAAACAAAGATATAGAAGTAATGCTACTTAATATTATTCCCTGTGACCAACTGGAAGAATTTCAGTAGTTTTCTCCCCACAAGTCTAGGCTCTGTGTCTCAGGTCTTAATTTCCAAGAGAAAATAACTTTGCCAGGAAACAGAGAGTAAACTTGTTAACTTTAACGATGTATACCACTAAATTATTTCTGGTTCCGTGTGCCAAAAGACAAATAAGCAGGAAAGAGTTAGCATCCTTTCAGGGTTAATTCAAATCATGAAGAAGAGATAGGTCAAAGGTTTCACAATGGGATAAGAAAAGAACAACTAGACATCTTGGTGATACACTGGAGAATCTCTTTTTACTCTCCAACCCATTTGTTCAGTAAATGAACAGCTGCAGCAAAAATGGCCTGAAAAAGACATAGTGACTAGGGACACAAAATCTTTGCTATGAGCATCATTTGAGTCATATGAGTCATCTTATTGAATAATCCAAGAAGATCAGTAGAAATTCTGAGGATAAGAAGCATCTTACGTGCTGCTTATCCTAAATTGACTAATCCTAACTTGAGTAATATAGGAGAAAAAAATGAGCATGAATTCCATCCCTGAGATGAGCATCAATGTCAAGAAGCTGTTGTGCAATGATTAGTTTCTTCTTTTTAGTTCTCCAGTAAGGGAAAGCAACAAGAATCCTGGAAATGCGACTCCCTAATGAAATTAATTTTTATATTCATCTGTGCATCTAAATAACACAATAACTGGACTCTAATGACTGTTGTTGGGTGCCACCCTGTTTCACTGAGACACTTCTTTCCCAGCTTCCATGTGTGATGGACATATCAAGGACTCATAGATTAATTCCTCTTTATAAATTGACTTCAGTTGAAGGTAGTGGTGTTCACACCACCTCTCCAGAAGCAGGCTACATCTAATCATTTGTTGATGTGAGGGTAGAAAGGCCCAGTTCTTTGCCTCAATGGAGGTCAATTTTTCAGAGCCATCAAGTCTCAGAGCTCACAGTTGAAGCAGGCCTGCAGCAGCATTCAATTTAACATTTCCTTTCCTAACTTTGCTTTCCTTGGAGTTACGTCACTCATTCATAGTACTCCCCAGGGAATAGTGGCAAATCACACTCTATTTGGGTCTATATCCTAAAGCACCTAACACATTATTGTTTGCTATGCACCCAAATTAGACAGGTGAGGAAAGGACAGTTCTTGTATGTATACACAGGACCACAGCTTGGACAGTGTGCTGGGTTCTTTAAGAGTGTCTGACAAATTTAAGTGCATAGGTTGGTGAAATATCTAGTAAAAGCATCAAATTCAAGAAACTCAGGAGTTAAGAATGTTAAACAGAGTATGTTAGACCTCCTTAGATCATGATAACTATCTTCACATTTTGACATATGTTAGCAATGAGAATTTTTTTTTATGTCACTCCAGCATATAGATCTAAGATCAATGCATAAAAATTACAGAGCAGGTTTCAATTCAATATGGAAAGAACCATAATGTCTGATAATTAAAAGCTTTTCCAACAATTAAATGAGCTACTTTGACAGAGAGTGCATTCCCTAAACTGAATGTAAGAAAGAAGAAGCGGTGTGATCATTTTCATTCATGGATGTTGTCAGTATGGTATTTGCATCATAAACTAAATGAACTTTGGGGTGTATGCTAACTTTCTATTACTCGTAACAAGTTATCATGAATAAGCAACTCAAAAAAATACAATGATTTAGCTCACAGTTTCCATGGCTCAGGAATCTGGATATGAGTTAACGGAATCTCAGCAGGTTATAATCAAGGAGTCAGCTGGTTCCAGGCCTCATCTGACACCTTAGGTCCTCTTCCAGGGTTATTCAGGTTGTTGACGGAATTCAGTTCCTTGAATTTTGTAATTAAAGGGTATGTATTAGAATAAATTGCATACTCTAGGGCTTTTCTGACTGGTTATTGGTTAAGAGTCACCCAGTTGTTAAGTGTAGACTGCCATTGAATGCTTGCCTTGTGGCCCCTTTAGGTCCTCTGACATCCTCTTGCTTCATATCTTTTTCAGGAACGACCAAGGACTGCTTGCCTTTATTATGTCAGTCCCATCTTAATTTTCCTGGATTTTCCAGTCAACTGATTAATAATCTCATCACAGGAGTGAGATTCTGATTAAATATATAGATTATGCCCATATTCAAGGGGAGAAAATTATACAAGATATGTATACCAAGGGCCAAGAATCTGAGCATAGCAGAGCTCTCTCTACCATAAAATACAGAATTAAAGTTACCATGACCATCCACAGATTCTCACAAAATTAAAGGTCTCCTGGGTTAGCAGTGTGTCTACTGGAGCCGACTTTATCTTTTGACATTCACCACTATATTGACTGAAACTATCTTCAGATTTGATGTTCCAGAGGTTCCTGGGAGGCTAATTGGAGTCTGAATGTTTTAAGCAACACTCACAGCCTCCCAGCTTCCCCCAGGTGCATCGGAAAATCATGGATGTGAAGACAGCTTAAAAGAACCTAGAACTGTCTGGCAATAGTACGTACACATTTCTGGGAACAGGCAAATATTTTCAAGGGTGAGATGTGAAAATATTCTATGTTGTTCAATCTCTTGTTTTAGTTCTAAGCATTCATCTGGACACTAAGAGGGCTAGGATTCATGCATAATTATAACCGTAGCTAAATTGAGGCCCTTCTAAAGAGAAGAAGGACTGAATTACTGGACAGGTTTGGAGATGGAAAGCCACACATGCTAGGAGTCTGGCTACAAATGTGTCCAAGCCTGGAAGAAGGTGTGCAGGAACAGTGATCTGTCACCTACAATGCACCAGCCTGAACTACTCTTATTGTTTGTGGTTGCCACTGCCTGTGACTGTGCCCCTCCCAATCAGACTAAAAAGAACTCATTTGGCTTCACTAAAGTGAGAAACTGGGAAAAATGCTGGCTCTCCTGACATTTTGGTTTCCAGTTCTTGTATCATGGGCCCTGAGAGAGCTGCGCCAAGCAAATAGATCTTTATCTTTGCTCAGTGAACTGCTCATCTCATACTTGAACAGACACCAAGTGAACTTATAAAATAAAGGTACACTACTGAGCAGAACCTAAGCAGTGAACCCTGCTTTGTATAGAAATTTTAAGGCTCTGAATTCCCTGCATAAATGTATGACTGATAAACACTGATTTAAACTAATATTCAAACATAACCCCAGTGTGTACTTTCTTAGATAAACAGTTAACATTTAAAGTTAAGCTTTTTGATCTTGCTTCTAAATTTATAGCCACCCAAAGATTTTAAAATATACTTTACTCTCACTCTTTTTTTTCTCGCTTTGGGCTTGTATGTTTGTATGTACATGTCTTCATATGTGTGATTGTTGTGATAAATAAATCATATAAAATGCAGAAAACACTGAGAAAGTTAATAAAAGCTACTTACATCTTCACCAGTCAGAGATAACCACTATTAATGTTTTTAATTATATCCATCACATCTTTGATATATTTCATATACTCATATAGTTAGGTAGATTAATTTTTATATAAAAATATATAATGCACAAGATTGAGAGACATCAGGGAGCATAAACTCCCCAAACTTAGTTATTACAATTAGGAGGTAGCTTTCAGTCTTTTTTTAGAACCCCATCTCCAGTGAATTTGACCATATCTTATAAGAACAAGGGACTATGTCAGTTCCTCTGGTTTAGGTTTAGACTGACAAGTCTTGTTGCTCCCTTTCTCCTATACTCCTACACTCATCATTTATTTTTAAAGAAAATTCCATGTAGATTTTCAGAATTTGTCTTTTCTTTGACCAAACCAAAAACTCTACCCTCTTGCAGAATAACCAATGGCTCAATGGAATCATTGTCCCATATATAAACTCCTATGCACAAGGGTAGAAAATAACTTTGTACAGCCTGGTCCCCGCTTTAAGAATAAACACATGATAATTTGGTGAGGATTTTATCAATTAATGATTTTCTCAATTTCTTTTTGTTTCTGTGAATGTCTCACTGTTTAAATGTATATAATTTAATCTACTATATTGGGTTATTGTGTTCTTACTTTTTTACCTCTTTTATATATAAGGATAAGATAAATGTTCATGCACAGTAGTTTTTGAAAATGTTTTGACTATCATTTAATATACCTACCTCATAATTTGGTTGCAGACAACTATGAATTTCACCTTACGTAAACTACAGAAAACAGCATTTATCCTTATAAATGACCTAAGCAGAATTATTCTTACCTTAACAGAAAAAGAAAAGAAAATGCATGGATAACTAATGCTTGAGAAACTCTGGATGCTAGTTTTTTAGAAATCTTTCACAGAAAGAATATTAATTTTTGAATATGCAAAATTACCGGGAAAACAAGTTCTTGGGCTCTAAAATATACCTACATATGTATATGTACATATACACACATATATTATAAAGTCAATAAATTATCAGTTAAATTGAACACAATAATGAATAGAAATTGAGAATAATATCAGGAAAAGCATTATGGCAATAACAGACTTCATTATCAATTCAGACTTTCTGCAAACATTAAACAGTTAAGTACCTCACTGCCTAGACTCCTTAAAAATTACTAATGACTGAAATTGAGAAGTTTGTACTTTCCATTATTTTTTGATCTTTCTTTCCTCCTCTTCGAAGTTCAGCATAATTCTTTGTGCATCAGCAGAAGTTCAGAAACTCAAAGACTCCAGTCCTTCCCAAGGGGAATTAGATAGTGACTGCATTTTGGGAAAGGGAAAAGGAGTGTATGCAACAGTGACAAGACAGAAATAAGAAAGGAATATATTGCTTCCAGGGAATGTTCCAACCAATCAAAAGATAGATTTTTTTTATGCTTGATATGTAGTAGGAAAATTGTTTCCTCTTTATCCAAAATATATATATATATATGTTCATATATAGCACACATATATACACACACACACATATATATAGATAGATAGATAGATATTCACTACCTATATCCAAACAATTTGAGATAGTTTGCTTGTCAGATATTTCAAAAACGGGCTGAATATCCATGAGTATTTTTCTCTCTAAAAGCACTAACACTGACCAGTAATTTTGAATCCAAGTTTCAGAATAATAATGGTAGTTTCATTTAATCCTATTTTTTGAATACATTATTTTTCATATATTATTTGGATAGAGAAAGATTACAAGTAATGGTGGGAGGAAGGTAATGGGGAATACATCCTTCTTCCTTTCACATTGTAAACACTCACTTTTAACTCCCCAATCTCTGCTTTTTCTCTGTCAGTAGACAAGATGCTGAATATTTTCATATTTTACCCCTCTATGATTCATGCTAAAAATTTTTTATTAAAAATTATTGAAAGACAGGATATAGGAGAAAGCACTGAATCATCATCATTATTACTTAAGTAGTTTGAGTCTTCAAATATACCCTTAATTTCTGACATCTCTCCATCTGTAGAATAAAATGAACATACTGCCTTCCTTCAGAGTACAATCATCCAGTCACTAGTTGGGGTCAATATTTTGCTTCTTAAGAAATTGGTGGAAGAGTTATCCTAAAATTCAAAGGCTAACTATAAAATTCATTTGGTATCAGGGACCAGAGTGGCAAACCTAAGAGGGCAACAAAAGGGATAGAGAAGTTTGGAAAGTATCAAGAAAGTAGAGAGAGTAGAACATCGGAGAAGAAAGTACTGGCTCCAAGACATTTACAAGGGAGCCTTTTCCTCTATACCTTTCCCATCACTACAAGGTGACCTGTTCCTTGTGCCCCCATATGATCATGCTCCTCAGACCTAGTTTCTCTGGGAAAACATTAAAAAATATATTCAAGTTATAGTGTGAATGTCATTCTAGGGAATACCTTTGAAATTAGATTTACCTGTTTCTTAAATAGGCAGATAAGTCATCCTCGCAGATACATATAAAATAATCTGTCAGGGCTTGTGGTAGTGGGAGAGCAGAGGAGGAGATAACTTTCTCAATAGATATAGTCATTATAGCCAAACACCAAAAATAGAAAATATATGTGTTTGCTTATACCGTTAAAAAGAAAACCTCATCAAAAGACTCCATAGATATGGAATTTCCTTGAAATAAACTTTCCCTGCTACATCTCCCCTTCTTGCAGATTTTCAATTTTATATCCACAGTGCTATAGATTCCTGTCTAAAAATACTGTGGCATATGTTTTTATAAAAAATACAGCAACATGAAGATAATAAGGGAGGACTCTCTTAAAAAGTACCACTAGTATCAGGAGCTGAGCTGAAAATTGGGAGACTTTGGCTTCTAATGCTGACTCTGCCTGTGATTAGGTCTGAAAAAGTGACCTAGTCCAATGATCTCTCTAAGTCTCATTTTTATTTTTAAATTAGAATTTTGAACAACATACTCAGAAAATCCTTCTAGCTCTATTGTTACATAAATGTATAATAGGGGACAAAGTTCTTTCCAGAGCTATGATCCTGAAGTTTTCTTACATTTTCATTTTATGAATTTCATTCTTAAAATTCTAAAACTAAAAAGTCACATTTCAGGGGCAGCCACAAATAAGACGGAAGTAAAATACATTAAAATAAGTAAATACATCCATGTATATTTCTTGAATTATCAAATTCAAATTTTAGATTAAAGAAGTCACTTTTCATTTAGGCTGTAGACAAATCTAGTTCATGTAGATAACTCCGAAAAGGACAGAAGAACATTATTGAGACAAAGAATATTACCTTATGGAAAAATATTTTTTCTAATTATAAGTTTATTAAAATCCAGTTCTCAACCAGGGGAAGTTTTGCCTTAGGGAGCATTTGACAGTGTCTGGAGACTTTGTTGCTTGTAAAAACTCATGGGAACTATAGACATCTGGTAGGTAGAGGCCAGGAATACTGCTAATAATCCTACAATGTACAGAGCATCCCCTACAACAAAGAATTTTCTAATCCCAAAATGTCAATTGAGGCCAGGTTGAGAAACCCTGATATAACCCTCTCAGGGCCACTAACCATATTATATTAAGCTTGAAATATCCAAGTTGACATTGAGACCCATGGCTTCACTAAAAAAATGTTCATTTTAGTTTTGCCTAGAGAGAAATCATCCTCTCAGATGAAATTCTCTAAAGGAGTTAAGCAAAAACTTATTACTTTTGTGAATGTGGGCATTTATTCTTATATTCTGAGTTAAAATCCAGCAAAGTCAGCTGTTTTGTGTTTCATATATTGCTCTTTCATATCCTGATTTCTAGATAATGCCTTTTCAATCTATCATAAAAATACCTAATATTAGCTATCGTTATATTTCAAAGTATGGAAATCCAGAGGTCATATTTTCAGGTATTTCTAAGCACTATCAGATCAGAGGGTATGAATGGAGAGTCCTGCTGCGGTTTTAAGTACCCTTGCTTCAAACTAGTTGTATTCTCTGTCTCTGATAGACTTTCATGATGAACATTAGTCTGCTCTATCTTTCAAATTAACATTGGTAACTGACATTTACAAAGAGAATTGTTTATCACCAACTGAAGAGACTTTTTAAAAGGTTGTGAGATGAAAAGAGGAGACTATAGATGAAAAGATCTAATGTCTAATATTATTCATTTCTACTTTCAGACTATTTGCCCTCTATTAATCTTAGTGTGGACACTCATACTCATGATGACTACTATCAATTCCTTTCTTTCCCATACATGGATGCCACTCTCCTATGAAGTGGTCCACTGATATGCCCTTATGAATCTGCTGGCCTGGATCTGCTTTTACCACTAAAATAAGTCAAAAATGATGTTCCAGTTTGAAATTTAATCTTTAAGAGAAATTAGTCATTTCTTCTTTCTCATTCTTTCAACCCAATCCCCATGCTGTGAGGAATCCTACATAGCTGCAGAGTCAGGTCCATGTGAGAAAGAATCAAGGCTTCCAGCCAGCTGTGCTACCAGATGACAGCCTTTAACAATGTGTTTGTCACTGAGTAAGCCAGTCCAGGAGGGAACAGAAGAGACCTGAAGTCATGGGCTACAGTTCTATTTCTCTATCAAACTCATTGAGGTCAACTGATACCACATAAAACAGAGGCAAACTAATCCTACCTAAATCACAAATTATTGACTAAATATTTGTTGTATTTTTTTCATTTTAGCTTTATTGAGATATAATTGACAAAATGTTGTATGTTTGAGGTGTACAATATGATTTAAATATATATATATACATTTTGAAATGATTATCACAATAAAGATAATGCACAAGTCTATCACATCATAGTTGTTTTCCCTTTGATAAGAACAATTAAGTTCTGTCATAAAATTTCAAGTATATAATACCAAATTAGTAACTCTAGTCATTATGGCATCCATAAATCTCCAGAATTTATTCATCATGTATATCAAAAACATTGTACACTTTGACAACAATTTCTACTTAATCCTTGGTAATCACAATTCTAATCTCTGCTTTATACATTTTTAAGATTTCACATGTAAGTGTATTTATGCAGCGCATGTATTTCTGTGTCTGGCTTATATTACTAAGCATAATGCCTTCAGATTCACCTATATTGTCTCACATGACAGGATTTACTTCTTTTTCTATGGTTGAATATTTTAATTATATATATGTAATAAATTATTATGCTATATAATCACATTTTCTGTTAATTATGTAATTTTCATATTATATAAGTATATACACATATATCAAATTATACCACATTTTTTCCATTAATCCATCCTCAATAATTTGTTTTCATATATTTAATACCATGAATAATTCTGCAATGAACATAGGGGTACTGCTATCTCTTCTAAATGTCAATTTAATTTTATTTGGATAAATATACAGAAATGGGGTCACTATGTCGAAGAGATACCTGAGAGGGAGCTACAGGAGCCTAAAGAAAAACAGACAAACATACATCTAGAAAAGCGGGGGCCAGGTAGGACACTGCTCTCTGGTGGAAGGGCAGTGACCTCCACCATAGGGCTGGGTTAAATAATACAATTATTCAACACAAGAAAATACCATAAACATTAGCTACTAAGCCTTCTGCCTCAGGGTATCTAACAGAGGCAATCCTTTGTTATCTGATCTGGAGAGAACTTCCGGCTGGAGATAGTTTGCTTCCTCTACTATGTAACAAAATAGTTCTATTTTTATGACTTTATTATTTTATGAGTTTTCCATAATGGCTATACTAATTTGCATTCCCACCAGTCAATATTGTAAAAGGGTTTTCTGTCTTCCATATCCTCACCAACACTTCTTATTTTTTATTATTTGATGATACCTCATACCTTTCTAACAGGTATGAGATGATATCTTATTATGGTTTTGATCATCACTTCCCTGATGATTAGTGATGTTATACACCTTTTCGTATACCTGTTATTAGCCATATTAAGGTTCTTTGAACATTTTTAAATTGGGTATTTTGTTTTCTTACTATTGAGTGTTTTGAGTTCCTTGTATAGTTTTCATATTAGGCCCTAACTGAATATATGGGTTGAAAATATTTTCTCCTATTTGATGTTTTTTAAATCACTGAGTTTGGGGTAGGTTTTATGTAGCAATAGACTATCAAAGCATACATTAAAGTCAATTTAAAAAAGTGATTCCTACTAACAGTTCTTGTTAATATCTATATAAAGAATAATTAATTTCTATCAATAGAAATAATGGTAAACATTCTGTGATTTATTGCCTTTGTATACATTAATATCTTTGGGAACTTTGAGATGTTCAAAAATATAAACACTATTAATGTTATAATCTATTAAAAATATAAATGCAAGACTTTGTCTATTAAGTACTTGTAGTTTTCACTTTGATTCTAAGACCCAAATGGTTCACATATAGCTTTCATTCATTTTTATGGTGGCATAGGCAAAATAAGGAGCTGGTACTATGTAATTTGGAATCCTTTACCTTTTTAGAGACAATTGTTTAGAGACAATGACATGCTCGAGTCAACAAAGAATGAAACTGAGTCCATATCTTACAGAAAGATGCTTACAAAAAATTGTTTTAGGGTTCTAATGCGAAGTCACTTGAATTTCTCTTTGTGTTAAGTAATCACCATTACTACTTGCTGCAGACATTTTATTTCAAGGTCATGATCCCCAAACCAGTAAGGATTTGATCAGATGTCTTCAAATATTAGTTGACACTTTATTTTCTAAGTATAACTTAAGAAGCCTATATAGAATGAAAGCATCAAAAAAATTGGAAAAAATTCTTATTCTTGCTTTGTAAGAACACTAAAAATCTTTATATTTCTCCTTTGTTTTCCTGGTGTTTTTTAAAGTATGATTTAAACTGGTAAAGGTTTCTATACCAGAAACTGTAATCCATTCTGATGATACAAATGTGACAAGTAGAGTTTTTATATAATATAGTAAGTCTAGAGACCAGAAGTCATGAACTATAGTTCTATTTATCTATATCTGAAACTCATAAACTTAAAAAAAAATGTTCAATGACAATATTTGGAATGTAAAAATGCAAATTAATAAAAATGCATTGCATTTTTAATCCTAACATCTTAACTATGGAAAGCATAGGCAGAGTTAAAAAAAATTCACTCTTCATTTTAAAACTGTGATAGTAATAGCCACCCAAGTTTGAGCAGTATTTCTGTTGATTCTTTTATAACCTCTATGTGACCTGATAGTTATCTGAACAGATGAAAATGGGATGCTTTCATTCCACCCAGCTAGAGGAAGATGTTCACAATGAATGTAAACAGGTTTTTGTTTCAGAGCAAAGAACTTGATGTTTCATTGAGCTTTGAGAATTGTGGTTACTATAAAAGCTGGAGTAGTTTGAAAAGAAACTTACAACTTCTAAAGAAAATTGAGAGGTCAGTAGAATGGATTATTGCAATAGTTTGGACAGATAATCTGAAAATTTTTGCTGACCCAATACATTAGGAAAGGGGATTGGAATGAAATGGGTCATTTAAATGCACCTCACTCCTTATAAACTAATCTCATTTTATGTAAGTTTGCTTAAATATGGTTTCCATACATTGGTTTTGAGTATATCACTAGATCGTATTTATCCATGAATGTCCACTTAATGTGCAATTTGGAAATAATACTATATTTATAAAAAATGTCTTTATATTATTTGAAAGAGCAGTTATACCATGACAATATGTGTGTGCATCTGTTATCTGTGTACATTTTATAAGAAAATCAATTATTCCTGTTTGTTTTTTTCATAGTGGTAAGAGCAAAATTTAACATGAGGTGCATCCATTAACCAAAGTTTTAGATGTCTAATAGAGTGTTGCTAACAATAAACCAATTGTTCTTTTAATCATTTTGCACATCATTGTAACCAGCAGAATATTTGTTTCATAAACACAGAACACCACTTCTTCTATGCTTAAATTTGATAAACAACCATCTAGATGGTTGTACTCACCAGATGTGGTAGGACTGTGATATCTGTGAAGAAAGAGTTTAGTACCTCAGCTGGAGGCAATCAGAGCATGGGCTCTGACCTGCATTTAAGGCCCAGCTCTGTCATTTTTAGTAGCTGCTTGTCTTTGCACAACATCATTCCTCTGAGTCATTATATCCTTGCCTATAAAATAGATTAAAAAGTAGTGTTTGCCTATAGGATTCTTTTGAAGATTAAAGGAGAAAGTGCATGTGTGAGGAATATTAACATATAGATGTATATGCATATTTAAAATTTCTCCTTGCTCCCTAACGCATCAAGGATAATGTTTAAGTCAAGACAGGTTAAGTTTTCTATGATAACAAAGACGCTCCAGTGCTTACACAGTCCTTTAAAGTTCTTACACAGTCCTTTAAAGTTAAGTTCTCTGCAGATATATTTCTGAGGAGCTGTCTCTCAGGTATCAATTCAACATTTCAGGTCCTTGGATGTTGGCAGGTACATATAACACGTTTCCACAGAACAGAAGGCCAAGAAATCAAGCACCAGAAATAATAAAGTTACCTTATTTTTATTGTATTGGTCAGACAAGTCATACTATCACACCTAAATTCAAAGGAAAGTATAATTCTCTGTGTACTTGGAAATGAGGAGAAACAGTAGTGAACATAAGTAATAAGTACCACAGTGAGTTTTTGACTTGTACAGTTTAAGGTAATACATAAAGGGGAAGAATAGGGAGTTGGCTGGACTTGAATAGGAAATAACAGATTTCTGTGGACAAGAAAACAAACAGAAAAACGGGAAAACTAAAAAGACAAAGGTTTGACATTGGCTGTGTCTGAGGTATGATTGAGATGGAAATTATATGCGCGCTAAATATCGGACAATTGCAGGTCAAGTGCGCTGTCCAGACTACTCCAGGGACACTCTGGTACTTATTTGCTCTCAGGAGAGTTTATATAAATATCAATATTTCTATGCTGCTGGAGTAAGATATGACCACGCAAATATTAGTTGCAAGTTACACACAGGCTTTATTACTCACAGGTTCCTGATGCTGGGTTCAGCTTAAAAGGGGCCCCGTGGCGATCTTCTCTCGAACAGCAACTGCAGTGATGAGTTTTGCTGGCGAGGAGCTGAGTGTCCCACGGGATACCGGCGAGCAGTTGCTTCCACCCCATCACCGTAGGGAATGTCGTCGGGTCTTCTTGCTTAAAGTGGGAGCCCCTTTTATAGCTTGAATCCATAGTTGGGTACATTTGGGGGTTTGTTATCACATCTTAACATTCACTTTACATGTCACACTGTAACATACATAGGTGTGTCAGGACATTGCTGACGTATGCTTTACTTATCTATCACTCAACATAGGTTTACTATTTTTACTAAACACAAGCAGGGTTCCACACAAGTTTAAACATGCTTTTTCTGAGTTTGTAATAGTAACATAGTATTGCATCAGAATATTTCTAACAACTTCAAAATAATATTATAACAGGCTGAAATTGTAAGAGAGAATTTAGGAATTGTATGAAGAGAGAAGGGAGAGAAATTTTAGAGACACCAGAAGGGGCAGCTTCTCAAATGGAAGAACATTAGAGCAAGAGTAGTGGGTAGAATTTTAGGAATGTTTACTGTATAGAATGAGAAAATCTCCATTCTATATTTTCTTGAGGGATCTAATTTTTCTAAATTATATTCTAATTATTTTGAATACTGAACTGAAGTGTCTGTGAGTACAATGTCAAGATGAGCCTATCCTTTGTGTGAAATATGCAATACTGTTCTTAGCGGGGCATTTGGCATATATAAATTGTTTAATAAATATGAATTAGAAATGCTGTCCAATGCAAGTAATTTAAAGTCTGATCAGCACTGTCTAAAGAAGAAGTTTATTTCTCTCATAATAAGATTAAATATACAGCTAGATAGCTACCTTTATTGCTTAAATATCTCATTGCTATTAGTAGTTTGAATAGTGACTCCCCCAAAAAATATGTCCTCAGAAAATTTGAAAATGACTTTATTTAGAAAAGGGGGTCATAGAAAATGTAATTAAGTTAAAGATCTGAAGATAATATCATCCTGGATAAAAATGGGCTCTAATTACAATAACAAATGTCTTTTTGAGAGATATTGTCTCTTATAAAAGAAGAAAGGGAGAGAATAAAAAGAAAGACAATGGCAATGTGAAGATGGAAGCAGAGATTGGAGGAATGTATCTACAAGCCAAGGGATGTCTAAGATTTCCCAGAGTCACTGGAAGCTGGGAGAGGCAAGGAAGAATAGTCTATAAAGCCTTCAGCACAAACAAGCCTCAGCTGACACATTGATTTCAGGCTTGTGCCTTTCAGAACTGTGAGAAAATAAATTTCTGTTGTTTCCATTAACCCAGTTTGTGGTAATTTGTTACAGCATCCCTAAGAAACTAATATAGATTTGAAAGCCAATATCTCTGGTAATCTCTCAATCTTTTTTCCTTTTTCAATCAAGTTGACTGGCACATTTCAAGTCATCATGTCCATGTCTTCTGCACCTTGCAAAAAAAAAAATGTTGTCACAAACACCATGGGTCCTTTTAATTATGAAAGTTAAAGATTTCCACTAAGTGGCCTTCTTCTGAAAGACATATATAATCTCTTCCTTAGACAGATCAGTAACAGGAGACTACTACTTCATACAAATCCTGAGAATCCCATGTTTGGCAGGAACCTACCAGGACACTTCACTTCATCACAGGTGCCCTGCCCCCAAACCACAAAATCGTATTCAACTGAGCAGAAGAGAAGGGGATAAAAAATATTCGGTAGGGATAAAGTGGCATATAAATGCTTAACTATTTTTGCTATCTAAAAGTGGTAGGACTTAAATAAGTTATTGAAAGGGAAATTTTGGGTTAAAATCCTTTAAGTCATAATTTTTTAAGGAGTACACCAGAGAAAATGAGTATACTACATATGGCTGTCACTGCTTTTTTCAGGAACCAAGACTGGTTACCTCTGACTGCAAGCATTTCATTCAGTTATTTTAGTAATTCATTGAAATATTATTTTATTTGTGTAGCATTATGTGAAAAGGTTTAAGAGCATTTTTATTTCTATTTATTTATTTTGAGACAAAGGAAGGGAGAGGAGGAAGAAAAATTTAAGGAAGAAAGGAGAGAAAATAATCTTTAATTATTTGTTCATTTTAGTTTTCACTCTGGTCCTAGGTCTCAAACTCAGTTTCTTGAGTTGTATGTGCCCTATACACACTAGCATCTCAGCTGCCTGAACCGCAAGGATGTGCCAATTGAGAGCATTTTTTAACTGTTCAGGGTCACAGGAACTTCATTTAAATACTGGAGGAATCATAAAATTGTATAGAGAACAAAGAATAAAATAAAAGAAATAGATGAGTCCAATATCTGAAGAAATAAAGTCACATGGTCCTGCATGCCTTCTGTGCTTTAGTTTTACACTCAAAGACCCTATAAATCATGCCCCTTAGTAGCCCAGCCCCTGTGCTTCCTCCTTCCACGTTGATCATGAGATTTTCTTTCATTATGGAGACATCAGAAGCATGATGCAAGCAGAAACTTGTTGAAGTGTTTGTGAACTGAGGTTTATGTACTTGGAATTACACCACTACTATGTGAAGAAACTGGGGTCATACAGCTCAGCAGAAGAGCCACCAGCTCAGCCCAACCTAAATTGCAGATGCTGTTTCAGGACATTTGTGTGTGTGTGTGTGTGTGTGTGTGTGTGTGTAATAGTAATATATAACTTATTTTTCTGCAGTCTTGCTTCCCACTAGTTTCCCTTCTATTACTCCATCTTTGCCTAAGATATTCTTGCTCTAATACCTTTTACTTTTTCTTACATTTCTTTACTTTTCTATTTATGTGTATGTTCTTTCATGTGATGCTTTGAAATTCCCAACTCCTTTCGTGCTTCTCCATTTCCTTCTTCTACTTTATTTACCTTGAGGTCTTTTGAAAACATATGCTATATTTATTTGATTACTAGGTTATTTTTTACTTCTCCACTGGAATAAAAACTCCAGAAAGACAGAAGCCATAATCTGTTCACTGCTCACTAGTTATGATGGTATGTGGTTTTTCCCTTAGCAATGTTTTTGAGTGATTTAATCAATGAATATATAAAATGAATAAATTAACTGTGACTTTGGGTAGGACTAGTGGTAATGCAAGGATGGTATTCATAGCAAGAACTCAATGACTCTTTAATCTAAAATGTACACCTAATAATTTTCATTAAGTGTAGTTTTACTCTTTGATTTTGAAACTGCCATATTGAATTCTAACCTCTTGCTCAATGAGGAGTCTTTATGGTATATATGGTATAATACTTCTATTTAATGTCAATTAAATATTTATACTCATTTGCCATAATTTACAAATACAATTTTAATAAACATTACTATTTTAAATGTACTAATTTTTTGATGCAGTTTAAAAAATTCTTGCTAACTAAATGCCTCATAACCATTATTTTATAACTTCTTTAATGTAAAAGTTCCAACTAATTGTGAATTTTCACTTTACTTGTGTTGAATAACTCTATAGTTCTCCACATTCTTAATATAGTCTTGTTCAACAAGCATCTCTTTTAATAAACTGCAATAATGAATTATTTCTATAAACGATTATGACTTGCATACCTGAAAATTCTTACTCTCTTGACAGAGCATGAAATCCATGACACACATCAAACTATTTGTGGGCAGTATCGCATGTACTTTGGAACTTTACAATCTCTTTCACAATGGCTTTATCTTTAATGAGCAACAGGCTAACATTTTTGCTATTTGGATTTCTAATCCCTGGCACACTATAGTCAGAAAACTGCAGGCAAAAAAGAATTTGAGGATTTTAGGGTAAAGGCAGGCTGATAATTGTGGCCTGCTTTGTCTTTGGTTCTTTCTTTATGTCTGTTAACATGAATTTGTCCTTTTTACATAAATGACTAGCCAAAATCATTGGCACTATCACTTTTATTTAATTAGACTGCTTTCTGGTCACTATTTCCAATCTACTGGCTCTTATATCTTCACTTACTCTGTGAATCCTGATAGCCATCTCTTTTTGCTGCTTCTCTAGTATCTCCACTTCTAATAGTCTTCTGACTTGATTATTTAAACTCTCTCTCTCTCTCTCTCTCTCTCTCTCTCTCTCTCTCTCTCTCTCTCTCTTTCTTTCTCACACACAGACACACATACACACTTGTACACATACTTTTGGTACTTCCCTTCCTTATACAAGCAGATATGAAGGAGCCCCATCCTTAATATTTTGGTTTCACAGAACCCACAGCAATCTGAGCACTTCTTTCCATCCCTTTCCTGCAGGGAAGAACAGATTACAAGTAGGGATAAAAGTGACTATTAACATCCTAAAAGTACAGACAAAATAAAAGGTAAATAAAACATGGGTCAGATACACACACACATGTTTTAATATCTACCGTGTATATATATATATACATATATATACTATACAAATAAATATAAGTTGAGATTTATTTTAGTTTTTGTGTCTTCTCTCACCATTCATCAGGTCCTCACAAATCATAGCCACCTGGAACCACTCAGTATAGGGATAAGCCAATCTATACAAAATTCATGGGGACCAGAAATAATGGTGTAATGATGTGCATGTGTATGGCAAGCACAGTGTTTTTTTTTTTTTTTTTAAAGAAAGAGCAACGGTTACTGGCTAGATAAAATTCATATCATTTCTATTGACCTATCTGTCAAAGACAATCAGCAATAATGGTTTGGTTGATTGAGACCTCCTCTGAAGATATGGAGCACTATTTTCCAACTCACCAGCATGGTTTGTATGGACATTTACTGATTTATACCTGGCTTCGAGCATATCTTACAAATGATTGAAAATGTACTAGAAAAAAATATCATATGACATTATCTCAATTTGATTATTGGTACGTGAACCTCTATGCAAATTGCTGTGTGTCATTCACACAACTGAGACAGAAATCTCAGCTTGGCCAAATGAGAATCTTATACTTTTGTAGTTCAATTTAGGGATGTGACAGAATAGTTACAAGATCCATATTTAAGGGCATGGACTTTTAAATTCAATAAAAAAGAAGGGAGCAGTTTCAGGAAGAGATAAGAAACATTTGGCATGTTATCAAGGTGTGAAGAAACATTTCTCTAATAAAGTACAAGTCAGTGGAAAGAATGAAAGAAATAAAATGCCATAGTTTCCTTTAGAAAAGTTTCTAACATAAGCAGTTAAATGTGAATACATTTTTTGTATTTAGAAAATCAACTATCTTAAACTGAATCATTTAAATTTAATTGTCACTAGTTATGATTTTTGTAAGCGGGAAAAAATGACAAAATTAAACAGACTATGAACCCTTCACTATAAGGTTACACATTTTACTAAAAATCAGTTCCAGCACCTTCATGCATTGACTCACTCTTCTCCCTACAGTACCATCTATTCCTCCCACCCATCACACATTCAGTTATCTTGTTTTCTTAAACTTTTCTCATTCTTCCCTTCTTTCACATTCTTCCACAGCTTTTCAAACTCACTTTCCCTCTGAATTGCATCTGCTTTGTATAAATAATAATAATTGCAATTTATGGAACACTTAATAGCTGTTCAGTTTTCCATGCAATGGTTCATTTGATGTGTGAAACAATACCATGAGATGAAAAGTTACATGTATTTTACAGATGAGGAGATTAAGATTTAGAAGAATTAAATTGCTTCCTTAAAATAACACAGCTACTAAGTAGCAGAACTGAGATTTAAACCCATCTATGTCACATTCCAAAGCACCTGGTCTCTCGCATTATGTTTTATAGATGATCCTCTAATATTATTGGCATCAAATTAATTCCAACTGAAACACATTTACTGAGTACATATTACATGAGATATCAGAAGCAAAAATGGTGTATGCAAGACATTTGCCTCTGTCTTTCCTGGAGTCCTGTCAGCAGACAGAAATCACATTACTTTTACAGAAAGAATGCCATATACAGAATGCATGGAATAATTAACTATTGAACAAATGAAAAGGCACTAAAGAAGTGTTCAGGCATCACAAAGGCTATAGCTTTCACCCCTAATACTGAAAGACCAGAAGGAAAATATTCAACTTTTTCAAACATTTGGCGATTAGGAATTCTGTGGAAGAGTGTCTCTCAGCCCAGAGAAAAGCAACATGGAACTGGTAATCGGAACTCTGAGGAGAGAAGCTTGACTGGCTGGAGCTGGGTTTCCGAAAGGACAGAATCACTGGTTCTGTGAGTTAGAAAGCTAAACGCAAATCAGGAGCTTCTAGCAGAATTACCTCTACAGTTGAGATACAGAAGTGCCCTAGGGTCACAATGACAAGAAGAGGAAATAAACAGGAAGCAAGTGTTCCTTCTTCCTTTTCCAGATTTGCAATTCCCTCTAGTTTCCCTATTGGCAGAGACTAATAGAGGCACTAGAGCAAAACAGATAAGTGACTGCTGGGTATCCTGCACCAACATTACAAAATAGAACACAAAAAGGTGAGTTTGAAGCCGAGAGAACATGGTTTATTAATTAGTACACCCTTGCAGCCTACAATTGAGTAGAATGGCTTGTCCAAACTATTATGTAAAGTATCACATAATTTCTAAGGCAGATAAAAATATACAAGACAGTATGAATATCCCATGCAATCTATGATTAGGAATTACCAAATTTCTTTATTTACTTTCAGTTCTGAGCTTCACGGCAGTCTTTTCAGCTTATCCTTTCCTTCGGAGTTTTGCAAATATTATTTCTCTTGCTGTAGCATCCTACAGGCTTACACTGGTTACTCCTGAGAGGAGTTTTCTCCTTGCTCCCTATGAGATACCAGTTTCTTTCCTTCAAGGAATGTAGGTCATTATAGAAGACAGAAATAAATGCTGACTTCAGGCGATTCCTGCTTTTGGCTACAAAATCATCCTGAAGAGTGAAAATATTAAGGGACTGTCTCCTGCTCTAAAGAAAACTTCAGAAAAGCAAATACAAATTAGTATTTTAATACACTTGTCCATCACATGAATGCAATGTCTAGGGATTAGAACAATTCAATGATACCAAAGAAACAGAAGTGGAAAAAAAAATGGTTACTATACCTGATTTTATAGCATGCCCTACTTTGCACCTACTGTGAGTTGTTCAGAGTATATCAGTTCCTGAGGGATGGGCACTAGATCTAGAATATTCTTCCTGCTGGACCATGAAAACAGAGCATAAGAAAAAACTTCCTTCAGGAACTTAGTTCTGCTTACCCTTGATTTACCTGTTAAATTATGAACAGTACTGAGAAAAGAGAAAGCTTTCTATTTTAATCATCACCATTATTTTCATGATGTATAAGTTACTAGTTTCACTGGGGATTACATTCCCAACCATAATATTATTGGTGTCCATGAAAAGATTTCTAACTCCCTGCTGTTTTCCTCAAAGCAGAACAGAAGCAGACTGAAACAACTTAATTTCCAGTGTTAGTTTCAAGGTCCTTGGAGATAATGAATGTGCTATTTGATTTATACATTAAGTGTCATTTGCCAGCGTGATTTGTGCACTAGTGATTCTGGGTGCCTTTAGTTTCCACCAGTGTTAGAGTTTTGTCTCAAGAGGCTCTCTGTAGGAAAGGTCCTTGAGAAAGAAGGCTTAAAATCTGCAAAGCAGTGCCAGGGACACCTATTAATGGCAAGTAAGTGGTATTATGAGCACCAAGAAACCACTTTTCAGGACCTCTTTGCACCTCTGACACTGCCATCTGGGTGTGGAATGAGATGTTAAAGTGTTCATACTCTGGACTGATCTCTGACGGTGACTACTTACTTATGTATTTCAAGGATAACTGGACTTAAGAATAACAAATAGACACTACCATAGTGCTAATAAGTGGGACCATACCTGACAATCAAAAATAAAACCACCTCTTGAATGCTTCAGGCCTCTTTTTTTCCCTTATAAGCAAGGGTGAAATCATACTCCAAAGAGGTTGTGCTTTTCTACCTAGTTTCATATTTAGAAGAATTTCCCCCAAATCATCATAAATCCCAATAAGAAAAATGAGGGTACATGACACATCTTTGTCTATTTCATTGCTCACTGGGTTCTCTCATTCATTTCATCTATCATCCATGTTACTTCAGGAATACTAAAAAAAAATGGGTTCCATAAAAAGAGATAATCATGAAAATCATTTTCTTCTATTTATCCTGACATAACAGAACTAAACCATTCAAAGTACCAGCCCAGTGCCTTGGTGTATATGTGCAGACCAGAAGAAAATTAATGTAACAATACAATATTTTCTCAATTATGCACAAAGACATTTTATTCAGTTTTCTTAAAAACAAGCAAATTTGTGGTGACAATCTTTGAATCCTCTATTCATCTCTTTGTTTTCCTCCAGTAGAAGAGCAGTGCAGGTCCTTGTAATAAGGTTTCTGTCTCCAACTATCCCACATTGGCACCCAGGAAAAATAGTAAATTAAAGTTTGTGCCCATGAATCACTGAGATTTTTTCCAACCTCTCCGAGGTAAAGAGATTTATGCGAAGAAACCAATAGCTTTTTGCAACCTGTCTTACAGTGAGCATCGTCTGCACAATAAGATATGTCTTCCTTTCTTCCTCAATGTTAGCTAGCCTCTAAAGGTCACAAAAGCTAAATCCAAATATAATGACATCCAGTAACATCTCTATTGCCAAGAGACTACTAGCTGACTCTAATGCAATGCATTCATTAATGCAGAGTAGCATTTCTCGTAACATTTATTGTGCTCCCGTGTATAGACACAAATCAGTAAGTTTACTCTAAAGAGTAAGATATTTTGAACTAAACAAAAAAATGAAGGAAGGAAAAACCATGATCATCATCACCATTATTAGGCTGGGTGAGACTGCTGCTGTTTTAGCTTGGGTAAGAAATTTCAGAAGAAATTACCCAAGAGATGACTTTGTTTTAATCCTAAAGTCAGACCCTATGTGTGTATAAAAAATATTTATCCCCATAGAAATGGATATTACCTTATATAAAACTCTAAATTGAATTCCCTGTAGAGCTATTAGTCTAGGTGCTCATTAACCTGTAGGAGCTCAGAAATCCCTGGAATGGAAAGTCTGTTTTGTCATCCCACTGGCACTAGAAATAACTTTAAAAATGTTGGAGTCCTCTTTCTAAGCCTTAAGAAAAAAGAGGGGAGCCTTCTTTCTTGTGTTGTTACCCTTTCCCCCATTCTTAAACCCATAATTCCTCTTTTTCTCTGTTCAGGGTGACCACTTTAGAGAGACTGAACCCTGGTAACTGAGTTCTCATGAAGACTGAAATTAACTATAATCACCTTTGCATAGTATGTTATTTGAAATCCCATAATAGCAAATGCAAATGGAAAACCTTGTTCTTACCTTCCTTCATAAGACCATAAACCAAATAAAAATTTAAAACAACCTGTTTCCCTTTCCAAGGGGGACTCTTTAATAGTTAAATGAAAAGATTTCAGCCTTACTTTGCTGCAGCAGCTCTCACGCCTACCTAATTTAATGACACTGTGAAACTCTAGTAGTTGCTCTCCACAGATAACACATTAAAGTGTAGCTCTGGGTTAGAAATAACCTGACATCAAAGCCTCTCAAGAAAAACACATTCATTAGACATGAAAATAACAAGAGAGGAAATCACAAGTTTGCCCTCAAAAGAAACATGATGCGTCAAGATTCTGAGGTCATACTCAATCCTAGAAAGCCAAATAAAACTTTCTATATTTGATAATGCTGTTTTGGTGTGAAGAGGTTGAGTACTTACTGAATTATGTCACATTTAACCTGAATCACAGACTGTGGTCTCCACTGCATGTTCTTGCTTAAGTTCTGACCCACCACGTGCCCTGAGGAGAAATGAAAATGGTGAGTTCTGTAATGAGGCGGACTTTCAAACCTGCCGGGAGGTAAACAGCTAATGCAACAAACCTTCCTCTAAGGAGAAAAGAAGTCATTTAAATAATCCCAGACTTCTGAAGAATATATGAAACAAGTCACAGAATTAGCTGAATAACTTGAACATTTTCTTAAGTTGGTACAGAGGAGCAAGATGGAATCAGAGCTAAGGATCCTGGCTTCATTCCCGTATAAACGTATGGTTCATTCAAACACCTAGAAGCAACCAACTCACTTTGCTTGTCTCAGTTTCTCGTTTATTAAATTGTAAAATGTGTGATGCTCTAGTTCCCAGTTCTCTCAGTCCCCACAAGGGCCTCTGGGTGGTAATTAGGCTATAAGGGCTCTGCCGGCATGAATGGCAGTACTCCTTCTGAAGCTCCAGAGCCCTCCCTTGTCCTTTCTACCACATGTGGGCACAGGAAGAGGGCCAGCTATGAACCAGGAAGAGGATAAACTCACCGTTCACCAAAACACACTATTTGGTGTCTTGATATTGGACTTCCCAACTTCCCAAACTCTAAGAAATAAATAAATTTCCCAGTTTGTGGAGTTTTGTTGTAGTATCTCAAATGGACCAAGGCACTTGACTTATTTCACTTTGTGGTCCCTGATTAATAACTTCCTGGATCCTCCAACCAGCCCTTCCAAACTTTTGCTTCCTATGTCTATATCACAATTTTGTAACAACTAACATCTATAATAAATCATGTATTCCAGATTTTTCATTCCCTGATGAAACCCATTTCACAATTTTGTGGGTCAGAAACATGGGCAGAGCTCTGCTGGGTGATTTTTCTGTCCCAAGAGTCGACTGGATCACTCAGTGCTATTTAACTGGTGGTTGGACTTGTCTTGAAAGTCCAAATCAGCTTCGATCAAATGAATGGCACTTTGGCAGGGGCATCTGAAAAACTAAACTATGGTCAACCCCTCTATATTTCCATGTTCTTTCCCACAGAATATCTGACCTTTTTACATAGAGTTTCCATGCTCCAGGAAAGCAGTAAACTGCCAGTGCCCTTAAAGGGTTAACCTGGAGCTGGCATGACATAATTTCCATTGTTCCTCATTGTCAAACCAGTCACAAACGAACAAAGGTGAAGGGGACAAGAAAGAGACCCAGCGACTTGATATCAGAGGGATGCCAAAGTATTTTAGTTATCTTAATTCACACAAAACTGAACCACTAAAACTAAATAAGTTTAGATATCTGCCTACACACTATATCATTGTGATTATTGTGAATAATATCTTTTAAAATTATGCTTTCGATAATTTGTGTTGTTTTGATATTCCACATGTAGAGTCTACTGCTGTAACACAAGCACCAAAGCACAATATAGGTGGTTCACATAACAGTATGTGGCAGGTAAACAGAGTGTGGGAGGCTTCTCTCATCCCGTTACCTGGGTCCCGGCTGAGAAGGTTCTCTTATCTTCAGCACATGTTTTCCAAAGTTTCCCTGGAGAATTAAATTCATGCATCCAGCCAAAAGGGTACAGAGTGAGGAAAAGCACTGCTGAGAGGTTTGGAAAAGACTGTGTTGGATAGAGTGTACATTGCTTTTGCTTTTGTTCTATTGTACACAACTCAGGCCACACAACAGGTCACCTTAGCTTCTGTGGCTAAGGATGTGAAAAAGGAAGACTGTACCTGGAAAACTAGTTTACAGTGATAACTGTATTCCAAGTGAAGACACAGAGTTCTAGTAAAGCTACCTGTCTGCCAAAGTTTGCCTTATTGGTCTCCCACTCTGCTTTCATATTTGTTACATATTTGTTCCTTTCTTATAAATATGAACTGATTATCTTATTGCATTCAGCTCAAAGCCCAGAATACCTGGATAGTGCACTGCTGTCTTTAAGATATTGAGAACTCTTGTAGTCCAGCTACTTCATATCTACAAAAAACGACTCTTCTGTGGGTGATGCTGGAATTCACAGTTTGGACCCCCATTTCAGATTACGGAACTTTTTAGCCAACTTTTTAGTTGGTTTTGGGAGTGCTGATGTCTGACAGATCTCTACTGCCTTGTCCAAGGTTATGCACCTTCTCAGATCTAGTGACTGGTCAGTGTGTTCAATATTCTATCAAACTATCTCAGCACAGTGCTGAAGGGATATCCCAGACTTATGGACTCCTGCCTAGAGTAGTTGAAACTGCCAGTGAGACTGTACAGCTTCTCCATCTTCCTAACTCTACTCCTTGACATTTCACCACAGTTACTATTCCCAAGAAAATTTTCTAGAAGGCCTCCAGTTGCTAGTATCTGCTATAATCTACTTTTTTGCATAAGTCATTTCCAGAAAGCAGAATTAGGGTCTACTTAAAGGACTTGTCCCGTTGCCAGAGGGAGAAATCTTAAAATATCTGTCCTGCAGTTACCTCAGTGTTACAGACTCATGTCTGTGGTGTTTTTCACTCATTCCTTTTCTTCATGGAACTGTGTATGACTTTTGTCCTTTTCCCACTATACTGCTATATACTGGGTTGTCTTTGATGGAGGGTAGAGTGGACATAGCCATAAAGGAGTAGCATGAGGAAGCCTCCTCAGGGAGATGGAACAGGTGGTAATGGTAATGAATGGGGTGGTAATTATGTGAATATAATCATATGATGTCATTTTATAAATTCTAAACAATAAATTAAAAAATGAATATATAAAAACATGGGAAATCTGGATAAAGTCTGTAATTAGTTAATCAAATTATACCAAAGACAAATCCTGTTTTGATCATTTTACTATAGTTACATAATTTGTGGAAGCTGGGTGAAGGGTTCACAGGAATACTTTGCATTATTTTTACAACTTCCATGTACGTATAAAATTATTTCAAAGTCAAAATTTAAAAAAATGGTTTTCACTCATTGCTTTAAAAATAGGTTCATAGTGAATATTAATTATATAAAGCATCTAAGAAGAGTAAGAAAACTGTCTGTTTCCACACTGTCAGCTGATATTGGAAGAGTTTTAGACTGATGTGTGGAAGCATGCCATTGATTGTCTCTGTGCCATTATATGATAGGACATATGATAGGGATAGGACATCCATAACATGTCACACATTACAATCTCCTTCCAGTTCCTTATCATTGGTACTCTACCATGTTTGAACTCAAATGTTCTGTTGACTAGATTTCCTATCTCTGAACTTCCCAGAGGCACAGGGTTGGGAACTCTGGGAGTGGGAGAAAGATACAGGAGAAAACAAATCCTGTTCCAAAAGAGTTTTTATCTTCTTGACAAAGAAGTAGAAGATGACCACATGAAAGGAGTTGGGAAATTCAAAGTATCACATGAAATAACGTATATATAAATAGAAAAGTAAAGAAATGTAGGAAAAAGTAACCAAAGGAATGAGAAAATATGAGGTAAAGGCATAATTCCAACCAAACAAATTTTAACACCCTAACAGATAAACAAAATTTCTAAGATCATAATGAGGAAAATTATTAAAGATTATTGAAAGATGCTAAAGAAAAGTGTGACTAAAGAAAAGTGTGAGTGTGTGTGTGTATGTGTGTGTGTGTGTGTGTGTGAGAGAGAGAGAGAGAGAGAGAGAGAGAGAGAGAGAGAGAGAGAGAGAGACAGAGAGAGACAGAGAGAGACAGAGAGGAATCATATCCATTACAGCCATGCATCTATCTAGAAGAAATTTCAAAAATTTTAAAATGTCACTTTTCTTGAAACGATACTAAAGGTTTAGTGTGAGTCCTATCAGTTGTCAAGGACGTATTTTATGAAACTAAATAAGCTTATTTTAAATATTTATAGAGTAAAAATGGCCCAAAATAACCAATACACTCCCGAATAAGACCAAGTAGGACAACTCTGCTTTCTAGATATTATGATTTGAATTTTTGAGATTAAGATAACATGGCATTAGTGCAAAGGAATGTAAAGATCACTGAATCAGAGTATTGAGTTCTGAAACATAATTCTGCATTTATTGAACATGATATATTATGAGTAGACATTTTGATAAATGGAAATGGGAAAAGAATTAGTCACCCAAAATTAGATTAGACCTGAAGGGAAAAGGCATAACTTTTAAAATTTTAGAGTAAATACAAAGTAATATATTTATATCTTAAGTGTGGGAAAGAATTTCATAAACATAGCACATGAGCCATAAAATACATGACTGATGAATACCTTA
Organism: Solenodon paradoxus; assembly: GCA_004363575.1. Taxonomy (NCBI): domain Eukaryota; kingdom Metazoa; phylum Chordata; class Mammalia; order Eulipotyphla; family Solenodontidae; genus Solenodon; species Solenodon paradoxus. The sequence continues at coordinate 129,328 of RJWH01000084.1, read as the reverse complement.
GGAGTTTGAATCTGGGCTATCAACTATACATGAAAGAAAGTGAAAATAGAAGTTGCAAAATTCTATAAAATCAATAAGAAAAATATAACCTGGTAGAAAAATGGTCAAAGCATAAGCAAATATGAATCAATAGCAACACATAGTAGAGTCTTACAGTGATATGACACTCAGCACGAAAATAGCAGCAGGTTTTAATAACAACAGGCCTCAATATGGATGTATCTCAAACACAAAATTTTAGTATGTTTAGTATGAACGCAAATTTTAGGAGAATTCATATGATTTATAATTTGCATACATTTTAAAACACTATTCTTTAGATATGTATGTAAATCTATTTTCGACTGTAACAAAAAGTGAGACAATGATACACATGAAAACCAGAACAGCAGGTAGGCAGTCCATATGGAATTTGTGGGAGCAGCAAGGCGGAAGTCCTGAACTCACTTGGGGAGTCTAAGATTGACAACTTGACTGAGAAGGAATTCTTGAAGATAATAGCAACTGAGATGAATTTTTAAGAAATCAGATGAACAACTGAAGGATGGAGGGAAAAGAATGGAAGGAAGCCAGGAAAAAGCAAGAACGTGAGAGAGATCAGGAAACATTGGGAATAAAGCTAAGAGTTACACCTGACTTTATAAATATGAACCGGCAAGTGGAAAATAATTGAGAGTCCAGAAATAAACTCACAGATCTGTGGACAGTTGATTTACAACAAAAGAACCAAGAGCATAAGATGAAGAAAGAATAATTTCTTTATTAAATTGTCTTGTGAAATCTGGACATCTGTATGCAAAAAAAGAAGAAAGAGAAGAAGGAGGAGGAGGAAGAAGAGGGAAGAAGAGGAAGGAAAGAAGGAAGGAAAGAAGGAAACTAGATCACGAAACCAAAGTACATTCAAAATGGATTTAAAAATTGGATATAACTTCAAATGTCTAGCTAAGGAAAACATTTAGCAAAATGATTAAAAACGATGTTTTCAGTACTTTAATTTTTAAATAGGTAATTTTTAAATAGTAGACTTAAAACTTTTAAATAGTAAGCTTATGTAATTTAATTTTAATAGTGATTATATTTAGCAACTGATTTTCAAAGTTCCTGAAAATTTGGTAGTTGGCTCTTGGCGAGCTGGAGCTTGTCCTCTCCAACCCATCACTTGGAGGATGACTGAGCACAGTAAGTTGGCTGGAACAGGAGCAGACACAAGCAAGCTGTCCAGAGCTTGCTAATGTCCACTTGGGAAAGAGCTGTACTTGTAAATGGAAATGGCCATGTGCACTAGTTTGGCTACTGGAATATCAGTGGAAGAAGTGTGCATCACCACGTCCACCAGCTGGACAAAGAAGACACAGCAGTCCTGTAAGACAGAGCACTAGAAGCGAGGCACCTGGTTCCTTAACAGTCGCGTAGAGCACAATTCCCCTCCTGTGTCCCCTTTAGCCACCCACCCACCCAACATTTATATGTACACAACTGGTCTGAGGGAAGCAAAAAACATATATCTTTGTATAATTACTAAGAATTAAGGATTTATTTGTCAGAGTAACTAGTATTTTGTACCTCAACAAATATGAAGTCAATGCTGGGTTCTGTTTAGTTTTGTTTGTTTAGTTTTGCCATGCGATTCTTAATTGTGTTTTGTGTCTCTCTTCATTGTTTCCCTATCAAGTTTGCACTGCGATTTGGCACCTGTATGGAAGACTGGGGCAAGAGAAACTGATCATTCTGAACAGATCCCCACAAAGTGAGAATTATATTGGAAAACAAAACTCACCTGTGCTTTGGCAATCTTTTTGTTTAGGAGAAAAAGCTTCTAAGCCTGGGGGCATGAAATTCCCAGGCCAACAGAGAGCTGTAAGTGGTAAATCTTAGATATCCTAGCAAAGAAAGACAATTTTTTTTTCTTGAATAGTGACACTAACAGACATAGAAAATAAGACCAGGATAAAGAAATTAATTTTTAGAAAACTAGGTCTCCACAAGAAAATAGCAAACAACCTCCCTGGAAAGAACCGTCCCTGCAGGACAGTCAGTGGGAGTAGCTCCAAGTTCAAATGTTTTCTCCGCCTTCCTCCCTCCCCATCCCAAGTGCTGGTAGCTCCACCATCTGACCAGTGAGTACACAACATTATTCCTCTCTGCTTGTGGTATCCTTTTCCATGTTCTTGTATTGGTAATGTTTCCACAGACTTTTAACGATGTTATCTTTCACAGTCTGGGTTGCTCTCTCTCTTTATCTCTTACTGGGATCCTTTTAAAAGCTTTCTGGCTTGAGTTCTTTCTCCTTGTTTGCTGACCCTCTACTGGGTAGAAAGACAATGGCATGTCTCCTTGTTAGCAATCTCCAAACACAAACACACAGATGGGTCACACTTCCATCCTCAGCTTTGGTGTCAGTTCCTCCAGTCTCAACATTTGATCTGCTTTTTTTTTCTAGATCCCATTTATTCTAAAAGGAAAATAAAAAGATTCTTTGAAAGTAATCTGACATTAAAATTAGCTGAAAGAATATTTTGTGATGTTATTCAGATCTAAATTAACTGAGAGATATGAAATATTTAAAGTGCTTCTATCAAAAGGTAAGACTCCTTTAAGAGATACATCAAAATGCTAAATAAAGTGCCCTGCCCTAGAACAGATTGCTCAGCAAAAATGATGATAATTGTGCTACATAATCAAGTCTAGCAGCTAGATGATCTCAAACTAGCTGTCATGATTGTCACCATTTTTCTACCATGGGGACTGAGCTTCTGTGCTTTCTCAGCTGTAATATTTAAGTACAATGCAAATCAAAAGTCCATCATTCAATATCCTAGAAGAATGAAAGAAATTCTACATATAAAACCCTGCAGCTTTTATATGTTAACCCACCATTCCATGGATTTTAAGGAAGAGGAATAATGAATATGATGTATTGTTTATGCCATCCATTATCCATTCATCACTTTTCTAGTAATTTCCCCTACATTTTCCTGAGTCAGCACCCTTCCCCCACTGTTAGGGAACAGCTTGGTGCTAACTCAAAATGAAATCCTTGACCTAGGTCACATCCAGAGTATTTCTCTCTAGTCACTGGTACGGACAATGGAAAGCAACCTAATCAGAGATGGTGAGAAGTCAAGGGACTATTTCTGGATTTTCCGCTAGCTTCTGTAGAACCACTTCTCTCTCGGTCCCTCTTTCAGTTTCTCAGGTCATCTCCCATATACATTATGTGCATGCTTTCGGAGCATAGGGGAGAAATGGGGATATCAGCTAAAAAATTCACTATAATCCTACTTCCCCAGAGCAACCAAAATTAGGTTTTGAAAGCTAATTAAAATTATGTCATCCAAGTGGCTTTACTTTACTAAAAAGTCAAAATCAAAACTCTTTGAGATTGTCTAAAGGTCTCAAAGCATAACATTGCTAACTTCTGATTTTTTCCTTCAAATATTCTTATTTACAAATCAGATCATACCAGCATTTTATTTTCATTATTTTTATTTCAGTAACTTTGTTTTATATATTAAAATAAACTCAATGTGTAGGTTCTCCATAAGTGTACTTCCAAATTCCTCAGATAGAGATGAACACACCAGTCCTCCACTGTATCACTGAGTGTTCTTCACCATATCCACTTAACACCCACCCCACCCACCATCCCATTTATTGATAACCTCAGTTCTATTGCAAATGTCCAAGGGTTGGTCTTGTTTTGCCTGTTACTTTGTTTCTTCTATTAGCATTCCACCTATGAGTGAGATCATGTGGTATCTATCTTGCTTCTTTGACTTCTTTCATTTGAGCATAACCCTCTCTACAAAATCCATGTTGATTCAAATGACAGGATTTCATCTCTTCTAAGTGTCATGAAGTATTCCATTCTGTGTGTATATACACCATATCTTCTTTATCCTTTCACCTGATGTGGACACAAAGATAGTTTCCAGTTATTAGCTATTGTGAATAGGGCTGTAATAAACATGGGAATGCATAAATCTGTAAATTAGAATTTTTGGAAGTTTTGGGTACATACCAAGAAGTGGGATGACAGGATCATATCAGATGTCCAACTTCAACATTTTGAGGAATCTCCGTATTTCATGCATCAATTTGCACTCCCAACAACAGTGTAAGTGTTCCTTTTTCTCCACATCCTTGCTAGCATTTGTTTCCAGATTTTTGGAAAATAGCCAGTCTTTCCGGTATGAGGTGATAGCTCATTGTAGTTTCAATCTGCGTTTCCCTGATAGCCAAGGAGTAGGAACATAATTTCATGTGCATGTTGGTCATCTGTATATCCTCTTCAGAAAAGTGTCTCTCCAATTCCTCTTCCCATTTTTTGATTGGATTGCCTGTTTTTCTGTTGTTGAGTTTTATGCGTTCTTTGTATATTTTAGATATTAAGCCTTTGTCAGAAATATTGAATGCTAATATCTTCTTCCGGTTAGTTAGGTTTCCTTTTGGTTTTGGTGATGCTTTCTTTTGTTGTGATAAAGCTCCTTAGTTTGATGTAGCTCGACTTGTTTTTCTTTTTGTGTCCCTTGATGATGGAGTTGAGACCCCAAAGAGTCTCTACAATTAATATCATGGAAAGTCTTTCCTTTGTTGTCTTCTAAGAACTTTATGGTTATGGTCTTGTAACCAATACTCTGATCCATTTTGAGTTGATTTTTATGAATGGTGTAGTTTCATTCTTTTGCTTGTGTCTTTTCACTTTTCCCAACACCATTTGTTGAGGTGACTTTCCTGTTTCCATGCTATGCTTTTTGCTCTTTTGTCATTGATTAACTGACTGTATGTGACTGGGTCAGTTTCTGGTGATTCAGTTCTATTCCACCAATCTATGCCTCTGTTATTATTCCAGTACTATACCATTTTGATCACTATTGCTTTGTAATATAGTTCAGAGTCTGGAAGTGTAATCCCTCCAGATTCGCTCTTTTTTCTAATGATTGCTTTGACTATTTGGGGCCTTTTGTTGTTCCATACAAATTGTAAGATTTTTTTTGTCCTGTATACTAGAAATAAGCCCATGGAATTTTAATGGGGATCGAATTAAACCTATATATTGCTTTGAGTAAGAAAGCTATATTAATGATTTTGATTCTTCCCAGAAACGAGCAGGAATGTCTTTCCATTACTTTGTGTCCTCCTCTATTTATCTTAAGAAGGGCTTTTAGATTCCATTGTACAGATCTTTTACTTCCTTTGTTAGGTATACACCCAGGTATTTCATTAATTTAACTTCTGTTTTCAGTTGTGTGATTTTCCTTATTTCATTTTCTTCTAGCATGCTGTTTTCATATAAAAATGCAACAGATTTTTGTACATTGATTCTGTAGCCTGCCACTTTATTATATTCATTGATGAATTCTAGAAATTTTTTGATAAGAATTTTTGAGATTTTTCAATACATATAATCATGTCAGAATCAAATAATGAGAGTTTTACTTTCTCCTTTCCGATTTGGATTACTTTTTTTTTCCTTCCCTTGCCTGATTGCTCTGGCTAAAACCTCCAGTGCAATGTTAAATAGCAGTGGTGAGAGTGGACAATCTTGCCTTGTTCCTGACCTAAGAGAAAATGCTTTCAGTTTTTTGCCATTGCCTATGATGTTGGTTGTGGGTTTTTATATGGTCTTTACTAAGTTGAGGCATAAACTTTCTAGTCCCATTTTATGTTGTTTTTTTATTTTTAATCATAAATGGGTATTGGATCTTGTCAAAAGATTTCACTGCATATACTAATATGAACATATGGTTTTTCTCTTTGCTCTTATTGATATGGTGTATGACATTAATAGATTTATGCATGTTGAACCACCTATGCTCTCTGGGATGAATCCCACTTGTTCATGATGGATGATCTTTTTGATGCATTGTTGAATTCAGTTTGTTAATATTTTGTTGAGATTTTTTGCATCTATGATCATTAGAGATATTGGTCTGCAATTTTCTTTCATGGTGACATCTCTGTCAGATTTTGGTATCAGTGTAATGTTGACCTCATAGAAAGTATGTGGGAGAGTTCCTTGTTCCTCAGTATTTTGGAAGATATTGCGAAGAATAGGTATTAATTCTTTTCTGAATGTTTGGTAGTAATGTTGACCTCATAGAAAGTATGTGGGAGAGTTCCTTGTTCCTCAATATTTTGGAAAATGTTGAGAAGAATAGGTATTAACTCTTTTCCGAAGGTTTGGTCGAAATCATTGGAGAAGACATCTCGTTCTGGGTTTTTATTTTTGGGGAGGCCCTTGATTACTTCTTAATTTTTTTGCTTTTGTTTGTATGGCTCAGGTTCCAGTTTTTCTGTGTTCAGTCTTCGTAGACTATATTTTTTCTAGAAATCTGTCCATGTACTCAGGTTGTCCATTTTGTTGATGAAGAACTGTTCAAAGTAGTCCCTTATGAGTTTTGAATTTCTGTTGTGTCTGTTGTAACTTGTCCCCTTTTATGATTCTAGTTATGAGAGTTTCTCCCTTTTTTCTTTGTGAGTCTCACCAATGGCTTGTCGACTTTATTCATTTTTCCAAAGAACAAAATGTTGGTTTCACCGATCTTCTGGAGTGTCTTTGTGTTTTCTATTTCATTCATTTCTGCTCGAATTTTGACAATTTCCTTTCTTCTGCTGAGTTTTTGCTTTAATTGTTCTTGTTCCTCTAGTTGTTTTAAATGTAGAGTTAAATTTTTAATTTGGAATTTTTCTTGTTTCTTGTGATAAACCTGGTTTACAATGAGCTTTCCCCTTAGTACTGCTTTTGCTGCATCCCATAGATTCCGGTAGTTCATGTCCTCATTCTCATTTGTCTCTAAGTATTTTTAAGTTCCTCTTTGATTTCACTTTTACTCAACCTTCCTTCAGGAGAATATTGTTAAGTTTCCAATTAATATGAGGATCTTTCAGCTTTGTTTTTGTAATTGACTTCCAATTTTAGGCCATTGTCATCAGAGAAGATAATTAGTATGGCGTCAATCTTTGTACATTCCTCAGAAATATATTGTTTTCCAGCATATATCTATCCTTGAGAATGTTCCATGCATACTTGAGAAGAAAGTGAAATCCATAGTTGTTGAGTGAATTGCTTGGTACATGTCTATTAGACCTATGTGTTCCAGATGGTCATTTAAAGTGGCTGTTTCCTTGTTAACGTTCTGCCTGGTTGATTTGTCCATTGTTGTAAGTCGGGTGTTGAATTTCCCCCACTATTATTGTGTTGCCATTAATATCTCTCATCAGATCTAATAATATTTGCTTCATATATTTTGATGCTCCTTTTTTGTTAATAAGCATTATGTTTTATGATGGATTGATCCTTTAATCATTATAAAGTGTCCATCTTTGTTTTTTGTTATGACTTTTAAATGAAAGTCTTTTGATCTGATATGAGTATAGCTGCTCCTGTTCTTTTGTGGTTGACATTTGACTGTAAGATTGTCTTCCAGCCATTGACTCTGAGCCTTTGTTTATCTTTTGGAAGAAGGTAGGTTTCCTGAATGCAGCAGAAGATTGGACTATACTTTTTAATCCATTCTGACACTCTGCATTGTATGATTGGTTAGTTCAGTTCATTAATTTTAGGATGATTATTGATATATATTTCTTAGTGTCGTTTTATAATTTGTCTTTTGTATGTTGCTCCAGATGATGCCTTTTCTCATTCTCTTCTTAGGTCCAGTAAATGCAGTTATGTTTTGATGATTTCGCCTTTTGTTTTCTTCTTTGCTTTCTCCCTGGGGATGTATTTTGAAGTTACCCTGAAGTCAGCATTCACAGTTTTATGTTTACTGCCTAATTTTATTTGAAAATTATTAGTCTTCCACTCATTCTAGCTGTCCACATTTTTCTTTTCTTCTCTTCCTTCCCATTTTTATATTTGTTGTTTTTCTGTGTAGTTTCTTACGCTTTATAGAGAATCCTTTACTATTTTTTGCAAAGCTGGTTTTGTGGTAATGAACTCCTTGTCAGAAAAGTTGTGTTTTTTTTATAATTCCTTTAATCCTGAATGCTAATCTTGCTGGATATAGTATCCTATGTTGAATCCTTTTCTTTTAGTATATTGAATATATTATGCCATTCCCTTCTGTCCTGTAGAGTTTGATTTGAGTAGTCTGCTGACAATCTTATGAGGGCTCCTCTGTATGTGACACGTTTTTCTCTGGCTGCTTTTAAGATTCTTTCTTTAGCTTGTATTTTTGACATTTTTATGACGATGTGTCTACATGTGTATCTGTTTGGGTTTATTTTTTAGGAACTCATTGAGTTTCCTGGATCTGGATTCTTGTTTCATTCTTCAGATAGAGGAAGTTCTCATCTATTATTTATTCAGATATGGTTTTTGCCCTCTTTTCTCTCTCTTCTTCTGGGACCCTTATGATGTGAATGTTATTCCTTTTGATGTTATCCCAGAGGTCTCCAGTGCTGACTTCCTTTCTTTAGATTTTTTTAAATCTTTGTTGGTTTGCTTGATTGAGTTCCTCTGCCCTATCTTTCAGATCGCTAATTTATTGGAAACTTCATCCAGCTTATTTTGAGCCTCTATTGTGTTCTTAATTCAACCATGTTATCTCTTACCTGTTTGATGTCTTGTTTTAATTCTTCTTTTTGCTTCCTGACATTTTAGTTAACTGCCTCTACAGATTTTTGGATTCCCATGTTTATATTAATCATATCTACCCCAAATTCTGCTTCAGGCTCTTTACATATGTCTGCTATATTAAAAATTTCCCCATGTGTTTTTGATTGCATTCATCATTTCATGAATATTTCTTTGTGCATACGCTCTATTTGGCATTCTGTTTATATTTCTTAGAGTTTGGTTTCCCTGGTGTTGTGTAGGTTTGACTTGTCTAGGCTTGGCAATCAGGCTGCAGGTTTGCATCTATCCACAAGGTGGTGATAGCGGGAAGCGTTGAGATTTGGTCCCATCTGGGACTGCATTTTCACTATAATTCTGTGGGTGGGGTTTCTGATGTGCGGGGTATCCTGTGAGCTGGATGTGCAGTGGACAGGAGATCCTTTCAGTGGACCCCAGTTTCTGGCATGAAATGGTTGTGGGAGGGGTTTGATTTGGTTGATTTCCAGTTATGGCTGCACCTAGTGTAATTTCACTGTGCAGGTTCCAGCTTAGCCCCCAATGCGCTGGCTTTCCTTTCACCTCCCCCTCCCAAAGTTTGTCCTCTTGGCTCGTCCTCTCAAACCTCACTGGGCCCATCTCTTGCTGCCTCTGCGACTGGTCCTGAAATTCCTATCCTCCATCCCACTGATCGTCTGTCTCAAATCCAAATCCATGACTTATCTGAGAATCATGCTGCAGGCTCTCACCCACTGTTACTTGTCAACTGTTCCATCTCTAGCTGAAGTACCAGTCTTTTATTGGTGTTTGTCTCAGGAAAAGAGGTGATTTATTATTTTTTCTTGGGTGTCTGTGGGGAGTGATCCAGAAGTGCCTTCTATTGAGTCACCAACTGGAAGTTCATCCCCCAGCATTTCTTTATAACATAAAATTTTTCGTACTTATTTTTGTCCCGAGATATTTGCAACTGATATTCTTTTGAGCAATCTATCTTAGGATAATTTTATGACTGTTTCCTCATTTAGACCATAATTTAAAAATACACTTACCACCACCTAACTAAAGCATTGCCCTATCCTATCATCACTTCTGTATCATAGTTCTGTTCTTAGTGATATTTGTAAATATCTACATTTTTTTGTAAGATGAAGCTGTACTGAATGGCCAGAGCACAGGTGTGAAAGAATTTTTCTTAAGTAACAGGTAATATATTTGTGGACAAGCAACAGAAAGATTTGTGTCCTAAGTGAGTAGAGGGGTCAGATTCTAGGAGGCTATTGGTCCCAAAATTGAATTGTTAGGGTTTGGGGCTTATATGGGCTTGCAAATTTGGTTGAAGGTGGCAGATGTAGTGGGACACAGGATGTTTCCCTGTTTTTCATGAAGTTTAGTGGTCTTTGATTCTTTGAGTTGCAAGATGTTTTTCAGCTTCCAAGGCAGCTTGAGGGGTCTTATAGCTAGGATGTGGGTTCCAGCTGGCTGGAGCTGTTACTGATGGTGTATTATTTTTGGCATGGTCTTTTTCTGTTGACCTAGACTAGAGATAAGACAGTAGATAGAATTGCTGTGCTCAGTTTCCCTTAGAGTTTTACTAATATTCTCTCTAGCTGGACAACAAACCTAGAATCAAGTGTTGAACTGTTGTGATATATTAGGGGAGAGAAGAGAGCATGTAGAGAACATGAAGAGAGAACCATAGGAGGAGTGCAGAGAACTGATAAAGAAGAGAAACCAAATCCTGGTAATACTATTTGACCCTAAGCTTCTACAACCCTTGAAATCGCCCTAACCCTACTCTTTTCGGTTGAATCTCTCATAAGTTGTCTTGAATTGCTTTTTTTTTACTTGAGTTTGACAAATAGCATGAACTCCACCTTACTAAGGAAAAATTAGTAGGGACATTTAAAGACAAAAGAAGCAAACAAGATGCTCCTTGGAGGGATTATTTAAGTGTCACAAATGAAACATACTACAGTAAAAAAACAACCAAGTTTATAAGACTCAAAAATATTCAAGCCAAACAAAAATTGTATTAAGTATTTTTTGACACTGATTATAAAGAATAATGTGCAGGATCCTTACTAGAGTCCCTTTAGAAGTCAATCTGGTATCAACTCAGCTGCTTGAATTGACATCCAGTGTGATGACCAGAGAGGACCTAAATGACCTCAGTTTCTCTTTAACCCTGTAATACAAACAAAATTGAGAAATGGTTGGTCTAGTTGTGAATTTTGTCTATAAAAAAGAGCATTTTAGGGCTTAACGCAATGCAATTATCAAAGACATTAGACTAAGCAAGAACACATGCTCATAATATGAAGTTTTAAAAAAGAGTAAGAAAGCAGTGTTCTTTTTACTAGGAAGGAATAACTACTACTGTATGCTGAGAACTAGGCTAAGGTGCCCCTAGAGTATGACTGAAGGACCTCAGTACTCTTTAGGTTTGTTACAAGAGTACTATTCTGCCATAATGACCTCAGTAGTCCCAAAATCTGGAACTAAATGTCATTTCAAGAATGTGTACCATGCCCATGTAAATAGCCTACTAATAATTATCACAATAATAATAATAACTAGACATTTTGGAGCAGTCTATATAATCAGGGACTATTCTAAACACATAGCATACAGTATCTCTGTATCCACCAACAACCCAATGAAATAGATATCATTAATTTTTCCATTTTATAAATGTAGCAATTTTAACACAGAAGGCATTTATTCTTTTGACAGATGGAATGGCCAAAGTATCCAGAAAAGATAACCAAAATAAGGTGCATAAACCACAAAGTACAAAGCAGATTGAAGAATTTAAGAGCCAGAAAATTTGATCCTTCCCCAAATTTAGATTTGATCATAGTTTTGGACCTCGGCTATTAGAAATATTTTTTTTGGAGTTTAATACTATGAGCAAACCGATAAAATCTGCAACTAATTTTTTATAGAACTTGAATGCGGTAATTTATATTCAGCATAAGGCATAAGCTCTCAATGTCAGAGATGAGGCTCTTGATGCTGGGCTACTTAAGGAGATCAAATGGCAGAGAATTCATTTAAGCCAGATTGTGTATGACAGAGGAAATGACAATGTGCCAGTTAGGAAATAAAAATAGGGGAAGGCCAAAGACACTTAATGAATGCAAAGTTTTTTTCCTACCATGAAAGAAGCCAATTTGAAAAGCTTCAGGAAAATACAAGTTCTTTGTTGAGATGAGCTTTTAGATGAATGAAGAACTTAAAATACTTTCAACTTGACATGCCTTGCCTTCAAGGTCTAGCAGTTTCATTATGAAGTATGGATGATGTAACTAGAAGCATGACTGTTATCATGAACCAATAGAGACCTAAAATACTAAGGGAAAAGTTTCAATTGCAAATAGGAGTGCCATGCTGTCTAGATTCCTCTGTTTGAAAGGCAAAGCCTAAATGTTTTATACCCCCTCATTTATGTAACATCTCTTTCAGCAATTGAAAAATTATTCAATGACAAATCCACTCAAGGATCAAATCATGAATGAGTATATCAGAGGAATTCCACCAAGGACTGGTCAGTAATGAAGAGGGACCCCTTGGGGTGTACACTAACAAGGTAGTGACAGGTCCTGGAGACTCATTCCATTTACTTCTCTTAGTTTGTAGCCTATGCTGTTCTAAATAAGCCAAGATGTACAAGTAGAAAAATAGATTTTGATTAAAAAATCCCAATTCCAAAGGTGTTTTCAAAATAAAGCAGCAAATAACTGTCTTTCTGAGCTAGCTGATTATAACACTGCTCCGCAGAAAAGATATGAGACCGCCCCCCACAAGATGTTTCCTTACTCCTGCTAAATTTCCTGAATATCTCTCCACTGAGACCTTACTTTTAGTATTAAGACTCTGGGAACGTAAGTTGAGGATTCTATCCCTAGTTAGACAGATAAGGCTGTTAGAGGACTACAGAAACTAGGGAATCTTAAAAGAAAACAAATTTAGCTGAAATGAACTCTGTGGGATGTTGAACACTCTGGTTCTCAGATTGAGGTCCCAATAACACAAGACCCATCATTACTAGTTTTGTTTTTTTTTTAATTCCTCTCTTTTTATATTTTTGGTTTATTTTGGTTATAGTAATAAAGATTTATGAAATACCATGTAACAAATGCAGTAAATCCATATGAGATACTGTAATATAATTTCAATCTGCCTCTTTTGCTTGCTGGCTGCTACCACACTTGCTGAAACTCAGAAGGTATAGTTGGAGTCCCTCTTTGAGTCCTTTTAAAACATCAGTTGGAAGCTGACACTCAAATGTGACCTCTGTATAACCTGATAGCTAAAACTTCCTCAAGGTTCTTCTGGAAATTAAATGGCCAAGTTTCAAAAACACACACACACATGGCATTTGAATGAGGTTCAAGGAAGCTGGTCAGAAAAAGAAATTGAACAAAAGAAGGGCAAACTTAAATTCACTAAAAGAGCACACATTCCAGCAACAAAATCAGGCAGACATTGGCAAGGAGGCCACACAGAAATTTCCAGACCTCTAGGGAGTCAGGGGTCCTAAGACCTTGGCAATGGTATAGCTAATTAAGGAGCCCAGGATGCCAAGTGTCAGAGCAAGCTTTGGTCTCCCAGACATGACATGAGCATTTTGAGAGTTGCCACTTTTCCTAGGGACAGCTCAAAACTTCATGGGTCAAGTAAAAGTTTTGGGGATTGCTCATGTGAATTGTTTCATCTCCCAATCCTTTCAATAAGCAAAATAGCAGCTTCCACCAGATCATTCGCACCACCATTTTTTTCCACGAGAGTTTATTGTATATCCAGGAGTGCAAAAATTGGCATCACTAAAAGTCATTTAAAGGATAAAAATACCTCACATTACCCCTGTAATTTACAGGGTTGTTCTTTGTTGTTTTGACACGACATTTTTAAGCCTGAAATGATACCATAACAGTACAATATTGTCCTGAAAGCTAATTCAGCTTTAATTAAATTCTGTGAGAAAGAGAGTTGGTTTCATATCTGGTCCTGTAATATAAAGTCCTAGAGTACAAGCCTGCTATATGTGTCCCTTATATAATCATTCGTGGAAACTATGTACAGCCGGCCCACAATGAACAGTGGAGAGTTAATAGGATTAATCAATTGGGAACCTGATTTCTTCATAAGTTAGGTCTTCTACTGGCACCAGAAATGGACACAGGTGAAGTATGCTACTAGCTTGTATAAAGAACCTCATTCTGAATTGCAAAATAAGTTGATCTTATTTTTACCCTCCTGTTTTGAAGTCTGCAGGGAAACTTCTTCTATGACTAAGAGGTATCTGAGAAGCATGTATTCCAGTAGGGAGTTATGATGTGGCAATATTCTTGCTGCACCTTGATCAGCATGTGGCCATGTCACAAGCATTAACCTACTGATTCATCTGGTAGCAGGATAGATGTTAAAGCACATTCTAGCCTAAAGAGTGTTTTATGTAGCACCACATACTTGTTATTCATACACACACACACTCACAGATAACACAAAGGGACTCAATCACTCATCCATCTAATCAATATTTAGTAACAATCCTCTATATTCCAGGCACCAATGTTGAGAGCATAGTGTTAAACAAGAAAACCTCTGTCCTCAAGAACATTATAACTAGTGATATATAATGATATACCTAATGATAGTTGAGTGTTTCATCAGTGAAATGATGAATGGGATAAGGGCCTGCAGCTTAAAGGAAAAAGATGAAGGATTCATATGACAAAACCAGTTGCTCTGTAACTAGATGTCTGCCATCTATATAGACTTCTCCAATAGAAAAGCTATTTATGGAGTTGACCCAAAATGTAGGTAATATTCAATCTTCTGTGTAGTTAATGGAATGATTCCATTTGTCTTGAGACCTGCAGGATCTTAATTGACCTTAATCTGAAATGTCATCTGCCTAGGTGATATGTCTTGAGAAACCTATTCTGAACATCTTGTCACCAGGATCATAGTGACGCTCATAGACTCAAATCTCAGTATTCATTTAAAAGCATCAAGACTATCTTGATTTGGGGAGCATTGTGGCCACCATAAGCAACCCCTAAAGCCCTAGATTAGAGGAAATAGGAAAAACATTTAATTTCTCCCTTTATACTTTCATTCATGTTTTCAGAGTACTTTATAGAGCTCAAGAAGTGAAAGTACATTTGTTTCCAATAAATACTAAAACAATTAAGAGAATCAGAGAATTAGAGAAAAGAAAAACTGCTTTGTAGATGTCTGGTCATTCACAGTCACCTTGCTTTTGGATTATTCCCAACCAGTGAAGGGAAGAGGCAGTAGAATTTGAAAGTTTTGGACTCCCTCTGAGGTCACTGCTGGTTCTATTTTAATAGCCAATCTCCAGATGATTAGTAATTTTTTGACAATGAGCCTGCAAGGAAAAGAAGCACTAATCTAGCTCTCTCCCTAAATGCTTGTAAACATTGATTATTTTATGCCCTTCAGTTCTCCTTTCCTATTAGGTTAATTTTTTCGAAGGCCAGAGATCATGCTTATTCTTTTTGCCTGCCAGAGCAAGCTGAATAGTGTAGTATTGGTATTCAACTGATGTCGCCCACCTGTACAGCTTTAGAATGGGGGCTTGTTGAATGTCTCACAACCATGGCATTTTCTATTACTAATCTTTGTTTTCCAATAGCCTGGCATAGTTCCTGGAACACAGGTTGTCACTGAAGTTTGTCTAAGGGAAAGTTAAAATGGAAGAAGCAATGTAAAGATGTTAGGAGCTACTATAAAACTATAACACAGAATAACAATAGGAGGGAAGTAAAAAGAGTGTGTTAGCATATACTGATGATGTAGTTAAAATAAGATCAAATATAGCACTTTGGCTGGAAGTGGAAGGACTAGTAAGTATTCTCGTACCAAAAAAAAATAATGAAGATGGACAGACTTGAGCTAGGATGGCAGCGACATGGCAGCAACTAGAGACTCAGGTCTGTACAAAATTTCTAGAATGTGGCCCACACCATCCATTTAGTCGAAAAAGGCTGTGGCAGTTCCAGCCATCACACCCACATTCTAAGTATCAGTATAAGAAGAAAATAAGGGAAGCATTTGATTTCCAGAATTTCTACAACATGTTTTCTTACTTTGCATTAGCAAGAATATATCACCCGAGATCAGCTAAGTACAAAGAAGGCTGCTGTCCAGTTGTAGTCTAGTGGGTGTGGTGAGGTGGGAATGGTGGAGAACTTTGGAAAAAGGGTCATAAAGGTAATAACTTTAAATATGAAAATGTTTAGGAAGTTGCAGCAGATTTCATGTATGACTGTTGTTTCCAAGGGGAAGAAGGAGATCAGAGAAGCACTGGCTCTTGGGAATGCAGAGTATAAAGTGGTGAGAGTAGCAACCAGTTCCTGGGGCTCCTATTCTGACAAAAATTCTAGACATAATGAAGTAGAATACTGTAGAGGAAAATCTTCAGATAGTCACTATTGGTGCCATCCTGTCAGCATAATGGAGAAACAGAAATGTCAGGACCCCCACAAGAGCAAGCCTTAGGCCAAGGATCAAAGTTTGGATATCAGGGCAGTGAATTGTCCCTGGTGCCACTCAGCAGAGTGATCATCCGGATCGATAAGAAAAGCTGATGGACGAGTATGACATGTGAGATATATCTCATGTGTAGTACGTGACCAGAACGGACCCTCCACAAAGGAACAAAGGAATGGCACAGGTTGAAGAAATCCATCAATAACTTCAAAGGACAATTTCACCTTGCCCAATCAGGAACGGAAACGTGGCCTGGCTATGCCCTTTCCATGCCCCTTCCTCAGCATGTGAGTTTTTCCATTAAAAAACCAGGCTGCCAGCAAGGCAAATGGATTCTTAGCCTCCCTTGGCTGGCTCCATTCCCTCTCTTTCTACTCCCCACTAATAAACCCCCAACTTGCTTATTCACTGTGCATGTCTGATATTTGGAGCGACCCTGAACCCACGGGGTCTGGACCTCCCTTGGTCACCTCCATTCCTTTACCCTCCAGTTAAATGTCTGCTTGCTCATTTGTCTAACTTTGTCATAGATTCTTTGAGCGACTTGAATCCCACAAGAGACCCAGAGAAGAAACTCAGGATTCAACTATTAGCCTGCTATTGCTGTTCTCAACGTGAAATGGAGGGTGAAACTCGCAGAGGACCAGGGCCAGTACAGGACTACCTTTTTCTTCAGTCAATATTGAAAATCTGTCATGGATATCTTGGATCCTTTGTTTAAGATCAATCTTCTCCTAGATCTATTTTAGCCTTGAATATTGTGACACTTCTCTTTTTTGCAATGATAATTTTCAGCAAATATATGGCCTTTACTACAAAGGCTGTATCTGCCACTCCTGTACATACACACTCCTTATCTTAGAACAAGCAGGTTTCTTGGAATTAATTGATCAAATGTTTTGAAGGGAGTTTAAACAGCCTCCTAACAAGGCTTCTTTCCCAGAGGAAAAAGAGCATCAGACACTTCTCTGTTCATTTCTCTGTTAGCTGTACCTGGGAAAAAGGCATAATCAAGCTGTTCCCACAGTTCTGGCCACAAGAGGAGGGAGTCCTAGACAACCTGAGAAGATGGCAACCGACTGAAATGGTTTGGTCTAGAAAACCTCCTCTGGAAGAGAATCCTGAGGCAGAAAGCAGCAAAGCTATTGTGAGCAAATGATTTACAAAAGTCTTACTGTTTCCAGATCCAGGCTCCAAATAAGAATAGATAAAAATTGAGAGTCCTTGATTTCATTATTGTTTTGTTTGTTTCTTGCTTCTGTTTCTTTCTTTCTTTTTTAAAGTTTGATGGAAGTAGACAGGAGTCATTGTGACAATTTCATCTCTCATCTGTCTTTTGTACTCTGAAAACTAGAGATTTAGGACACAGGGATGTGGATCCAAAAATCCTCAAAGGAATTCTATGAAATGATCTACAAACAGGAATTAGAAAATACAGCCACCTTTATCGTATAGCGGGTTTTTGCCAGGAGGTACTCTAGCTCAGGATGCAAGTCATCACGGCATTTTGATTCGCTGTTAAAGACTTATAATACATGGGAAGATTTGAAAGGAGCCTCTCCCTCACCCCCATGTTTTCTGTTATTGATACTCAAATCAAGAATTCTCTGTTCCAACATGTTCTGTTTCTAAAAGAATTTTTACAATCATATTAGGGACGTGCATGGTGAAGAATAGTTTTCCCCAATATGTTCTAACAAGCCCTCCCCAAAATAGGACTTACCTAGACATGTTACCTTGGCATGTAGATTACTTCAAGCTAAGGTCAAGACTACCTAGAAGAATGAAGGTTATCCAAATTTAGGGTCATCTCTGGAAATAACTTTTCTATCAGGGACACATCACTGTGGCAAGGCAAATATGAATCACAGATTCCTATCTGTGTGAGATTATTTTGCTGGTGGCTAAATGTCACTGGGGCAGAGAACAGGTTTAATAAAGCAGAGTAAGCTCTGTATCATTTTACAAAGCAATGGAGAAGGAGGAACTCATGTTCCAAAGCAACCTTCTCCCTGAGGTTGCAGGAAGATAGTTCCTTTAAGGGTAGGCAACAGGGTTTTGGGTAGAGGGGAAGTCCTGTGCCTTCCATGTAAGGGGCTGGCTCCTCCTTGCACATGAGTATTTCATTCTCATGCTTCCCTATGCATTAAGTGTGTCCTCATTATAACATTTAGTCTCACCCAGGAGTGTGCTTTTCAGTATTATAATGAGGTTATAGGTGACAAAGGGTTACCATTCTTATCCTTCTGGGCATGCCCTAGGAACAAATTTAAATGATTCTCTTATCTTCCTATCAGAAGTTTTCAGCCTCCATATTCACCTATTTTGTACTTTTTTGTTTTTGTTTTTCATTTCTTTACGCAAGTCAGCTGTTTCTAGAATAAGCATAGCATTACATCACAAGGGAAGTTGACTCAGCGAAGTCTCAATGACACCTGAACCTGCAAAGTATCTGGTTTTTATAAGCCACTCTCTTCACATCAGATGAGCCCACCTCCTCTCTCCTTGATGTCCCAGACCTGTATCCCATTCCTTAGTTCAAGGATGAAAATCTTCGAACTGTGGTCTGTCCTATTTACTCTAGAATTTCTATCCATGTATATTCTCTGTATGTATGTAATTAAATTTTTCTTTCTCTATTAATCTGCCTGATGATGTTTTGATTACTAGAACAGTCTGAAAAGAGCCTACATGGGTAAAAGACTAGAAGCATAGAAGACATTTCCTTTCTACCCTACAATGGCATGATAGGATTTTCACAGATTATCAGAACTCAGTCTAAACTAATCTCCAGTGAATCAAAAGGTAAGAGAGTTTTTGAGAGAATGGGGATTCAGTGATTATAGGTCATCATTTTTGCTAGTTGATCTTACTCAGAAGAAAAGTAAACGTTTTATGTTTTCATGGCAGGAGGTAATTTTACAATATAGATAAAGAGTCAGAAGTGCCCACCCCAGACTCCTGCCCTCTAACAGAGACAAGGAGATATGAGCACCATAATCTGTGATTTATGGAAAGAAAACAGACACACACACACACACCCCCCCATAAATATTAGATAGGAATTTGAGCTGGGGTGCGGGGGAAGGGAAAGCAAAGCCAGGAAGTGATATAATCCAGTGTAAAGCCATAACATGGCACCAATTCAGTTTTAAAAAGCAGCTAAACATTAACCAGAAAGCTCAGAATGAAATACTGAAGATAAAAGTCACAGATTACAAAGACAGGAAAGTTAAAATACAGTTAACCATCAACCAAGGAGTTATGTGTTGATGTTCAAGATCATGGACTACTAGAAAGAAGAAAAGAAATAAATCATAAAATGGTATCAATTTGAAGCCCTCCAATTAATTTTTAAAAAACTCCTAATAGGACAATAAGAAACCTGATCCCACTTCAGAACTCCCCTGGGTAGATAGTCACCTACGCAAACCTTTGAAAACACAGGATCCTAAACTCTCAGGATCTACTTCCATTTCAGAATGCCCCATTCCCACATCTGTCTGGGATGTACTTTTTCCTCTTCTTTCCTCCTAAATAAACACCTTCTTTCACTTCTGTGCTTTATCTTTCTCTTCTTCATTGCCCGTGCCTAAATGTACGTCACCTACTTTTGGAGAGCAAAAAGAATGGAGTGTGTGTGTGTGTGTGTGTGTGTGTGTGTGTGTGTGTGTGTATCTAATGCCTCTGCCCGCAGTTCCTGCCACAGACCTACTATACTTTTCTAAATTCCTAAAGGATAAGAGCATTGGAAAATCTGTTGTTTGCTTACATATTTCATCCCTGCTTCTCATTCTCCAGAGAACGGAGAAAGACTGGTAGTGGAGTTAATGATGAACCATGCCTATCATCTGATGAATGCTTCATAAAAATCCCACTAGTGAGGAAGACTTCTGGATGGTGATTCGTTAGGAAGTACTTCTGGGTTGTTACCCACAGACACCCACGAAAAAATAACAAATCACCTATTTTCCTGAGGTATACACCAAAAAACGACTGCAGCTGGAGATGGAACAGCTGACAACTAGCAGTGGGTGAAAGCCCGCAGCATGATTCTCAGATAAGCCACGGATTTGGTTTTGGGATGGAGCTTGGGAGTCTCAAGATGCACAGTGAGGAGGAGTTTAGGAATTTCAGGATGGGTTACAGAGGCAGGGAGAGGTGGACCCAGTGGGACAGAGGTATAGTGCCATGAAGGGCTGACTTGGGAAGTGGTGAAAGGAGAGCCAGAGCACCAGGAGCTGAGCTGGAGGCCGCACGGTGAAATTACACTGGGTGCAGCCATAACTGGAAATCAACCAAATTAAATCCCTCCTACAACCATTTCACACCAGAGCCTGGGGCCCACTGAGCAAATCTCCTGTCCACTGCTTGTCCAGCCCGCAGAATACCCTGCTTGAGAGACCCCACCTATAGGAATCCAGACAGGACCAAACCTCAATGCTACCCACTATCGCCACCTTGTGGGTAGATGTGAACCTGCAGCCTGGTTGCCAAGCCTGCGAAGGCAAACCTAAGCAATGCCAGAAAAAGCTCTCTCAAAAATATAAACGGAGTGCCAAATAGAGCATAGGCACAAAGAAATATTAGTGAAATTATGAATCCAATAAAAAAACGCACGGGGGAAATCTGACTATGGCAAAAACATGTAAATAGCCTGAATAGGAATTTAGGGGAAATGTGATTGACATACTCATGAAAATTCAAAAATCAGTAGAAGCCATTAATGAGAATATCAGAAATCAAAGAGAAGAATTTGAACGACATCAAACAGGTAAGAGATTCCATGGCTGTATTAAAAAACTCAACAGAGGGGCTCAGCAATAGGCTAGATGAAGCTTCCAATAGAATCAGAAAACTGAAAGACGGGACAGAGGAACCCAATCAAGCAAACCAGCAAGAGTTTTAAAAATCCAAAGAAATGAAGACAACATTTGAGACCTGTGGGATAACATCAAAAGTAGCAACATTCGCATCATAAGTACCCCAAAAGAAGACAGAGAAAAGGGGGCAGAAACCGTATCTGAAGAAATAACGGATGTGAACTTCCCCAATCTGAAGAATGAAATGTCTCCAGAAATGTCTCTAGGAAGCTCAATGAGTTCCTAAAAAATAAACCTAAACAGATATACACCTAGACACATTGTCATCAACATGTCAAAAATACAAGATAAAGGTCTTAAAAGCAGCCAGAGAAAAATGTGTCAATTATCGAGGAGCTCCATAAGATTGTCAGCAGACTACTCAAATCAAGCTCTACAGGACAGAAGGGAATGGCATAATGTATTCAAACTGCAAAAAGAAAAGGATTTCAACATAGGAGACTATATCTGGCAAGATTATTATTCAGAACTGAACGAATGATAAAACACCTTTTCTGACAAACAAAAAGTAGAGGTTCATCACAAAACCAGCTTTGCAAGAAATAAAAGATGCTCTATAAAGCATAGTAAACTACACAGAAAAACAGCAAATATAAAAGTGGGGAGGAAGAGAAGAAAAATGTGCTTAGTTAGAATGAGTGGAAGATTAATTATTTTCAAATAAAATTAGGCAATAAACATAAAACTGTGAATGCTAACTTCAGGGTTGCCTCAAAATACATGCCCAGAGAGAAAGCAAACAAGAAAACAAAAGGCAAAATCTATTAAAACATAACTGTATTCACCCGACCGAAGAAGAGAATGAGAAAAGACATCATCTGGAGCAACATACAAAAGACAAATTATAAAATGACACTGAGAGCAATATATGAATAATTATCCTAAAATTAATGAACTGAACACACAAGCTAAACAACAGAGTGGCTGAACGGATTCAAAAGCATACCCAGGCTTCTGCTACCCATCTACTTCCGGAAGAAAAACAAAGGCTCAAAGTCAATGACTGGAAGACAATAAGCTATACTCATATCTGATTAAACAGACTTGCATCTAAAATGATAATAAAAGACAGAGATGAACACTCTATAATGACTAAAGTATCAATCCAGCAGGAAACAATGCTTATTAACATATATGCACCAATTGAAGGAGTATCAAAATATATGAAGCAAATACTATTAATACTGATATTAATATATAATATAATATAATTAATATATAGTATAATATTATAATATATAATATAATATAATAATACTGATGAGAGACATTGACAGCAACACTATAATAGTGGGGGACTTCAACACCCCACTTAGAATAATGGACAGATTTAACAGGGAAACAGCTGCTTTAAATGATTGTCTAGAATATATAGGTCTAATAGACATATATTGAGCACTACATCAATGAATATAGGTTTCACTTTCTTCTCAAGCGCGTGGAACATTCTCAAGGATAGAACATATGCGGGGACACAAAACATCTCTCAAAAATTTACAAAGATTGAAATCATACCAAGCATCTTCTCTGAACACAGTAGCCTAAAACTGGAAGCCAACCACAAAAAGAAAGCTGAAAGACCCCTATACTAATTGGAAACTTAACAATATGCTCTTGAAGGAGGGTTGAGTTAAAGAGGAAATAAAAGAGGAACTTAAAAAAAATACTTAGAGACAAATGGGAATGAGGACACGAGCTACCGGAATCTATGGGATGCAGCAAAAGCGTTTCTAAGGGGAAGGTTCATCACAAACCAGGCCTATCACAAGAAACAAGAAAAATTCCAAATGAAAAACTTCACTCTACATTTAAAACGTCTAGAAGAACAAGAGCAGTTAAAGCCAAAAATCAGCAGAAGATAGGAAATAGTCAAAATTTGAACAGAAGTAAATGAAATAAAAAACAAAAAGACACTCTTGAAGACCAATGAAACCAAAAGTTGGTTCTGGAGAAAACTGTCATAACTAGAATCATAAATGAAAGGGGATGAGTTACAACAGATATCACAGAAATTGAAAACATCATAAGGGACTACTTTGTACAGCTCTTCATCAACAAAATGGACAGCCTTGAGAACATGGACAGATTTCTAGAAAAACATAGTCTACCAAGACTGAAAACAGAAGAACTGGAACCTGAACAGTACAAACAAAAACAAACAGATTTAAGAAATAATCAAAGGCCTCCCAAAAAAAAAAAACCCCAGGACCAGATGTCTTCTCCAATGATTTCTACCAAACCTTCAGAAGAAAATACTTATTCTTCTCAATATCTTCCAAAATACTGAGGAACAGAGAACTCTCCCAAATATTTTTTATGGGGTCAACATTACACTGATACCAAAATCTGACAGAGATGTCACCATGGAAGAAAATTGCAGACCAATATCTCTAATGATAATAAATGCACAAATTCTCAATAAAATACTAGCAAACCAAATTCAACAATGCATCAAAGAGATCATCCATCATGAACAAGTGGGATTTATCCCAGAGATGCATGGGTGGTTCAACATACATAAATCTATTAATGTCATACACCATATCAACAAGAGCACAGAGAAAAAACACATGTTCGCATTACTATATGCAGTGAAATCTTTTGACAAGATCCAATAATAATTGATGATAAAAAATACGCCCCTAGAATGTTGATGCCTCAGCATAATGAAGACTATGAAAAACCCACAGCCAACATCATAGGCAATGGTGAAAAATTGAAACCATTTCTTCTTAGGTCAGGAACAAGGCAAGATTGTCCACTCTCACCACTGCTATTTAACATTGTACTGGAGGTCTTAGCCAGAACAATTAGGCAAGAGAAGGCAATAAAATTAATCCAAATTTGAAAGGAGGAAGTAGACTCTCATTATTTGAAGATGACATGATTATATGTGTTTAAAATCCCAAAAATTCTACCAAAACATTTCTAGAATTCATCAATGAATACAATAAAGTGGTAGGCAACAAAATCAATGTACAAATATCTGTTGCATTTTTATATGCAAATAACACACTGGAAGTAAATGAAATCATGAAAATCACACAACTGAAAATACAAGTTAAACAATGAAATCCTGAGCATATGCCTAACAAAGGAAGTAAAAGATCTGTACAATGGAATCTGTGAGGGCTTCTTAGAAGAAACACAGGAGGTCACAAAGTAATGGAAAGACATACCTGCTCATGACTGGGAAGAATCAATATCATTGAAATGGCCATCTTACCCAAAGCAACATACAGGTTTAATGAAATCCCCTTTAAAAACCCAAGAACTTGTTTTCAGGAAATAGAACAAAAAAAATCAAAAGATTTGTATGGAACAACAAAAGACCCCATATACAAAGGAAGCATTAGAAAACAGAACGAATCTGGAGACATTACACTTCCAGACTCTGAACTATATTACAAAGCAATAGTGATCAAAATGCTATGGTAGTGGAATAATAACAGAGGCACAGATCAGTGGAATAGAACTGAATCACCAGAAAATGACCCACTCACATACAGTCAATCTATGACAAAGCTGCCAAAAGCATAGCATAGAAAAAGGAAAGTCTCCTCAACAAATGGTGTTGGGAAAACTAAACAGCCACGTGCAAAAGATTGAAGCTAGACACTCTAACACCATTCATAAAAATCCACTCAAAAAGGATTAGAGACTTAGACATAAAACCATAAACCATAAAGTTTTTATAAGACAACATAGGAATTGCATGACCAACAAGCACATGAAATTATGTTCTTACTCACTGGTTATCAGGGAAATGCAGATTAAAACTACAATGAGATATCACCTCACCCCTGAAAGACTGGCTATTTTCCAAAAGTCTGGAAACAACAAATGATGGCCAGGATGTGGAGAAATGGGAACAATTTTGCATTGTTGTTGGGAGTGCAAATTGGTGCAATCCCTATGGAAAACAGTTTGGAGATTCCTCAAAAAACTAAAGATGGAAATCCCATATGATCACACATTGTACATCTGGGCATCTACACGAAAGATACAAAAGCAGCCATCTGCAGAAATGTGTGCATTCCTATGCTTATTGCAGCCCTATTCACAATAACTAAAAACTGCAAATTACCTAAGTGTCCAACATCAGATAAATTGATAAAGAAGATGTGGTACATATATGCAATGGAATATATACAGAGCTTTTAGAAATGTTGAAACCCTTTTACTTGAATCAACATGGATGGAACTAGAGGGGATTATGCTAAGTGAAACAAATCAAAAGTAGATAGATACCAGATGATTTCAGTCTTATGTAGAATTTGAAGGGAAAAAACAAAGGAACAGATGAAATATAGCCAACCCTGAAACATTTGCAACAGAACTGAGATTACCAAAAGGGAATGGGGTGGGGTGGGCAGGGAGAAATGGTAGTGGAGCCCACTGGACAATGTGGAAGAACACTTGGTAATTTGGTAGAGAGCATGGTGTGTTGAAATATATCTAAGAAATGGGGAACTTATACATAAGAAATTATTTTAATGTGAAGAATAATTACTAAAATTAAAAAAAAAAAATCCCACTAGTATGGGATTCTGAGAGCTTCCAGGCTACTGAAGCCCTGGTAGATTCTGGAGAATCTCTGGAAAGAAAGTGAGCTCTGTACCCTTTCCCACATAATTGTCCAGTATATCTCTTTTTTCTGAATGTTGGTGTGTTGTCTATATTGCATCCTTTTACTATAAACGTAGTTAAACTGCTTTCCTGAATACTGTGATCACTTAGGAAATTTATCAAACCCATGGAGGGGGTCATTGGAACCTCTGATCTGTAATCTCTTGGTCAGAAGCACAGGAAATAACTTTGTACATGCAACTAGCATTTGAAGTATATTGGGTGGGGTCTTGTAGAACCCATGTCTTAATTTGTAAATTCTGACACTATCTCCAGAACTGAGTTAAATTATAAAACACTCAGCAGGTGTCGCAGAAAATTGCTTGATGTGAGTGAAAACCTTGACCTATGTGGTAAGCAGATTGGCTGAAGTGAAGTATTTGGAATGAGAAGATAAAGGAAACTCTCAAAAAAAGAAACACAGCATGGGGAAGAACTGGGGTAAAACTAGATATTTAAAATATAGGATCTATGTTCCTTGCAAATTATATTTCAAATGGTTGGCTCCCAGATCATTGGGGAAAAAAAAGTCCTGTGTTATAGAGCTGGCAAGGGACATTGCAAATAATTTTCATCTCAATGGGGCAGAGAAAGAAAGAAAAGGCAGGAAAAGGGTCAGTGTTACTAGAACTTTTAGGTTTTCTAAGTGCCTTTGTGAAAGGGAGACTGGGAACTAGAAGCAAGAGAAATCCAGTTGAATGTTTAGTAATGTATTTATATGCCCATTTTACAGATTAGGAAACTGAGAGGATGAGATGTGCCCTAATTCACAAAGCCTTACAAGTTCCAAGCCATCTCCATGCTCACATGCCTCTCATGGCCTGTGATTGCCCATATATGTCAACATGTTGTTTCCTCCTGAGGTTGGAGCCAATTCAGTCACAAGGCATCCAGATGTGGTCTTGATAGCACCTTTGAAGGCTCAACCTCAGGATGGTGTGGGGAGAAATAGGAGGAAGGATAGCAAGAGAGTAAGTTTGGGGTTGTTAGTCATCTTCGTCTCACCGCCTTTCATATATGCACATACTTTCCAGCTATTCAGAGCAGGGTTGGCAGTAATCTAGGATGAGAATAATGGGAATAAGTAGATGGAACTAATTTCAAAGACATTTCAAAGGAATAACAGGAACTGAAAACAGAGAAGCTAGAAGAAATAAGATAAGAAACTGTTCAATAAGACTTTAGGTCTGGAAAGATGGAAATGGAAATGGAAGAGGGGATAAAATTTAAGGATAAAGATGTGAATTAAATATTATATGTGTTATTTTTAAAACAAGCTGACATATTTATAACTTTATAAATATGTATCTTTCTTTACTGACTATTAAATAACAATAATCTTTCTTAATTTGAAAGATTTAATTGACTTTACTAAATGGTACATGGCACACATAAGTGGCAGCAGTTCATCTAGCAAGTAGGATGCTTTGAAAAATTATACAAAATTAAAGGTTTTTAGAGGAAGAGGAAAAATAAGGAAAGGGAATTATTTCAGTTTAGGTAACTTATCTATGGGAAATGGAAAAGTTCTTATGACAGATTACCTCATCTTTCTTTGGACAATAGAAAAGATGATGTCATGAGTGCTGACTAGAAAATTTCATGCTGACCAGTAAGGACTACATTCCTGGAGGAGGTCGAAATAGCAGAAAACAAAGTTGGGTTACCTATGAAGTGGTGGGGGGTTTAGTACAAAGTCTACATTTTAGGACTGTTGTTATTTTTTCACATGATACCGTATGTCCTGATCACAAGTTGAAAATATAATAAGTCCCAAAAATCTGGCAACACAGTACATTGTAAGTTACTGGCTATCTACTCCCCTGACCCCATGACTAACTGAGAGTTCATCATATAGCAAAAGAAGGGGAAAAAGATTTTTAAAAAATCAAAATTCAAATTTCAAAGTACAATTTGATTGAATGAAAATAATTTTTCACCATTATAAAGTCAAAAAATCACAAGTTAAACCATCATAAATGGGGAATATCTATACTAGGCCCTTGCTACAGATATAAAATTGATATTACTTATATCTAATTTGGAAGTGCTCATCTTCATAGAGGTACGAAGATGAACTTCTCGAAAGAAAAGCAAAGGAAAAGATAAAGAATTTTGAAAAACCACCATAGACAATGATCAGAGAAAAGAGGTGAATACGCAAAGGGAGAATAAAGCACAAAGAACAACAAGAAAAACAGAATAATCTAGTTGTGTCATATCACAGAAACCCAGCCACAGTTTAAAAAAGAAAGATCTCCAAGAGTTAAATGATCCAGTTAATTTAAAGCAGTATATATTTTAAATCAGAGGTGTATATTGGTGACTTCAACAAAAAAGTCTCAAAATAGTTATGAGGGTCAAAATCAAACTGTATAGCATTAAAGGAAGTGATCTATGGCTAAGGAGAGGTATTAGGTGACAATAGTAAAAGAAGTTTGTATGCTAACAAACAAAATCTTTTAGTTTTTTAATAATAAGGAAAATATGCTGAGAACTTGAAGCATTAATGCTGAATTAATTTATAGAGGATCTTATAGGGATTGGTAATGCAGTCACAGAAAGTATATGGATCATAAGAATATTCCATTTTCCTACCACATCTGGATTAGTCCCATCTCTAACATATAGCCTTTATTATGAGGAATCTCTAACTCAGGAATTTCTAGACTTTTGATTAGTATAGAAGAGTATTGTTCTCAGTCTTTTCATCAATTCAAAGTCCTGTAGCTTGTTACTATTTGAGGAGATATTACCACAGTCTTAGACACAATTACAGATTGCTTTTCAGCTTGGTGTTATAGTAATTTCTGACTGCTTTAACAAATTACTGTAGGCTAGGTGACTTAAACAAAGACATTCTATTTTCATAATTCTAGAAATAGGGAGGTCCAAGATCAAGTTACCTCAGAGTAGGTGTCTGGTGAGTGCCATCTTCATGATTTGCAGGTGGTGGCCTTTTTATTGTGTCCTCACCTAGCAGGAAGAGCAGAAAAGAAGCAATTCCTCTTGTGTTTCTTCTTTTCATAAATAGCAATGTTTATTATTTCTTTATTTCACAATGCTAAATTCCATTTAGGATACTGAAATTTCACCTAGTCTTATATTTCCCATCATACACATCACCAGAGTTCCAGTGTCACTTATTGACACCTTTTCCCCTCATCTCCCTTCCCAATAGTGAATTCCAAGTCTAATTATTTTTGTTGAAGTTCGTATGTTCATTTCTTTTATTTCATTATACTCCACATATAGTGAAACCATCCTGTATTTCTCCTTTCCTTTGACTTATTTCATTAAAATGATCCCCTTCAGTTCCATCCAGACTGTAGCAAAGGACACCATTTCATTTTTTTAAATAGCAGCATAGAATTCCACTTAGTATATACACCATAGTTTCTTTATCCAGTCATCTGTTGATAGGCATTTAGGTTGTTTCCATGTCTTAGCTATGGTGAATTGTACTGCTGTGAACATAGGGATGCGGATGTTTTTTTCCTGATTTTGATCCTCTGGGACTATGCCTAGGAATGAGGCTGTTAGATCAAAGAGTAAAACCATCTTTATTTGTTTGAGGAATCTCCACTATTTTCCAAAGAGGTTGCACAATTTACATTCCCACCAAAGTATAGAAAGACTCCCTTTTCTCCACACCCTCTCCAACACCTGCTATTTCCAATATTTTCAATATAGGCTATTCCCACTGGTGCAAGATGGTATACCACTGTAGTTTTTATTTGCATTTCTATGATAAATGATATTGAGCATTTTCAGGATTCAGTTACTCATCTATGTGTCTTCTTTAGAGAGGGCTCTATTTGGTTCTTTTGCCCAGTTTTAGAGTGAGCCATTTGCTTTCTTTTTATTGAGATTTATGAACTCTTTGCATATTTTAGAAATTAAACTTTCATTTGATATTTGTTGTATGAATATCTTCACAAGTTCTGTGACATTTTGTTTTAGTGATGGTTTCTTTTGCTGTGCAGAAACTTTTCAATCTGATGTAGTCCCAATTGTCAATTTTTGCTTGATTTCTTTTGCTGTCACTGCTCTCCCCCAAAGATCTGAGGTTGAGGTCATGGAGTGTTTCCCTCATATTTTGCTCTAGGTATTTTATAGTTTTGGTTCTTATGTCCAGGTCTTTGATCCATTTTGAATTGATTTTGTACTTAGTGATAACAAGCAACATTTCTTTTTTTTCCACATCTTGCCAGTTTCTCCAACATTATTTATAGAATAGACTTTTCTTCCTCCATTATGTGCTGTTGGCATCTTTGTCATATACCAACTGTCAATATAGATGTGTTTTTTATTTCTGGACTCTCTATTTGATTCCATTGATCACTAGGTCTGTTTTTGCTCCAGTATCATACAATTTTGATGACAATAGCTCTATAGTATAGTTTGAAGTCTGGATGTATAAAACCTTCACTATTTCTTTTTTCCTCTTAGAATAGTTTTGGCTGTTCTTGCGATCCCCATACAAATTTCCATATTATTTATTCCATTTCCTTGAAAAATATCCATGGGATTTTTATGGGAATTGTGTTGAATCTATACACCCCGTTGGGTAAAATGGCCATTTTTACCATGCTGATTCTTCAAATACATGGACATGGAATGTTTTTCCATCTCTTTGTGTCTCCTATTTCTTTTAGTAAGGTCCTATAGTTTTTGTTTATTTACTTTTTGCTAGAAGTCTTTCATCTCCTTATTAAGTTAATTCCAGGTATTTGATCTTTCTCAGTGCTACTGTGAACAGAATTTCTTTCTTAATTTCCTTCTCCTCTAGTTCATTGTTTGTATATAGGAATGCTACTGATTTTGGGGTGTCGACTTTATATCCCACCTCTTTGCAGTATTCAAAGCAGGAACGAAACAATTCCTCTTGTGATTCTTCTTATAAAAATGCTAGTCTCATTTCATGCCTCCATCCCTGACCTCCTGCTGACCTTGCTACCTCCCAAGTTCCCGCTTTCTAATGCTTTCTCTTTGTTAATTAAAATGTCAATATGTGAATTTGAGGGAACAGATACTTTCAGTCCATAGCACTTGGCAAAATGAGTGAGAGTTTCTGGGACTTCAAGGAAGAATGTGACTGTTCTTAAAAGGATTTGGGTGACACAGTAGTAGTTGTCATGCTTGAAGATTATGGATACCTGCAAAGCATTAATTAAGAAAGTGATTGCTTTGTCTGATGTGTTTACAGTAATAGCTAGTTGTTTCAAAAGGTGATCATTTGCCTGCTCTGGACAGTTCCTAACTATTTGCTCTGAAGCTAAGGGGCACAGATTTGATACTACAAGAGTTATCTTTGTCTTATTAACTTGTGTACATACATCTTTTTCCAACGACTGCTAACAGATGCACTTGGAAAAAGGTAGCTCATAACTTTTTATCTGTGCTTTTCAACACTCCCTAAAGCTATCTGCTTCTTTAAAGCAGGTCCACATCTGATCAGTAGTTTAGTGGATTTATTCTAGTTCCTGTCTCTGACTTTTTCCTGTTTTTAACC
The DNA here is from genome assembly GCA_004363575.1 of Solenodon paradoxus. Lineage (NCBI taxonomy): Eukaryota > Metazoa > Chordata > Mammalia > Eulipotyphla > Solenodontidae > Solenodon > Solenodon paradoxus. The sequence continues at coordinate 98,220 of RJWH01000084.1, read as the reverse complement.
TTTGTGTTCATTTCTCTTCTCCGGTTCTCCTGAGAATGAGCTTCCCCTCACATCCATATCTCTCAACCTGGCAAACAAACTCTTTGCTGTTTTCGTTTTATGCTCTTGATTCATCTTCCCCAGTGGCCATCCTAAATCTCCTCTCCCTGGAAACACTCTCAATGATATCTCTGTCCTCCAGGGCCTAGAAGAGTCTGAGGGTCAAGGAACAATTAAAAATAAAGATCAAGTGCTTTCAATTACATTTGTGCTTTGGGCTATACTGGAAATGACTAGCTATCAGTCCAGCATGTACACACCAAGAATTTGTAAACCCAATGAGAAATAAATATTGCACTCAAAATGACACAAATTGGAAGCAGAACTAAGTGAAAATTACTAAGTTTAAAAAGCATAGCTGGTTCACTCTTGGATAAAATTTCATCTGAACCATGTGGTCTCTTCTGAAACATTATATAAAAGGAAGAAGAAATTTCTTATCAAGAAGCAGATTAAGGAACCTGTGTTAACAGTAATAAAGATGCTACCAAATGGCCTAAAGAGATTTGAGGTGAAAAGCTTTTCAGATTCCTTTTAATGTCATTGGTTAGAATGGACTAAGTGCTGTTATTGACCATACACGCATGCTAGTCAAGCACATTATAGAATGTTAACATCTCCACAAATTATAAATATTGCATCCCTGATGCAAGGTCCCAGTTTGTTCTCAAAGAAAAAGGGGAAATAGGTGACGTCAAGGACACTCTTGTCCTAACCACAGGATATTAGAGAGACTGGTAGCCTTGAATGCATTTCTCTCTCTGTCTCTCTCTCTCTCTCTCTCTCACACACACACACACACACACACACACACACACACACACAGAGGATCAAAAGATCCATTACTGTGTTACTGTGAATGTGCTTTTTTACCTTTTTATTCTCCTTTTGAAAAGCTTCCTAACAAAGACTCATCCATTTTAAAATGCTGTCTATGCACAAAGTGAAACCTGCTTGCTTCCTTATGACTTACGAGATTGTTCTTTCCCAAGCCTTGTAAAGCCTGCAGGAGCTGAGCCACTTACTGTTTGCCTTCCACTCTAGGTCCTTGGGCCAGGGAGGGGCAACTGGCGTGTGCAATCTGTCAGCTATTGTACAGCCTAATGAGGCAAGAGAATATAGGTTCCCCATGTGGAATGTTCTTCTCTGCATCTGAGGCTCTGAGGAGTGCTCTGCAGACTCCAGCAGGCCCTGGCTGCAGGAGTGACCTGTCAGTCAATCTGTGACATGAAGTGACCACATCAAACCCTTGGTGTTCCCTGGAACCAGGTTTGTGCTCATTTCCTAGGCTCAGGTGACCAACCTCATAGCCTGCTTGAGTCATTTTGGAGTGAACTCTGATAAACTGATCATCCTTGAGAAAGAGAAAGAGTGAGCATAAGAGAAGGAGGAAGCATCTTAAAGAGAGGAGCCAGAACAGAAAACAAGTCAACGATGCAGGCGAAAATGGGTCCTCCAGGGCCTTCAAAGAAAGCTTACAACTGAGGCCGGAAAGTCAGAGAGCTATGCTGTGGGCTCTTGAGACTGAATGTGTCAAAGGCAAGAACTGGGTCTAGGAGATCCCCCTGTGAATGTTATTGACAAATTTACAGGTAAACATCAGCAGCTTCTGCAAGCATAGTAGGAAGGGTGGAGATGATGATGGCATTTTAGTTTTATTAACATACACAAACATTAAGCTTTATGGTATGAGTGGGAATAGCTATATTAATCACCTCATAGCTCTTACCTGGTGGCACGTAGTATATGTGGGTTGTGTGTGTGTGTGTGTGTGTGTGTTTGTGTGTGTGTGTGTGTGTGTGTGTGTGTGGTGTATACCTAGGTGTTTCAAATAACAATTGCTGCTGCAAATTCTTTAGGGCAGCAATATTAAATAGTTTAGAGCAGAAAACTACTTTTTAGTGGATAGAGAGTCTGGAAAAAATGTTAAAATGATGAAGTACACGGTGACGGCATTGAACCACTTTGGGACCATAAACACAGTGTTGAGGTAGGGTCAGAGTGCCTGCTCATGTGCAGCCACAGCATTCTTCCCAGGACAGCAAGCCACTTCTTTCTCCATGTTTGTGCACAGCAGTGTGCATACACTCGCAGAGCTGATTCTCCTAAGACAGAGATTCTCAAATTCAAGTATGCAAAGGACCATATGGAAACGCACACAAATGCAGATTGAATCCTGCCACCCCCTCCTACCTTCTACCCTGTCAGAGATCTGATTCAGTACATATAGATGGGACTCAGAAGTAGACATTTTTGAAGGTCTCAAAACTTTGAGAACCACGGTTACAGTCAATACAGGGGCTAACACTGTCTGAAAACAATAAAAAAACGTTTCTTTCGGAGTCTCTACTGCTTCCTTCTCTTGAGGATACTTTATTACTACCAGTGCCTATGATCATCCATAGATCAAAAATGGTCCGAGAAATTCACTGCTTATAGACATTTACATCTTAAAGCAAGTTTAAATTAACATGTTACTTATGTGTACTTGCCATTTTATACACATTGACTATTTTAGAATTGATGATTGTGTTGTTGGGTAAAGAGAGATGATTTCTTTTTTTTCCTGATTTTTATTATTTATTTTTAAGAAAACGTGCAGGCAGGAATGAAGGCAAGCAGGTAGGCAGGCAGATAAGGAGAGAGAGAGGAAAAAACATTTTTATTAAGTTTATTAGTTGTTAATTTTGGTTGTTGGCCTGGTTCCAGGTCTCAAATCCATGTCTTTGGGATGTATGTGAACTGACTTCTTGGTCAGAGGCAGCAGATCAAACTGCGATGCCATCAGGGTGCTCCAGCTGAAGAATTTTCCAACACTAACTGAGAAAGATTTCTTTCTCTTGTCCCCAGAAATCAGAAGTACCTGGCAGAGACTTCAACCAAACCGGATTCTAAGTGTATGGGTCATCTTTGTGTGATTATACCAATACCAATGACATTAACTCTATCCACCTGCTTTTGTCTATTTAATCTACTACAAAAATACCACATGAGTTTACTTAAACAACATTTATTTCATATCGTTCTGGAGACCACAGTGCCAGCAGTTTCACTCTGATGAAACCCTGCTTCCTGGTTTGCAGTTAACTGTTTACACATTGTATTCTCACACAGACAGAAGGAACAAGAGAACTCTTCCAGGGCTGTTTTGTAAGGGTGCTAACCTCACTAAGAAGGGTTCATGGCCTAGTCACATTCCAAAAAGTCCTACTTCTTAAAACCATCCATAGAATAGGTTTCAATCTGAATTTTAAGGGGGCACAAACACTTACTCAATGGCAACTCCAAACTTCTATCACCACCAGCTAAGGCAAATTCCCAGAAGATATTTCAAACTTGACTTTAATAATATCTGCAAACGCATCACTTGGACTGTGTTAGGATTAAGAGTTTGGAGTGGACTAGAGTTTAATCTCCCCAACACTTCTAGATATGGGCAAGCTCATCTACGGGTCACCATGCCCTCTTCCTTATGTATTCAAATACCCTATTTAGTCTAGTCATTGAGGGGCACATAAAGCACAATACATATTGCTGTATAACATCAGATTCTGTACTGGAGTGGAATTGTCCAGGCTCATGGAAAAATCGTCTCCATAAAACCCCACCATAATGATTCACCATTCACCCAGCTCTGGGCATATAAAGCCTACTTTTTTTGAAATAAAAACATGCTTTTATCCCTGCAGTCACCAAGGAGAAGCAATAAAAATTAATTAACACCCTCTTCATTTTGTTCTCATTTGTTAGAAATCTAATTAGCTCTATGTAGAAGAGGGCCATTTGCCATTGTGGACAACTTCACGATACTTCATTCTAGAATGGCTGGTGGTTAGACTAGGTAAGAAGGCCAGCAAGATGAAAAAACCTTTAATTTACAACCTACCTAAATGCAAAACAGAAAATAATTGTTGAGAAAATCAGTCAATAATGGTTACCAGAGCGAAGTGAAAATATCTCAATGCTTCCTTCTTGTAGTGTTTATAAGACAAGGAATGAGAATACTGACCATCATGTAATAGTTAATATTAATTGATTATATAACATGAGCCTGGGAATGTGTTAAAAGATTATATAAATTATCCCTTTTAATATTCATAAACCTTCAAGAAGTTACTTTTTGTGTTTTCATTTTACAGACGAGAAAATGATCAAGATTTTTTTTAGAGGGAGTCACTCCACTGATTTGTAAGAAGTTGTGGGATGTAATGATCATCAGGATTCAAATCTCTCTTATACAACAACTAAGGCAAAATATTTTTTTACAATACAAGATTAGCTTACAAATAAATCAGAGGAGTCAAGTACTAATATAGTAAAGCCAAAGTTCATATTCATAAGGATTGTGCCATATTGTCTTGTATTTTGTTTAATTAGATGAATCTACAGCAAGGGGCATTATAGCTCATATGCTAAGAACATATATAGATCATTTTAAGTCTCTTATCTCATATATTTGGAGAACTACCATGAAGTAAATCAATAATGAATATTTCTTTAAATAGGAAATTTTCTTATATTGGAGCATATGAGATGATTGAGGAAATATAATTTGATTTATGACTGATTAAAAATGTGAATCATGGTCACATTTTTAATCAACCATACACCCATTTTTATTATCTTCTTATAGGACCCCAGATCCAATGCAGGAATTCTATCTGCAGCATCTCTGGTAGGTCAGGTAACAGATCTTTCTCTTGTCACTGCTTCAGGATCCAAATCAAGAAGCATGCCTTGTGCTGCCTCGTCAAGCAGTGGTTGAGTACAGTCCACATACATCCCAAAATACAGGTTCACATCCCAAGGGCAACAACCAAATAAACAAATAAATAAATAAAAAGTACTTCCTTCTCTCTCTCCTTGTCTGCCTTACTCTGCTTGTCATCATTCTTGTCTTTACCTGTCCTTAAAAAAAAGAAAATATTCCTACATTTAGTGGGATAAGTCATAAGGAGAAAGACAAACCATATAATTTCACTCATATGTGGAAGTTAGCCAAATGAATTAAATCCAGCAAAAATAGACTTTTCGCTTCTAAGATCAAATTAAGTTACCAGAAGAGAATGGGGAGGAGGTAGGGTAAATTGGTTAAAAGGAGTCTGTTATATGGTAAAGAACAGAAGTAGACTGTTAGTGACAAATTTAATGTATTATATACAGGTATTTATTTATAATAACACACAACTTGAAACTAAATATTATGATGCATTGATCCTTCAATACAATTTAAAGATGATAATGTAATTAAACAGTGTATTTATCAATTTTTAAAAGCAGTAATTCCTACAGGATTATTTCCTTGTTGAATTTGTTAGGACTTCTTTGAATGTTTTTAATCAGTGCAGTTGAGGAAGAATCATATCAATTTTTTCACTCTTTGTTTTATCTTCTCTCTTTGTTGAGACATAATTGACATACATAAAATTAGCTAAGTTTAGGTATGCACTATGATAATTTGACAGACTTTTATTTCTTAAATATTTTTAATTGTAGTAATTATTATGTATGTTAAAATAATTTCATATGTATAGATTCCCCATTTCTTAGATATATTTCAACACACCATGCCCTACAGTAAGTCGCCAAATGTTCTTCACCATTGTCCAGTGGGTTCTGCCACCATTTGCCTCCACCTTCCCCAATCCCTTTTGGTAACTTCAGTTCTCTTGCAAATGTTCCAGGGTTGGTTACATTTCATCTGTTCCTTTGTTTTGTCTATTCACATTCTGTCTATGAGTGAAATCATCTGGTATTTATTTTTCTTCTTTTAATTTATTTCACTTAGCATAATCCCCTCTAGTTCATTCATGTTGATTCAAATGACAGGATTTCATCTCTTCTAAGGGCTGTGTAGTATTCCATTGCATATACGTACTGCATCTTCTTTATCCATTCATCCAATGTTCGGCACTTTGGTAATCTGCAGCTCTTAGCTATTGTGAATAGGGATACAATGAACAAGGGATGTATGCATCTCTGAAGATGAGTGCTTTTGTAACTTTTGGGTAGACACCCAGAAGTGCAGTGACTGGATCATATGGGATTTCCATCTTCAGTTTTTTGAGGAATCTCCAAAAATTTCCATAGGGGTTGCACCGATTTGCACAGTGCAAAAGTGTTCCCTTTTCTCCACATCCTAACCAGCATTTGCTGTTTCCAGACTTTTGGATAATAGCCAGTCTTTCAGGTGTAGGTAATATCTCAAATTTGTTTTAATCTGCATTTCCCTGATAGCCAGCGAGTAGGACCATCTTTTCATGTGTCTGTTGACCATCTGTATATCCTCTTCAGAAAAGTATCTCTCCAATTTCTTCTCCCATTTTTTTTATTTGAATGCCTGTTTTTCTGTTTTTGAGTTTTATGAGTTCATTGTATATTTTAGATATTAAGCTTTTGTTGGAAATATTGAATACAAATATCTTCTTCCAGTTAGTAGGTTGCTTTTGGTTTTGGTGAGGTTTTCTTTTGTAGTGAAGAAGATTCTTAGTTTGATGTAGTCTCAGTTGTATATTTTTCTTTTTGTTTTCCTTGATGGTGGAGTTGAGTCCCCAAAGGCTTCTCTATGACCGAGATCATGGAAAGTCTTTCATATGTTGCTTCTAAGAGCTTTATGGTTTCTGGTCTTTTGTCTAAGTCTCTACTTCATTTTGAGTTAATTTTTGTGAATGGTGTTAGAGAGTGGTCTAGCTTCAATCTTTCCTGTGTGGGTGTTTAGTTTTCCCAATGCCATTTATTGAGGAGACTTTCCTTTTTCCATGCTGTTTTTATCGCCTTTGTCATAGATTAACTGTATGTGAGTGTGTCAGTTTCTGGTGATTCAGTTATATTCCACTGATCTGTGTCTCTGTTATTATTCCACTACCATACCATTTTGATCACTTTGCAATATAGTTCACAGTATAGAAGTGTGATCCCTCCAGACTCATTCTTTTTTCTAATGATTGCTTTGGCTATTCAGGGTCTTTTGTTGTTCCATATGAATTTTAAGATTCTTTGTTCTATTTCCTGGAAACATGCTCTTGGGATTTTAATGAGGATTTCATTAAACTTGCGTATTGCTTTGGGTAAGATGACCATTTTAATGACATTGATTCTTCTCAGTTAAGAGCAGGGAATGTCTTTCTATTTCTTTGTGACTTCTTCTATTTCTTTTAAGAAGGACTTATAGTTTTCGTTGTATAGGTCTTTTAATTCCTTTGTTAGGTATATGCCCCGGTATTTCATTCATTTAACTTCTATTTTAAATGGTGTGATTTTCGTGATTTCATTTTCTTCTAGCACGCTGTTTGCATATAAAAATGCAGCCGATTATTGTGCATTGATTTTGTGATCTACCACTTTACTGTATTCATTGATAAATTCTAGAAGTTTTTTGATAGAATTTTTGGGATTTTCAATGTATATAATCATGTTGTCTGCAAATAATGAGAGTTTGCCATACTCCTTTCCAATTTGGATTACTTTAATTTTCTTTTCTTGTCTAATTTCTCTAAGATCTCCAGTACAATGTTTAATAGCAGTTATGAGTGTGGACATCCTTGCCTGCTTCTGACCTAAGAAGAAATATTTTTTAATTTTTCGCCATTGACTATGATGTTGGCTGTGTGTTTCTCATATGGCCTTTATTATGTTGAGGTATGAACCTTCTATTCCCATTTTATAGAGGTTTGTTTTAATCATCAGTTGGTGTTGGCTCTTGTCAAAAGCTTTCTCTGCATCTATTGATATGATCATGTGGTTTTCTCTTTGCTCTTGTTGATATAGTATATGACACTAATAGATTTATGTATGTTGAACCATGCATGCATCCGTGGGATGAATCTCACTGGGTCATAATGGATGATCTTTTTGATGCACTGTTGAATTCAGTTTGCTAATATTTTGTTGAGAATTTTTGAATCTATGTTCATTAGAGATATTGGTTTTTAATTTCCTTTTGGTGACATCTCTGTTAGCTTTTGGTATCAGTGTAATGTTAGCCTCATGAAAAGTCTTCAATATTTTGGAAAAGCTTCAGAAGAATAGATGTTAATTCTTCCCTGAAGGTTTGGTAAAATCATTCGAGAAGACATCTGGTCCTGGGCTTTTATATATGGGGTGTCCATCATTACTTCTTAAATTTGTTTGCTTGTGATTGTTCTGTTCAGATTTTCCAGTTCTTCTGCATTAAATATTCTAGAAATCTGTCCATGTCCTCAAGGTTGTCCATTGTGTTGGCATAGACCTGTTCATAGTAGACCCTTATGATGTTTTGAATTTCTGTGTTATCTATAGTAACTTCTCTGCTTTCATTTATGGTTCTAGTTATGAGTGTTTTTGCTCTCTTTTTTTCTTTGTGAGTCTAGCCAATGCAATGGCTTGTTAATTTTGTTTATTTTTTTTTTTCAAAGAACTAACTTTTGGTTTCATTGATCTTCTGGAGTGCCTTTTTGTTTTTTATTTCACTTATTTCTGTTTGAATTTTGATTATTTCCTTGCTTCTGCTGATTTTTATCTTTGATTTTTCTTTTTCTAGTTGTTTTAAATGTAGAGTTAAGTTGTATATTGGCAGTTGTTGTTTCTTGAGATAAGCCTGGATTATGATGAGCTTTTCTCTTACTGTGGCTTTTGCTGCATCCATAGATTCTAGAAGTTTGTGTCTTCATTTTCATCTGTCTCTAAGTATTTAATTTCCTCTTTGATATCATCTTTTACCCATGTCATTCGGGAGCATATTGTTAAGTTTCCAATTAATTTGGGGTTATCCAGCTTTCTTTTTGTGTTTGATTTCCAGTTTTTAGGCCACTATGGTCAGAGAAAATGGTTGGTATGATTTCAATCTTCATGTTTTATGTTCCAGCAATGATCTATCCTTGAAAATCTTCCATGCGCTCTTGAGAAGCAAAATCTATAGTCATTGTGTGACTTGCTTGGTATATGTCTGTTAGACCTATCTGTTCTGATTGTCATATAAAGTGATTATTTCTCTATTAATATTCTGCCTGGTTGATCTGTTCACTGTTGTAAGTGGGGGGTTGAAGTCTCCCACTATTAATGTGCTGCTGTCAGTGTCTCCCATCAGGTCTAATAATACTTGCATCATATATTTTAATGCTCCTTCATTTTGTGCATATATGTTAGTAAGCTTTATGTCTTCCTGCTGGATTGATCCTTTAATCATTATATAGTGTCCATCTCTGTCTTTTGTTATGCTTTTTAGATGGAAGTCTATTCGATCTGCTATAAGGCTGTCTGCTCCTGCTCCTTTGTGGTTGCCACTTGACTGTAGGATTGTCTTCTAGTCATTGACTTTGAGCCTTTGTTTATCTTTGGAAGAAGGTGGGTTTCCTGAATGTAGTAGAAGTTTGGGTTATGCTTTAATCCATTCAGCTACTCTTGTCATTTTACTAGTGAGTTCAGCCCATTAACATTTAGGGTGATTATTTATATATAGCTTTTCAGTGTCATTTTATAATTTGTCTTTTGTGTATTGTCTAGATGATACCTTTGCTCTCTTTCTCTTCTTAGGTTCATTGGTGCAGTTATGTTTTTTCTTCTTTGCTTTTTTCCCTGGGGATGTATTTTGCATCTAGCCTTAAGTTACCATTCACCGTTCTATGTTTACTATCTAATTTTGTTTGAAAGCATAGTCTTCCACTCATTTTATCCACATTTTTGTTTTCTTCTCTTCCTCCCCACTTTTAATATTTGCTGTCATACTGTTTTTCTGTGTGATTTCTTTACACTTTATAGAGCATCCTTTAATAGAATTTTCAAAGCTGGTTTTATAGTGATTAATTCATTTAACTTTAGCTTGTCAGAAAAGTTTCCTATCATTCCTTCAGTTCTGAATGATAATCTTGTTGAATGTAGTACCCTATGTAGTATATTCTTTCAGCATTTTACTATATTATGTCATTCGCTTCTGGCACGTAGAGTTTCATTTGAGAAATCCACTGACAAGCTTATAGTGTCTCCTCTGAGTGTGACATATTTTTCACTCACTGTTTCTAAAATCTTTATCTTGTATTTTTGACATTTTGATGATGATGTGTCTCTGTATTTTTGTTTTGGTTTCTTTTATTAGGAACTCCTTGAGCTTCCTTGATCTGTAAGCTTGCTTCATTCTTCATATTGGGAAGTTTTCATCTATTATTTCTTCAAATATAGTTTCTGCCTCCTTTTCTCTGTCTTCTTCTGGGATCCTTATGATGCGAATGATGCTCTTTTTGATGTTATCTCAGAGGCCTCAAATGCTATCTTCGTTTCTTTGGATTTTTAAAACCTTTTTGCTGTATTTCTTGATTGAGTTCCTCTGTCCTATCTTCCAGACTGCTGATTCTGCTAGAAGTTTCATCCATTTATTGTTGAGTCCCTATTGAGTTCTTTAATTCATCCATCGTATCCCTTACCTGTTTGATATCTTGCTTCATTTCTTCTGTTTGCTTCCTGATGTTCTCTTTTACTTCCTCTACTGACTTCTGGATTTTCATGAGTATGACGACCACTGTTACAATGAATTCATCTTCAGGTAATTTACATATGCCTACTGTATTGAAATTTTTCCCTGGGTTTCTTATTGGATCCATCTATATATTTCTCTGTGCTTGCTGTATTTGGCATTTTGCTTATAATTTTGGAAAGTTTGGTTTCCCTACAACAATGGCATTGTGTAGGTGTGATCACCTTAAACTTGCCCATAATTGACAATTAGGCTGACGTTTCACCTCTACCCTCAGGGTGGCTCTAGAGGGTAGCATTGAGGTTTGGTCCTCTATGGGACTACCTTCTCACTTTAATACTGGGAGTGGGGTATTTGAAGGGAAGAATCTGGTGGGCTCAATATATGGTGGACGGGATATCCACTTGGTGGATCCTGAGGTTCTGGTGTGAAATGGTTATGGGAGCGGTTGTGTTGGGAATTTCTTTGGCTAGTTACTGGTTATGGTGGAACCAATGCAATTACATTGTTGTGGCTCCAGCTCAGCTCTTGGTGTGCTGGTTCTTCTTTCACTTTGTGCCAAGTTGGTCTTCCCTGGTTCTGTGCCCTAGTCCCACTAGGTAAGTTCTTGCTGCCTAGCACCCAGTCCCTGGAACCCTAGCCTCCTCTGTTGGATCCTCGCCACCACACCTTGGAGACTCCTGTGGTCATTCCCAAATCCACAGCTTAGCAGAACACCACATCAGATGCCTTCACCCACTATTAGTTATCAGCCATTCCATCTCCAGCTAAAGAGCCAGTCATTTCTTGGTGTTTGTCTCAGGAAAACAGGTGATTCTTTTTCAGTGTCTGTGGGGAATGACATGAAATTGATTCCTTTTATGTCACTATCCAGAAGTTGTCTCAATAAACAGATTTTGTGGTGGGAACTTGTGACTTCTAGGCTCTTAGAAACTTCTAAATATACAATGTGCTGTGGTTAATTCTAGTCATGTGCTCTACATTGACTTCCTAGCTGGTTGGGTTCCAGAATCAAGTTGGAGATACACAGTAGACTTGCTCACCAGGCAGTATTTCTGTATGTATCTTTCTAGTGGGGTCAAACACAACCTGTGTTCCCTAGCTGGTTAGTACCATTGGTTTATTCCTTAAGTGAGCATATCTAGGAACTGTGCTGCACATTGTTGCAGGTCTGATAGGGCCTTGGGCTGAATTCTTGGATCTGATGATATTTCTGCCATACTCCCCATTCAGGCGAGGCCACAAGCGGTGATTTGACATTGAGAAGGTGGTCCTTTGGACTTTCCTATCAGTGGGCTGAAGGTTATGTTCCATATTATAGGAGATCACTGAAAAGGCTTTCTGGGTATGGTCTCCATCTGTACCCTGTATTTGATTGGAACTGAAGACTGTTGTATAGTCATGTGAAGTTTTTGAACTTTTTGGTCTGATAGCACCACAAGTTATATGATTAGAGTGGGGGCTGTACTGGTCACTAGCAGGGGAGCGACACAAAACTGCTTCCTATTGAGTTGGTCATCTCGATAAATATATATTTTGTGGTAGGAACTTGCAACTTCTAATCGCTTAGACTCTGAAGACTGCAGGCTTTGCTCAGCAATGTAACTAGGCTTTGCTTTGGGGTTGTAGGCTAGGTTCTGAAGCTGTTCAAGTGGCCTGGTTTTGTGGTTTCAGAATCTACACTCAATAGTTGAGCAGGACTGGTTGCTCCATGCCCAAGCAAGCCTTAGAATGTGTTATGTGCTTTTCCATGTGTCTGGGATCATGCTTTCTGGAGTGGCAGTTTAGAAATTGAGCTCGTAGTTGTATAAGACTGAGAATGTTTTGCCTTGCCCAGGTGGGACCATAGAATGGACTCCATGGACAGTATGACTTCTTGATTGAGGATCCAAATAAAGCAGAACTACCAGAAAAGCTCCCTAGCCTGACTGGGCCATTGGTTTTTCTCTGAGGGTGGTCAGAGATGCTGACTGAGTTCTCTGTTCAGGTGTTTTTACAAACAGGGACACAAAACAGTCCACCAAGATCTGAGCTCTGGTTTATGTCAGCCCTGTGTCATTTTTATCTGATTTCCCCAGTGATTTTCATGAGGTGAGACCTAAGTGAGTCTTTTGGGACACTTTGCCCAATGCTAGGAAAGCTTGATGTTCTCCTTAGGTTGTCTTTTCCCACAAAAAACAATAGTAGGCCTGGATGGTGTTGGGTTGACCTCATGTACAGTGCTATGCTGGCTTTTGGGGAGTGGAGGAGGTTACACTATGAAAGTTTAACGACACCTTTTACCCTTATAGTGCAGTTCTCTGTTGTCTAGGGGGTTGCTTCAGCCTCATTCCTGAGTTTTGAGTTATCATAATAGTGTCCTATCAGTGGATAGTTGGTCTTCTGCTGTGTGTGAGAAGGGAGAGCTGAAGTTGTCATCTTGATATTGTCACTCCTTTCTTTTATTAGTAATGTGAGAAATTACATTGACTGAGTTTTTGAATAATAGATAAATTCTATTTGAGTATAAAGTATTGTCCTTTTTCTATACTAATGGTGTCAGCTATTTTTTTCATCCCTGTTCATGAGAGAAATTGATCTGTGATTGTCTTTTTTATAAAACTATTATTAAATGTTGGAATCAAGGAAAGCTGGCACCATAAATAATTAGAAAGCAGTTCCTCATTTTATTTTCACTGAAAGATTGTCCAAATAGTGTGTTTTTCTTTCTTGAGTGAAAAGAAGAAATCACTTGCTGAGGGCAGAAAATAGAGCAAGGATGAAGTTGGAGCTGGCAGAACATCAAGGACACCAGGCCTGAAGAATCTGGCAAAGGCCACCATGGGAAAGTACTGGGACAATGTGTTGGTTGGTGACTGTTCACTTCTCAAAAGTTATGAAGTTGGAAAACAAAAGGGTGCATAAGCAAATCCAATATAACTATAAACTTGCTTACGTAAGCTGTTTGAAGCAATGCTGTGTATGAACTCAATAAATAGATGGAGGGCAGGGAATTCAGGGCTCTAGGTCCATGAGACTGTTGGCCCCCTGAACCAAGCTTTCTATTATTTCACTCTCTCTTGAATTTCTGAGTCTCCTGCAGTGCCTCCCTCTTCGCCCCTGTTCCCAGGAGCAATCCTGGAAATCACTGGTGAAGTCATTAGGATATTTGAAAAAAGATTTTCATGCCATATTTCTGTTTCATTAACAGAGACAAGATGTTTAGACTTCTTAGACCCAGTCCCAATTTGAGTGTATGAGGGCTTCCCCACATGAATAAGCATTTCTGGGACACCAGCAGGGTGTCAGAAAATTCAACTGGATCTATAGACCCAGATTCCATAAGTTAGGGGTTCAGGGTTGGAAGACCACTCTCCACTTCAGAATCTAATTGCAAGTCTAAGCTCTGAATCAGGTTCAGAAGACCCCCTCCCCAGGTTAAATTAATTTGCTGGAGCAACTCACAGAACTTAAGAAACTCATTTACTCACTAGATCATTGATTTATTACAAAGGCTTACATTATTGCTTTGATTTATTACTCACAAATAACTCAGTTGGAAGAGATGCATAAGACAAGGTATGAGGAAAGGTCTTGGAACTGTCAAGCCTTCTCCAGGATTATCCCTCTCCCTGAGTCTCCATACGTTCACCAATCCAGGAGATCTCAGAAGTTCCTCCATTGAGGCTTTTATGGAGATATATTTATTTAGACAAGATTGATTAAATCATTGGTCATTCATAAATGAATTCAAGTCCCAGCCCCTCTCCTTTCCCTGGAGGTGAGGAGTGAGGGAAGGGGGTGAATTATAATCTTCAACCCCTCTAATCACATACTTGGTTTTTTATGTATCCAGCCCCTTACTTAGGTAAGGGTGACTCACAGTCACCTCATTAACATAACAAAAGACACCTTTTTTACTATCATCACTTTTCCAAGGCTTATGGGAGCTGTGAAGGGATCAAATATGTATAAGAAATATGCATTTTGAATGACAAAAAATTTTTTTTATATTTCACAATATCTTAAATTTATTCATGTTTTCTGTTTCTGCTTCTATTAACACTAGTTTGTGATACCTTTTATAGTATTTCACAGTTTATTGAAATTTTCTAATTTATTTGCTTAGAGTTCTTAACATTATGTGTAAAATAAAATCTCTGATATACCCCCCTCAATCTCTCACTCTTTCTTCTGTCCCTCTTTTCCTTTTTAATTATGCTTGAAGGTTAAAAGCTGATCGACTTCAATATTCTTAAAAATATTATCTTTGCTGATTTTTCTCTCTGTGTGATTATTTCTTTATCATGCCTTTCTGCCCTTCCATAGTATTTTTTTTCTATTTTCTATAGTATATATTTTTATTGGAATATTTGGTCCCTGTATATTTAAAGTAATTTCTAATAATAGTTGGTTTTGCATCTATCATCTTATCACTCATTTTTTTTTTTTTTTGCCATTTGTTCACTATTCCTCTTTCCTTGACTGCTTTTGGTTTAATTACATATATTTATCTTTTTTTTCCTATTTTATTGATGTATAATTAGTTTACAATATCATATAAATTTCAGGAGAATAGGTTCATTCACACTTCGATGAATGTATATATTATACCACCAGAGCTGATAGTGGTAAATTAAATATCTTTATTATTTTATGTTTTATTTCTAATGACTATTGGTCACATATTCTTATACTCTTTTGTTAACAACATCCATAGATATTATAAAGCACATAATTGAATTATATAGTACAATTCAGTTTACTTCTTTTACCACTTTGTAAGTATTATTAATACCTCAGGACTTTTAAATTCCTAATTTATTGTTGTTATACATTTCAGTTCTATATATAAATTGAATTCCTCAAACATTACATATATGCATATTATATGACTATAGCAATATTTGTATATTTCTTCATATGTTTAACTTCTATTATTTTGGGTATTTTTTTCATTCCCTCCTACTTTGTTTTGTTGTTGTTGTTACAGTCTGTAAAAATCTTTCTTCCTATTAAATATTTAGAGTATCTTTATGGCAGGCATATTGAAGAAAAGTTTCCAGTATTAGCCTGAAAACATTCATGGTATTCTGAGGGTTATTCATACAGAATGCATAGTTCTCGTTTGGCAATAATTTTCATTCAGTATTTTAAATATATCATCCCACTGCCTTCTGGATTACATTTTGTTTGTGAAGAAGTCAGGTAATAATCTGATTTTATTTTCTTTGAAGATAGTGACTACTTTTTCAAGATACTTGTAAGATTTTCTTTTCCTTACCGTCTTCCTTTTTCCTTCTTTTCTTTTTTCTATTTTCTTTCCACACCATATTTATTATGATGTGCCCATAATTGTGCTATTTGGTACTTTAGATTTGCTGGTTTTTAATCTTTGGGTCAATACACTTCGTTAATTTTGAAAAAAATTTATCATGGTATCAAATATTAACCACTCTTTCCAACTCTCTCTTTTCCTTTTAGGAATCATCTTATATATACATGTGTTATAAACTATATTTGTAAGTATGCTCCATATGTCTTGTCCTTTGTTCTTTTCTTTCTACTTTGTTTCTTCTGTGTAATAGTTTGAATGTTTTCTATTGATCTGCTTTAAGCTAAGTAATTCTGTGCTCCATTGCACACAGACAAGTTCAGGTATTGCTTTTGCCTTATTTTGTTTTGTTTTAATTCTAGAATGATTACTTGGTAATTTATAGATAATCTTTATCTTTGATCCTGCCCTCTAATTTCTTTAATATATTATTTATAGTTATTTAAAATATCTTGTTCGTTAATTATGCTACCTAGATCATAAGTGAATTGACATTTATTTTGTACCTCTTCTCTTAATTATTCATCATGTAATCGTGTCTCTTCACAAGTCTATTAAGTTTTAATTATATGTCGGATATAATGAATAGATGAATCATAGAGGGGCTAGATCATTTAATAATTTATCATAGAGTGTTTAATCCATGTTTAAGTAAATATATTAAGGGCAGAATATTTTTATATTTTTTAAAGAGAAGAAGGTTGGAAGAGGAGAAACAAACATTTGGAAGGAAAAACGGAAAGGAGGGAGGGAGGAAGAAAGAAGGGAGACAGAAGTACTTTTATCTGTTTATTTATTTTGTTTGTTCCCATTGATCCCAGGTTACAAACCTGGGCCCTGGGTTTTACATGGCCCATGCCCCATCTGCTGGTTTAGTGACTTGCAACACTAGGATGCACTGGCAGGATCATTTCAATCCAATTAAAAAATTATTTGGGATACAACTAGCTTGTAATATTAGTAATTTCAGTTTATTTGTGATTTCCATTCCTCCAAGGGCATAAATCTCTTTAAAAAATTTTTGTTAGAACTCTAATGGAACTCTATATACTGAGCTCTAGAACAGGAAATGTTTTAATACGTTCGCTTTAAAATTTTCAGTCAAAATATCCAGCCCCCAAGCTAATGTTTTGAATTGCTGACAGATAATGTTCTTGACGCAAGTTCCCCCACAGGAAGATCTTAATTTCTAAACACCAAGAAGCTCTAGATGCTTTACTCTTAATTTCAGAAGCTTTCAGCTTTCTCCCCTGACGCTCCAATACATACTTGGGGAAAATAAGTGCTTGGATTCCCTTAAATTTCCAAGTTTCCTCACCAACCGCTAAGTGCTTTGTTGGTTACTCTTAGCCCCCAAAAGAGTCCTTGGCTTTGTCAAGACTAGTCTTGGATCATGCGCCAAGTTAGCAGGTTGAAAATGTGTAGAGAAATTCAGCTTACTTCTCTTTTCTTGAGAGTTATGGTTTCCTTCATCTCATCTCTTTTCCTTCCACAGATCTCTCAGAAGTATGAACTTTATATTTAAATTTGTCCACTGTGATGCAGTGGGAAATTACCCTACCAGCATCTGCTGTATCCTACTGAGAAGCACAAGTCTGTTATATCTTACCTAGAAACAGAAAAGTCCAAGTTAGGAAACTTTTTGGTTATAATTAGCAAAAAACTCAATGAAAACTTGCTTAAGAAAAGAGGAATTCGTTGTTTTACTGAATCAAAAAATCCATATGTAAGAATGACTTCAGGTATAGGCAATCAAGGATTTTAAAAAATTTCTTTGGGTTGGGTGCAGTTAGTTTTGTGCCTACCCCTGTCTTAGTTATCATCCAAAATAAATGACCTGGGGTGTGTGTGTATGATTCCTCAAGCAAAATCTGTATTGTGTTAGAAGAAAAACGAGTAAATTGTAGGTAGTAAGAGCATATGCCCACTATGCCTGACCAGTTTAGTCATCATTTATGCTCTTTATCTTATTAATTGCCAGAGTTTGTACCAGTCAGCTAAATAGAGAAATGCATTATTTTATCTTGTATATTGCTCAAGTTAACTCAAAGCTTTGTCCTCAGTACTATTTTAATATTCAAAGCATAAAAATTCATGGTGGACTGCTAATAGGTACTTAATAAAAACTTGAAGCTTGGTTGGTTCTGGGGTAGGCATTTCACATTGAAGGTCATCAGCTGAAGGATTAGCTCCTTGGTTTTCAACTGTAATCATGTGCTAATTTGTGTTGTCAGAAAAAGCACTTTAAAATAAGTTGTGGGTTATTGTTTATTTTATTCATTATTCTCTCAAAGAAAAAACTAGATGAGAAAGTGAGAGTGGCTCACTAAGCCCTGAGCCATTGTTCTGATGTGAATATTAGGTTCAGCTGCCTTCATTTGTGGTGATAGTGCATGTGCCATTTCCACCTTCCAGGCAGCAATTATGGGACGACTTCAATGCTGTTCCCCAACAGAATGAATTGTGGGCTGAATGGAGCTAAGTCAGAAAGGCAGCTCCATTTCCTCCCAAATATTTGATCTATCTCTCCCAACAAAAGAAATGGTTTTGAATTCTTTCTTTCACTCCCCCACTGCCAGAAATCTCATGAAAAAAGCTTACACTTTGAGCCTGAACTTGAAGCTAGGAACTGACTTCCACAGTCATGGAGAATTGGAATTAGCAAACCATGCCATATCTAGTGTGTATGCTGATCCCACAGTGGCAAAATTAACTACAGGCATTTGAACATAGAAAGACCTAAAGTTATTAATAAATTAGATCAAAAGCATAGTGTAGTGACGAGGAGTAGAGCCACTGAAGTCAATCCTGACTCTTGCTGGATGGCCCTGGGCCTTAGAGTCCCAATTTGTATCATAAAGTCATTGTGAGAAATCAGAATAATATACGTGAAGTGTTTAGCATGATGCCAGGCCTAACTGATAATAAATAGCTATTGTTAATATTTTTACTGAATTATTCAAAAAAATTTAGAGAAATCACTGCCAGCTATCACTATGGTAATGAGCCCGGTGGCAATTTTCCAATTTTCCAATGCCATGCCCCACCCCAGGAGAAAAGAGAATGTTTTCCTTGTTCAAATCTCTGTGCCAAGTCCCTAGATAAACTCTTATAATTACAAGGTATCCATCAATATTCATTAAAGGATGAAATAAACTGCATGGGAAAGTGAAGGGTAGTGAGGGACACATTGGTTAGGAATGAGGGCTGAAACTTCATAAGCAGCTGTTTTTCTCACCTCATGGTCAGATCTATATGGAAAATTACTACATCAGAGGGACATGAATCATTGAAGTTAACGAGTTGAAGGTAGAAGTGAAGAAAAATTCAAGGAATGACTTTTGAGTTAGAATGGTTTAGGATAAATTTCAGGTATTTTGACAGTTTGCTAATTCCAGATATGTTCAAATATGTAATTATACTGTTTATTAGATTGGAATCACAGATTAATATTACCTTTAAATTTAGATACCTAAGCACCATTTATTGCTAATTGTCTTAATGATGCTCCCACTTCTCTGCTATTGAATATCTATTTGATGCCACATATTCTGCTACAGATGAAGGAGCTTAAAAAATGAGTAGCATATTGTTCCTAATCCTGTCTGAAGGAACACTACTTGAAAGGCAGAAATATTCAGAATGACAAATAATATAACGTGATACATGCTAATAGGGCAAGGAAGAAAGGCTATTAAGGAAGAAAGGAGGGAATCATTATATTCTCATGCAAGGGAGGCATTCATGATGACTTTAGAAATAGGATATATTTTAGTTGAAATTTGCCAAGTAATAAAGGAAGGAAGTGCATGTCAGTCAGATGTGAATAGGGTGAGACAAAGCAACTTTGGAAATGGCAAATAATCTGGGTGCAGAAAATAGAGAGAGTATATTTTAAGCAAAGGGGATGAGACAGAGGTGATAGTAGGATGCAGATTAGTGAGGATTTATTCGATGCACATATTCATATTCACTTTTAAGAAAAAGACTATTGTGTTGAATCCTAGAAAATTCAACTGTAACTTGTCTTTCTATGAGTATTTATAGTTTTCTCACATGTAGGAAATCATAATAGTAGCTTCTGAGGTTGTTATGAAAACTGAATGAATGAATATATGCAAAATACTTAAAAGAGTACCAGATTCATAGTAAGTAGATTTTTTTTAAAATCTCTTATTATTGACTTCAAGAATGAATTTTCATTTTTGACCCATTGTTAAGGCTTATTTGGAAGATTTCCCTACTCCTAGGTGACCCAGTGCAGTGCACAAGAGAATATATGTGGTTTTGAATACTATTTCTGTCAAGACCCAATGCCAAGTAAGAGCTCTGTTGGCTGCACATACATCAGAGTGCTGAGAACCCAGTGTATGTGATGACAAATTATGGACAGAACCAGCTATTAATCACTCATGTCAAACAAAAGAGATTGCTGTCGACAAGTTTCTGCAAAGTGAACTCTTACTCTATTACCTAAACCAACAGTTTTATGCTATGTTTTGCGTCCTTTAAGTTTTCCTTTTGGAAGCTTTTTTTGAAAAGAATTTTACTCGTTGGATTTGTAATTTTTAAAAAGCTTCCTTCTCTGATGTTTTTCATCTCAGAACATCCTGAGTACTGTAGTTCTAGGGCTTTTCAACAGAACAAATTGATTTCCTTTATTATATGAAATTTGACCTTTACTCCCCCTTATATTATATTGATATTTGATGTGACTTCCCATCTTTGAAAGCACCAATATAGTAAAAAAGAAACTCTCAATGTCCGATATGCTAAATGCCAATTCTGGGAATTGACTGCCCAGAGGCTAACTTGAAAATAGCTATTTTTGTTTACCCACTGAAGCTCTCTCAATTGAGAAATGATCTCATCATATCGCTCATCTAGGTCATAGTCCCAAGAACAGTCTCCTAAAATGATAATGTCTCAAAATAATTTTAATGTGACCCAAATATTTTCAATGATCCACATCAACACTCCATATGGCCCCCTTCCTACTGACTCTGGTCATCTGTCTCTACTGTATCTACATAGGTAACCACAATTCCAAAGTGTCACCTGCTTCTCTTTCAAGGCTCCTCGATATTTCTCTGTAATTTCACTAAATTTAAATTTGCTCTTAAATTAAAATAGGAAGTGAAATAATTTCCTTGACTGGACTCTAAATAATGTTAATATGGACTAGGTTCGGTCAATGTTTTACAAAAGAAGCTTCAGATTTAATAGTAGATGCAGAATAAAACATAATAAACTAAATATTAATTTCAATTGCAAGAAATGCAACCAATAAAACAAATTATGTATGCATAAGTGAGACATGTTGATATAAAGTACACTTACAAGTATATCATTCATCTATTTTACTTCTGTCATGTGAAATGGATTTGCAACAAGATCACTTTGTTTATTCAATATTCTATTCATCTATTTATTTATTAATCAGTATCCAAGGAAAGCTACTCCATCAATGAATTCTTTTCTTTCTACTCTGCAGTCTCATAGCTTTTTGCAAGGCAATTAAAATACTATTTATTTTGAATAGACAGCCCTTAAGTATCTCTAACTTTCAGGCAATAATATACTGAGGAAAATTTTGTGATAATAAGAAGGTTTATATGCATGTATTTTTACTGTAGCATTATTTACAGTAAAAATGAGGAAACAACCTAAAAGTTCAAGTGCTACAAAGCTACCTCTTGTGGAATTTTTAATGACGGAAAATTATTTATTTTATAATATTTGACAACACAGGGTTTTTTTTTTAATTTTAGTCAGTCTATTGTGTATATCTTACTGTATTGGTTTTATAAAGAAATTAGAATATAATAAAAAATGAAATAATAAGCTGGTTCTCACAGTGCTTACAACTAACGGTATACTAAGGAGGCAAATATGATGCAAAAATGCAGTTCAAAAGAAGATTAAAATTTGAAACTGAGAAATTGTTTTTATAGACTACTACCATTGAGTTAAAAATTGTAGATTTTATGTGGGCTCAGGGGCAGGACATTTTGTATGGAAGCAGATACAGATCCATTTGAGTAACTGGAACCAAGGGAGAGATAAAATGGACCAAAACCTATTCAGTGTGTATTTTACCTTTTGCTTTAGAATCCAGGAGGATTTAAATTACATAGAGCTCAGTTAGAAAATGGAAACCATTCTATGTATTTTAAAAGGATATACTATAGGATATTAGGTATTTATGAACCATAGAAAGGCCTGAACAGTCAAAAACTCACTTCTGGAAGATAAGAACCCACAGAAACCAAGAGCATTTAGTTGTTTCACCTTTGGTAGGAGAACAGCAAATGAAGAGACTATTACAAAATTCATCTCTGTGAAGCCCATGGTCTATGTCAAAGTAAGGTTAAAATGGCTTCTGCTTCCCGTCTTCTCAAATTGTGCGTGCAACCTATAATTACTAGACAGAAGGTCATTCTATCCATAACCGCTGGAGACAAAATAGTCTAGAGAATGTAGTTCCCAGACTTGGAGACTCTACCACACAAGATAAAGCAGAAAAGACCATACTAATGAGTGGTGAGTACCTAACTCCCTCCCCAGATACTTACCATAGACAATTACACTTTGGAAAAAAAGAAAAAAAAATAATCTTTGAAAGCCAGGGTGAAGAGGTCAGTTCTGAAAAAAAAATAGTTTCTTAAAAATTAAAGAAAATATAGGGTTGGAAACAGCGGCTTAAGGAAACCTATCTTACTATGACAAGTACATTCTGAAGAAGTATATTCTACACTAGCTCAGAGAACCATAAAAGACACGAACAACCTCAAAGAACAAAAGGAAAATCAGAGGTAGAGTCAATGTTGTCTGGGTTTGGAGCTAGTTTACACGAACACTGACTGCTTTTCACAAGTCATTTTGTTCAAATAATTCAATAAAAATCCTTCCTGTGATGGTTGTTACATTGTTGCTCTAGATATACTACAAGCACTCAACTTAGAATTTCTTCAGTCATCCTGGTCCCATGTCATTGTCATGCACACAGAGATCCCCAGTGATATTTTCCCCAGTGATAGCATCCCCAGTGATATTTTCACTCAGATACTATTCATATTGTCACATATTTGATTTTCAACACTTCTCCCTAAGCGGTTCAGGAAAATTATATTTTAGCTCTCTAATGCATTATGAATAGAATGATTTAATATAAATTCCCACTTAATGAAAGATAATTTCAGTTTTGAAACAAAAAAAATGTCAAATGAAAAAAAGTAAAAAAAATAAAAATTGATATGCTTAAACTCTCTTCACTTGTGAGTGGAGCGAGCTATGTGGTTCTATATAAAATTTAAACAGAAAGTCATGAGGATTTTCATCAATTTATCCTACTGTCCTACTGGCCTATCTTTACAACCTATTGAGCTGTAAATTCTTTGGATGCAGATGATGTGTTTTATGTTTCCCAATGCTACTGACCTGAGACTCTTGCCTACAGCTGTTTGATGAATAAATGTATTGAAATAGTCTCCATATCACTGCTACTAACTATATCACAGTCTGCATTGACAGTTGGAATGATGAAAGTTCATTAGCATAGAATTTTATTGTGTTAGAGGTTATTCAATAGTAGCATCAAAGGAGAAGGATATGAATGATGAAAAGGAGAAGTAGGAAGAAGAGGACAAAGAAGGAAAGATGTTGAAAGTGTAATACAAAACTTTACCAAAGTATTTTACCCACAGGAATAGTAATGAGCTGAGTCAAAATTTAGAGTTAGGGTATAATGGAGCCATATATGGTCTTATCTAGATTCCATTAAAAAAGTAGTGCTTAACGTACCCTTACTTAGAAAGCAAGGCTGAGACTATGGAAAATTTCCCCTTCTCTCTTTCTTTCTTCCTTTCTTCCCTCTCTTTCTTTCTTCCCTCTCTTTCTTTCTTTCTTTCTTTTTCCCTTTCTTTCTTCTTTCTTTGGAACTGTACAGGCAAGAATGAAGACATAGCAGGCAAGTAGACAGAGAGAGAAAGAAGAGTCACCATTATTCATTTAGTTTTTCATACTATTTGCTTACCCTGATACCAGGACTTGAACCCAGGGGTATGTGACCTGCATCCCTCAGGAGCAATGGACCTAAACGCTGCTCCACCAGGGTGTGCCAAAATTTTTCTTTTTCTAAAGGAAATGTTCAACAAGGAGTGAAGGATAGCAGGCAGGAAGACAGGAAGAGAGGAGAAAAAGTATTTATTCAGTTGTTCATTTTGGTTGTTCTATCTGGCCCAGGTCTTGAACTCAGGTCCTTGGTATATATGTGGACTATGACATCTGGAGCCCATGGATTTAGCCTCGAAGCCACTAAGTCACATCAAATGTTATGTTTTTGAAGACATGCTGAACAATGGCAAATCTCTTGAATGCAGGTAAATTGAAAATTCAATATAAAAAGTCATCATAAATGAATAGTGTTCTGTGTAATCTATAATTTTCTAAATTGGTTAATTTGTTTATAAAAGTGTTCATATTATTGTCATTAATGTGTCTTATGATTTAATCTACTCAGCTCAGCTTCCAAGTACTACAATTAAGGCAGGTACATCTACAACCATTGGAGAAATCCTTTCAAGTCTCTTTTCCTTGTTTGGATCAGCTTTCAACATAAATTTTGTCTTTGGTGGAGAAATTTAGAACAATGGCTGCAGATCATAAAATAAGAAAGTCTATTTCCATCAAAGAAATAGGGCACACATATTTATGCACAATGTCCCATGTAAACCAGGAAACCACAAAAGTGAAGATATTAAAAATTTCAGGCTTTTCAGTGAAATACTGTGGTTGGTGCATTTTCTCATGGAAAAAAAAAAGCTGAGATTCAAACTTTTCTGTGTGGTTACAATACTTTTGCCTTAATAAAAATCTGGGGCCAGAAAGAGTTGTCATAATTTCAAATATTTTTCTTTCCAAAATTATCTTTCACTTATAAACATACTGGAAAACAACCTTAAGAATCCAATAAACCCAGAATCACTTTACTGGTAGCCTGATTTTTGGTTGAAAGCTCTCATCAGCACCCTGAAAGAATTGATATTTGTGATAATTTGATGAACTAATTTGATGAAACCTGTTATTTGGAATTAATAGTTGGAGAGATTTTCTAAGCAGGGAATAAGAATTCTGATGTCCAGAATCCTATAAAATGTGTATTTGTTCCCTTTTCTTTTTAACTCACGCATTCATCACTCTGTTCTCTTTTGGTCACCTCTATAGTGCAAGAGAATTTTTGTGGTAATACTATAATTAAACAGCAGGCTTAGATTTAAATGTGCCAGGAGCGGTTTTATCTCCCTTTTGCTGACCCTCCCCTTCCCAGCTTCTCTACCCCATGGGTAGTAACTTTGCAAAACCTGCCTTTTCTGTGTACTTGGCTTGTATTTTCATCTGATTGGATGATATACCTGCAGAGACTCTGCTTTTTATCATCTCCCATATTTCAAAACTTGTTTCTCCCTCAGTCCTGACTGACAATTCTTTGTGGTTTTTCTTGAACTTCAAAGACTTAATGGTCCAGCACAGAACTTGAATCTTTGGACATATATTCCAACTACCTCTAACAACAGCTTCAGAGAAGTTCATGAAACAGGCACTCAGAAGAGCAAACTTGGTGTCCTGTGGTTAGATGTTTCAGGGAGGCTTTTGTCTTCAAAACTAAGAGAATATGTTTAAAGTTTGCCTTACAACCTGCAGCACGCACCCATATAGCTTAGGAAGACTTTTAGATTCTCTAGGGCAAAGAAGATTAAGCCAAGTTTAAAAGCTATTTTCCGTGTCTTGGCATTGTGAATTGTGGTGCTATGAAATGAGGATGTAGATTTTTGTTTTCTGACTAGACTTTTTGTGTTCTCAGATTATATGCCCCACAAAATTCACAGGATGCAAGACAGTGACTGTCAGGGTAGAAGGAAAAGGAGGGAAGGAAGGAGTTAACAAGGTGGTGGCAAAGGGCACTAGAACTCTGGTAGTGGGTTTTATATGAAATACACACAGACTGAGGTGCGATTTTGATACCGTAAAATGCATATGTAACAAATTAAACAAAAGAAATAATAAAATTATTACATTTATAAAAAAGTAATTTAGTTCTCTCTCCCCGTGAACTTTGATGGCACTTGACCTAAGGAAGGAAAGGAAGGAAACCCTGATTGGCGGAGGATATTCTTGCAGGAAACTAGGTTTTTGAAATTCAGCTAGTATTAAATGCCTAGTTGCCTCACAGGTGCACAGTAATAACTGAAATCAATGCAGCTAGCAATTATGATTAAAGCTGACATTTTATTATTCGTATTAAGGCTCCCGTTTTATACTTTTTAAAAACTTCAGACGAATTAACCTGTTATTTCAAATCCTTGGAAACTAATGTTTTGCTCATTTCATTGTCATGAGTTGTCTCTTAGGAAAGATCTGCATGCGAGTAAGGGGGAGATAGAGAGACAAGGCAGAGATAACATTTTATGATACCTATGTGCCCAAAACTGTTTTCAGTACTTTATAAATATTAACTTATTTAACCTTCAACAACACCATGCAGAGTACTATTATAATTGCCATTCTGTATGAGGAAACTTAGGTACCGAAAGGTCAATAACATGACCAAGATCACGCAGCTGGCAGAGCCAGAATTCCAGTCCAGGAAATCTGAACTCAGTCTTAGTACTCCACGAATTAGATTTTTGACAGCAACATCAGGGCTCTGTTTTAAGACCTATTGAGATGAAATACACACACGCACTTTCCTGACTTCAATAGCTTAACCCTAGAGAGGCCACCATGCGGTGTCCATTGCAAGTTATTGGAAATGCTAAGCTCCTTGGACTCAGGGTGTTGGAGACCCCATCTCAGTCTGTGCTTCCACAGAAGCCAGCTCTTGGGAAGGGAAAGAGGTGAGTCAAACTGTGGTTCTTTCAGTTACACTTTTCACTTTCCCTCACACATGTGTCAATATGTCATATGGCCACATCTCAAGAGGACTGAATTCAAGCCTAATGTGCTTCCTGAAGTAAGAGAAGGATGTTAACCAGATAGAGTGAATAAATAGCACTAATGACTACCAGCATTCCTCTTTGGAATCCACGTAGATTTATTATCTCAATAATTCCCCCTCCATATTGTTCTTCTCTTTCCACTTTTCTTAAACTTGTGATTCTCTAGTGTATGATAGTTATTGGGAATATTTTTTTCCATGTTACTTTAAGGCTCAAGAATTTGTTAACATATAACCCAGACAGTGACTTCAAATCAATGTACTTTCTGCTCTATATTTCTTTCCAGTGGCAATTATCTACTTGAAATGGAAGAGAAACAAAAGTTAGCATTTAGAAAAATATTACTCTAGCAAAATCCTACTATGTGAGGATAAAATCAGTGCTCAGAGGTGGATGGAAACATTTCTTTGTTTTTTCAGTCAAATCATTTCTCAGTTCTCTAAATTCAATCTCAGCTGGACACTTAACAGTCTGTGCTCCACCTTAGTTTTTGTTTCTCTCCTATCTTCATGTGAACTCTCTGTTCCTTACCTTCCACTAACATCACATCTAAGATCCTAGCTCTTAACCTGTAGGTCTGAGAGTAAGGACATGCCATTCAGATGCTATGATGGAGTCTCACTTCAGAGTGAATTTTCCTATGGCAAAAAACAAGTATCCCTCATGTTAATAGTGATGGACTCTTGTAAAACATCCTCACATTGTTGTATCAGCAGGATTTCTATCTCTCTTCTCCATCTGAGCAATTCCAGGAGGGATAAAGAAACTATAAACCTAAACCCTACCATTGCATAGAGTACTTACCATGTCCTAGGGACCAGATAGACTGTTGCCTACTCCCATTGTTAGACTGATTATGCAAACTATTTTAAATGGGACAGTACCATTTTTTCATATTTCTCAACCATCCTGTAAATATAAATGTCAATTTTGTCCCATTTTTAATAAAATAGGGCCTTCTTTAAGGTGTGGCAAAAGGAACAATTGAGCTGCCCTGGGCCCACTCTGTTGAGGTGGCCCCAAAACAGTTGCTCCTTTTGCACCATGTTAAAGACGGCCTTTGCCTCTGTTTGTAGTCAGGCCACAGCACTATTTCTGTTACTGGCCCCTGTGAGGAAATAAGAGCCATGGAAGGGAAGAAGATTTCCCATTACCATCCTGTGCTTGCCTAGTTCTTTAAAAATAGCAGAACATGTCAGTATGGTTGAGTCTTAACTAGTATTATGTAGATGTTATTTCTGGCACTGTGGTGGTTATCTCTGGCACTATGGGGTTATTGGGTATGGTTAAAGCAACATGTGTTTTAGGCAGGTCATTTAGAGCTGAACTTATAGGAGCACCAAATTTGGTTTTCAACTAAGGTGCCAAAATTTCTTGCACCAGTCTTGGCCATTTGAATGAAGTCCCGCTGGCATCAAATAGTACACACTTGTTGCTGGCCTGGCTACTCTGTTCCTGCTTGGGTTTCTCCTCTTCTCCTCTTAGTTGCCAGCATATAACCCCGTCCTGTTTTTGCCAGCCCAATATCCCATTTACCTCAAGGAAATATGGTCAGTCTACCCATTGTTGATCTCACCCTTTGACACTAGCAACTTTCAGATTCATGAATTAAATAACTGAAACAGATACTGTCTAATATCTTAGTCATATTGCCTAGGTTAGTAGTTACAAATATGCCTGACTTAGTGGTTTTTAAATATGAGGATTGCTTTTAAAATAAAAACATAGCTAAAAAGTACAAATGGCAAATAAGTATATGAAAATATGCCCCAAATTGTGTCATTAAGAAAATGCAAAATAAAAAAAATACAACCAAAATCTGATCAACATCTGGAACACCGACAAAAACAAATATTGGTGAGAATGTAGAGCAACAGAAATTCTCATATATTGCTGGTGGAAAGGCAAAATGATGCAGTCACTTTGGAAGATAGTTTGGCAGTTTCTTTTTTATTTGTTTATTTTTACGTCTTAAGCAAATGAAATTGTATTGAGGTAATTTCTATTGAGAAAACAATAGAAATTTAATGTGCAGATTTCAGTTTATTGTTAATCAAATACATAATAATACACCATACCCACTACCGAATTACCCAAAATCCTATGAGTGAATCCGCTCTCCCTGCAGCCTCTTTCCCCATCAGTAACCTTGGTTTCATTGTCGATGTCCAATGATTGGTTTTTGATTTGCCTGTTTGTGAGCTTTGTCTCTTTATATTCTACCTGTAAGTGAGATTATCCATTATTTGTCTTCTGTTGTTCTCAGACTTATTTCACTTAGCATAATACCCCCTAGTTCTATCCAGATTTTCTCAAATGTCCGGATTTCTTCTTTTAGAATGGTGCAATATTTATTGAGTATATGTAGCACAGCTCCTTTATCCATTCACCTGTCTATGGGCTCTTAGGTAGTTTCCAGTTCTTGGTTATTGCAAATAATGCAGCAATAAGCATGAGGGTGCATATATCTCCGCAAAGTAGTGTTTTTGCGTCTTTAGGGTAAATACTCAGAAGTAGGCTGATAGGATTATATGGAATTCTCTTCTCACTTTTTTGAGGGCTCTCCATGCTGTTTTCCATAAAGATTGCACCAATTTGCACTCCCACCAACAGTATTCTTTCTCTGCATCCTCACCAACATTTGTTGTTTTCATTCTTTTGAAGAACAGTCATTCTCCCAGGTGTGAGGTGATATCTCATTGTTGTTTTCTATTGCATTATTTTTTAATAACCAGAGAAAAACATGTGCTCATGTGCCTATTGGCCTCTGTATTGTCTGCTTTGAAGAAGTGTCTATTCATAGCTCCCATTTTCTGATTAGGTTGTTTTGCTGTTATTGAAGTTTTTGTGTTTTTAAATGTATTTTGAATACTAAACCTTCATCAGATTATAATATGCAAATACTTCTCCTGGTCAGAAAATATGTTTTCTTCATTTTGCTGATAGAGTCTTTTGCTTTGCAGAAGTTTTCAGTTTGATGTAGTCCCATTTGTTTATTTTTGTTTTTATTTCCCTTGCCTCTAGAAATGAGTCCCCAAAGACCTCTCTAAGACTGATAACAAATGTCTTCTAAGTCTTTCACACCTTCCAGTGTTATATCCATGTTTTCCAATCCATTCTGAATTATTTTTGTGTTTGGTGTTAGAGGTGTTCTAGATTGATTCTTTTGCATGTTACTGTCCCATTTTTCCAATACCATTTTTTGAAAAGACTTCTTTTCTATCATATGGTCTTGTCTCCTTTGTCGTAAATTAATTGACCATATTTCTGTGTGAGTCTACTTCTGGTGATTTAATTCTGTTACATTGGTCTGTGTATCTGTTTTCATTCCAGTACAGCACAGTTTTTGTTGCTGTTACTGTTGTTTTGGAGGGTGGGGAGTGAAGGAGGGGAATAGCTGTCTCTTTACCAAAGTCTTTGATTTCTGGTATTGCTGTTGTCAGCAGAGAGTGGAGATGTGTGTGATGTTCCAGAACACTTTTCAGGTTCCCTCGGTGATGTTGCTCATGACCAGGCATCTTCCTGTCAAACTGAAAGAGTTTAATAAGCAGTGAAAGAGGAGTTGGAGACATATTTAGAGGGACAGAATTGGGGAAGATATGAGAGCCAAGAGCAGCACCAGAGAGGGTTGGGATCATCTGCCAAATGTCAAGTTGCTAGAAAGAGCTCCCTTGTCATCAGGGATGGCGAGAGGTAGACCTTGGTGGAGCGGGGATTGATGCCTTGGGTCGTGGTGAAGAGCATGTATTTGGATATCTGTGTCCCTCATTCTTATGTCTGTTTTCCCTTGCTGGGCCAAGGTTTCCTGTGGCAGCCAATCAAAATCAAGGCTTCGTGGGTGAGTTCTGTGCTGATTCAGTCAGGAATTCCTCAGAATGAGATAATGAAACACTGTCACTTTGCAATATACCTCAAGATTTGGAAGTGTGACACCTCTACCATTGTCCTTTTGTTCTCATGATTGCTTTGGCTATTTGGAGTGTTTTGCTATTTCACACAAATTTTTTAAAAAATGTTCTATTTCTTTGAAAAATCTCTGTGGAATTTCAATGGAAGTTACATTAAACCTGTATATTTCTTTAGATAAGATGATCATTTTGATAATGTTAGTTCTTCCCAAACATGAATGCAAGATATCCTTTCATCTCTTTGTATCTTCCACTATTTATTTTAAGAAAAGTCTTATAGTTTTCATTGCACAGGTCTTTTACCTCCGCTGCTAAGCTTATTCCAAGGTACTTGAGTTTTTTTGTTTCTATTGTAAATGGGATAGATTTCTTAATTTCATTCTCATCTATCCCATTTTTGTATATAAAAATACAACAGATTTTTGTATATTAATTTTTCAAAAGACCATTTTACTACACTCATCTTTTAATTCTAATAATGTTTGGTGGCATATTTAAGAGTTTTTATGTATATTATATCATCTGCAAATAGTTACAGCTTTACTTCTTTTCTAGTTTGTATTTCTTTTATTTCTTCTTAAGTCTCATGATTTCTTACAAAACAAAACACATGATTACCACAAGATCCAGCAATTGTACTGCTTGGAATTTATCCAAAGGAATTGAAAATTTACGTCCACACAAAAACCTCCTACACATGGATGTTTATAGCAGCTTTATTCATACTTATCAAACTTGAAAGTATACAATATGTCCTTCTGTAGGTGAATGGATAAACTATAGTGCATCTAGACAAGTGAATATTATTCAGTGCTAAAAAGAAATGAGCTATCAAGTCATGATAAGGTATCAAAGAAAGTTAAATAAATATTACTAAGTGAGAGAAGCCAGTCTAGAAAGGCTACAAACATATAGTATCATCATAACTATATGACGTTCTGGAAAATAAGTCAACTAAGAGATCAGTGGTGGTCAGAGTTGGAGAGTGAATACAAGGGGCTAGAAATGGAGACAAATTCCAGACAATATGGCAATCTGGTATGAACAAGACTCACATCCTCCACACAAAGCAATTAGAAATTCACACATTTTCCAGAAACAAACACTGAAGAAAATCAGGCAGAGAGGCTGTAGAGACATAGCAATTGCAACAACAAAGGGTAGGTAAAAATATCCAGGTTCAGAGCTACATTGCATACTCAGACATGGAATTCTGACTGGGGAGAAGGGTTGGAACTGCAGGAGGAACTGGCCCTCCTAGAAATTACTATAGCAGTGGAGAACCCACCTGATGGGACCAAGACATGGAGTGGAAAGAAAGGGTATTGGAGGAGGGAGGAAGAGGCACCAGTGCTCCAATGGTTTGAACAGGAGGACTGAAGAGAAAATTATGCTGTGCACCACCATAACCAGAAGGCAGCTAGTGGAAAACTAGTGGAACCACCCACTCCCAAACCCCTCTCCAGATTGCCTGGAGCCACAGGACCTGCCCACCAGAAATCTGGCCCTCAGACATAAAGGAAAAAGAGAGGCTACAAAAGGGATAAACTCTCAGTGTTACCCACTAGTGCCAATTTATGAGTGTAGGTGAAACTGTAACCTGATTCCCAATTGTGGGCCAACAGATAAGTGGTCATTGCTGTTCGGAGCTGGGAAGGCTATGCATCCCTCACACAAACTTGAATCCCATAGATTGAACTTGCAGGTAGCAACAGAGGGCCTACATAAGAACTTCAACAAATAAAACCAGTGGTGATACCACAAAACTCAAAGAAATCACAATATTCAAACCAAGACCCAGACTTACTAGGTACAAGTCAATACCCTACATACAGCTATCACTGCAGGAAAACCTAATCAACAGAAGGTAAACAGAATGCCGAACAGAGCAAAGACACAGAAAAATACCCATGAAATGATGGGTTGAATCAAAAACCCAGGTGAAAATCTGAATGAAACAGATTTTCACAAACTACCTGAGGATGAATTTAAGTCAGCAGTGATTAACGTTGCTCATGGAAATCAAGAAAACAGTAAAGAAAGAAAAAGAGATGAGCAAAAAAGAAAAAGAAGAAATGAAGCAGTTCAAAATAGATGTCAACGAAATGAAGAACACAATAGCTGACCTGAAGATTTCAATAGAGGAACTCAAGATTAGGATGGATGAAACCTCTCACAGAATAAGTGAGATGCAAATAAGGCAGAGGAATGCACTCAAATAAACCAGCAAAAAGGTAAATGGATGCAAAGAAAATAAAGACAGAATTTGAGACAAGTGGGACATCAAAAGAAACAACATTCACATTATAGGAGTCCCTGAAGGAGAAGAAAGAGAAAAAGGGGCAGAAACTGCATTTGAAGAAATAACAGCCGAGAACTACCCTAACGTGAAGAATGAAGGAAATCTCCAGATTCAGGAAGCTAGAAGTGTCCCTAATAAAAGAAATCCTGCAGACCTACACATAGACACACTGTCATTAAAATATCAAAAATGCAGGATAAAGAAAAAAATCTTAACAGCATCCAGAGAAAAACAAGTCACATACCAAGGAGTCCCTATAGATTGTCAGCAGATCTGACCTGAATCACTATAGGCAAGGATGAAATTCAAAAAACTGAAAGGATTTTCATCCTAGGATTCTATACCCTGCTAGATTATGATTTAGAATGGAAGGAATGATAAATAAGCTTTCCCGATAAGCAAAACTTAAAGAAATTTATCACCACAAAAAAAGCTCTACATAAATACTGAAAGACGCTATATAGGGCATGCCTTGGTGGCCTAGCATTCTGGTACACCTGGAAACAGTCCCACATACATCCCAAGGTCCAAGTTCAAGACCCAAATCAGGGGATCAACCAATGTGAACAACTCAATAAAAATAAATGTTAAAAAAATGTTATTTGAAATATAATGAAAACTCTTTTAAAAACATTAAGACAGCAAACTTTGAAAGTGGGGAGGAGAAGAGAACAAAAATATGGATGGTTAGAATGAATGGAAGAATAGCCTGCTTTCAAATAAAAATAGGAAATAAACATAGACTTCTTAATGTTAACCTCGGGGTAACCTCAAAATACATTTCTGGAGAAAAAGCAAAGAAAACGAAAAGGGACACCAATCAAAAGAAAACCACCTAAGAAGAAAAAGAACAAAGAAACTCTCTGGAACAACACAGAAGACAAATTATAAAATGACACCAAACAGCTACATATCAGTAGTCATTTTAAATGTTAATGGAATGAACTCACAAGCCAAATGATAAAGAGTGGATTAAAAAGCATAATCCAAGCAGCGGCAATCAGGAAACTCAGCTCTTTCAAAAGATAAATAGACTTAGTCAATGGTTGGAATACAGTCTTACAGTCAAATGGCAACTGATAAAACCATGAACAGCCATACTTATATCTGATAAAATAGACCTCCAATTAAAAAATATTAAGAAAGACATAGATGGACATTATACAATGATTAAAGAATCAATCCAACAAGAAGACATAATGTTTATAAACATATATGCACCAAATGACGGAACACAAAATATATTAAGCAAGTATTATTAGAACTGAAGAGAGACATCGACAGTATGATAATAGTAGGAGACTTCAACACCCCACTTACAACACTGGGCAGATCAACCAGACAGAAAATTAACATAGAAACAGCTGCTTTAAATAACCATTTGGAACATTTAAGTCTAATAGACGTATACCAAATATTTAATCCAAAGACTATAGAGTTCACTTTTCCTCAAGTGCTCATGGAACATTCTCAAGGATAGATCATATGTTGTGACACAAAACATTCTCAACAAATTTACAAAGATTGACATAATACCAAGCATCTTGTCATACCACAATGGCTTAACTAGAAATTAACCTCAGAAAGAAAACTGGAAGACCCCAAATTAATTGGACACTAAACAATGTTGGGATAACTGTACAGCCACATGTAAAGAATGACTCTTAGGTAAAGAGGAAATCAAAGAGGAACTTAAAAGCTATTTAGAGACATATGAGAATGAAGATGTGAGCTACCAGAATCTATGGGATGCAGTGAAAACAGTACAAAGAGGGAAATTCATTGCATCCAAGCCTATATCAAGAAACAAGAAAAATAGTAGATAGACAATCTAACCTGTCATTTAAAACAACTAGAGAAAGAAGAACAATTAAAGCCAAAAATCAGTAGAAGAAAGGAAATAATCAAAATTTCAGCAGAAGCAAGTGAAACAGAAAAACAAAAAGACAGACCAGAAGATCAAAGAAACCAAAAATGAGTTTATAAAATAAACAAAATTAACAATCTATGCCAACAAAGTAGACAGCCTTGACAATATGCACAGATTTCTAGAAAAATATGTTCTATCAAGACTGAATTGGGAAGAATTGAAAACCTGAAGAGAATAATTACAAGCAAAGAAATTGAAAAGGTAATTAAATCTCCGACAAAATGAAAACCCAGGACCACATGGCCTTTTTAATAAGTTTTGCTAAGAATTAATGTCTATTCTTCTCAATCGCTTCCAAAATATGAAAAACAAGAAACTCTCCCAAATAGTTTATTATGAGAATAACATTACACTGATGCCAGCAGCTGACAGAGACATCACCAAGAAATTAAATTACAAACCAATATCTCTAATGAACATAGATGCAAAATTTCCCATCAAAATATTAGCAAACCAAATACAACAATGCACTAAACAGATCATTCATTCATCATGACCAAGTGGGATTTATCCCAGGGATGCAAGAATAGTTCAACATACATAAACCTATTAATGTCATACACCATATCAACAAGAGCTAAGAGAAAAACCACATGATCATGTTAACAGATGCTGAGAAAGCTTTGACAAGATCCAATACCCATTTGTGATTTACCATGAATAGATAGATACATACTCCAGGAATAGAAGGTACATACCTCAAAATAATAAAGGTCATATACAACAAACCCACAGGCAACATCATAGTCAATGGTGAAAAATTCAAAGCATTTCCTCTAATTTCAAGAACAAGGTAAGACTGTTCATTCTCGCCACTGCTATTTAACATTGTACAGGAGGTCTTACCAAGAAAAATTAGTCAAGAAAAGGAAATAAAAGTAATCCAAATTGGAAAGGAGGAAACAAAACTCTCATTATTGGCAGATGACATGGTTATATGTATTGAAAAATCTTAAAACTATGTCAAAATTACCAGAAGTAATCAATGAATACAGTAAAATTTCAGGCTACAAAATCAATGAATAACAAGCCATCACACATACACAAATAACATGCTAAAAGAAAATAAAATCAATGAAACAACACTGCTTAAAATAGAAGTAAAAAGAATTGAATATCTTGGAATATACTTTGCAAAGAAATTGAAAGACCTGTACAATGAAAACTACTAGTCTTCTTAATATAAACAGAGGATGATATAAAGAGATGGAAAGACATCCCTTGCTCATGGTTGGGAAGAATCAACATAATTAAAATAAAAAAATTAATTTAAAATTAAAATCTTACCAAAAGCAATATACAGATTTAATGCAATTCCCATTACAACCCCATGGGCTTATTTCCAGGAAATCAAAAAATATATAAAATTTATACTGAACAGCAAAAGACCTCAAATGGCCAAAGCGACTATAAGAAAAAATAATGAATCTGGAAGAATTACATTAAAATGTAATAACAAAAATATAAAATACAGTCAAAAAATGGGAGGAGGAATTGGAGAGAAATTTTGCCAAATAGGATATATAGATGGCCAACAGACACATGAAAAGATGTTCCTATTTGCTGACTCTCTGGAAATGCAGATTAAAACAGCAATGAGATATATCATCTTACACCTGAGAGACTGGCTGTTATTCAAGCATGGAAATGAGAAATGTTGATAAGGATGTGGAGAAAAGGGAACACTTTTAGACAGTTGGTGAGAATGCAAATTGGTGCAACCCCTGTGGAAAACAGTGTGGAGAGTCCTCAAAAGTTGAAGATGGAAGTTTCATATGATCCAGCCATCCCACCTGTGGGTACTTACCCAAAAGTTACGAAAACATTCATTTGTAGAGATTTATACACCACCATGTTTACTGCAGCCCTATTCACAATAGCTAAGAACTGGAAGCTACCCAAGTGCCCAATATCAGATTAATAAAGAAGATATGGTACATATATACAATGGAATACTACACAGCCCTTAGAAGAGAGAAAATCTTGCCCTTTGAATAAACCTGGATGGATCTAGAGGGGATTATGCTAAGTGAAACAAGTCAAAAGAAGAAAGATGGGTACCAGATGACAACACTCATAGGTGGAATGTGTACAGATAAAAAAGGAACAGAAAACAAAACCAATCCTTAGACACTTAAAAGAGAACTGAGGTTGTCAATAGGGAATGTGACAGGGCATGTTGCAGGCCAGTGATGGTGGAGGCCACTGGACAATGGTGAAGAACACTTGGTGATTCAATGGAGTCTAGGGTATGTTGACATATGTAATACACAGGAGGAATGGAGACCCTATACATATGAATTTAATGTGTAGAACATGTTACTATAATAAAATAATGAAAAAAAAAAGACAAAGAAAAAAGGAGGGATAGAAATGAACAGAAGGAACACAGTATTTCTATTATGAATATGATTACTTATTTTTACCCATGAGCTATTTAGAAGTTTGTTTTTTTTTTTCAAGACATTGGATGTTTCTGTCATATGTACTGTATCATTTTCCAACATAATTACAATCTTGCAAGGAAATTATATGTAGATAGTGGTTCCTTTTATATTTTTGGAGGCTCATTTAATACATCATCAATTTTATTAGACTTGCAGATGTGCCTCAAAGGAATGGTAAATCTCTAAATGTTGGTTCATGTTGATTGTGTTAGGAGAAAGATATAAAGATCCCCTGCTATGATTAAAGATTTATCTCTTTTTATAGCTGACCCTTTTTTGCTTTATAGTTTAAGATTCTTCTATTAGATATAAAATTAGAATGTCTTAGTTTCTAGGAATTAACTTTCATTTAACTTATTAAAGTTTATATAAAAATACATATTTTATCTGATATTAGTACAGTTACATAATTTTCTTTTGGTTAACTCGGTCTAATATTCAACTTCCTTTATTTTACTTTAAGCTTTTATCTTTCTTGTTTCAAGTATGACTCTCACAAATGGCTCATACTTGATGTTTTATCTCATCTGATAATTTCTGTTTATATACGTATATAATAAGTTTAGTCCATTTATATTTATTACAATTGCAAATATATTTAAGTTCCTCTCTATAATCTTATCCTGTATCTCTGTTACTTATGATTTTTCTCTTTTTTATTCCTCTGCTACTTTTATTTTTAAAGCATCACACTTAAAAACACGAATACACTTTTAAAAATATTACTTGACATGTAATTTAATTGACATGTACTTCTTTATATGTTCTGGGTTCATGCAATTATTCACTCACTGATAATATCTTAAATGTCTGGCTTGATTCCTTTTCCGAACTAAGTCTTTGATAAATGGAAATTCTCAATTTTAATAAAATTTATTTCTTTTATCTTTTTTTACGATCATGTTTTTTGTGTCCATTTGAGAAATATTTTTCTTCTGCAAGAGTTAGCTATTCACTTGAGCAGCTCTTTTTTGACTTTTATGTTTAGATCCATAATTCCTCTGGAATTGATATGTATATATTCATGAAGCAAAGAACTAGATTCTTCTTTTTATTATTTGATTAGTTCTTGATTTCAACTTCACTCATGGAAATGGTCTTCCTTATACACAACCCTGCAGATGAAACTTTTCCAGAAATCAAGAAGTCTATATACATGTGTTTGTTTCTAGTCTAGTCCATTGTGTATCCTAGCCCCATGCATTAGTTAAAACAATAGCCCTGTATTTGGTACACAATTGTGTAAATCAGAAATTAGGGATAGGCTCTAGTGAAAGTTCTTCTGTTCTTGCATGGGTTGCCAGTCAGTTATTAGCTAGAAAGTTTGTATGGGGTTTAGCTGGTTACTGGCTGGATAATATAACAGAACCTTATACTTCTAATCATTCAAGAAGCTATCATGGGCTTGTTTATTTAATGCTGCAAGAATCCAAGATAACTCATGGAT
The DNA here is from genome assembly GCA_004363575.1 of Solenodon paradoxus. Classification (NCBI taxonomy): domain Eukaryota; kingdom Metazoa; phylum Chordata; class Mammalia; order Eulipotyphla; family Solenodontidae; genus Solenodon; species Solenodon paradoxus. The sequence continues at coordinate 59,392 of RJWH01000084.1, read as the reverse complement.
ATGTGCAAAACCTCCTAAGGGCTAGGTTCAGAACTAACATAACCTCACTTCTGCTATTTTCTGTTTATAAAACTTAGCTCAGATTCAAAGAATAGAGAGAAAATACTGCAGCTCCTACTGGGAAATTCTTCAAAGTGAAATTAAAAAGGTATATAGATATGGAGAGGAGTATAAATAGTCATTTTATAAGTAATTCATGACAGTCCATTTTCAGGATACAACTACTAACGTTCCTCTTCTATTAAAATTATATGCAACCTATCCTTATGAGTTGAATGTTTTACTCAGTCATAACATGACACATAAGTATAGAATCTCATGATTTATATAATATCCAAAGGTTGATTTTTGGATTGGATACAGCTACTCTTAACCTGGAGAACGATTAATTTTAAAATACAGGATATCTGACTTCTAAATACCAAAAATACATACTGAATGTAGTCTTTATGTGGTTTTGACAAGTTTTCAAATCCTAGAGTTCAATTCAGTCAAAAACCAGAATGTTTCTTGTAATTGTTTATGTAATGGTACCTCAAAGGAAACAAGCAAGCAGAGGTCCGTTAAACTCTATTAATCATCTTTATCCTACTTTTGCTTATATTTGATTTTTTTCTGATTATATTTTTCATTGCTGTGTGATATGGTCAAACTAAGACATTTGATGATATCTGACTATATTAGAAGAGCAATAGGCTGCAAACTGGAGGCAACTAATTATTAGTTACTGAGATCCCTACTACTAAAGATTATGAAAGCAAGCAAAGAGGAAACTCTCGGTATTAAATTAGGAGAATAAAATTTAAACTCCAAAAATTAATATGGATACTAAATTTTTGGAGAGAATAGTATCTATCAGAATTGTTAGAATTCTAAAAACAAACCATTTTTTAAGAAAAAAAGACATAGCACAGTAAATTTGCTATGTTTAGCAGAGGAACTCTTGTTTGATGTTAGTTATGGGTTCATGGATCCCTTTAAGTTACTGTGACAACTCTTTATCAGAATTTTATAGTTGCTTACTAGTTACTTAATGAATCCTTATTTATCATTTTCTTTATTTTTATATAATTTACAAATACAATATATTTAATAGCAATCAGAACGGGATTCTTTTGGAAAAAGAAGACAAAAGCAAGCAAGCTAATTTTCTCTCAATATGTGTTGCAATTATTGACAAGCTACTGGGTGAAAAAGTCAATAACTTTTTAAAAATGTTTTTTAGTTTCAACCCAAAATTTATTCTCTGACAAAGCTAAACCCTCAGAAACTCTTTCAGAAATCCAGCAATCCAATGCTATAGAGAAATGAAAAGTAGTCCTTCTTCTGTAGAAACCATTTCTTGTGCAACACATGTGTGAAATAGGAATAGAATTAATCTCTTTGGCTCCAAATTTACAGAGTTCTGATAAAGAGAAAAAACAACAAAGAGTTATAGGAAGCATCAATGATCTCATCACAATGACAATTAAATGTCTTTTTAAAAATCTCTGGGCATTAAACACTACTAATTTATAGGTCAATTAACAAAAATAAATCTCAAAAAACATGTTAAATACAAAATAACTTACAGAGAAAAATATATAACCTGTGATAAAACGTATTTAATTTTTAAAACACATGAATCTATAGACTATTTGTGAACACATGCATATAGAAATATAGACACCAGTTTCAGCAAGGTGATGATCTCTGAGGAGCAAGCAGAGTGGTTTCTTAAACATACTTCAACTGAAACTGTAGCATTTTATTTGGTGGATATAATAGATGTTTGCAATATTATTCACTACGCTTTTCTATTTGCTTCACATATTTCATAATTTAGCTTATAATACTTTATATGTTTCATTAAATTTACTGTGATTCGGAGTGCTTTCCAAATAATATGCCAACTCTGATATAAGGAGCTGGCAGTGCGTATAGACTAGCATAGAACCTAAAAGAAAAGTTCACAAAAGGGTAAAAAGCTAGAATGATGGATGCAAGTTGATAAAAATTAAAGTGATTTGGTAGTTTTGTCCCCTACAGATACCATGAATTCCTGAGTCTTAGCCTATGCTCACCTAAAAATTGTGCACAAAACACTCACACATGCACAATTATTTTGTTTAACTATTTCATTACTCATTCTGGATTGTCTTACCCTTAATCAGCACTAAGTTAGTCTAGTTCGCTTGACTGGTAGGTGACCCAGAAATTCAACTCCAAGACATCACATCTTTCAACATCCCTGAATAATCAGACAAACAATTTACTTTGGCCTATAAGTGCTTGTATAGTCATACTTAGATTAATTCTTCATTCATATAGGGTAAACGCATGCCTGACTTTCAGTTCTGTTTGAACATTTCGATTATAAAAGGATTCCTTCCACACTTTCCTGACATTGTGACCCCAAAATATCTGTTCATACCCTGCATATGAGGAGGACATCTGCTGGTACATTTTCATAGGGTTCCTTTGTCAGACTTTCAAGTCACAGTAATATGACAAACTGCTTTCAAATACTAACTTTTCCTCTACTCCAGAACATATTATTTTTCCCAGAATCTTAGAGATCTGCACTGTGGTTCCCCTGTGGGGGTTTTCCAGGGACTGCGCAGCATCTGTATCCCAGAAAGTTACCTTTGGCACTATTGAATTTGTTGGGCTATTTAATCTAATAGATTTTTAGAAGAGACTGAACAGGAAATCATTTTCATATAGTGTATGAGAGAATGCTTTCAGGAAAAGGACAGTGATGTTGAAAACACTATAGGCCAAGGGTAAAAGTTACTATACAAGATTGGTTTCAACTGGACACTAGCTATAATCTGATATCACAACAAAGCTCTGGGTCAAAGATTATTCTTCACAGTTAATCCCTTGTAGACATGGGCAACTGTTCTTATTTCTATGTCGGTCTGTCATCGACTGGGAGAAGAGAAATAGTACTCTCCCTATGGGAGAGCATGGCCTCCCAGGCATGTGGATTCTCACTTAACTAAGGGCTATTCCTTTGAGAAGGGAAAACTATAGATTGTTATTGGCAAACATTATCAACCTCTGGTCAATGGACACTCCGGTTGATACAGGGGTTAGAGAGAAGGTATCCTCTTCAGCAAGGTAGCTTGAATGATAACCAGGATGCCACAGAGCCATTTTTGCTGTAGGTTGCACTGAAATTATCAACCTTCCAAGTTGCCCAATAAGTGGGTTAAATAGTACTTCCCAATGTGGTATTGCCTATTCCAAATTTACCAAGTATTTTATCTCTTTCTTAAAAGTGAATAGGGATGGGGAAGAAGAATCTAAGTTGTCGTTATTTTAGCCAGAATATCTCACATGACCATGGATCTATAAAAATGTCACAGATGTGATATATTCATGAATATTCATGCAAATTATCTCACACTATCTAACACATATGTTTGCTAAAGGATCAAAAGTATTGCTTTCCAAGTCCATTTAACATAATATTATCAATATAAAAAAACTAGCACTTCTTTTTTCAAAATGTCAAGATATTCTAGGTCCCTTTAGCTTATATATGATGAGAAAGAAGAGATGTAACATAGTACTGTGGAAATCAATGAATGCCTGTTTTTCCTTCTCAGATAAATGCAACATGATTTTCATGTTATTTATTAGAGAAAAACATAAAGAACACATTTATCAAACTTCAACTGCTACAAAACACCAAGAGTTTCTTGACTTGTTTCAGTAAAGACATAACACTTAACATGTGATTGAGATGAAAATTTACTTAAATTTTCACTACCATTCTCCAAGACCTATGTGATTTTTTTCGGTCTTTAAATAAGTGGGAATTTTGTGAGGTTAATGATATGCTTACAAAAATCAGTCACCAAAATATTCTCTAGAAATATACTTGGGAAACATTCTCTCTTCTCTCAAAACTTATAAATATCATGGAGAGTTGGCTCTTCTCTGAGGTTCAGCCAATTGTATAGAGCAGTTCTCCTTCTGGGACTCACCAAATTCTATGTTCTTCTGATTCTCCATATTCCCACCAACTTGGAAAATCTTTTAAATTCTGGGAGAAGAGAAATAGTACTCTCATAATATTTACTCATAATATTACTCATAATATTTCTTAACTGTTTATGCTCTATGCCATAAGTCCTTTTATTTCATAGGAGTTTATTTTAAAAATGGAGCACATTTTTCCCTTTCTCCTGTCAGTTTTTTTCTTCTGTTATGAACCCAAATTTTTCTGAATACTTAAATATGAGAAAGGGAAAAAGAGAGAAAAAAATCATTAAAAATAATGAGTTATCAAAGAAGCCTGTTTTGAGTTGAATTAGTCCCTCATATGTTTAAACATTAACACCAAGGACCTCAGAACATGACCTTATTTGATGATAGAGTTGGAACACTAGAATTCTGGTGATGAATGTGGTGTGAAATATAGACTGAGATGCAACTTCATTATCCTAAATGGAATTTATCATTGTGAATTAAAGAAATAATAAATATTACTATACAAATAAATTTAAAAAACTAAAAATAAAAAATATATATGGTGAGAAGAGAGAAGGAAGAAAGCAACCTTATAGGAAGGAGATTCAGACCCTCTCCCTCACCCTCTATAGCGCAATGAGGAACTCAACTATTTTCCAGAGACAAACACCTAGGAACAATGGACACTGCAGATCCATAGACAGAGCAGCCATCCTAATGACAAACAGTGGGCGAGGGTGTCTGGTACAGTACACAGCTAAGTCATAGATTTTGGATTTGGCATGGGACCATGGTGGTAGGCTAGAGCTGAGGAAGGACACAAAAGGCCTGAGGACCTGTTGCAGAGACATTGAGAAGCACACACAGGGGCTCTAGGGCAAGGAGGAAGGGAAGATCGACTTTGTGTGAGGTATGTGAGGAAAGAGAGTCAGCACCTGGGGACTGGATTGGAGCCCACGTGCTAGAATTATGCTGGGTACCACCATAACCAGAAGGCAGCCAGGGAAATTCTCACCCCCAAATCCCTCCCAACACCATTTTGCACCCTGAAACTCAGGGTGCACCCACCTGATATCCCAGCACCAGGATTAAAGAAAGAAGGCAGTCTCCCCTGTTGAGACTAAACCTCAGTGCTACCCACTAGATCCACACTGGATAGAGGTAGAACTGCAGCCCAATTGCCTTTTCTGAGATAGCAGTAAGGTGATCATCCTACACAATGCCATCACTGAAGGGAAACAAAACTCTCAGAAATATAAACAGAATGACAAGCACAGCAAAGGCACAGAGAAATATACATGAAATGATGGATCCAATCAAAAACCCTGGAGGAAATCTGAATAAAGTACATATATGCAAATTGCTTGCAGATGAATTTAGGGTTACAATGATTAATATACTCATGGGTATCCAGAAAACAACAGAGGAAAAAAAGATAATCAAAAAAGAAAGAGAAGAAATGAAATAGGATATCAAAGAAGTGAAGAATATGATAGCTGAACTGAAGAACTCAATAAATGGACTCCATAATAGCATGTATGAAGCTTCCAATAGAATCAACAATCTGGAAGATAGGGTAGAGGATACTTAAGCTAAAAGATAAAAAATAAATGCAAAGAAATGAAGGCAGCATTCAAGAACTTTGGGATAATGTCAAAAGGAAAACATTTGTATCATAGGGTTCCCAAAAGGAGGAGAAAGAGAAAAGGGGGCAGAAGACATATTTGAAGGCATCATAGATGAGAACTTCTCCAACCTGAAGAATGAAGCAAGCCTCCAGACACAGGAAGTTCCTAATAAAAGAAACCCAAAGGAAAATATACCTATACACATCACACTGAAACGTCAAAAACACAAGATAAAGAATCTTAACAGCAGCCAAGGAAAAACCTATCACATACAGAAAAGCCCTCATTGATTGCCAGATTTCTCAACTGAAAGTCTGCAGGGCAGAAGAAAATGGCTTGATATATTTGAAGTGCTGAAAGAAAAGAATTTACAGCCTAGGATACTATATCCTGCAAGATTATCATTCAGAATCATTGAAGGAATGATTAAAAGTTTTATGATAAGCAAAAGTTAAAAGAATTAATCACCATAAAACCAGCTTTGCAAAAAACATTAAGGTGCTCTATAAAGCAGAAAGAAACCTCACATAAAAACAGTAAGACAGCAAATATAAAAAAGTGGGCAGGAAGAGAAAAAAATGTGAAATATAAAATGAGTGGAAGTCTAATATGTTTTCAAATTAAAATAGGAATTAAACACAGAAGTATTAATGCCAACTTTAGGGTAACCTCAACATACATCTCCAGAGAAAAAATAAAGAAGAAAACAGAAGTTGAAATCAATCAAAATATAACTGCATTCATTTGACTTAAGAAGAAAAAGAGAACAAAGACATTGTCTGGAGCAATACAGAAGACAAATTACAAATTGGCTATAAATCAATAATCACCTTAAATGTTAATGAATAAACTCATCAGTCAAATGATGCAGAGTGACTGATAGATTGAAAAGCATAATCAAAATATCTGCTGCATTCAGGAAACCATCTTTCAAAAGATAAACAAAGGCTCAAAGTCAATGGCTGGAAGACAACCCTATAGTCAAATGGCAACCACAAGAGAGCTGGGACGACTATACTAATATTGGATGAAACAGACTTTGATCAAAAAGTATAACAAAACACAGAGTTGGACATTGTATGATGATTGAAGGGTCAATACAGAAAGAATGGATAATGCTTATTAACATATATGCACCAAATGAAGGAGTATAAAATATTTTAAGCAAGTATTTAAGCAAGTATTATCTGAATAAATTAGATCTGATGAGAGACATTGACAGCAACACAATAATAGTGAGAGACTTAAACACCAAATGGTTGATCAACTGGGCAGAAAATTAACAGTGAAACAGCTGTTTCAATGACCATTTGGAACAGATAGGTCTAATAGACATATACTGAACACTTTACCAGAAGACTACAGATTTCACTTCTCAAACATGCATAAAACATTCTCAAGAATAGATCTATGCTAGGACACAAAACAGCTCTCAAAATATTTACAAAGATTGAAATCATACCAAGCATCTTCTCTGACCACAATCTTAAAACTAGAATCAAACACAAAAAGAAAGCTAGAAAACCCTAAGTTAATTGGAAACTAAACAATATGCTTCTGAGTGACACTTGGTAAAAATTGAAAATCAAAGAGAATCTTAAAAAAATACTTAGAGTCAAATGAAAATGAAGACATGAGCTACCAGAATCTCTGGGATGCAGCAGAAGCAGTACTAAGAGGAAAGTTCATTGCATCCAGGCCTAGTCCAAGAAACAAGAAATTTTGCAAATAAACAACCTAAAATAACTAGAGAAAGAAGAATTAGCAGAAGAAAGAAATTAATCGAAATTCAAGCAGAAATAAATGAAATAGAAAAAGACAATTCAAGAGATCAATGTGCCAAAAATAGTTCTTTGAAAAAAATAAAGAAAATTAACAAATCATTGACTAGACTCACATAGAAAAAGAGAGAAAACTCACAACTAGAATTAGCTATGAAAGGAAAGAGTCACACCAGATGATACCACAGAAATTCAAAACATCATAAGGGATTGCTATGAACAGCACTATGCCTAAAAAGTGGACAATCCTGAGGACATGGAAAGATTTCTAGAAAAATACAGTCTACCAAGACTGAACCCAGAATACCTGGAAAACCTTAGCAATGGAAGAAGTAATCAAAAGTCTCCCCAAAAATAAAAGCCCAGGACCAGATGGCATTTTAATGAGTTTTACCAAAACTTCAGAGAAGAATTAATACCCATTCTTCTCAATCTCTTCCAAAATATCGAAGAACAGGGAACTCTCTCAAATACTTTTTTTGAGAATATCATTATACTGATAATAGAAGCTGATAGAGACTTCAGCAAGAAAAAAATTACAGACCAATATCTCTAATGAACACAGATGCAAAAATTCCCTTCAAAACATTAGCAAACAAAATCCAACAATGCATTAAAAAGATCATCCATTAGAGAACAAGTAGGATTTTCCCAGGGATGCAAGAATAGTTCAACATATGTAAATCTATTAATATCATACACCATATCAACAAGAGCTAAGAGAAAAACAACATGATCATATTAATAAATGCAGAGAAAACTTTGACAAGATCCCAATACCTATTATAATAAAAAATAACCCTGCATAAAATGGAAATATATGGTATATACCTCAAGATAGTAGAAATCATATATGACAAACTCACATGCAACATCATAGTCAATGATGAAAAATTGAAAGCATTTCCCCTAAGGTCAAGGACAAGGTAAGACTGTTCATGCTCACCACTGCTATTTAACATTGCTCAGGAGGGCTTAACCAGAACAATTAGTCAAGAAAAGGATATAAGAGGAATATAAATTGTAAAGGAGTAAGTAAAACAATCTTTATTGAACCATTCAACTTAGAAGTTAAAAAACTAAAACAACTAGGCATATGGATAAGAAAGGAGGCAAAAAACCTACATAGTGAAAATCACTTTAAAGAAATAGAGGAGGACACAAAGAAATGGGAAGACATTTCCTTCTCATGCCTGGGAAGAATCAACATCATTAAAATGACCATCTTACCCAAACCAATTTACAAATTTCATGCAACCCCCATAAAAGCCCATGGGCTTATTTCCAGGAAATAGAATAAAAAACCTTAAAATTTTATGTAATAGTAAATGACCCTGAATAACCAAAGCAATTATTAAAAAAAGAATATGGAGGCACTGTAGTACGAGACATTGAACTATATTACAAAGCAATAGTAATCAAAATGATATGGTAATGGAATAATAAAGAAGGCAGAGATCAATGGCATAGAACTGAATCACTAAAAATTGACCCTTTCACATACAGTCAGTTAATCAATCACAAAGGAGTCAAAATCATACTATGGAGAAAGGAAATTCTCCTCACAAATGGTGCTAGGAAAACTGGACAGTCACATGCAAAAGAATGATGCTAGACTACTCTCTAACACCACTGACAAAAATTAACTCAAAATGAATTAGAGGTTTGGACAGAAGACCAGAGACCATGAAGTTCTTAGAAGACAACATAGGAAAGAATTTCCATGACAGCAATAGAGAGAGTCCTTTGGGGACTCAACTTCAACATCAAGGGAAACTAAAATAAAAATAAACAACTGGAAGTACATCAAAACTAAAGAGTTTCTTCACAACAAAAGAAGACATCACCAAAACCAAAAGGAAACCTACTAACTGGAAGAAGATATTTGCATTTCACATTTCTAACAAAAGCTTAATATCTAAAATATACAAAGAACTCATAAAGCTCAACAACAGAAAAACAGGCAATCCAATTTAAAGAAAATGGGTGGATGAATTTAGAGACACTTTTCTCAAGATATACAGATGGCTAAAAGGCACATGAAAAGATGTTCCTACTCACTGGCTGTCAGGGAAATGCAAATCAAAACAACAGTGATATATTACATTATACCTAACAGACTGGCTATCATCCAAAAGTCCAGAAATACTGGTAAGGGTGTGGAAAAAAGAAAACTTTTTAGACTCTTGGTATGAGTGCAAATTGGTGCAAACCCTTTGGAAAACAGTTTGGAGATTCCTCAAAAAATTGAAGACGGAAATCCCATATTCCGCCATTCAACCATTCCACATCTGGATATCTACCCAAGATATACAAAAACACCCATTTCAGAGATTTATTCACTCCCATGTTTATTGTAGCCCTATTTACAATAGTTAAGAACTGAAAATTACCTAAGTGCCCAGAATCAGGTAAAAGGATAAAGAAAATGTGATATGTATATACAGTGGAATACTACACAGCCCTTAGAAGAGATGAAATCCTGTCATTTGAATCAATCTGGATCTATAGGGAATTCTGCTAAATGAATAAGTCAAAAGAAGAAAGAGCTATAGCAGATGATTTCACTGACAGGTGGAATGTGAATAGACAAAATGAAGGAACAGACTAAACAAAACCAACCCTTGCACACTTGCAACAGAACTGAGGTTACCAATAGGGAATGGGAAGTGGGGGTACAAATGGTGTCTGAGCCCACTGGATAATACTGAAGAACACTTGGTGATTTGGTAGAGGCCATGGCGTGTTGACATGTATCTAAGGAATGGGGACCCTATACATAACACGTTATTTTAATTTGTAGAATAATTACTACAATAAAATTACATGAAAAACAGGGTCAGCTAAAGTTGTCAAGCTAAGATTATATCATTAGGGTAGACGCTAATCCAATATAACTCATGTACTTATAAAACTGGTAATGTAGGATGTAGACATAGGGACACAGAAAAAATGCAATGTTAAGATGAAAGCTGAGATCAGGCTATGTATTTAACAATCAAGAAACATTGCTGGCAAACCACTAGAGGCTAAAAAAAAGACATGAAAAATATTTTTTCTCACAATTCTCAAGAACACCTTATGGTTGATAAGAAGGCTTGGTCTTCTAACAACTTATCTAAGAATTCCAGATTCCAGAACTGTGAGACAATAAACTTTTGTTGTATAAATCATCCAGTTTGTTGCAACCACCTTAGCAAACTAAAACAGAACATGATAGAATGATTCAAAAAATTCAAAACTCATTGAAACCCATACATAAAATAGACTAAATTTGTTGAGTATAAATTTTAATTTAATAAATTGATTTTAATAAGTAAAATGAATGTTTTCAATAAGTAAAATAATTATTTCAAGGTTATGACTGCTGCTACTCATTGTTTCTGCTCCATGTCTATGTAATACTTCATGTCTGGTACTACTCTACTAAATGAAAATGAAATCTGATTATTGTAAGAACGTAGGATGGCTAAAGTTAGGCATCAGTAAAAACAGCATTGTGTTCTGCGATGTGTGTCACTCTGTGAAGTCATAGAGTATACCTCAACCTGATAGTAATGTCTAATACCCATATATGCTATATGGTTTAGTCTGTCACTCCTTGACTACAAACCTGCACAACATGCTACTGCACTAAATAATTTAGGCACTGTAACACAAAGATTTTCCAGAAATGATGGCAACTGGGAGCAGTACCTCAGCATCTCAGGAACAATAGCCTGCATTTAGGGGATCACTGGCGGAATTGTACTCATCTAAACAAGTAAAGATGGATCTGGAAGGATGTGTGTGGTAGCAGTGGCCGACCTGTGCCATGACTGTAACTGCAACTGTGGGAACTGTGGCGGCAGAGGAAGTCTTCAGGACCAACTAATGTGGCAGCTGGTCCAGTGCTGAGTACATTGAGCACAGGTTGTTGGAAGCACATATGCTTGGCTTCAGTGAAGTCAAAAGAAAAAAGGTATAGGTTGGGATCCCAGGCCCAATACAGGTTGGAAATCAGCACGAGCACTAAGGAGAAGACTGCACACCTCCTCATCTACCCCTTTGGGACATGTGGTCCGGTGGCGAGGAGTTTATCACAACAGGTATAAAAACAGTTTGATGAGCTCAAAAACATAATGAAGGAGCAGAAGTCATAAATTTAAGTTTTACAAAAGAAACTGACAGATATTCAGGAGATGAAGAATATAATAAATGAAATCAGCATACCAAAGAAAGTTATGGAAACAATTGACTGAATGGAAGAAGAGATCAGTGATCAGAAGGATAGAAATGGAAAAGTCAAATGCAAAAAAGAGAGAGAAATCAAATATAAAAAGAAGTGAAGAAACACTCTGAAGCTTATCCAATTTCATTAAAAGATGCAACAAAGGAAAATAAGTGTCACAGAAGGTGAATAAAGAAAGAAGGTAATAACATATTCATATAAATAATTGCTGAATACTTCCCAAAACTATTATATGGGAAAAGAAACGTACATATGTGTCAAAGTTAACAGAATTTCTGCTTTATATATAAATGAAAAAAACCTACTCTAAGGCATATAATTGTTAAACTATCAAAAGTGCAAGGTAAAGAAAGACTATTAAAGGTAGCCAGGGAAAAAAAGCAAGTAAAATATAAAGTTGCATCAAATTATCATCATACTTTTCATGAAAAGCTCTGCAGGCCAGGATAGAATACAATGAGTTATTCAAAATAATCCAAGATAAAAAATACCAGTGAAGAATACTATATCGTACAAAATCCTCTCTTAGATATGACAGAGAAATAAAGGTTTTTTCTGATAAGCAAAAGGAATTTGCTATCAGTACAACTCCCCTACAATGAATGTTAAAAGATGCTCTTCTATCTAAATCAAAACAATGTTCACGAAAGAAGCTAAACAAGGCAATGAACGTAGACAAAAACAGAAAACAAAAGTCAAAATGGCATTAGCAAGTTCTCAAATATAAATAATCACCTTGGGTGTAAATATACTCAGCTAATCAATTAAAAGGTACAGAAATGGCTGGATGGATTTAAAAGTAAGACTCAACTATATGTTATTAGTAGGATACTCACTGAAGATATGGAGATATAGAATTAAAGTGAAGGGATGAAAAATGGTTCTCTAAGCTAATGCTGAACATAAAAAAAGCAGAAAACTCTATATTCTTTCCAGTAAAATAGACTTTCAACCAAAAAAGTTAACAAAAGATGAAGATGGTCATGGTTATTATATAACGATAAATGGATCAATGCAACAGAAAGACATACCATATATATATGTATATGTATATATGTATATATATATATATATATATATACACACATCCAGTTTAGGAACAACCAAATATATTAAGAAATATTAACAAACCTAAAGGGAGACATCAACAGCAACATAATAATAATAGGACATGTTAAGAGAGCACTTTTGGTAAAATACATATTATACAGACTGAAAATCAAAAAGAAACAATAGCCTTAAATCTTAAATGACAAGTTGTATGAGATGTATTTAAAAGATATATAGAAGGTATTTCATCCCCAAACAATAGGCTACATGATTTTTAAATTGGAGCATTCTCAAGCATAGGTCTTATGATGGAACACAAGTCAAGTCTCAATAAATTTACAAAGGTTGAAATAATATCCAGCATAATTTCAGCTTCCAATGGCATCAAACTAGAAGTCAACCAAGAGAAGAAAAAAGGGGAAACTTCCAAGGCTGGAGAGTAAACAGCATATTATTGAACAATTTATGGGTCAATGAAGAAATCAAAGGTGAAATTAAAATAAAACCTGGAATCAAATTAAAATGATATGTGATTTATCAGACTCCATGGGTACAAAAAAGCATACTAAGAGGGAAATTTATAGCAATACAATCCTACCTCAGAAATTAAGAAGAATGATGAACAAAAGCTTAAACCTTCAGCTAAATGAACTAGAAAAAGAAGAAAAAATGAAACTACCAGGCGAACAACCAAAAATAATCAAGTCATTATTCCTCCTCTCCCCTCATTCCTCTTTTTAAATATACACACACAGAGATCAAAAACCAACAAAATAGAGATCGAAAAATCTATTCAAAAATCATTGAAACCAAGCGTTGGTTACTTAAAAAGTTAAATAAAATAGACAAAATCACTGGCAGGATATATAAATAAATGGAAAGAAAAAACATACATAAATAGAATCAGAAATAAAAGAAGAGATATTACAAGTGACACTATAAAAATATAGAGGAACATAAAAGAATACTATAAACACATATATGGCAACAAATTGAATAACCTAGAAGGAAATGGAAAAATTATTGGAAACATAACATTCCAAGACTAAGTCAAGAAGAAATACAAATTCTAAACAGATTGATTACAAGCAAGGAAATTGAAGCAATATTTTAATATCTCTCAAAAAACAAAAGTCCTAGATCAGATGGTTTCAATAGTGAATTGGAGCACATGTTCAAGGAATTTATATGAATTCTTTTCAAACTATTCCAAAATATTGAACAAGGCTAACTTCTAAACACTTTTTATAATGACAGAATTACTCTGTTCCCCAAAGCAATCACTAAAAAAGAAAATTAAAGATCAATTACATTTGATGAATATTGATGCAACAATCTTCAACAAAATAACATTAGTTAATTGAATTAAACAACTTAATTGAAAGAATCATACACAGTGATCATGTAAGATTTATTTCAGGAATGCCAGGATGGTTCAATATATGTAAATCAATTAATGTGACACATCACATTGACCAAAAAAAACCTTATGATTATCTCTGTAGATGCAGAAAAACATTTGATAATATTCAGCACCTTTTAATTCTAAAAACTTTCCAAAAATGGGTACAGATGAAATATACTTTGATATAATCCAGGTTATATATGACAAAATCACAGCCAATAGGAAAAAAATGGAAGTTTTTTCTATAAGGACAGGGACAAGACAAGGATGTCCACTCTCTTCACAATTATTTATTATAGTATTGGAAGTCTTGGCCTGTGCAATTAGATAAAAAAGGATATGAAAGATGGGAAAATAGAAGTGAAGCTACCACTATTTGCAGATGACAAAATAATATAGAGAGTGAACGCACGACTCCAGCAAAAAGCCACTAGAAACAATAAATGAAGTAAAGTGGTAGGCTACAAAATTCATACTGAAAAATCTGTTATATTTCTATATGCAAGTAACAAAATTGAAGAACTAAAGAAAACAATCCTATTTACAATTGCATCAAAATAATGAAATACCTTGGGAACAAGCGTAAGCAAAGAAGTGAAAGACCTATACTCTGAAAACTGAAATGCTCAAGCACTGAAAGAATTAACATAGTTAAAAATGACCATATTACCTAAAGCAATTGACAGATTTAATTAAAATACCAAAGTTATTTTTTCAAAGGAAAAAGAGTAAAATACATGAAATTTATTTAGAACTACAAGAGATCCAAATAGCAAAAACAACCCTGTGGAAAAATGAGCAAAAGTGGAGGTCTCATGTTCCCTGACTTCAAACTCTACTACAAAGCAATAATAATCAAGTAATCAAGTCTGCATGACATTGAAATAAAAATAGACATACAGATCAATGGAACATTATTGAAAGCCCCAAAATAAAACTCTCTCTCTCTCTCTCTCTCTCTCTCTCTCTCTCTCTCTCTCTCTCTCTCTCTCTCTCTCTCTCTCAAAACAACAAAAGGAGTCAAGTATATCCAATGGGCCAAGGACAGGGTCTTCGATAAATAGTGTTGGGAAAACTAGACAGCTACATAAAAAAAGTTGAAACAGATCACTACTAACACCATATACACAAATTAATTCAAAATGATTAAAGACTTAGATGACAGAAGATCATAAAATACATAGAAGAAAACATAGATAAAACACTACTTGACATTGACCTAATGATGTCTTTGGGAACTTGACTCCAATGGCAAGGGAAATAAAATCCAAATTAAACAAATGGGATTAAATCAAACAAAAAAGCTTCCGCACTGTGAAAGAAATTTTCATCTAAACAACAAAAATATCCTACTAAACAAGAGAAGATAGTTGTACATCATACATCAAGTAAGGAACTAAAATCCAAAATATATAAAATATAACTTATAAAACTCAACAACAGAAAAAGCAAACCCATTAAAAAATGGACAGATGATAATATTAATAGAAATTTCTTCAAAGAGACATAAGATAACCATCAAGCACAAAAAAAGATCTTCATCTCTTGTAATTAGGAAAATGCAAATCAAAACAATAATGGGAATGGTATTTCCAAAAGACTGAAAATAATTGTTGACAAACATGCAGGGAAAGGGAATCCTTTTACACAGCTGGTGGGAGTGCAAAATGATTCATTCATTATGAAAAGCAGCATGGAGAGTCCTCAAAAATTTAAGAATGGATATCTCAGATGGTGATAATTCCTCTGTTGGGTATTTACCTTAAAAATACACACTAATTTGCAGAGATGTATGTACTTCCATGTTTATTGCAGCATTATTTATAATAGTCAAGAGCTGAAAACAACGTGTTCATTGACAGATACATGGATAAAGAACATGTGATATATAGTATATATTCAATGGAATACTGCTCAGCTATAAAAAAAAAAGATGTAATCCTGCCATTTCAAATAACACGGGTGACCTTAGGGGAAATCATACTTAATAAGTCAGAAAGAGACACTGTATGGTATCACCCATATCTAATATAGAGAAACCAAGCAAAAAAATTAACTAAATCAAACTAAAGTATACTTTGTCAATAAAATCAAACCAGTAGTTTTAGGAAGAGAAAAGGGGAGGGTGGGTGTATAAATTGGGTTAAAAGGATCTATTATTAAGAATATCTAGTGAAGAAAAGACTGATTCAGTGGTAAACTTAATATATTATATACAGATAGATGTGTATTTATTATGATGCCCACCTTAAGCTTGCGTGACCTTACAATGCAGTGATCCTTCAATAAAATTCATTTTAATTAAAAACAAAGTGATGTGGCAAACACAAGATGCATGAGCATGCTGACAGCATAGAAATCTAGGAAGTTATGGTGGCTACAAAGTCAATAGGAATTTTAGAACACCCATCATATATGTCCTTTGACCAAAACTTCATTATGTACCACATTACTGTATCCCATAATTGAGACAAAGAAGATGGAACTAATTGATTCACTGAGTGTCTTTTGACATTCCCATGAAAAGTATCAATTGCAGGAACCATAAGCTGACAAGGGCATGGTAATTTAGGAATTCAAATACCTCAGGCATAAAAGTCTGGAGTGCCTTTGCCTTAGACTTAATATCCTCAATTTTCCAAAGTAGTGTGAGTAAAAAAGGAAAACTAAAAGAAAGGAATGATGACTCTTACTTGTGGCCTCCAGAATAATTGCAGCAAAAGGGACTTTAGTCTGTCTCATCAATGTCCCATGGCGCATAGGGTTTTCTTTTTTCTTAAAAATTGTGGCTGACCATCACTGAATTTAGAAGGCAAGTCGGTATGAATGTGAAAGCATGACCTTTAGCACACACTATCAGTATTCTGCCTGTATCCACTGGCCATTCCTCTGACTTCCATTCATGAGTATTTAATCTCTGAGTAAGTAGATCTGTGAGTGCATCTCTGAAATCAGGAAAGGTTTTCTACATTGTACATGTACACAAGTGCCAAGGAATTCTCATATTTGAGAATGGTTCAAAACTATTGACTCTCTGGTGTTGGTATTTAAATATTCCAACTTCCTAGACTCTCAGTTAAGAGCATGTCAATGTTTTTTCTTTACACCATTTCTTTGAAATTTTTACTGAGACTAAGCTGTAGTTTTCCACTCTGGTATCTGGTTAATTAGTATATCTTCCCTATACCTATCATTTTCCCTCTACTCTACCATTTTTACAGCAATTCCCAAAAAACCATGTGCACATGAATCCTAGGTTCTGCTTCCACTAAAACCCAAACTAAGAAATTATTTATTGAAGTCTTATTATGTCCCTCAAAAGGAGTTATATATAGGCAAAAATTTTTATATGAAGTAAGCCAAGGACATTGCAAAATTAGCACAAATACTTCCTCTTTCTGAATCCATCCCTATGCCCTTTCCTTTAAGAGGGGAGATTTGTTTTGTCATCTCTTGAAACTAGTAGAATCCTGTAACTTGCTTTGGTCAAACAAATAAGGTAGATGTAGAGTTGTCCCAGTTTGAGACAAGACCTCAAAACTCTCAAACCCACTGAGTTTTTATTGGAACAAAGTTTGCCTTCTGGATGAGGAGAAATTCACGGTCCTTATGCCTATTATTACAGCTGATGATAGAGAACCTCTGGCAGCAGAGACTTGCAGCTGATGCACAACTGATGCCAGGAACATGAGGGATCTTAGAGAAGGCCAGAAAAACTCGACTGCCTAAGTCAACCCCAAAGAATTGCTGACCCAAAGAATATTAGCTAGTTAAATTGCTGTTGTTTTTGGCCACCAAGTTTTGTGATGGTTTTTTATGCAGTAAACACTAATTGATACAGAGACATGGTCTCTGTCTTGAAGAGGCTAACAAACTAATGTGAAGAAAAATGAAGAGAAATTTATAAAACAATTTGTTAACTTCAGTGTCAGAAATAACATAAGAACCCAAGATAAGAATAAAGGTAAAAAAGGAGATATACTATAAGTGGTGAGCCCTGATTTGAGTTTTCGATTATGACTCATAGTCAAAGATATTATAAAAGGGCAAAATGTGCAATTATCAGATGTAGAAATACAAAACTATACACATGGAACTTACATAGTGTTGTAAATCAATACTACTTCAATTTAAAATACAAATATAATATGAGAAAGTATTATTCACTGAGAGTGAAGGAGAACTCTAACACACAGTGTGAATCAGAAAGTAGAAGGCCATGGAGAACAAAAGATAAGAACTAGGTCATGGAAGCATTTCCTTCAAACATTAAGGGGCTTAGAAAAACATTGCAGGGTTTTAAGAATGGAATTGACGTGGTTATATTTCTACTTTGAGTAGATGATGTTGTCATGATAAAAAATTGTTTAGAGAACAAAGACCATGGTCCTAGAGTTCAATGGGAAAATATGATATGTCTTACTCCAGGAAAGGGGCACTGAAAACTTAAGATAAAACAAAGATAAAATAACTGATAGAAAGAAAATTAAGTATAGACTATTTAAGTCTAGACACAGTATGACTCAGAGAATTAATAACTCTTGAAGATGAAGGAGAAAAGGAGAGTCTAGGATATTTCATGAATGTAAACTTTTATTGGTTGAAGAACCAATGATGCAACATGGTAAGGAAATATTTGTCAGTATTGTCAAATTTGTAGTCTAAGAAGATACAAGAATGCTCCTCCCCACTCCACATTAGTTCCTCATACATGTACATTTCAAATAGGATGATATACTGCATAACTATATTTTGATTTTTTTCAAGTCAGTCTGTTGTTGGCCATGAATTTTCAAGTGAGGTTGGAGGAGGGGAAAAAAGAAGGCTAGGACATAGGAGGTCTTGGTATGATACCTATTAATTAAAGACTGAGGTTTTACTATCTCTTCAAAATTAAGAGTTGTCATTCTTATCTAGGAATATTAGGAAACTGGCTCCTATTTCTTATATACAACTTGGAGTGGGGATAATACTGTCTTCTTCCTGAATCTAGACCTTAAAAGATAGCTTTCTGCTGTTCTGATATAATAGTCATCGCTAAATTATTCTTCATAAAGTTCAGAACTTTTGAATTTCTCAAAAAACAAACAAACTGGTAGATGAAGTCTAAATTCTAGGAGTAAAACTGACAAATTTAATTTGGAGTGTATTTAGTTCAAGGAATGTTTGGGACATATCAACATCCAAAAGCTGACTTAGAGAAACTTGAGTAAAGATTTGTACTGGAAGTCATCAAGAAAGGGTGAGAGCTAGAAGATACCACTAAAAGGAAATGTGTAAAACAAGAATGTTGCAGGAGAAATGATAGAATCCTTGGGTTTACCAAAACTTAAAGAATGAGGCAGAACAAAATGACAGAGGAAGACAAGGAGAAGTTGGTGTTATATTTCTAAGCATGCCCAAGAGAAGCTGGTGAGATGCATGTTAGAAAGGTTCACTGGACTTGACAATTAGATGGTAGTTAACTACTTCCACAAGCCGTTTCCAAAGTGTGGAAAGTTTAAAGCAAATCACATCAAACTAAGGAGCGGAATGCAAATGCAGAATTGGAATACTGGCAAGAAGATTAAGAATAGAGTAAAAGAAAGTTACATGAAATGAGAGTTGAGAGACTATATAGTGCTGCATGGGAAATGGTCAAGGGGGATACTTTGAGAATAAGGAACACTTGAGTTTCTTAAAAAGTGAGGACATGAGCCAGTGTAGAAGATAAATGACTGATGTAGAAGAAGCAAATGTTAATAAATGGAACCATGACTGTAAAGATGAGGAAAAAATGGGATTTAAGGAAAGAGATGGGGAAGAGACCTAAGATAAGAAAAAAGGTCCCTTATTTTTAAAAATTGCAGGAAAATCTGTCAAATGAATGCAAGCTTCCTGATAGGACAATATCTGAGAGTGAGTGGATAGGGAATCCTTGAGGTAATCAAAATAATTAAAAAAAATCATTAACCCAGAAAGATTGCTTTGCATGTCAAAAATCTAATTGTTTGAGGAGATAGTCATATTATTTCAGCCCTGGTAAATCTAGTACATTTAGAAATGTTTGTATATAAAACACAAAATAAGCTTCATGAGCAAAATTAATTTTTTTTCTAAAATGTACACATAGGATTACAAAACACACATTTCTAAGTATATCTTTCCCAAAGGGACCTACTTTAATAGAAAATAGTTAGATCATGGTGAGTCATTTATTCTGTATCTTACAAGATCACTCTTAAAAAATAATATCCTTTCTCTGGTTAAGCATTATATCACATAACAGGTGTTGTCTATGCCAAGAAGCATTGTAGCTGCATGCTGGTGGGCGTATTCACATGTGGAAGAAACCAAGGGTTGGAACAAACTCACGTCCCAGTTCATTTGTATGTTTCTTTCTACTTGGAACACAACAAAGAGATGTCAGCTACAATTTCTGCCATTGCTACAGAAATGGATTCTCCTTTAACTTTTAGAAGATTTAACTAATTTCTCTCTCTCTTGAACTACCATTTCCTTTAGATCAGATACATTACACCCATTATTTTTACTTTTCTCTAAACCCTCCTATTGATGGAGCCTTCCCTGTTTACCCACAGTTAAATATATTAATCTGTGAAGGGAGGAGACATACACATTAAATTGCATGCAACACAGGGCAATTCAAAACACTTATATTGATCATTTCTTTTTTTTTGGTAAGTAGAATTTTTAGTTAGTAAAAACACAGTTTTCTCCCTCTCCCTTTACCTAATGTGTGTGATTGTTTGACACGTAGTGTCAGTGAATTAGGCAATTGAATGACCTGATTATGATTCTGAATCCATTAGTTTTATTGTTATTTCCTCTACTCAGATGGATTGTGTATGATGGGGAAAAATGTTAGTGACTAATGTAAAATAATGTGTTGGCAGGTTAAATATTTGTTTCTCCAGTGAAACTCCCTCTCCTGTTGTTATGATGGCCTATAACAATCAACAATTGAGTTTGGGATTTGGGGAGGTTCTGCTAACTTAGTAAGAATGATACATTGCTGCTCAAGTCACACACTTGGTCCCAGTCTGCATGCCTGGGGTTTTCTATAACACAATTTCATACCACTTTTTCTACCTCCACACACCCCAAAGCATAAATTAATTCATGCTGGACATCGCAACAGCTTCCTACAACTCACTATTTTGGAGCAATCAAGTGTGAAGCAATTCTCCTGTCCAGCTAAGACCTTATTGCCCTGCCTGCCATGGAGCCCTGTGAGCTGGAGATGTGTTACCCCAAACAGAAGGGATTATGTGAACACACACTCTGCAGAAATAATGACTTCCGAGTGCCTGTCATATTTCCCTTTGCCTGGTGATACCCTCACAAAGACCATTTGTAAAAGATTCAGTAGTTGGAAGATGCCGAATTTTAGTTCTAAAATTTCCAAAAAAGAGCAAATGTCATTTTTCCCTCCTGTGAGGTATTTCTAATCACAATTTTGTTACTGCAGTCTCCATGCTGATTGAGATAAACCAATCTGGAACTCTACAAATAACATCGTCAGAGATACTTCTCTAACTTCAAGTTTCCCGAAAGATAGATATTAAATAACTCGAAGTGCTTTACAAAAAAAATCTTTACAATTAGTGCTGTGAAGGGGGGATGGGGGAACTGGTTTATTGTTAATATCGGAAGATGGCAGACTGACAGTGCTCATGGCTAGGGTCTTTGGTAGCAGCAGTCTGCCAGTCTCTGCCTTCCACAATGCCTTGGGATGCTCATTTCTCAATTTTTGCTGAGAAGAGTGATGTCTGCATTTGCTATCTGGCCACCTTCCTGGAAGCCAAACAGTCTTGCCAGTTGAGATAATTAGGGCACAGCCAACATCTCTGCCACCTGAACAGCAATGCCTCCAGTCGCTTACAAAAATATCCTGAAAAATATTGTCCATTTCTACTGTGCTTCCTATATCATTATTTATAAAACTGAATCATTTTATTATATTACTTCTAGTACTATTACTTATAGAGCATTGGGGAAATAAATAATATGGGAGGGCATCCAAGGAAGGGAAAAGAATGCTTTTTTCTTTTCCTGTTATATCAAATTAAGTCTCAGTTTAACTATTCCCAAAACAGACATGTGCCATATTTACACCCTTATTCACTGTTAATTCTATCCACCACCCACAGAAATTAGAAAACTGTTCATTGAACAATATGTCCTAAACCTATATGGCATGTAAAAGAATTTCTAGGAGAGTGAGGGTGCATTCTGGTGAACTAGCTAATTATTTTTCAGATATAATTTTAAGAATAGCTCCAGTACTAACAGCATGAAAACCAGATGGTTATATCTGCAAGGAGATGAATATACCAGTAACCAGTGTGTTGGGAACCTGGGCTAAGCTGTTGCAATCAGGCTGGGAAATTGCGCTCACCAGAACAAACGGTCAGGGCCACCCTTATCGCCTCCCAGAAGCACACATAAAGCATACGCACTAGAAACCATCAGAGTCTTGATCACGCATTGTACATGCACCCACCCTCCAACCCGACTAAAGAGCATGCAGCAGACATGCACAGGGACCACCTATCAGAACTACCTTCTCTCTTGTCCCTTCCCTATATAAGTCCCTCCATCTTAATAAAGTTTTGCAGCTTGATCAGAATTCTTTGTCTTGCTGTCATTTTTCGCGCCTCTTGTCCCACCCCTTTCATCCGTTCTAGGTGGATCTCCGGACCCCAGTTGACTGCTCTGCGGGTCGGAGTCACCAGTGAGATTGGAAGAGGCTCCTGAACCTCAGACTAGATGACAGCCCCAGCCAACACTTTGATTTCATCCTCATGAAACCTTTAGCAAACAATCCAACTCATGAAAGGTGTGAAATAACATAGTTATCTTAGGTCACTAAGTCTGTGGTAATTTATTACATAACAACAGAAAATGAAAGTACTCTCAGACTTAGATGACAAAATATAGTAACTGTAAAGTGTCTATTGTGACACCTTTCACATAGACATACACAATCCCAACGGTACATTGGTGACATTGTTAGTTATCATCTTGAATCCTATATTTTATTTCTTCATTTGAAAAAGCTACTATATGGGATATGAATGTCTAAAAGAAAAAAAGTACTCTTAAAACTTTTACTCTTGAGAAAACTAAGAAAAAAATTTCAAGTAAGTTTTTAAAATGGTGTTTTTCCTCCTAACAGAAATGCAACTTATCAGGGCATGAGAATGTTTCCAAGAGTTTGTTTTGTTGAGTCTACCAGGGCTGTACCTTTCTATGAAGCTGGACATCAGACACCTGGCACAAGTTGCCTTCTCCCCTCTCCTTCTTAGCACACTAGTTTAAAAACAAAAAGAAAACTAACAAAAATACTTTCCTCAACCACTTTACTAGTGACTCAATCTTATTTCATATGGCATCAAATTTAAATTCCCCAATTAAAAGACTGCCTAATCTGATACCTTTCAAAGGTAGACATCAGACCCTACCTGAGAAGTGGTTTTAGTAAGCCAGAGGACTAGCTGGCATTAGGGTGACAGTTTTGGTGACTGTTTGGAAGAATGGATTGCCATGGTGTAGGAAAGAATAAGAAATAATAATCAGTAAGTTAAAGAATATTTGACCGAGTTTGGGCGTCCTACAAATAACCCAAGACCAGCTTTATCTCAGAGATTGACGTTCTGGAGGAGAATTTAGAGCATAGGCATTGCAGTAGATGCATTAGTCCAATGGTCATTGTCATATTGAGCTAGAAAACTTTAGGCAAACATTCATTGTCCACTTCTCTAGAATACCTTACAGCATCTGGCCTGTCCTGGCAATTTCAGTAAATGGGTAAATGTACCATTATAAATACATGACTGTGTCAGAATTCCATGATAGAGGCCCACAGAAATATTCAGGTGAGATGCGTTCACTGAAGGGTTTTGTCAGTTCTTAATAAGAAAAGAATAAAAATATGAAAGTTATACATAGAAATGGATAGTTCCCTGATATTTCTTTATAACTCTTTGAACAGTTATTAAAATATTCTTTTGGTTAAAACTGACACTAGGCTCCAGACCTTACTATTTTCTTAGTAAATATTCTATTGGTTAAAACTGACACTAGGCTCCAGACCTTACTATTTTCTTAGAGTGTTTGTTTAAAAAACTTAGTGTTGCCAATCCTTTCTCTGTCCCTTTGGAATGTATGCAGATCTCCTAGTTCTTGCCAATTGTACATCAATGTGTTGCCCAAGGATCAAGAATCATTTTTGAAATGTAAACACATGGCAGGGCCATGGTGAGTAGGTTGCCTCATTGACTCCTGGCCTCTGTGGAAGGCAGGAGTCTAATTTCCAAGGATGCCAGTTAGCAAACACAGGTGGCTAATTACAGGAATACACACTTGCACACACACACATGTATCACATTTGCAATCTCAGAAATAAGTAAACATGCTTCACAAATCCCGTTGATCAACCTCCGCTATGGTACTAATGTACTTCAGTGCTTTTCCTCTAGCTCACCCCAGTTAATCTCTCTGTCTTTTTTTTTTTCTTTCAGAGAAATTATGAAACTATGTATCCAGACTTCCTCTGTTGGGCTTTCTGCCCTATTGCTGGCAATAGGATCTGAATAAAATCAGCTTCTTACTGCTTATCTTGACCTGTGTTGTTTTTTCTAGAATGAGTTCCAGTCTTAATTTAGAACCTCTTTCTTAGCTATGAGCTCCTCTTTCAACATCTGGTCTAGTGCAATATCCCACACCTTCAAGAGGTACACTATGATGAAACTTGGAATACCTGAAACATCAGAACCATCTTGGGGACTTTTAAGGTCTGCTATAAAATATCTATTCTCCAAAATCTTCCTCTTGGGACTCTTTCTACCTCTTTCTGATCTCTCAGAGGTAAATTATTGTCAAGAATAATAGTTATGGTCTGACATTTGTTCGCACATCCTTGTAGGCATGGCCTTTTTCAATGTCTTGACAACACTCATCTCAAAATGCAGTCTTTTTGTCTGCTCCTCAATCTGGGTCACATCTTATGTCTGGCTTCAATTAATGAGACATCCAGAATGTTGGAAGCAGGAACAAAAGTGTGAACAGAGGTTTGCCCTTGCTTGTTTCTGGGACTCCCCCAACCTCCAAATAAGAAGAGTCCCTTGGTGAGACTCAGCCATCACAGTTCCCCAGGTGAGTTCCCAGACATGTGAGTCAGGCCATTCTAGCCCATGGATCTAACATAACCCAGAACATCTAGTCATACATATCATAAACAATAAGGATTATCATAAGTGATAAACATTTATTATTTTAAAGCATCCAAATTATATTTTACTTTAATGCCACTAAAGCTGATAACGTCAACTTGTTATCATTACTGAGAAAGCAGTAATGAGTTTACAAATCAGAGAAATAGTTGGGGAAGCTCGGGCATCCAAGAAAACATTCCTTTTTTATAGTGAGTCTGAACCTGCAATATTAGCTGGAATTTAAAAGCTTTTTTAAAGTTAATTCAGAAACTCATAGAAAATTAATCTCTCTGTAGGACTAAAAATATCAAGGCTTTGAACACTTTTTTCATTCTTATTAGACTTGAAAGCATGCCCATTGATCTAGCAAGAGCAATTTGCTAATAATTAGACTGGCAAGGGAAACTTGGGATTGTCACCAAAAGGGTGAGTGAGGGGCTCCTGCAGTTCACAGAAGTCACTGCCCTAACAAGAAAAAAAACAAAAAACATAAGAAATGTCAATTGGAAAATGCTTCTGCTCACTAAAATTCAGGTGAGATTAAACTCTATTGTAGAAAAATAACTTCCAAAGCCACATTTACCCGTTTGTGCTAAATGCCATCTACAAAGAAAAAACTGTAAGTGAAGTTTCCCTTCCAAGAGAGCTTGCCTACTTTTATATTCCTTTCACAAAATACTTCCTCTTTCTCTCCCTCTCTTACTGTGTCCTCCATGAGTATAAACAAGATGCACTTCTTTGTCTCGTTGACTCAAAGTTCCTTAAAGGTAATCTGTGTTTAATCCATGTTTTTAATATCCTACAGCACAAGGCAGATAGAAGGGGTTCAATAAACACTTGCTGCATCGTGAATGGAAGGAAAGAGATTCTATATAATACAGGGCCTAATATCCAGAACATCCTGCCTCCTATGCTTTAATGGGGGATTTATCCCAAAATGGTCACCTTCTTTGAATAATATAAGGTTTATATTATAAAAAACACATAATTTATGAAAAGTGTCATTTATTCCATGAGTACACCTGAAATTCTACTCAAAATCATATACATGATACACCTGTAATGCTTTCCGTTGAGAGAATTCCAGATAATATTTCTTACTTTCCTCCCCTCTCTTTGTTTAAGAGACCAGATTCTGTGCAGGTGGTAGTCACTGTGAAGTGCCAGGACAAAAGTCTCTTCCTGAGAAGCACATGTCAAACAAATTGCATCATGAGGTGAATATCTTTTGGAAGCTCAAACTCATTAAAAACAGCAACTTCTTGCTTTCAATGAAACTCTTTTTTTGCTATTTGAGTTTCTTATACCCTAAAAAAGAAAAAGAATAAGAACATTCCATTCTTTATAAAATATTTAGTGTTTTATATTTTAAAAGAAAGAACCAAATCAATTCTATTTTGAAAGGCATATTAAAAATGTAAGCACAAAGCACAGGGCACATTTCACAGAAGATTAGAACTACTAACAGTTTTTTTGTTTGTTTTTTTTTTCATCTACCAGAAGAAATCAAATGAAGCCAGTTTGCCTCTGGGGTTTTAAACATCATTACAATTCATCTTAATAATGAAGTTTAAATTAACTGAAAAAAGACAAAATAGAAGGAAAATCCTTTACATCACTAACATGAGTTTATTCATGGGAAATGGATAAAAGTAATATTCTTTGGGCATAGTTAAGAACAAATCAAAGTAACCCATCTGCAGGTGACCCATGGTGAAGTGGCACCTCAAATTGTCATTTTGCAGTTAGGGAAGCATAAACTAAAGCTTAACATGCTCACTTCATGTCAACATATAAAGGCAAGTTTGGGATACACACATACATACACAATAAAAAAAAATCAGTGCGACTACCAAGAGATCTTTAAAATATTCAAAAATATTACAAACAAGATAATTTACCCACCATGGTATTCTGTTTTTGATGTCACATATAACTGCAGGAATTCAGTTCTGCTTCAAATAAGCTTCCCAGGTTTTCCTTCTAGAGTCTTTCTGTGAGAAATGGAAAGATTGATGAAAAGATCAGTAAGGCATTCCACTCCACAGGCCTCTCAAAACGTCTCCATGAGCACTTCTACTTTGAACTTCATCTCAAAGAAAGAACAAAACTGGCAGCTTGCTTCTTGGAAATGGACAAGGGATTCATTCTTAACCAATTAGATCATCAGAAAACTAAAGCTGTCACATTAATAGAATGATGGTAACAATAATGAACTGAAGAGCCAAGTTTCACAATAGAAGATGTCATATTTGCTTGGCTTGATTTTGAGAGGGACTGGGGAGGGTGTGTAGAGCGCAGAGGCACTGCTTACTCATTCTTGTGCTTCTATGGCAAAATTTAGAATTCGATCATTCTCTTCAAACTAGTAATTGCTTTGATTTTGACTGAAAAACAGCAACAACTGTAAGTTTCCAGGAGATGTATGAAAATCTCCACATTATGGAATTAAAATCATTGGTTTAGAGGATTTTCTTTTCTTTTCCTTTTTATTTTTTGAGAGTGTGAGACATGATGGTCTTATTGGCTTAGTTTTTCTTCAGTGTTTCTGAAAAATCAAAGTTAAAGAGAAATGCAAATTAGGAAACAGAGACAGTCCAAATTCTTGTGGATTTTTTTAAATAAACAACTTTAGAAAAACTATCCATTCCTAACATTATAGAGGGATTATTCTCTCTTAATAATCATGACCTCTACTTATCAGTTTCTAACTTTTCATTTAGATCCCTTTCAATATTTAACTTTTTAAAGTTTAAACTACTGGCAGAATTATAATAAGGTATCAAAAAGTCATAATTAGCATATAATCTACATTCTGATTTTTACCACAGGTGACCTGGTCATATGGTTAATTATGAGTACAGTTTAGGGAAATGCTTAGAAAGTTATATGAAACCTGAAAAACTGAGTACTGTTGGCACTCAGAATGTACAAGAATGAATAAAGGGACAGAAATCTCCATGAAACATGTATTTACATAATAAAATTAGAGCTAACTAATTGGAGAAAACTAACATGATGATGAGGGAACTTGATATCTAAGGAAAGATTAAAAATGATTCAATAGGGCACAGTCCTGTAGCTTGGAAGCTAAGGAGCAGACTGTGAAAGTCATGGACATGGGTTCAAGTTCAAAAAGAAAAAAAATCAAAAGGCTCACTAGTACTTTTCCATTGAAAAGATGAAATTCATAGAATTATATTGCATGGACAGTACAGAATAAGATATGTGTTGGAAGACTAAGAAATCACACAGTTCTGAAGTGTATACATAATAGTGCTTGTATGTGACCCCTTAGAGAGGTAACAGGAACTGTAAACTACAAGTTTTCAAATGAATTCGAAAAATTGAAGATTCATGATGTCTATTGGCATGTACATCTACATATTAGAAGAAATTAAAAAGGTGCCTCATAATGATTTTATTGCACATGATACATTCATTATATATACAATGTAAGAAGCATCTGCAGAGTGGTGAGGCATGCATTCTGAATTCACACAGTTTGGATTTAGATCCCAGTTCTTGCTTGCTATCTTTGTAAACTGGCACAGATTTATTCTGCTTCTTGACATCCGTTTCATTTGTAAGATGGAAATAATTCCATCAGTTAGTGTCCAATCAGGAGAGAAGAATTACATAATTTGAATGGGGAAAGTTTAAAATAAATCCTTGACTATAGAAGGAGATTGGAATAAGGAAGGATTGGCTAACAAAAATATGACTCTAAGGAGCACAGCAAGAGCAGTTACAAGAACAGCTTAGAGCTGAGATTGAGAACTCATGGAAGCAGCCCTCTCACTAGAGAGGACACACCCGTGGCTTACCAGGTGACTAGAAGTCACTGTGATCCTTGACTAATGAAAACTCACCCTCTGCAATTACTAAAATGTACCCTCTCAGTCTCAAGGAAAGCTGTTCACCTGGAGTTGTCTCACTGAGGACCTGCCACCATAAAATTACACAATGGAGACTTGGAACCAAGGGCTACTGCTGACAGAGCAGCTGAACCTGCTTCAGGAGATGGCCTAGTAAACAGGTTGGGATCATTAGGGAACCTTAACCTTGTCTCTTGTGATGCTTTACCTGTCAAAACTGAACATCGTGAAAGCTGGCCAAGGGAAAGATTTAAGGCCCAGATTGATTTCCTTTTCTATTTTTTAATGATATTGTTATGGAATAATTTATTAGAGATAATCTTATTTTAATATATGCTATTTACTATATTGCAATTTAAGAATGAAATGTTGATTAACAGTTACCAAGAAGAATATTGTGTATGTATTTATGGGGATATTAAGAACACACCAAAAGTATTTTTTTTCTGTGAGATTTTATTTTTAGTTTTTGTTTTAATATTTACAGATTTATTTTCACGGAGGGAAAAAAAGTAAAGCACGAATTTGGAGCTAAAAGTCAATGGTGAATGTATAGGAGGAAAATTAATAATGAATTGTTGATAGCATAGAGCATGACAGTCCCTTTGAAGCACTTGGCAGAGATCCTGTGACAAATAAGTATGTCTTCTCTTCATTCAACAAATATTTAAGGAACACCTAGAATAGTCCAGGTTAAGTCATTCATAGGTGAAAAGATTAACTGCCCTCTGTTCAGATAAGATCTTGAAAACTGAGCAGTTTTAGAGATGTGAACATTTCTCTAGATTAAGGCATCTAGAAAAAATAACTCACTCTTTTCTCTTAAGGGACTAATGTTTCTTAAGAATTAGAGTCAGAAATTTAAGGTAGTAACTGGAAACATTCTTACAGTCCTATTGAAAAATCATTCAGAAACTTCAATCTTAGCTATTGACTTTAGCACACAATTACTTCTTTTTAATTAGTGTCAGATACAAGTGTAAGAAAACTATAAATTCAAAACAGGAAGATTACTATATTTTCAAATGGCATTTTATGGCCATTTAGCCAACACATTTTTTAGTTTCTGCCATGAAGTAGGCAGTCTATTAAATACTGCAGATTACATAGTGAGTACAAACACTAATGTCCTAGAGCCTTTCTGCTGAGACACAATTAATCAGAAGATTACACTATTGATTTTAGTAATATCATCCCATGAGACTATACTACAAATTAACATAGAGCAAAGTGGGAAATCAGGGAAGGACTTCCTGAAAAAAATGATTCTTAGTTAAGAGTGATAATCATTAAGGAGACAAAGATGGGAGTAAAAGCAAAAATAGGAAAGTGCTTCTTGGTGACTTCAAAAAGAGCCACCCTGATTGAATTTGGAGGAAAGAACACTGATTAAAGTAGGTTATAGAGTGAGTCAGAAGTAAGAAAGTGAAGAAAATGGGTATAAATAATTATTTCAAGAACTCTGGCTGTTTCAGTAAGGTGGGAATAGGAAAGAGAGGAGAAAGAGGGAGAGAGACAGAACAGAGGAAGGAGAGAGGCAAGAGAAGGGAGGAAAGAGAGAGAGAGAGAGAGAGAAAACTAGCTAGATTATAGTTTACTCACATATTTTAGATAAATATTTTACCCGGGACTATTCATCCTGCTCACAATAATCTTTCCCCAAAACTGATTTACTTCAGAAAAATAATTTTCCATAACTCAATGGTTGGCAAATTTGAAAGTAAGACAACAATTTTAAAATTTCATCTCCTCAAATCAGTACTGTATAAATCTATTTGAGGTACTCTAACAAAATACCACAGATTAGATGACTTACTAACAACAGAAATTCATTTCTAATCATTCTGGAGTCTGGGAAGTCCAAGATGAAGGCACAGGTGGAATTATTGTCTGCTGAGGATCCACTTCCTGGTTCATCAATGTCATCATCCACTGTGTCCTTACAAAGCAGAATGGGCAAGAGAACTCTTTAGGCTTTCTTTTTATAAGGATACCAGTTCTATTTATGAGGGCGATGTCTTAATGTCCTAATCACCTCCCAAAGACAATATCTCTAATACTATCACATTGGGCCTTAGAATTTCAACATATGAATTTAAGGAAGACAGATTCAGATCGTACTGATGTCAAATTTGTTTTCAATGTTTTTTTTAAATCTCTGAGATAACAGTCCTAAAGATTATCTCACTTTCATGAATGAAATTAATCAAGATTGCGAACTCCTTGAAGACAAGAACTATGTGCTTGTATAACTTGAATTCAATAACTTTGTGTTGCATTCTTGTAGAAGGTAAGAGTTTATGCTAAAATGAAAATCTGGATAATAAAATCTTTAGTCTAAAAGGGTCTTCAAAAGTTCATCTGTTACATTCTTCTGTTCCAAATCTCCAGTGATGAATATATGATACTCATATATAATATTTGACAATAGCCAATGATGTCACAAAGAACTCAGTACTAGTGTGTCTAAAATGTGCTAGTCTGATTATGTGTTTGAGCGAGTTTGTGAGTGTTTGTGTGAGTATGTGCATGTCCCAGCAATGGAAGGTTGTACTCTTTACAAGGTGTGTTTCTATGTTTCTATCTTGTGCTCTTATCTGCCAAGATAAGTTCCAGCCACCCAAGAACTTGAATAGGAATAAACTGGTAGGAAAAGAATGAATGGATGGATTAAAATGATTGTATAATAATTTAAATGTTTTGGATGTTTATTTAGAAGTTAAATGATTTTTGACTAAGAACTGCTATAGGAAATTAACTTATATCAATTAACTTGGGATCAGATTGGTTTCATTTTGTGTAATTTCACCTAAAAAGTTTCTAAGAACCTATCAATGATTTAAGTGAGGACTTTAGAATAAATTTAAACTTTTTCCCACATACTAAGAGACCTTAAGGACCTAATCATTGCACAATTTTATGTTTTTATCTTCCCTCCATTTATTCTCTTCCACCCATACTAGCATCTTGTATTTCTAAAATGTACCAAGACAATTCCTATGCCAGGAACTTCTGTCTGCTATTCCTTCTGCTTGTAATTTTCTACTCTCTGATATCCATATCTACTCATATTTCAATCCCTTAGGGAGCCTTACCTTACATCATATCATATATGACTGTTGCATCCCTCTGGATTATTCTTTTTGTTTTGTCTTCATAGCTTTTATAGCTATGTTAACTTTGTCAATTGTCTATTTTCTTACTATTTTGCTATCCATACCTTCCACTATAATGTCAGTTCCATGAAAACAAGAACTTTTTCCTCTTTCACTGCTGAATCCTGGCTAACTATAACAACACCTGAAATTAATACATATTTGTTGAAATAATGAATAAAAGAAGGGTGGGTGGATGGATGAAGTAATAAATGGCGAATTACTTTGTGGTTGGTAACCTCTAAAAATATGCCCAGTGATTCTGCCTCCTCATACCACATTTGCGTGTAGTCCTTGCCTGCCCTGTGTTTGTTGTAATTTGTTACACAGAAACAGATAACTAATATATTGTAGAGTAACTGATATAGGTACATCAGAAAAGAACATAAAAGAAAATTCTTTTTTTCCTAGTAAAATCATTTGGAATTGTGAAAAAAAAAAAAAAAAAAAAAAAGACACTGCTTTCTTGGAGGTCTAATGGCCTCCAAGATAGCCTGATATTTATATACAGTGTTTTTCAGTTTTACTTTCAGACTTTGTGGAACACATGAGAGTAAATTATTATGTGATTACTGCTCTC
Source organism: Solenodon paradoxus (assembly GCA_004363575.1). NCBI lineage: Eukaryota > Metazoa > Chordata > Mammalia > Eulipotyphla > Solenodontidae > Solenodon > Solenodon paradoxus. Next base: position 26,502 of record RJWH01000084.1, on the reverse strand, counting down.
AGTCTCCCTGGATGCAGAGTGTGGTACCTTCAAAACAAGAAGAGTGCTATAATTTCCCTTCACCCAGTCAGCAGTAACATCTAGGAACAGAAACAAGAGACTGCCTCTCAGAAACTGTCATTTCTGGGCTGTCTGGTTCCATCTCTTCCATTCCTTCTTAAAAATAATATAGAGAAAAAATAGAAAGTAAGAGACATTCCATTCGCTTACTTATATCCTGACCGTACTACTAAGGAGACTACAGAGGGTTCATCACGGAATCTTCAGCTTTTGAAAATATATTGGTAAGTTCTGATCTAACAAAATACATTATTCCACTAAATATTCGAGAGCTATGGTAAAACCTCTTCATTCAAATGTTGCATTCCTTCCACGTTATTATATTCCAAATTTATATCTGCTCTAGAAACAAAGAAGACAAAAACAATTGAACTAAATGGAAAAGTAGTGACAAATTCTCACTCTGTAATAAATGTGTGAGACTAGCTGACAACAGAAGGCTAACCACATTCTCACTCCTCCAGTGGTGTGCTTTTTAGGGAATCTCCGTGGCACTTAGCTAGTTGACTCAATCAGGAAAGGGTCTGCAGCCTCTACTGCCTACATCTCTAAGAATGTCTTGAGGCTACAAAAGTAACCACTGAAGACTTGAAGTATTGTCAAATTTGGGAATATTTTTTCTTTAAAGCAGATAGAGCTAGAGAAATATACTGCTCTTGATTAAAGTGGCCCAACATCTGAGTGTTAGAAAGTAAAAATAATCTCTGATAACATAAATAGGGTTATCAAAATAGCTATCACTACAACAAATTTGGGCATACTTCTCAAAATCATGTTTAAGATATTAAATCATTTCACTCTGATTATATTAAGTAGAATAAATTCTAATACCTGTATTTTCAAGTGAATGGCTGGACAGTTAATTTAGAAAGCATGTTACATCAGCACTTTATCAGAGTAACACAGGTGTTTTAGTGCCTAGAGCAAAAAGCGAACTACAGGTGAAAAATGTAAATTGCTTTTGATTTGGTATCAGTGTTGCTACTCTTTACACAATTGATTTTACGTGCAAACAAGCTGGGGGCATCAACTAAATGGATTTTTTAGCTGGGCTGCAGAATCTATGCAGGTACATGGAACTTGGAAAAGTTAAACCTCTTCAAGAGTAGAAAAAGCATGACATCAGTTTCTATTCAAACCTAATCTATGTAACAAAATAAAAGGATAGAAAATCTAAGGATTACTTTTTATTTGGATCTAGTCTATTTTCAGGATGAAAAGCAAGGATAGAAAGAATATTTCATCTAACAAAAGATTAGTGTAAGAGCTCTTCTGAGTGATAACTTCAATACTTCCTTTTGAGTTAATTGTGCCTTTGAATCACATTCAGAAACAAAATTATTGTTAGCAATTACTCATTTTAATTGCTTAATAGTGAACACTTTTTTGACTACTTTTTCTATTTTTTTACTTTTTTTCTGAGAGATATACAAATTCCTCTGTCCTTAGTAAAATGTTGAAGATAAGCAATGTTACTCTGAAAAAAAGATTTGAAATATTGCAATTATTAACATCAGATTAGTTTTGTCAAAGGATAATTTAAAATTGATTTTATTTTAACCATTGAATTATTTGATGAGGACCAAAGCTCAGGAATTAGTCTATAGCCGTGGTTTATGCTCATCGAAAAAACAAAGTCTTCTATAGTTTTATTTCTGAACACCCACACAGACAACCGGGAAGCTAAGACTGAGATCGTATTATCACCCAATGTCAATTAGCCTTCCAAAAATCACTTTAAGGGGGACTGATATTGTCTAACTACTCAGTGGTATACAAGGGTAGAAACAATGGGAGCAGGTTAGCCAGCAGGGTGGATTACTTCATTACATTTAGAATGTATAGCACATCGTGCTAATGAATTACAAGCTAATTTCGGTAGGCATTATTGTTTAAAATTTTCCTCAAACAATACAGCCCCCCAGTTCCCAAGTGTATCTGGGGTAGATGACTCCAACGCCACTATCTGGGTTTATCAGTTGATACATATTATCATGTTGAATTCTCCTAGTCAAGGAAGGAAACACAGGGTAACTAACTTCTCCCATACAGTTACTCAACTAACTACTCAACTAGCTAAACAAGCTACTAATTTACTAATCTAGTAACTGGTGGAGCCAGGATTAACACGACTTAAAACCAAGAGTGTCCTAATTCCAAAGCCCATATGTTAACCACTAATTATGCTAATCAGACAGAGTCATAGTCTCACAGTTGTGCAAAGGAAGTTATTTACACCAAGACACACTAAAATTTAATATCTAACTTAACTGTAGCTGCAGTTTCTTTCAAAGCAGAATTTTAAATTAATCAACATGAATTTCCAGGACAGTACTAGTGAAGCAATGATAAGGCAGTTCTACCTTCCTTAAGAATAGGCGATTTTACCTGAAATAATTTTTCTTTTCTTGTTTAACCATTCCCTCACTTTTTTCCTTTTTTCACTATAAAATCTTCCACTTTGTAGAAGCCTTTGCAGGGCCTTTCTGCTTGCTAGGTGAGATGTTGCCAAATTCATGAGTCATTTAATAAGCCAATTAGATCTTTAATTTGGGTATTTGTTATTCAGCAGAGTTTGTGGTAGCAGTAGGATCCAAAGTTCACTTCCGATGAAGAAGATGAGAAGCACTGGTGTGGTACCTACAAACCCCTTTTTAGTTCAGTGTTTTTATTGTGCTTCTAAGAGCATTGATACATGCTTTTTGACTCTAAGTTCCCTTTGTTGAATTTAGGACTTAGCAGGTCAGTTTGAGTTGGCAGATTGTTCCGTCTGTAACCTGCATCTCTAGTCCTTGATTCTGCATGAAACTCTCCATTTGTTTGGAATCAGTACACAGGACCCGTTTGTTGAAGTCTGTTTTAATCCTTTCTCCAGTCCAAGGCTGCATGTTGGGAATTTATGGTGGTGGTCACAGTGTTCTCTTGACCAATCTGCAGTAACATATTTTGGTTACTGTTGCTATATTATTGTTCACTAAGGAAGGCCTAGTCAAAAATTAGTGAGATGTTTAAATTTTCTATCTTCATCTCTTTTGAGAGCGATAAAGAGAAACCTGCTTCTTTCTTAGTGAATGGGTTTAATTTATTTTATGTTCCTAGATGTGAAAGTACCTGCTGCACCTATGATAATGGCTAATTACATACAGATATGCAGGGATAAGATAGAAGATTAGCTCTCTGAGTTTCCTAATAGTTGCAAATATTACTGTTTGAGACTATTTAAAACTTACAGGGTGGTCCCTCCTATATTATAGGACATGAATAACTGCCAAATCCATGCTTACTATAAAGCTGTGGGGGGAAGAAAATTTCCTCCTCTGAGGCTAAAGTTATAGGAGCAGAGACATGGATAGAGGACAGTTTTGCCCAGTGAGTCATGATTTTACAAGAATGGATTCAGTAGTCATGGGAACACAACGGAAGACTGAAATAAAATAAGATGAGAACTTCACCCATAAACAAATTAATCTGGATACTTTCAGAAATCTGGGAGTTGTAAGGAAGTGCTAATTGACAGTTATGAAGGGTAACACACTAACAATATTTTGATGGACAAAGGACTCAATCTTAAATTTTCTATTACAAAAAACTATCTTGTCTGTTGGTACCAACTAAAAGAATGACTAAGTATCTATTGTCTTGAATCTATGATCTAGAGTAAAAAAAAAAATTCTTATCAAGATAGTAAAATATATGCAATGATACACAGTGGAAAATTAGGGTTACTGAGTCAAATAGTTCTTGTTTTTTGACAAAGGTGCCAAAGGGATTCAAAAGATAGTCTATTAAAAATATATTAGGATATTGGATAGTCATGAAAAAAAAAAAAAACTTGACTACTAGTTTTTACCACATACAAAACTTGACTCCAAAAGCATGATAGATTTATATATAAAAGCTATATTATAACACTTTTAGAAGAAAACATAGAAGGAAAATCTTTTAACCTTCAGATAAAATTCCTTAGCATAAATCATGAAAGAAAAAAATTTAAATATTTTACATAATCAAAATTAATAATCTGCTATTCAGGTGAGCTGTAAAGAAAATGTAAATGTAAACAATGATCTGGGAGAAAATGTTTACAAAATACATAACCAATAGAAGACTGATAGCCAGAATATATAAGGAAGACTTGAGATCACAGTAAGAAAAGCAAACTATCTAATTCAAAAACAGACAATAGATAGTTCTGAATAGACTTTTTACAAAAGTATTGAAAACAAAATTATAAAAAGTGCCAATAAGCATCAGGGAAATGCAAATTAAAGGCACAATGGAAAAGTTTAAAACTGAAAAGACTGACAGTATCAAGTACTAGTAAGGATTTGAAGCAACTGAAAATCTCCTAAAATGGATTTGCTGCAGTTTTATCCAAAATAGAAAAAAAAAAAAAAAAAAAAACCTCTGAAAATAATTTAAATATTAACTGGCAATTGGGTAATCAAAATCTATAGAACAGACTATTCTATAACAAAATAGATGAACAAACTGTATCATGTAATAAAGGGACTGAATCTTACAAATATAGTAAGTGAATAATAATATATTGTATTATTTTGTCTTTATACCATATAAATGTAGAAAAAATAACTGAATGGTATTAGAAATCTTGGTAGTGGCTACCCTGGTAGGGAGAGATAGATAAGGAATGGACCAGGGCATACAGAGGACTTCCTCAAGTGCTGAGCATATTCTGTTTATTGAAACAAGTTTTTTCACATGAGTTTGTTCCGTTCATGAATATTAATGAATATGTCTATGAGATAGTAGAGTTTTCTTAAGATTGCTATTTAATATTATGTAGTTAAATTTTAAAAACATACTTTGAATTGATAAAGATAATAGAATCTTTAAAAACCTAGAACTCTGCCTTTCCTTGTTGACATCATTCTCCCCGCTTCCAGACCTTACCACCTTTTTGCTTTTGAAGTCACCAAAAGATTGATGGACAAACCTCCCTGAATTTATAGAAACTTCACTTTACCAAACTCAAATCAATAGCCAGGACCATCTTCACTTACCTATATTGTCATACAAAATATAAAAATATAAAATTTTATATTTATAAAAATATAAAAACACAAAATATAAAATTCCATGGAGAACATATCTTCCTTTTCCAGCTGAATATGTCAGCTCAGTCTAGCTCCAACTTTCTTCTTTTTACTCCTTTGCTCATTTTCTTATTAGTCTTTCATTATTTCAACTATGTTGGGCATTATGCTCAACTATGGGGATAGCATTAGCAAATAGATGGACCATGATTGTCATAATGATCAAATCATTCAGTCAAATCTTTCAGAAGAAGGAAAAATCCACATGAATTAAATGAGTCCATTACTTGATTCTGGTGTATGTCAATGAAAATTTCTAAAACAAGAATTAGAACCAGAGACACATTTCTGTTATCTGCTTATAACTTTCTCTTCTTGTTTAGCAGTCAATATACATATGCTAAATGTCTAGCAGTTTTCAAATACTTTTTCATCACTGTCCTAATGAATTAGGAAGCTGATTTAAGTGGAATGTGGACCCTAGGAGCCATATTTTTAAGACCTAAAAAGAGGAGTGCCTAATATTTCTCTGTGAGTATAACAGCTTCATTAATTAACAGCTTGCTCAATGAGTTTAATAATGTTAAGTGATAATCCAATCCATTAATAATGAGTTCAGTTTTTCAGAATAGCATACATAGTTATGTCTGTATCTGTCTTTTGGGTAAAACTCATGAAAATTATATAATACTATTATGTTGCCAGATTCAATCCCATCCCCAATGAACTTAACAATTGAAGATGGTGAAGAAACCTCAAATTTATATTTGCTGGAATGAAAATGTGGACAATACCTGACACACCAGTTCCCAGCTGGAATTATAGACATCCTTTTGAACCAACACTTTGCCAGATCATTCTCAGTGATGATCCTCACTTACATTATTAATAACCTTAGCACATAAGAGCAACCTGATTCTTAAGGTTACAAAATTGTCTGTTGTTCTGAAGAAGCATGGACGTTTCCAGCTGCATACACATTCACTGGTATACTTCTGTCCTTTGCTCAGAAAAGGCACATATATACTATAGGTGATAAATACATCATTTTACCCCCAATATGATCTTTATTTTAAATTTCCCTTCTTCAGTTTGAAGAATCTTTAGACAACTTTACAAACTTCCTTAACTTTGTTTCCTTCCCTCCCTTCTCTTTTCCTCAAACCTGTATTGAGAGTTTCCTATATTTCAGACACAGATGATAGATAGGTAAATAATACACTTTCTGACCTATGTCACCATAAAATGTCCACCTATCTATCAATTTCATACCACTTGAGTTTCATAATATCATGGCACCTGACTGACTTCAAATTCTCTTTAAAAAGTCAGTTTTGCCACAAACCATTGCCTATTCTTAGGCTACCACTAAAACAGAGGGCAAGGATCCCTCTGTGATCTTTCCTCTTTATTTGCAATGTCTCCTTAAATACACTTATCCACTCAACCACACCTTCATGTCCATGTAAGTCAGGTGATTTCACTATGTATACCAAACTATTGAAGGAACAAGCCATTGTTCATCCCAAAATCAACAGAGAAAATTTTGTGCTGATTCTCCTAACAACTGTCTTCAACAAATGAAGACTGTCCCGGGATAAGATGTATGGTGCAGAAAAATAGCATTGATATAGAATAAACCTCACACCAGCAGAATTCCTCCATACTCAACCTTAGGAGGTTATGAGGACTTTTCATTTTAGAAAAAAGTGATGAGAGAAAAAGTATCTAATTTCTTTGTAACTCTACAATTCTGAATAAATATAATTACACCAACTGGTTTTCCCCCAATCAATTTTCAACATGATTTCATTTCAGGGTCAACACTGAGGGTCATTTTATATGCAGAAAAGGTACCTGAAAGGAATTTATTGCTTCTCAGTCTTTCAATGAGCATACTACTATCGTAAGATAATTACAGTTGGGCTCACAAAAAACATTACTTTTTTTTCTTGTTAGGTAGTTGATATCAAAAATATGAGAGTTGTGGCATAGTCTATAAGTTGATGTTTGCATAGTTCGTAGGTTGATAATTACTTTAAGGAAAAAATTGTGATCTTATTTCTTTATATGAGATATTTCTCCTAATTCTAGAGTATTTAACTAAACTGAGAAAACATAGGCATCTCTCTGTAGAAACTCAGGCTCAAAATAAAATTGCACTGGCTTCCATTATTTGATATTCCAGATAAAAGTAATAGTATGAGTTCAATTTTGGATATTTTCTCAAAGGTCCAGTACATATGTGTAGCCCAATGAAGACAAAAATAAAGATCCCACATTGGTTTTCAATTTTTCAATGACAAGTGACCACAGACTTAAACAGATCAAATGTTCCTAGTAAATAGAAAAAATTATACTGAAGTTTTTAAAACTATGGTCATTAATCTTACCATTACTAAGATACAGATTATAATAGCAACATGTTCTAGAGAAGAGTTAGGAAAATTTCTATCATATTGTCAAATTTCAGCCTGCAGTCTGTATTTTAATGATCCAGAAGCTAAGAATGTTTTTTCATACTTTACAAGATTGCTAACGAAAAAGAAAAGGAATATGTGCAAACAATTATGTGGTCCATAAAGTCCAAAATATTTACTTTCTTACTTTTGGAGATCAGTTTTACTGATAGTTTTTCTACAGTGATAAATGATAGGTTGTTAAAGCAATATACAAATTGAGTGGAATCCTTATCAATATCCCAATAGCAGTCTTCATAAGGGTCAAACAAAATAACCATAAAAATATTTGAAACTACAAAAGACTCCAAATAGCCAAAACATTCTTTAGAAAAAGAACATAAATAGAGGCACTACTTTCCCTGAATTCAAACTATACTATAAAACAATGGTAATCAAACAGCAGGGTTTGGGACTAAAAGTAGACCCACTATGATCAATGAAATAGAGTTGTGAGCTGAGAAGCAAACCCACATATATATGAACAACTAATTTATGACAAAGGAGATAAAAGTACACTATTGAATAAAGAAAATTTCTTTAATAAATGGTGTTTGAAAAACAGACACTTATAAAAGAATGAAATTAGACCACTATCTTACACAATACACAAAAGTTAATTCTAAATTAATTAAAAATTTGGACAGAAAACCTGAAACCATAGTACATGTAGAAGAAAAAAGGTGATATACACCTGAATATAAGCCTTAGAGATGTCTTTGGAGATTCTATTCCAAGGGCGAGGGAAACAAAAGCAAAAATAAACACATGGGACTACATCAGACTAAAATGATTCTTCACAGTGAAATAAATTATCATCAAAATGAAAAGACAGACTACTGAAGAGATGATATGAAAGATACAAATGATATATCCAACAAAGGGCTAATAACCAAAATATGTAAAGAACTGCAATTCAAAAATAATTAAAAAGGCTTTAAAATGGTAGGAGAATATGAATAAACACTCCAATGTATATCATTTATATTCCTACCAGCAATATAGGAGTATTTTGTGTCCACGTCGCATCAACAGAAGTGTCAGATTTTACAATTTTTGCAATAAAATTATGTCTTCATGGTTTTATTTGGCTTATTGATCAATAACATTGAACATTTTTTCCTACCAGTTTTGTTTTCTGTGAAATGATAGGTTATTGATCCACTTGCTTATTTTTCAATTGGTTTATGTTTTCCTTAATGACTTCCAGAAGTTCCCTATCCCTTATTGGTTGTGTGAATTGTAAATAACTCCTCCGAGCTTGCAAATTGTCTATTTTACTTTCTTTCAAATGTACCTTAAGATATAAAGAAAAATTATTAATTTTAATAACAGTATATTTTTCAATTTTTCTATATTCAATGTTTTTTTCTGAAGAAATCATTGCCACTCATTCACTTTATTTTCTGAATTTACAAACTTTGTTTTTGACATCTAAGTGTCATTTTCTACTAAAACTTATGAAATACAAGTTAATTCAGGGGCACAATGTTATATTTTGCTATGTAGATAATCATTTTTTCTCAGCATCATTTATCTACTTATCTCACTATTGCTACCATTTATAATTCAGTCAGATGTGAGTATTTTTCTAATATCTGTATTATATCCCATTGGTTAACTTTTCTTTCCCTGTGTTTAAACCATACTGTCCTATTTACTACAGTTTCATAACAAGCTCTGTAGGCAAGTCTTCCTTCTCTAACCCTTTTCAGAAGTGCTCTGCATAGTTCTGTACATTTTCACTTCCATATATATTTTAGAATTATCAACTTAGATGACATTTTGATTTGAATTAAGCTAAATTTATAGATTAGTTTTGGGTGACAACATTTTGTCAATATTAAATACTTCATGGATTGGACATGGAATAATTTTCATTATTGATGCTTCCTTTTAGTGTTCTATAATTTTTCCTGTGGAAATCTTGCATAACTTTTGTTAAATTTATTCCTGAGTGCTTGATATCAATTGACAACATTTTAAATTATATTTTCTCATCAGTTATATTTCTAAGTATTGGTACTGGTATACAGAAATGCATTATCTGTATCTCACAGGCAACTGGTTATTAAATTCTTCTATGATTTCTAATAACTGTAGGTGCTTTAAAGTTTTTCTTTGTTAAAAACATATTTACAGATCTTCATTTCCTTTTTTCTATTATATTCCCCTAATTTATTTTTATTTTCTTAGTACACTGTTTAGGAACTCCAATGCAATGTTAAACAATAATAGTGGTGGGCAAATGCTTGACTCATTGCGGTTTTTAAAGTGAATGCTTCTGATTTGCTTTATTTTCATTAGGAACTTATATCCCTTCATAATTTAATAGGAGTTTATTATGATTGAGTTTAAAATTAAAGCAAAGGCTTTTGCTCTGCCTATTGCAATGACATTTCAAGTTTTCTTTCTTTTAATCATTTAATGTGGTAAATTGCATTATGACTTTTTTCCAGGGAAAAAAATTCAATTATTAAAAAATGCATGGTTATCTATATAAACTACATAATATCATTGTGGATGAGTCTACTTACTTGCTACCAGGCTTTCTAGTTCTACATTGTGCAAAAATGTGTATTATTTTCTTTATAGAAATTACTTTTTATTGCCAGAAATGCAATTTAAAGAAATTTTGAAACTAACCTATAAAACACCTTATTTTCTGTGTTTCCTTAGGTTTTGTCATGTTTTTCTAACAACTGATACAAAGTCTTTAATAGTAATAGAAATCTTATAGCACTAACTAAATTTCTTCCTTCTTTTGACTTGCAAGTTATTCTTGTTATATATTTTGATATTATACCTATTTTAAATACCAGTTGACAATTTTCTTATTTAATATATCAATATTTATTGGAGTCATCTTCACAGCTACCACTTTTAGCCTCTTCATTCTTTTATTTCTGAATCTTAATCTAAAATTAGGTTTGTTTTTTAATGCTTGAAGAATATGCTTTATCAGAGGCTGATTTGTTGTGAAGGTATTAAAACTTACTTTCATAAAATTTTATTCATGAGACCTTCTTCCAGTGTGTCCATATGATAAAACTCTTTTATAAAAATTTCTCAAAAGACATTTTGACTGAAATGAATTAAGATCCTTGTCACTTTGCACTCATGTTTCCTTCTCCACTAAATGTCTATTCACAAAAAGCACTTTAATTGAAAATAAGTTAAAGGAAAGATGAGTTGCACATACATTTAATTTGAATTTAGTGGAATATGTATGTTTGATTCATTGTCACTTCTTGCATATAATTAAATAATTTTTAGAGATTTTCAATATTCCTAGCATCTATTTTGTTGATTTTCCTAACATTTTGACATGAAAGTGGAGAGCCAGTGTTGTATTGCAACAAAAATACATCCCCTGGTACTCAGCAGTGGGATTATGTAGTTGTGTATCAATCAATCAATAAGAAAGTAAGAAAATAATGAAGGTGCAAAGTCAGTAGCCAGTAGTTGAGAAATTCTTTAATTTATCAGACAAGTAATTCATAAACAGAAGATTAGTTTCTACATGATACTTAATCAGAACAAAAAGCTTCCTCTTACTAAGAATATATTCAATAATGCAGCATTATAAATACAAAATATATGTATTTTTCTTTATTACTAGCAATTGTATGAATTAAAATGCACCCAAATTTCTGAGTTTATGAAGTATGACCATGCAGTAGTACCACAAACATCATATGCATCTGCTTGTGATGTTTTATGAATATCAGTAGAAAAGATCAGATTTTAGGGGATTCGATACATATTTTCCAGATAATATCTAGCAGTCTATATGATTCATTAGGAAAAATTGACCAACAAAGCAATACAGAAATATTTTGTTAAATGATTAGTCATTTAGCTAAAATTTATAATTTGTTTTGATCTGGCAACATTTGCAGTATTTTATAGCTTTTTTAAAAAGCATTATTTTTTTCATTGTAACAAATACTTACTTTTAAATCCAATTTTGTACTGAAAATTTTAATTCTCTATGTTAAAAGAGAAAATTGTCAAAGGCAATAAAATCCAGATTCCACAAGCCCTAAACCCAACTCTCCCTTTATTCCGTGTTAATAAATACTTTCTATATTTGTTTGAATATAAATATCTTTAATTCTGCCTTTTTGTAGAATATCTCCTGGACTTGGAATTCCAGGTTTTAAGTTATTTTCCCTTGAAACAATTTGTCTTTCTCCTGGTTTCCATTACTTCTCCTGAAGTCAACTAACATGCTGATAGTTGTACGTTTTCAGGGAAATTATTTTTTTCTTGAATGCTTTTAGACTTACTTACTCTTTAAATTTAGCATTTTCATTATATTCTATATACTAATTTTTGTTTATAGGTTTTAGAGCTGTGATTTAATGTCTTTTTTTCTTTGTAGAAGACTCCAAACAATTCTTTCTTTGCTATTGTCCCTGCCCCTACTCTCTTCTTCTAAAACCCCAGAAATGTAAACCAATATTATTTTTTTTTTGCAAATTCCTGTTTCTTTTACACTTGTTTATGTATTTCCCTCTTTTTTGCCTCTGCATGCTTCATTCTGACATTTCCTTTTAAAATGATTTTAAATTCCATGTTTTTTAAAACACATGGAATCATGTGATACAAATAATGGAAAAATCAGATACAGACTTTACTTATTCCTTTGGACATAGAAACAACTGTTTTAATGCCTACTTCTGATTTTCCTATTATTTTTCACATTAGTCTATGTATCATCTAACTACAGAAGGTTATACCTCATGGGTTTGGGCTATATTTCTTCTTCTATTTTATGTTTAGGTATTTTCTTTTGAATGTCAGCTATTTTATATAAAAATGATAGACAATTTGAGAATAAGTTTATGTTTCTTTTCCATGGAAAAATTAATTTTCACCTGACACAATGCTAAAGGCAATATAAAATTAAGAGAACCTTCATTCCTTCATAGAATAGGAGACTTCAAAGCAAGTTCTGAAAGATCAGAACTATTTCCAGTTTATTCTTACCCTCAAGACAAAACTTTCAGAGTTCCAACCTATGGAGCCAACAATACTCTTACCATCTTGGGAGTCATTGAAGTCCAATTTTGTAACCCAAACTATACTAGCTTGTCAAAAACTCTGCTTCAATGAAAAAGAAATAAGAGAAACATATATAAAGGGAAGTAATAAAAATGTTCCTGTTCAAACACTACAAGATTAACTGTATAGAAGGTTCTGAAGAATCTGCAAGAAATTTCTTAAAACTGCAGGCTAGTTTAACAGTTAGAGGTCAGCACATAAATATTAATCATATATCCTAGCATTGTACTGTTGGAAGCAAATTATAAATAATACTATTTATAGTTGCAGCAAAAAAGACCATGAATCTAACACATGTACAAGAAATCTAGAAAATTCTTTAAAATATTGATAAAAGAAATAAAAGACAACTTAGAGAGACATAGCATAACATGGACTAGAAAATCTAAAATAATAAAGGTATCAATTATTCCCAAACTGATCTATAGATTTAATGGAATATCAATCAGAACCTTGAATAATATTTAGTAAATATGAACAAGCTGATTCTAAAAATTATTTGAAATGGAAAAGGAACTAGAAGAGCTAACATAATTTTGAAAAAGAAAATAGCTGAAGAAAGTGAATTTAATATTTTTCCATGATACTGTCATCAATAAATTGTGGTATTGATGAAGGGGTAAATCAGTAGATTAGAAGAAGTCCAGAAATATTTACACACAAATTTTATAACTTGTTTTTTGACAAAGATGTAAAAAGAATTAATTATAAATTATATTCTTTTTATATTATATTATTTTAACACTAAGGGTTGAAAAGCAATGTTACATCATTGTGCAGGGGGAAAAAAAAATCTTTGACCTAAAATTTTCATCTTATACAAAAACTAATTTAAAATAGGTCATATACCTAAATGTAAACATACAATTAGGAAACTTAAGAAAAAAAGAAACACAAGAAACATCTTTATCACTTAGAGCGTGGTGGTGAATAGTTCATAGACATTATACTAAAAGCCTGAAGAATAAAGGAAATATCTAACAATTAGACTTTGTCAAGATAAAAATTTTTGCTCTGTGATAGGCACTGTTACAAGAATGAAAGGAAAGCTATAGATTAGAAGAACAATATATGCCAACGCATGTAAGACAAAAGACTTTAATAAAATGTACAAAGAACTCTCCTTCCATACCTGATTGGAATGAATAAAAAAAGAGAACGAACAATACTACTTTGGTTCCTCCTCATGGAATTAGACTTCAGTAGTTGAGAAGTGCTTATGACTCACCTTCACTAGTTTTTTGTTCTTTTAGTCAGTGAACTTAATCATTAAACCTGTGATTAGCCAGAGTTGCGACTTTCATTTCAAGGGAGAAGAAGGCAGAGCCCTGCTCTCACAGGAAAAAAGACCCTCTCCTAAGACTGCCATTGCTCTTTTGTGTATGATTCTGGAAGAACTCCTAGAAAGTTTATATCTGTCTCCAGCATATTCTGTAATTAGTCAAAAAGGAGCATTAATTAAATCAATTTCACTTTGTACTCAAGACTGAAAATAAAATTCATTCTTTTCTCTATATTGGTTTTCAAGTTATATCCCACAACGCTGACTAAAATAGCATGTTATAGATCCTGCAGTGAGATTAAATGACAACATGAAAATAGTCCAATAATAAAATGGCAACATAGCTATGCACCAACATTGAGTATAAACCCCTTCCTATTGTCAAATCACCAGAGAGAAAGATCATAGATTAAGTTTCCTTTCAAGTTCAAATCCAAAATCATTCAAATTAAAGTTCAAAACAAAATATTCTTACTATTGGAGTGAAAAGCCTGATTTCCAAACAGCTTCCTCCCAGTTTTTCGTTCTTCTCAATCTGAGGTATTCTCAAAACCTGGTTGCAGCTGTATATTGGCTTGCATATTCCAGGCAAAATCTTATATATTCCAGGTAAAACCTCATGTTAAAAGCAATGCTAGTTTAACAGGCCATTTGGAGACTCCAAGTTATCTGAATAAAGAAAGATGGGTGGAGATGGGTGTTGGTCACTTGTGAATATAAACTCAGTTGAGAAAAATCTTGCATTAAGGTTAATATTGCTGTTGTGTATATCCCATTATCTGAGGGAGAGGACATACTTGCCTTTTACAAATTTTAAAGACTTGTAGTGATGGTCCAGTTCTCACAGTGCAAGTTCTTTCCAAATTAACTTCTCCAAGATGAAACTCTTAGTTGCTCTTGATTAATACTTACTTTGCTTGCATGAGTCTTATTATAAAATGAGTTTCCCTGTCAGAAGCAATGTTTTTCAGAATACCACGTGTGGGGAACATTTTTAAAAATGATCCCCAGTGAATCACATCTTTATATAATTTCTCCATGAATGTAGTTATCACATGTGGCTTGTTTCTAACCAAATGAAAAAGATGATGAGATATTACTCTTAGAATCATATTTTATTATATAAGTTCCATCTTGTCTTGTGGGCTTTGAAAAGTAATTAGAGACATTTTAATTGAGGTTTTATTATTAATTCATTAGTTTACTATACTATGTGAGTTTCAAGAGAATAGATTCATATCTCAATTAACATGTTTTTCACATTGTACTCACCACCAGAGTTTTAGTGTCAGTAACCACTATCAAATTTTACTCTTTCATTCCAAGTTTCTCTTGCCTTCTCTATCCCCTCCCCTCTAGTAACCCCAGTCTTGTATCAGAATACTGAGTTGTATTGCTTTGTTAGTTTGTTCACTTTGTTTCTTTGTAGTCTACATATGAGTGAAAGCAGTTGGCATTTTTTTCTTGCTAAATTATTTCACTTAGTAAAATCACCTCAATTTCTCTGAAGTTTGTTGCAAAAAGGCAAAATTTCACCTTATTTTGAATAATGGAGTGATATTCTATTGACTATACATACCTTAACGTCTTTATCCAGCATATATTTTGATTCCATATTTTGACTATTCTGAATTGTACTACTATGAACATAGGGGCACAAGTATCTTTTCTGAGTGTCTTTGTTGTCCTCTAGTATATATATTTTTATATATAAATAAACAAATATAAGTGAAATTGCTGAATTAAATGGTAATCCCATTGTTTTCTTCATAAATTTACACATTGTTTCCATAAAGGTTGCAGTAATTTGCATTCCTACCAACAGAGTAAGAGAGTTCCTTTTTCTCTACACCCTCCCCAACAAGTGCTGTTTCTAATCTTTTTGACATAGGTTATTCTCAGAGTGTGAGTTGATTTCTCATTGTGGTTGTGAATTGCACTTCCCTAATGATAAGAATGAAGAGAGCATGTTTTCATTTGCCTTTAGGTCATCTGTATGTCTTCTTTAGAGAGGTGCCACTTTAGATCATTTGTCCACTTTTTTTATTGTGTTTTTTGCTTTTTTGTTGTTCAGAAATAGTTGCTCTTTATATATTTTAGAAATTAATCCCTTGTGAAATATGATGTGCAATTTTTTTTCCAATAAGTAGGCTGCTATTTTGTAGTGACTGTGATTGTTATACAGAGGTTTTTAAGTTTGATTTAGTCTCTTTTGTTTTATTTTACTTTTGTTACCTTTGCCATTGGCATTGCTTTCCACAACTACCTCTCTAAAGTTGATAGCATTAAGTATATTGCCTAGGTTTTCCTCTATGTCTTTTATGGTCTCACTTTATCTATCCAAGTAGATAGTCATATTCCACTTTACAGTGAAGTGGGTCACATGGCAAGGAGCAGCATGTGACTTCTTGAATATGAGTTTGTTCTTCAGTTGACAGCAATAAAAAGTTAAATGATGGGAGAAGAGTTCAAGGTAGGTTAGTTGCAAAATCCATGACATTGGTACTTTACTTTGTTGCCTCACAGGGTGGTTCTGTATACCACTTCAAAATAGACCAAACATGATCTATAAATTATTCATTTTATTTGACAGTACATCTTGACCATCCCTCAGTTGAGTAAAATAAATAAAACTCACTCTTAAAAATAGCAAGGGAATTTGGAAGCAGATATTCCTTCCACTGAGCCTCCAAATGAGGACACATCTTGACAACATTTTCAATGCAGCCTTTTTGAGATAGCAGAGATCCAAGTAAGCAATGTAGATAGACTTGTCATTTCAAAATTGTGAGATAATACATGTGTCCTGTTTTAAGTCAATAAGTGTGTGGTAATTTGCTATGAAATATTGAAAACTAATGTACCATGACAGTGAATAAGACATACCTAAAGGGTCTAAACAACAGTTCTGGCACTGAAAGCAAATCAGTATGCAGAATAAATGTCTATTGCAGTTAAGAATAACATGGTGTTCCTTTCTTGATGAAAATGGCCTTATTTAATAGGCTGACTGATTCCCCTGGGCAATAGTGCTATTATTGTGCCTCAGTGTTGATTGACTCTTGATAGATGAACATTTGGCAGTGACAAATAAGCCTTGGTGAGAAGAAATTCATGTTGCTGAGTCTCAGGTGAACCTCTAACTCTAACACTATGTGAAATTTGTGAGCCCCATGGGAAAGGACAGTAGTTGAGTAAAGAAACCTAACTGATGCCCATTGGACAGATTATGTGACTTTATATCAATATTGTCACTTTGTTATCTCTTATTTTCTTTTCGTCAGAAATCCATAAAGAAAACTGCTTCCATTTCAGGGTCTCTCATGCAGTGAGAGTTATGTCAGCTGGGACTTTTTGTCTGAAGATTTGACTGGGGCTGGAGGATCCAGTTACAGATAAGTCACTCAGATGATTAGAAAATTTGAGTTCTGACTCTGTTAGAACCCATGTATCTGGGTCAGTTGGTTAACTTCTATGAGCTCTAGTCTAATTGGCTATAAAATGGCAATAATGATATCTAATTTGTAAGGTTTACTTGATAATCTGTACCTCACAAAGATTATACTTGATGAGAGGAAATTGTTCCTCCTCTATAGGAGAAGAATGGGAGATGATGTGGGGAATGTGACTCGTAAGATTTCTCTGGGGACAGAAAACAATTTTAAAGTTCAAACTCAGACATTTATTAGAATGGGTCCCAAACAGAAAAACTCCAATGGTCCCAGAAAACATTCTCTTTCCCCATTATCTCTTCATAGTTTATCCTTTTCCCTTTACCTTGCTACTGCAAAATAGCATAATATTCTAGCAGAAAGGGCTCAGCACAAAGGTCTTTCTATATTTCCTTCCATCCTCAAATATAAAACGAGACTTCTACATTTTTTTTTTTGCTATAGATAAGTTTTCTTTACATAACCTGCTACTAGTTAAACCTTCGGTAAGTCATCTACTCTGTATATAACCTACTGTTTGAGTCAAACTGATGCCCCTCTTGCTCTTACACTCTCCATCTCTGTCCCTTTGCTCATGCTGCCCCTTCCATCATAAAACCGTCTTCTCTTTCATTTCTTTCCAGATAATCTACCTTCAATTTAACTTCATCTTTAGGGTCTTCCTACATACATTTTCTTTCCTTGGAAATCTCTTAGCATATTATGCCTATATCAGTCTAGATCTTACTTCTCCTTACTCTAAAAGCCCTTTGAAGTGCTGAAAGTCTTTAATAGTCTCTACAATGTCAAACACAGCATGCTCCTCCTAATAATGCTCAAAACTTATTTTGAGTAGTAGACTTTATCTGAAGAATTAATTAATATCTTTGAAGTAAACCGACAGTCATCTTCAGTGTGAAAATCATAATGATAAATATTTGTATTCCTGTGAAATATCAACAATGACTAGGAAAGACTTCCTTTTGCTCTTTCTTATTCTTCATTCTGAAATATTTTTTCCACCTTTTGTGTTAGAATCTAGGACATAATTTTGTTTCCTGACTCTACTTAATGCTTGGGGCATTTTAATAAAGCAACAATAGTCCTGAAAAAAACTTTAAAGGGTTCAAATAAGTCACTCCATATATCTAAATAAGGCTGTAATAAACTCTCTAGAAAAGTGAATTTATATATATATATATATATATATATAATACCTATAGTAAACACACATATTTTTTTAAAAAACATTTTTACTGTAGCAATTATTCTGCACATTAAAATAATTTCATATGTATAGGTTCCCCATTCCTTAGATGTATGTCAACACAACATGCTTTCCACCAAATCACTAAGTGCTCCTCAACATTATTCAGTGGGTCTGCCACCATTTGTGTGGTCCCACCCCAATTCCCTATTGGTAACCTCAGTTCCCTTGCACGTGTCCAAGTGTTGGTCTTGTTTTATCTGTTACTTTGTTTAGTCGATTCACATTCTACCTAGGAGTGAGGCCATCTGGTATGTATCTTTCTTCTTTTGACTTGTTTGACTTAGCATAAACCCCTCTAGATCTATCCGGGTTTATTCAAAGGACAAGATTTTATCTCTTCTAAGGGCTGTGTAGCATTCCATTGTATATATGTACCATATCTTTATTCACTCATCTGACATTGGGCACTTAGGTAATTTCCAGTTCTTAGCTATTGTGAATAGGGATGGGGGTGCATACATCTCAGTGGATAGGTATTTTTGTATCTTTTAGATAGATGTTCAGAAGTGGAATGATGGAATCATATGGGATTTCCATCTTCATCAACTTTTTGAGCAATCGCCAAACTGTTTTACACAGGGTTGCACCAATATGAAATTCCACTAACAGTGGAAAAGTGATACTTTTTCTCCACATCCTCACCAACATTTGTTGTTTCCAGACTTTTGGGTAATAGTCTTTTGATTTGCATTTCCCTGATAGCTACTGAGTAGAAACATAATTTCAGGTGCCTGCTGGTCATATATAACCTCTTCAGAAAAGTGTCTCTGATTCCTCCTCCCATTTTTCTGATTGGATTGTTTGTTTTCTGATATTGAGTTTTATGGGTTCTTTGTATATTTTAGATATTAAGCCTTTGTCAGAAACACGGAATGCAAATATCTTCTAGCTAGCAGGTTTCTTCTTGGTTTTGGTGATGATTTTTTTCACTGTGAAGAAGCTCCTTAGTTTGATGTAGTTCAAGTTGTTTATTTCTGTTTTAGTTTCCTTTGATGGTGGAGTTGAATCTCAAAAGACTTCTTTATGGCTGATATTATGAAAAGTCTTTCCTATATTGTCGTCTAAGAACTTAATGGTTTCTGGTTTTATGTCCAGGTCTCTAGTCCATTTTGAGTTAATTTTTGTGACTGGTGTTGAGGGTGGTCTAGCTTCATTTTTTTGCATATGGCTATCCCAATACCATTTATTGAAGAGAATTTCCTTTCTCCATTGCATGCTTTTGGCTCCTTTGTCATAGATTACCTGACTGTGTGACACAAATATATGCTTAAGAATTTATTTTTTAAAAAAACTAGATTGGGAAGGGAAGATAGAGTAGGAAAATTCAGTCCCATTATTGCTTAACTCCCTCCTGTTCCAACAGTTCTGTCTTTGCAAAGATCATCACTGTGATGACATTTGACTTTCTTGGGGATAATAAGCTTAAGAAGAATATAGATATTATTTTTTCAGATCATTCTGAATGCTAATTTCTCCTTAAATTTAGAGGAAGTAGAATTTTCTTCATATTCTGTAAAATAGTTCCTTAAATTGACCACATTGGTCTCCTAATCAGTACCAACTATTATGCAGCAATATTTTTTTTTCCTTTAGAGTAAAGTCACTTCATAGAACTAACGGTAACATAAAACAAAAATTTTGAATATGAGTATCTTAGGACTTAAAGAGTTCTTTCAATTTATTCCTCTGAGTTCAGGTATGTATACACCATTCATACCAAGGAGATACTGCTGTGTTTTAAATTTTAGGGGAAAAAGCTCTCTTTGTTAATTTATAACTAACTTCATTGGCATGTATACTGTAAATAACTGTGTTTTCTGGTGGTGAAAGTGGTAGTTTGACTCAGTCTGGTTTAGTTAAATTAGGTTACTTTTTGCTTCTTGACAATATATTATTAAACGTATTACCTAATTACCCTTCAGCATTCGTTTCCTAACTCAGTTTCTTGAGAGTTGTTCATAAATCATGCTTGTCTACTTTTTATTTGGTTAATACCTTCTGATTCATCTTTATATTGTCCTCAATCCTCTTTGGGCATTACTAGAGTGGTACTAATAACTCAATACCTACATGTGGGCAAAGTTGCCACTGTATTTTCTGTTTGTCAGTAACTTTTATCACAGGTATCAAAATTGCCAATGTTGGCAACACCAAGTTTGTCAAAATTTGATCAAGTTTCAAATGGGATTTAAGTATTATGATCACAAGTAAATTAATTGCTATGTGTTCTTATCCTTATACTAATTTCTATTAGAATATATACATATATAAATATATATATATGTTCAATTTAATTTAATTTTTTTAAAGGAATGGTGCAGGTAGGAATGAAGATTAGTAGGCAGGCAAGGAGGAAGAGAGAAGAGAAAGAAGCATTTTATTTATTTTATTTAGTTGTTCATCTTGGTTGTTTGCCCTTAACCCAGGGATATGAACCCAGGTCCCTGGAACATATGTGGACTCCATTTAGCTGAAGGCAGCAGACCCAGCTGCTACTTCACCAATAATTTCAGATTTAGATTGTCAAGAGTAAGAACTAGAAGAATACCCATTTAGAGCTCAATAAATGTGGAAAAGCAGAGAATGGAATGAAGAAATTAATGAGAACTAGAGGAGGTCACAAAGTGTCACACATTTAACCATATTTACAAACAAGGGGAAAAAAAGATAATAAAAGCTTAAGCGAGAGCCTTTCTCCTAAGATTAGGAAGAAGATAAGGCTGTCCACTATCACCACTACTAATCAACATAGTTCTGGAAGTCTTGGCCAGAGCCATAAGGCAAGAAAGGCACATTAAAGGAATCCAAACTGTAAAAAAAGAATAAAACTATCATTACTAGCAGATGACATGATATTACACCTAGAAAACTCTAAAGATTCCATGAAAGAAACTGCTCAAAACAATAAATGAATACTTTTTTTATTCATTTGTGGCAGGATATAAAATCAACACACAAAAAGCAGTAGCATGCCTGTATACAAACAATGACACAAAGGAAAAGTAAATTAAGAAAGAAATTCCATTCATAATAGCACCAAGAAAGATCAAACCTGGGAAAAACTTAACAAAGGAGGTGAAAGACCTCTATAATGGAAGCTATAGGACCTTAACAAAAGAAATAGAAAGAGACACAAGAGATGGAAATACATTCCATCATCATGGATTGGAAGAATTAACATAGTAAAAATTACATTCTCCCCAAAGCAATATGTAGGTTTAATGCAGTTCTCATCAAAATCCCAGGCACATTCTTTAAGGAAATGGAGCAAACAATACTGAAGTTTGTATAGAAAAACAAAAAGAAGTTTGTATAGAATAGCCAAAGCTATTGAGGATAAAAAAGATTTTGAGAGATAAAAAGAATGGTGGGGGATTCACACTGCCTGATCTCAAACTGTATTGCAGAGCGATATCTTTTTGATACTGGAACAAAAACAGGCATACTGAGTAAAATCATACTGAGTGCCCAGAAATAAAGCCACACCTCTATGGACAGTCAATCTATGACAAAGGCAGCAAAAATATACAATGGAAGAAGGAAGGTCTGTTAAACAAACGGTGCTGTGAAAACAGGAACGACATCTATGAAAAAAAAAGAAACTAGATTACTCATTATTGCCATATATAAAATTTAACTCAGATGGATCAAAGACCTGGACATAAGAACTGAAACCACAAAACACCTAGAAGACAATGTGGGAAAAACATCCACGACCTCAACCACAAAGATGTCTTTGGGGAAGGAACACCTCTTGTAAAAGAGGTGAAAGTAAAACTAAGCAATTTGTACTTCATCAAACTGAAGAACTTTTGCACAGCCTGAGACCACCATTAAAACAAAAAGACCAACCCATGAAACTGGAGAAAATATTCACACAGCATACATCAGATAAGAGCTTAGTCTCCAAAATACATAAAGAGCTCACATATCTCAACAACAAAAAAAAGGAAAATGACCCAATCAATAAATGGGCAAAAGCACTGAATAGACACCTAAAGAAGACACACAGAAGGTCTACAGACACCTGGAAAAAGTGTTCTCTATCAGTCATCATAAGAGAAAAGCAAATAAAAACTATAATGAGATAGTACCTCACACCAATGAGAGTAGTCTGTCAAAAGACTGGAAATAGAAGATGTTGGAGGGGATGTGAAGTAAAAGGATGGCTCCTACACTGTGGGAATGCATATTGGTGCAGTCTCTTTGGAAAACAGTATAAAGATTCCCCGAACAAGTAAAAATGCATCTACCATTCGATCCAGCAATGCAATTCTTAAGTATATACCTAGAGGATGCAAAATCTCTAATTGAAAAAAAAAATCTGTATCCTGATATTCATACCAGCACAGTTCACAATAGCCAAGACATAGAAGCAACCTAAATGCCCAACAACAGATGCCTGGATAAAGAAACTGTGGTATATATACTCAACGGACTTCTTTGCAGCTACTAAACAAATGAAATTATGCTCTTTGCAACAATCTGAATGAAATTGGAAGGAATGATGTTGTGATATAATTCAGAAAGAAAAAGAGAAATAAAGGATGTTTTTACTCATGTGTGGACTATAATGAAATGAAACAAGTAAACAGGTAAACCTCAGCAAAAACTCACAGGACACAAGATGATGACTGCCAGAGGGGTGGGAGTGGGTAAAGAAGTGAAAAGGTAATGGTAAAGAACATTGGAATGCTGGTAGAAGATGTAGTATGAAATATAGATTGAGATAAAACTTTAATATTCAGAAATGAATGTAGCATTGTAAACAAAAATAGTAACAAATAATAAAAAATAAAAATAAAACCTAAGGGATATATACATATAGGCATGTGTGTATGTGTATCTATATAAACATATGTACATATATGTATATATATATACACACACACTACTGTGCCATTACCCAATACATTCAAAGCAACCAGCTTGCTTTGGAACAGATTACTAGTTTGAATATTCTAATCAAGCACCAAATAAAGCAATTGACTTTTGTTTGGCACTATGTTGTATCAAGGAGATATAAAAAATAAGTATTTGCTTTCAAATGCTAAAATCAGTTGCATATTTTGATTCTATCACACAGAGGAACCAAGACCAAATTAGGGAGACACACACCCAAGGAAAAGTTTAAATTATCTAAAGCCATATGACTAGTGAGAAGCCGTTTTGGGATATTTATCAATTTGTTGGCACAAGTACCTATCACCCCTCCACTAATTCTGTAGGAGTACTCTGACTCACACCTTAGCCCACCTTGTTGTGTTTGAACCTCCTTGAGTCTGGAAAGATTTAGGACAGGAGGTGCTGACAGTCATCTATCAACCATTTTGAGCTTAAGAATAAAACCAACACAAAGCAGATAAAATCTTGAAATATGAGGAGAGACTGAGTGCATTGATGCTTCTTAAACTCACAAGTCAAGTAAATCCTGTAGAAGAAGCTCACTTATTTATTTTTTCCTTAGGTTTGACTTGGACTTTCTGACATGGTCCTAAATTAAATCCATGCAGTTTGTCTAGTAATGCACAGGTTTTTAACTCTCAATTTGTGTGCTGTATACTAGCGCAGCACTTCATGCCCCTTCCCCAGTATTGTTTTCTTTATCGGTTAAAGAAAATACTCTAGTAATTCTACTCTGAAGCAGGAAAGCTTCCAGCTTTTAAAGGCAACTTTGGTATCTTTGCTGGCTCCACATCTGATGGATGGAAGGATTATCTCATCATCCCTACCCGATGATTAGATTCTATCCTCAAAACATGCTTGTTATTTACAGAAGAATAGTACAGTGTTCCCATATTTCCATAGCTTTCAGTATTATTTCAAATTTATTCTGGTTTTTATTTATTCAAAATTTTGAAAACCAGAGCCCTAAGGATCCCTGAATTCTGTTGCATGCATACATATGAACTTATCAATGCAGAGACAGAAATACTATGCATCTAGAAAACCCTGAGTCAGATGTGGTTCCAAGACCATTGTTGGAATTGATTCCTTGGGTTGCTAAGGTGACTTTTGTGACCTCACCATTGTAGTAGCCAGGATCATATTTGCTCAATAACTGATCTAGTGGCTATGTGTAAATACAGCTCAAACTTCTGTCTTCCCTGGCTCAGTTGGTAATAGCAAAACTAAATTGAATCCCACATCCAGAAATCAACACAACACTCTGACCTACAGTTAATGTTTCAAAAATAAAGTAGAGTTAAGTTTGCCAAAGTTTTCTGCTAGGCCTGGGAGGAACTTCCAGTAATAGAAGAGAGAGATATGAGAAACAATTTACATTATAACAGCATAACATTCAGAAATATTTTATACATTAAGCTTTATGTGTAATAATATTCATTGCAACACTGTTGTGGCAAATGAATCAACTCACCTAAATTCCCATCCACAGGAAGCTGGTAAAACAGAATACAATAATATGTGCCTCAGAGAACTTCTCTTTAGCTATTAAAATAAAGAAGACTGGTCTTTATGTCCTGATACGAGATTATCTCTAAGATATATTTTTGAGTCAAAACAAATAAACAGGTGCTCCCTGGTAGAGCAGTGCCTGCGTACCCTACCTCTGGAGGAGCAGATCTCACATATATCCCAAGGACTCAGGTTTCTGTCCAGAACCGAGGGGAAAAATCATGATGAATAATTAAATTAAATAATAGCTTTTATTCCTCCTCTCTCTCCCTGCCTTCCTGACTACTCACCTTGATTCCTAACTGCACCTTCCATTAAAAACAATAAACAAAAACCCCAGGACCAGCAGAGTATGTGTAGAATGGAACTACAGGTTTCCTAGGCACTCCCTGAAAGTAAAGAAGTCTTATGAAACCTTTCCTAAGGCAGAAATAGCATAAAGTGAATAAACAACTACGATTAATTTATACAGAAAAAATGTTGACTATCCTTAGACCCCCCCCAAAAAAAATAACCTACATAATCTTGCCAAATAGCACATGAAGCCTAAAATAACACCAGCATACAGTGAAAGCAGGAAGACAATGAGTACCCACCTGTATTAAGTGTCCCTGGGGAAGGAGCGGGCACTTCTACTGTTCTGGGTGCCACTGCCTCTGAAAGTGCTTCTGCCAAAACCACATTGAATGATATTTCTGGGTTTTGGCTTCTGTTATAAAACCAAAAATCCCCTTCTTTGCTTGTTTGGTTGTTTTGGTTTTTTTGTGTGTTTTTTTGTTTGTTTGGTTGGTTAGAGAAAGCAGATACTAATGCCAATCTTTCATAAAACTGACGTGAATAAACTCAAACTTCCAAATACAGCGGGGAATAGCTGTATTTATGTTAAAGAAAGAAGAACAGCCCCAGGAACGTGCATAAGCATGCACACACAGTGTGCAGAGAATATCTCTGGAAGAATCCACAAGAAACTAACATCACTTGTGGCATCAGAGAAGGGGGACAGGAGAGCTGGTGGGCAGAATTGGAAGAGAGAATAACTTTTCAACATACTTTCTTTTATATTACCTGAATTTGTGTCACCATCTTACTTATTAAAAACAGAAAGAAAGAACATTATCACAAGGCCTGAGTTTGATTTAGGGTTTCAAAACGAAAACATTAAGATTTTATATTCTTTTTTTCCTTTAAGACAAAAGTGAGTCCCTTCCATCTTTGTTACTTGCTTAGTAACAAACAGGCTCTAGTATTTTCAGACTTTCCCCCTGGAGTCCAAAGCTCATAACATTAAAGTAAGTAGGGAAATATAGGATAGTTGGAGCTGAAATTCTGTGTCCTAAATGTTTTTCAGTCATAGAGAAAGTAGCTTTTTTTCCCCCTAATACTGTTGTATATACCAGGAGGAGCATGCACTGAGATGATTTCTTCTTTCCTGCTAGATTAAAGAAAGGAATTTAAT